>CM041643.1:27935230-27975792 GCA_023333625.1 Bothriochloa decipiens | reverse complement strand
GTTTATCAGTGAGAGACTTCCAATCCTTCGCTGTTGTTTTTGTCCTATAGTCCAGAAAAGCCAAAAAAATATAGTAGATTCGTTTCCTGCAATCCAAGAACCTTTGAGCCATGGCTAGCACTATTTGGTTAGGGCTTGTTGAGTGTTCGGTTGCATCGGATTGGTCGAGTTGCTGGTTCTAGTTTTATTCCCTTAGAGTTTCGGGTTCTTGTCACAGTTTTATCACAGCACGCACTGCCATATCCGAATCTGAGTTGAAGTTCTAATCCTATAAGAAATTGGTTATCCCTCTCTGTTGTCCGAGTCTGAGTAGAATTAGAAGTTCAGTCGGACGAGGAGTCAGTTAACATTGTGCTACAAATATCATACAAGTCACGTAGCAAAGTATTTTATATCAATACGCGTGGCTTACTCTAGAGAGAGAGAGTATCTTCTTTTTACCGGAATACCCCTGCCCTTTCGAAAAAAGTGTGTGGCACCCTCCCCAGGGCTGGCAGCCTCACAGTGACCAAGGCCAGGGCGGGCGCGGCCAGGGCCTCATGGGTGCTTACCCGCAGGCTCACCACGCCTACGCTCCTGCTCCATCCGCTCCTATGTGGAATCAGGCCGGCCTCATCGCTTCCCTAAACCAGATGGCTCTCCAGGACTCCGGCTAGGTCATGGACTCCGGTGCCACCTCCCACATGCACAATTCGGATGGTATACTCAACCCTCCTCTATCCCATCCATTACTGTTGGCAATGGTCATCATCTTCCTGTCTCTTGCTCCGGCAATTCGACATTACCAGGCCACGCATCCCCTTTTTCACTAAGCAATGTTCTAGTTGTCCCTTCTCTAGTGCGCAACTTACTTTCAGTTTGCCAATTCACTCGTGACAACCATTGCACTATCGAATTTGACGCATTTGGTTTCTCTATTAAGGACTTGCAGACTAGGCGCGTGATTCTTCGGTCCAATAGTTCGGACGGCCTCTACACTGTCCCTGCCAGGCCACATGCCAACCTTGCCATATCCACCGACCTGTGGCATCGTCTCGGTCATCCTGGAGCTGCCACCCTACAGTTGCTTAGACACAATAATTCCATTTCATGTAATAAGTCAGCTCATACAATATGTCGCTCATGTCAACTTGGCAAACATGTGCGCCTCCCTTTTTGAATTCCAGTTCAGCAACATCTTTACCCTTTCAGCTTCTACATTGTGATGTTTGGACGTCTCCGGTCGCTAATATTTCCGGTGCACAGTATTGCCTGGTCATCTTCGATGACTTCACCCACTTCTTCTGGACTTTCCCTCTAGTCCACAAGTCTGAGGTAGCCACTCACATCATTAATTTCTGCGCCTTTGTTCACACACATTTCATCCTTCCTGTCAAGGCTGTCCAAGCTGATAATGGTACCGAGTTCGTAAATAATGCCCTCGCCACTTTCTTTGCCTCCAGCGGCATTCACTTACGACTCTCTTGCCCTTATACCTCCTCTCAAAATGGCAAGGCTGAACGCATCATCCGTTCTCTGAACGATATATGCCGCACACTACTCATTCATGCTCACATGCCACCCAAATACTGGGCAGAGGCCCTAGCTACAGCCACATATCTCATCAATAGGCGCCCCTGCTCAGCCATTCAGCACAAAGTCCCGTATGAGCAACTCTTCCAGCTGCCCCCCAGACTACGCCATTCTTCGTGTCTTCGGTTGCCTCTGCTACCCCAACCTCACCGCCACTTCTAAACACAAGTTGGCCCCTCATTCTACCGCTTGTGTCTTCCTCGGATATCCCTCCTCACACAAGGGTTATCGGTGTCTCGATCTCACAACTAAATGGATCATCATCTCAAGTCATGTTGTATTCGACGAGACGCAATTTCCATTCAGTACTAACCCCCCCAGTGTGCTCCCAAGCTCCCTGTACTTTCTTCTTACAAGTCCTACCACGCCGGTGCCCCGCACCATTGCCACAGTGCCTCCTGCGGTCGCTCCGTCGCTAGCCGACGTTGAACAGCCGCACCACCGAGCTCACTTGGAGGAGCTCACTGAGGACCCCGCCATTCTGCAGATTGGCCCGGTCCTTGGCCCTACCCCGGCTGGTCCTGCTCTAGCCGGACCTCCACCTCTACGGGTCTACACTCGGCGGCGTGGTGGTGCTCCTTCACAGGCCCCTGAGCCGGCCCCTGCACCGCCCTTTCCACCAGCTGTGGAGGACCCTCCACCGGCGCCTGCTGTTCCAGCAAAGCTGGCCCCTACTCCACTTGTGGCGGCTCCACCGCCACCACCGCCTCCTCCGCCGCCTACTACCTCGAGCAGGCCTGTGACGCGCCTCCAGACGGGCTCGCTAAGGCCCGTTGATCATTACGGCTTCCCACCGTCTGCTCACGTCACCACCGCATCCACTGCTTCACCTATTCCCCGTGACTACAAGGGGGCCCTTGCCGACCCCCAGTGGCACGCGGCTGTGGCTGAGGAGTACAAAGCCCTCGACTACAACAACACCTGGCGACTCGTTTCCCGGCCTCCTGGCGCCAACGTGGTCACCGGCAAGTGGATCTTCAAGCACAAGTTCCACTCTGATGGCTCACTAGCTCGTCATAAGGCTCGATGGGTCGTCCACGGCTTCACTCAGCGCTACGGCGTCGACTACGACGAGACGTTCAGCCCCGTCGTCAAGCCTGCCACCATTCGAGTCGTCCTCAGCATCGCTGCCTCTCGTCAGTGGCCCATCCACCAACTGGACGTGAAGAATGCCTTTCTTCACAGTCACCTGAATGAGACGGTGTACTGTCAGCAGCCCCCCGGCTTCGTCGACCCGGCACGCCCCGACGACGTCTGTCTCCTTCAGCGCTCCCTCTACGGCCTCAAGCAGGCCCCCCGAGCGTGGCACCAGCGCTTCACCACGTACATTCGACAGCTTGGATTCGTCGCCTCCGCCACTGACACCTCCCTCTTCATCTTCACTGAGGGTGGTGCCAGTGCCTACATGCTGCTGTACATCGACGACATCGTCCTCACGGCCTCCTCAGTGAGCCCAAATTACCCTAGTGTTGTGGAGCAAGCTATTGGCAGGTAGCAACAGGAAACAGAAAACGCCTAGGTTATGGTTGCAAAAAGTAATGGATGGTTTTGCGGCTGGTTTTAGTGGGGTAGTGGTGTTTGATGACAATAAATTGATGCTGCAAGCAGCAGCATGGGGAGGCAGGTGGCACACTGTTGAAAATGGAGCGCGAGTGCAGCTCAAGTACAAGAGGGATCAGCTGCAGGGGAATCGGTAGCAGATGGACTTCAAGGGTAGGGGCACCAGCAATTTGACAGTTGGTACAAGCACTTGACTGATGAAGGTAACAAACAAAGCCGAGGCACTGGGGCAGAAGGACAACAAGCACAGCAGATTGGTACAAGACTATGTAACCAGATGAATACAGTGACATGGGGACTGATCACTCTCTAATCTTCAGAAAAGATGCTCTGATCATAGCAGATTGTGGGGAAAGCCCTATAATAGATTGACTCTTGATTCCTTCCTGTGCCTTGGATGCATGGCCTGTCTTTGTAGTTTTAGAAAGTGGAATACAACAACCATCGTTAAACTTGTCCTGGGATGTCATCTAGATTCCTCGACTATCAATTTCAGGTCCTGAACTTGCCCAGAGTAGTTCATCAGAGGTTCCAACTTTCCTAATCAGTTATAATCTACATACTTGGCATCTTTTAACATTGCCCTTCTACTCCTTTCCATGTTCTCTCTCTATTTCATACCTTGCTAGCCTCCAAATGATATCACCCCCTTCAGAGCCTTGGTGGGCGAGCGGTTCAGGATGAACACCGCCGTGCTCACTGCCTTGCCCTAGAACTCCGCCGGCATCCCCTTGGCCTTCATCATCGAGCGCGCCATGCCGATGATGGTTTAGTTCCAGCGCCAGGATTCGTGGTGAAGGGAGCAGAGCACAAGGTGCTCCGGCTCCGGAAGGCACTGTATGGGCTACGCTAAGCTCCGCAGGGCGTGGAATGCTAAGCTCGACGCCATCATGGTGGAGCTCAGGTTCACATGGTGAGCCATGGGGCATGTCGTGTACACCCAACGATGGGGGAAGGAGGAGCTCATCGTCGGCATGTACGTGAATAACTTGATCGTCACCGTGGCACGAGAGTGCGACATCGACGCGTTTGAGGAGATGGCGGCCCGGTTCAAGATGAGTGACCTGGGCTCATTGTCATACTACCTCGGCATTGAGGTGAAGCAGGAAAGGACGCAGGCACGCTGGGCAGCGCGCCTACACATTGGACCGGGCAGGCATGGCGGACTGCAAGGCCATGGCAACCCCGATGGAGTGGATCAAGCTCCCATAGCGAAGCACGACGGCAAAGGTGGACGCGATGCGCTACCGCAGCGTCGGCGGCGGGCTGCGCTGTCTCAGTCATACCCGGCCGGACATCGCATTCGTCGTCGGGTACGTGAGCCGTTTCATGGAGGACCCGCGGGAGGACCACTGGACGGCGGTCAAGCAGTTGCGGTGCTATGTCCAGGGTTCGCTGGACCAGGGCATCATCTTCCCCAAGCGCGGCGAGCTTCAGCTGACGATCTTCAGCGAGGCGCCACCCAAGTCTGGCGAAAGTGAGCCAGGGCTCACGACGTTCAGCGAAGCGGACATGGCAAGCGACGTGGATGGACGGCGGAGCACCTCAGGTGTGCTCGTCTTCCTCAGCTCGGTGCCAATCACTTGGCAGTCGTTGAGGCAGAAGATGACAACGTTGTCGACCTGCCGCGGAGTACGTCGTGGCGGCCACTGTGACATGCTAGGTGGTCTGGCTGCGACGGTTGTTGAGCTCGCTCACCGGCGTTGAGGCTCACCACGGGTTGTTGAGCTCGCTCACAGGCGTTGAGGCTCACCCACGGGGGCGCTGAAGGTGGACAACAAGCCGGCCATTTCGCTGGCAAAGAACCCATTCCTCCACGACTAGAGCAAGCATATCGATGTAAAGTTCCACTTCCTTCAAGATTGTGTCGATGGAGGGCACCTTCCACCTTGTCATCGAGTTCGTCGAGACCGGAAAAAAGCTCGCTGACATCCTCACCAAGTCACTCTGGTGTCTCGGGTTTCTAGAGCTAAGGGGCATGATCGGCATGGTGGAGGTTAATGGTTGACAACAGGATTACGGGAAAAAATCTTTGAAATAACGAAATTCGCACCATTCCCTCTCGCATAGTAGCTTGCCACGTCGCTTGCTTTTTAGCTTGCCACGTTCGCCTGCTTTTCACTGATCGGCCCATTCAAAAGTGAGTAAAGCTACCAGACTTTTCCTGAGTGTCCCACGGCTCTCCTCCATGCTCCTAAGCCACCCGCGTGTACTCGTGTGCTCTCCACGAGCGGCGCCACCGCCCCGCCGCCGGATGCGATTCATGATGACGACGGAGACTGCTGCGGCGATGCTAAGGCATTGAGGAAGCCCATGGAGGTGTACAGGCCATGAGGGTGGCGCTTGATGGGTGCGACGATGCGCACACTGCACGAAGCGCACCTTGGAGGCCACCGAGAGGTACACGCCGCAGCGCTGCCAACGAGTGTTGCATTCGAATTCACCTTACTTGCGTCAACGACCTCTCCCACGACCGTCCACGCTGCCACAAACGCCGCCGCCAAGAAACTCACTCCTGCACCGGTGCGCCCATGTGAAAGGGATAGCAAGGCCTGCTCCTGTTTGCTCTACATTCCTGGCCACCATCGACCTCAAAATGTCAGCGACAATACTTCCATGGATGACGCACTTAACGTGTTCGATGAAATCGGCACAAGGTATATATGCATCCTCTCTCTCTCTCTCTTTTTCCCTTCTCAATATTTGTTGCTGTTGCATTCCCTTCTCTACCAATTGTGCTTTGCATAATGAGGTTTAAAGTTTAGTACACAGATTGACATGAGTTCAATGATTTGAGTGCAGCTGATGGAATGAAGACTGTACGATCTTTTTTTGTTATTTGATTACTGTACCAACTTGCGTGCGAGCCACTATCACTAGCAATCAGTGTGGCTGGACATGTACCTTAGGTTCAATCGAAGTTGATGGACAATACCGCCTGACCATGCACATTTACTCGTGGTGTCTTGTTTCCTCAATCCAGAAATGCTGTGCTCATCCTCCTTTTGTTTTCGCCCTCTGTTTCTCATGTGCAGCTGAACCTTTCCTCACTAATGTCGTACACCCTAATTCCTAAGCTTGTTCCTATCAATTGAATTGAAGAGACAAAGCAAAGCTGGTTACATATCCACTCTACACGGGCGTGACAACTGGTGTGCATTTTGGTTATCATGTGATTTGCAAATGGCAGGATCATGTGCTGTTAAAGTGCTAATATCAATTTGTCTTGCATGATAACATATAATGATGATGCACTTAGTTTTGCAGCAGCACGACATGTTTGAACAGAGATTCAGAAGCATGGGAAACAATGACAGTTCCAGCAATGCAGAGCAAACAGGAGCAGGCCCACTGAAAAATGCACTGCTTCCAACTCAAAATGAAAAGAACTTGCATTTCTTCCAACATAAAAATGTAAGCAACTTCTAGTATTGGGTGAAAGTTAGAGTTGCAAAGTCTTCTATAAAGGAAATGGAAAATTAATATTTACAGAATCAGATCTTTTTATAACTCCAGTTTCAAAACGAAGCACCAGTATACATTATATTCAGCTATAAGAATGTAGATATTTGACTGACCTTGAGACCTGCAAGACAAAAGAAAAAAGAAATAATAGATATCAATGACTATCACTCATTTATAACCACTAATAATAACAAAAACATTAGGTCCCAATCTTTCGTTCTCAGTTAGCAACGACTGAATTTCCAGAACTGGAAATGCCATGCAACTGCATTTACTTTATCATGCTATTGGAAAAACTGAGAAAGTATAGCAAAATGCAGCATCAAGCTTACCCTTCACCATCACGCATTCTGGACTGAAATCTGGGCTCATGCTGAGATGCTTGACTACCTCCCCTTCGCTGCACCATCCTGCATAGGACACTTCCAAAAACTTCCTTATCTTTCTCAATATCTCCTTCAGTGCCATTGTCATCTGATTCCTTATCAGTATATTTGCTTCTTTTCTTGTCCTTAGGATCCCTATTGTGAGCTTTCCATACATCATCCTTAGGGGCCTTGGATTCTGTTGTTGTATTATCATGCTCAGCACTCTTAACAGCTCCATCAGATGAAGCCTTTTCTAGTATAGTGTTATCCTTTTCAATTACTACAGATGAATCTTTCCTAGCAGAATCGTTCTCCCTATCATTGTCTTAATTGTCTCTCAGGGAATCTTTTCTTTCCCTGTCCCATTTCTCAGCATCCCTATCTACCCTTTGCATTTCTCTCGGTTCAATACCACTACTACCAAGCTGTACACCGGTCCGGCAATCATTTCTGTCACTATGGACGTCCCTATCATCAGCTTTTGTCTCGCGGTCATCTGCCTAATTGTCCCGTGCATTTTATTTTCCTTTGATTCTAATCTTCTTTCAGAGGAGATGGTGTGGTCAGCAAAGTTGGTGGAGCCAACAGGCATCGATGTGGTACGGATGGCCTCTTATCATCACGAGGCTCCACACGTTGAATTTTGGCAAATCTACCATCATGTTGAAAAGAACCATGGAAATCACTGCCACTGGACTGAATAACTTTCCCAGGACTCGAATACAAGCTGCTGTCTACCAAAGGATGTTTTGTCGGTGTGGAGTGTCTACCCTCCTCGTGCAACCTCTTTGGAGCACCGCTCATTTTCCTCCAAAGTGCAAACTAATTCTTCAGTGTGAGCAAAAGATAAGTCGGATCCGAAAGGAAGAAGTTCAATATGATGTGATTTACTGCAAGAAAAAGAATGGATCAGGACAGGATACATCAGCTACTGTTTTATAAAATTTAGTCAAGAAATTTCAAAAAATCACACATCTGACAAGTAGTAAGTCTGGTGAAGCAATGAAACGTAACCCTAGGGTCTGTCAAGGGAATATAGCCCTGTATTTGAAGTAGTCATCCAATTCCAGGAACAAGGACGACTAAATGTCCGACTAGCTAACTAGACCGATCAGGACCGACCTGATCGGTGGTCATACGACTAGCCTCGATAATACGATCTGAAAACATGATGACCAAAACCCAGTGAATAAAATGGCATAGGAAACATGTATTTGGTAAAATTCAAGGAGATTAGTCCACATAGTTGTTTATAGCATTGAAATATACACAAAGAAAATGATTGTAACATGAACTTGTAGAAACAGAACAAAATATGTATCACAGAGACATGCCCACAGGAGAAACAAAAAGAGGGTAAAAGCCTTCATGGATAGCTTGTCTTAATAAGCATCATATATTTAAAAATTGATGCAGTACAAAGTTTCACTCATTAGGTGAAAAACAATTCCCTTCCTACAAAACAGAAAACACACAAAGAAGATATGGACATTCTGTGATAAAAGTTGGCCTATTTTCTAAATGGGTGGATTTGGAAGCATATTTGTTAGCATCAAGCACTCGAGAACTGCAGAACTGCCAGAGGGCAGTTTGCCCACTATGGCCTTTTGATTGAAATTGCAAAAGAGAGTTCTTGGTTACAAAGACTTGTCAGCTAGCCGATCTCCAGTAGAAATGTGTTCAGCCCTGATGCTGCCATCTTCCAAACAGCTATGGATGAAATGGTCAGCAAGCAGTCTTGACAATCTTCCAAGTAGCTCAGCAAGCAGTCTTGACAGCCACATGGCTTGAGTTGCAGCAGTGAAGGTGGCCACATACTCTGCTTCACAACTGGAGATTGCCACCACCTTCTGCTTAATGGACTGCCAATTGACCAAGGAAGAAGAGGACCCCGGTTGTGCCCTTGCTTGTGTCGATACCTCCACCGAGGTCACTGTCGCAGTAGCCAATGAAGCGAGCGCTGCCAAGAGCTCTGGTGAAGTGGAGCCCATAGTCCAACGTTCCAGCGATGTACCTCAAGATACGCTTCACAGCAGCAAGATGCTCCATGGTGGGCTTCTACATGAACCTGCTGACGAAGCCAACGACGAATGCAAGATCAGGCCGAGTGTGCACATCAGGTGACGGTAGTGGGTGGAGTCAACCTCCTTGGCCGTGCTGAATCGGCTGAGCTTCAGTCGTTCTTCCATGGGAGTGGCAGCTGGATTGCAGCCCTCCATGCCTCCAAGCTCCAGAATCCTCTTGGCGTAGTGGGTCTGCCGAAGAGTGATCCTGGTAGCATCTTGAAGCACCTCGACGCCGAGGTAGAAGCTCAGCAACCCAAGGTCACTCATCTCGAACACCTTCTTCATTTGGGTCTTGAAGGCTTCAACCTCCTTCTTGTCGGCGCCGATGATGATCACGTTGTCAACGTAGACGCCAACAAGCAGAGCCTTGCGATCGCTGCCCCGCTTGTACATGGCCACCTCGTGGGAGCTCTGCTGGAAGCCCATCTCCTTGAGCGTTGCATCCAGCTTGGCATTCCACGCGTGCGGCGCCTGCCGCAGGCCGTAGAGAGCCTTGCGCAGGCGGTAGACCTTCTCTTCTTCTCTGGCAACGGCAAAGCCCAGCGGCTGGCGCACGTACACCTCTTCCTTGAGGTCGCCGTTGAGGAAGGCGGACTTCACGTCCATGTGGTGGACACGCCACCCTTCTTTCGCCGCCAGAGCGAGGAGGACGCGGACGGACTCCATGCGCGCCACCGGGGCGAAGGCGTCGTCGTAGTCGATCCCCTCCTGCTGGACGAAGCCACGCGCCACCAGACGCGCCTTGTGCTTGGTCACCGTGCCGCGCTCATCCTTCTTGAGCTTGAAGACCCACTTCAAGGTGACCGGCCGGTGACCAAACGGGAGCGGCACCAACTCCCAGGTGCGGTTCTGCTCGACCGCCTTGAGCTCTTGCTCCATGGCCACGCGCCAGGCAGGATTGTCCTTGGCCTGAGCGTAGCTGGCCGGCTCACCGGCATGGGTGAGGTGGAGCTGAGCGAAGAGACGTGGCGGTGATGGCGGTGTAGGCGCGTCGCCGAGGATGTTTGGCATCGTGCGGTAGCGCAAGGGCTCATTGTCGTAGTAGGCGTCCAGGCGCTCTTCATCGTCTGCCAGCGGGGTGGCAAATTCCACCTGATTGCCGGTCTCCACCACTACGGGCAGAGTTGTATCCACAGTAGGAGTCTCCGGCGAGGCTGCAGCACCTCCATCAATGCTCCTCCGGAACAGAGGACGGTGCGCACGACGTGCTTGGTGACGATGGCGATGAGGGTCCTGCTTCGTCCTCCACTTCCGCCGGCCAGAAATCGACGGTGAAGTCGCTCCCTGCGGAAGCAGAGGTGCTGGCGGCCGGAGTAGCCCAATTCCAGCCCCGGCCTTCGTCAAAAATTACATCGTGGCTCACCTTCACCCTTCCGGTGGCCGGATCGAGCACACGGTAAGCCTTGGCGCCCTCCGCATAGCCGATGAAGACACCGAGGATGCCACGGTCGTCGAGCTTGCGGATCTAGCCTAGGTCCTTCGTGTAGGCAGCGCAGCCGAAGACGCGGAGGAGGGAGACGGATGGTACGCGCCCATGCCAGGCCTCATAGGGGGTCTTGCCCAGCAAGCCTTTGGTCGGCGAGTGGTTCGGCAGATGAACTGCGGTCACCATTGCCTCCCCCCAAAATCGAGCCAGCATGCCGCACTTCTTGAGCAGAGCACGCGCGGTACGTGGCCTTCTGCGGGAACGGGCGGCGGCGCATCTTGGTGGTGACGCAGGTGTCGCAGACCTGCTCGGCGTGCTCGATCACCGGCATCCCCCGCGCCATGGCTTGCTTGCAGAGCCAGTTCAGGGCCTCGAAGTGAAGGTGCCCGAACCGCTCATGCCAGCGCCAAGCATCGTCGTCCTTCCACCCGGCGAGACAAAGGGGCTGAACTGCATCCAAGCGGAGGATGTAAAGGCGGTTCAAACCACACTTTACCTTGGCAAGGAGGCGTCTGCGTCGATCCTAGATGTGCAGGACACCGTCCTCGATCTCCACCTTGGAGCCCGCCTCGTCGAGCTAGCCCAAGCTCATGATGGAGTTGCGGAGCGCCGGAATGAAGTAGATGCCGTGGAGGACGTGCGTGCTCGCCGTTCTTCACCTGGAACACGACCGAGCCCACGCCTTGAATCTCCACCCTCGACGCGTCGCTGAACTTGACCGTGCCGCGCACCGACATGTCCAAGTCGGAGAAGATGTCGCGGCGGCCGGTCATGTGGTGAATCGCGCCTCTATCGAGGTACCACCCATCAAGCTTGTCCTCGTCAGCGGCGTCGTTGAGGGAACACACTACCAGTGTGGAACCATCCATCAATCAGGACCTCCTTTGTAAGGTCTTCACGCCTATCCTGAGAATAATGTTTCTCCCCTGATGTGTATCTCTCCACGAGGCATGCTCCAGATAAAATAACTTACATTTCCACCATGACCCTCTTTCACCTAGAAATCGATAAGTTCAATTCTAAATGGCAGATAGTCTGAAGAGCATACATAATCAAGAATTGTTGTCTGTCTAATTTCATTACCTTGCTAAAAACTATTTTATCACATACGGAAGCAGCTTCATTGTTCTTCGCTCCTCTCATCATTCTAAACTGCTTGCTGCAAAATACAGTGTGGGCTTAAATACTTTCAATTGTAAAATATGAGTAACTGCAGGTACAGGCACTTATTGGTCAAAGAAAAAGGCTATCATATAGCACACTCAGAAAACTTACAATTTGTAAGCAAGATTAAACATTGTACTCTTTAAAAACCCACCAGAGGAAATTTTAGCTTGTAGTCCTGAAAAAAGATCAGGTAAATTTGAGAAGAGTATAACCATGAACAGGCAAAATTGCAGACAATGGTGGGTTCAGAGCCTTTTGAACAGTAAATGGAAACTGCAGAATAGATACGCAAAGGCATCAGGTTCATGCATGAGCTTATACGAAAGACTGAAACAACCTCGCCTAACAATTCTTCCTTTTCTTTTTGAACAAAATGGCAGGAGCTCTGCCTTTCAATTAAGGAGATATATTATTGATCCAGTTTGTGAGGAGAACCTGGTCTGAAAACCACACAGTCGCACAGTTTATAACAATTTAGTTAGAGCACAAAGGACAACATGCAGATTCATAAATTAAATAAGAGACTAATGGGGTAAGCTGTACAATCAGATCATAATGAAGTAGCTAAGAGACTAAGGTGAATAGTAGATTGGCTTCAAAAAGGTGAACAGTAGATTAGGACATCAGGCTAAGCCACCTTAAGAGTTTTTATGGGCCCACCAGATACAGTTGTACCCAAAAAACAAAGGTGCAAGTTACACCATAAGCATTAGTTAATAATAAGAACATCAATGCCAAAAACAACCTGCTAATAATCAAACAGTACATAGTATATTCTGCCGCTCATAACCATATTAGATATCTCATCCATGAAAATTATTTATGAGATCGAGAAAAGCCTGGTTAGGAATTTCTCACCCATTTTTTTCATTGGATAAATAACAAAGGTTTTTTTTTCTCACCCATTTTTCTATTCTCAGAACATCCTGCGTATATAATCTGGACTCATGATCCATGTTCATACAAGTTAGAACGACTTGCCTCTAGTGATGATGATACGGATGATGGTACAGAATCCAATTCTAAAATATAATGGAACATGTTACAACTTACATACACATTTGCTAGTTAAGTCATAATAATAAAGGGGGTGCTTTAAAAGAAACTATCTTATCCAAAGTTAAGAGGGTGTGCTTTATTTATCACATTTTTTTTGTTTTCCTTATTTGCCATCAAGACAAACTGTCATCCCCATCATGCCACTTCCAGTAGCAATTAAGGAACCTTACATCTGCTTCCGAAAGCTCAGGTAGCAGTCACAGCAGGTACAAAGGCAAATCAAACAGAACCACGCAGTCGTATGGCAAACATCCCGAGTACCTGGTGCAGGCTGAAATCCAGTCAAGCAAACTGCAAAGCCAGGAATGGGGCTTTCAGCAACCTTTGGGTCTTTAGCAACGCAGGGCCCTCAAAAATTTCCCCCAAGGGAACTGTACCAGGGACAACAGATCACAGAACTATTATATCATGCACAGCCAATCAATCTCACAGAATGATAATCCGAATCTGAAAAAGTCGCTAAAACCAAGAACGTAACTCACAGAATACACATTATCAATGGTTAAGCAGCTCCCTCACAAAATCCTGCTCCAACAGTCTCACTCCTGTTGACATTTTCCGTTAGCAACAAATCCTCTTGATTCTCTGTTTTCAGAAAAAGAAAAGGAAACCTCTCTCCAACACTCTTCTGAGTCTGCAACACATACTATTCAAGTGCTTGTTACTATTACAACAAGTTTTTGTTCAAACTCAGATTTTGCATCCACATGGTGGATTGCCTCAATCCATCCTCTTTACCTTTTTTTTTTCCATGCACCAGTTTAGGTGCTTCGGGGACTTCCCTGTTTACGGGAGAAATCGCAGGCCGATCAACCCCCAAAAGTCCAGCAGAATTCGCCAGCACTTCAGCAGGCCCCTTCTTGTGTACGCCATTAGCCCCAGGCTGAGCTCTCCTCCTCTGCTTCTTCATAAAAAGCTGGCTGAGCGGGATTTTGTCGTCGTCGCAAGAATCCCCCGCGCGGCGCCCTTCGTCGCCCGTGGACGCGCAGTCCCTCCTTCCGCTTGCAAGAAACCCCCGCGCCATCGGGAGGCCGGAACTCCCCCCTCCTCCAACTCCTCCTCGTCGTCGTCGCTGCTGCAGAGGTCAACAATCGGGCCAGGCTCCTCAGCGCGGCGGTCGACCCGCGGCGCCGCGGCCGCGATCGCGCCACCCGAGGAGAAGCGGCTGCTCAGCCCGCGGCTCTGCCTCTTCTCCGCAATGGACGCGAGGCAGCCCTCCCGCAGCTCGTCGACTTCCGCTCTCAGCTCGGACAGGCCCGCCCCGGACTTGGCGGCCGCGAACTCGGCCTCGGCGAGCCTGCGGTCACGGTCGGCGAGCACCCGTGCGGCCGCGTCGTAGTCCGCCCGGCGGGCGGCGGCAGGTGGTGCGGAGGCGCGCCACGAGGTCGGGGCCGGAGAGGCGCGCGAGCGCGGCGCCGAGGTCGGACTCGGAGGCGTCGGCGCGGCCAGAGGACGGCGTCGTGCCGGAGGCCGGCGTGAAGGCTCGAGGCGGGCGGGCTGGGGGCACGCACGCACGTAGGAAGAAGAGAAATCGCCGGGGCGGATGGGGGACTGGTTGGGGATGGGTTGGGGGAGTGTTGGTGGAGGTGGAGGTGGAGGTGGAGGTGCGGGCGGAGGGACGTGCTCTGCTCCCGTCTCCCGTTCTAGCAGCGAAGTGGAGTGACCGGTGGGTGACTAGCGGTTTCGCTTGACCGTGGTCGTGTCCCGTCCGTGAGAAGAATCCGATTCAACGCGGAAGCACTGCCACAGTTCTCGTCCGCATCCGCTAGCTGGCTGGCGTTTTATTTATTTTTTTAGCTGCTGCTGCCTGCGCGACTCTGTCACGTGTGCTACTGCAGACATAAAGCTAGCTGCAACTAGCCAGAGCAGCTGAAACGCCAGCCACACGGCCGCGTGACAAAATCACTAAACAGCAGGTGTTTTGGAAATCACTAAACAGCAGGTGTTTTGGGGTCTTCGGTTTCGTATCTGTCAAAAAAAAATCATGAAGTTTTGGCACATGTCAAATTTATGATTAGTTTAATGACATCAGTGTTATTTCAAAATGGTAAACAGTCGATTAGTACCATTTATTCAGCGTTAAGACTGTTTAAACAATATTTAAATGGAACTAGAATGCCTAATCAATCTTGTATAGTAACATTAAAGTACACATATTTACTTATGTAATATAAATATGATAGAGAATATATACATATTTTCCCATATTGTTTATAAACAATAGGTATTCTACCAAATATTTTTTTAAGAAAACTAAATTCCACTCAACCACCTATATTTATGGTTTTGATTAGTTGGGTGCCAATATAGTAGCAGTTGTAATCATTTTATTCAATGAAGGGTGAATTAAATGCTTGCTTAGATCATTTAATCATGCTTCATTCGATTTTGTTTAGACCACTAACCGGCCGCTCGGGCGAATGAGTAATGCTTAAATTAAATATTCATATTCTCTTATATTATTTGCTCACAGTTGAAAAATATTTGATTTCAGAAAAGTGAGAATGGCACTCTTTACGGGACTAAAGAGTATACCAACAACGACCATAGGTTACAACAACCTCAACTTTATATAAAGACGACTCCCGCCTCCGGCGTCCTCGCCGGAGAGGGCTGGGTGAAGGGCCCCGCCTCCAGTAGTTCGTAGCATTTAGTATCTATCGTGTGTATGACAGTCCCGTTGTGGTGAAGTCCTGTTGTGATGAGTCTCGTCCTGGACCCGTCGCCGCCGCCACCACCATGGACGCCATGGTCGTCTTCGTTGCCGCCGCTTCCAAGGTCAGTGGTAACAAATAAACTTGATCTCCCTCTTTCTTCTCCATGGATCTCGCCTCCATCTTCCCGATTCCACCTCCACCGGTTCCACCACCGACGAGATCCAATCCCCTCTACTCCATTACCTCCGCCGCCCGCATCCGTCTCTCCATAGCAGCCGTCGGTTTTAGTGCCCCTGCTCCTGCATGGCTGCTCCTCTGCTAGTGGTGGTTCGGCTACTCCGTCTTCACCTGGGATCCGAGTCTGAGCTTCTTCAATCTCCGGCGATATCTCCAACTGCATCTTCGGCTGCCGAAGTGCTACTTCAACGCAAGCTCATCCATCCCAACTTCAATCTACGCATTGCGAGATCATCCATCCGGGTGCATGCGTCCTCGACGCCCCTGCAGCCCTCCACCGACGGTTTCATCTTCGCCATCGCCATTGCAGCAGTTGCTGTCCTCAAGCAGGGCTTCGTTGTAATTCGGTTCTCTTCTTAGAACTTTTATGTAAAACGGTTGTTGTGATAATATAATATATATATGTTTGCTGTCAAAATAAAAGACGAACACATCTTGTTTTAAGGGAATTATTAGTTCTACCCATTTCTTAATCAATATTTAAAATAATCTATCAAAATATGTTACCGTACCATATGCAAGGAACTCTAAGCTGTGAGTTGTAAAAAAGTTAATGGATTAAGTCCAGTTTTAGCTCAACTACTGAGGTCGTCTAATTTTTACTCTTAACTACAAAACCGTCTAATGTTGGTACTCTAATTATTAAAATCGTTCACTTTTAGCACCTTGACATGAGCAGGGTTGTTTTGTCCAATATGGAGCGGGTTAGACCATGCCACGCTGGCGCTGACCGCCATGTAGGACAGTGGCCTCCATCTTAGTGACATGTGAGGTGCATCCTCATCCCCTCCCTCTCCATCCTCATCGCAGCGCCCCCATGTTATCGGTGTCGTCCACCCCCATGACGCTGGCACTGTTCCCCACACCAGCGGCCCCACCGGCGGTGATGTCCATCCCCATGCCAGCCCCCACGCCAGCAACACCGTTCACACTGCAGGCCCGCTCGCAGGCTACGGGCGAGTTGTGCTGCTCGTACCCCCAAGCCCCCACACCGGCAACCGGCCAACTGTGCTACTTGCGCCGCCGGTCCGCCGTCACTGCCGCTATCTGCTCGTGCGCTACTGCCGCAGCCTACTCGCGCCGCCGCCACAGCATGCGTCATCACCCTACTCGAGCGTCTCGGCGTACACGGGATGTACCTGATGAGGATCGACGTGATCATCTTCGCCTCTTCGGCATCGGCACCACGGCGCGGATGTGGGACAAGTGTCGCTCCAACAAGCCTTAGGTCTTGAACTCGTTGTTGGGTGTTATCCCTTCATGAATCATCAACTATTGAGCTTACTCGAGCCATTCTCGTCGTCGGTGACCCCCATTGGCACGAAGCTCAACCTCTACTGTAACCACTCCATCTTGCCCACTCTCCTTGCTACCTTGGCTTCGTTTTTGTGTCATCATGATCTCTCGGTCGTCCTCTGTGTACAGGCTCCGTTGGGCTACTCTGATTCGCTGGGAACGTTGACACCGCCCCAGTCCGTCGGCTGCCACAGACACGGGCGCGGTCAGGCCACGCTAGGCCACTGAGGCTACTACCACCACCGCAGCGGCCTTGCACGCTTTGACCACCTCGTCTGCCACTGGGGTGGACCTCCACCCGCAGTGGGGACGAGCATGCCTGCATGGAATGCGCTCGAGCTAGAGGAAGGAGATGAAGGAGATGCGTGGTTGACATGGGGGCCCCACATGCCATTGAGATGGGGGCTGTTGTCCTACATGGCGGTCAACACCAGCATGGCATGGTCAAATCCGTTCCACGTTGGTCAAAATAGCCTTACTCGCGTCCAGGTGCTAAATGTAAACAGTTTTGACACTTGAGGTACCCACATTAGACGGTTTTGTAATTGAGGGTCAAAATTAGACGAAAACAATAGTTAAGGGGCCAAAAATGAACTTAATCCAAAGTTAATTAAGTGATGTGAAAGTTGTAGGTTGCCAGGTAGAAACAATTATGAAACCTATCCCCTCTTTCTATCTCTTCTTTAAAGATATGAAACTTCTCTATATTGGCACTCATTTGAAAAAAAAACAAAAAAAGAGTCCAATGTGCTAAAAAAATATTTACTAATTTCTAATTCTATTTAGTGTGGTTACATTTTTTATAGTAAAAATACTTTTCAGAAACTAATCCAAAACACAGTCTAGAACCCTTGACGTACATCCCCTTGAGAGTTCTTGCTATTTGGTGCACATGCGCACTCCGACAAATCTTTCTCTAGCTTTAAGCCTGCAAGGATCGCTAGCATTTCTTTTTCTATTTTTTAAAAAATTGTCCCCTGCAAGGTTTTTTGTAGAAAAAAAACACTTGTCCTCAAATGGTTTTCTTTGAGAACTTCTCATTTAGAAATATAATATCATGAAAAATTTCAAACATTTTTCAATAAATTTGTCCCCTGCAATGGCATCGACGTATCTATTTATTCCCTGTATGTATGCGTGTTCTAACAAGACTCGTCACATTTTCTAGTTATCTCTCGATGAAAAAACAAAAACAGAAACGGCTCACCGGCCTATTCCGTGTCCGCGTGCGGACGTGTTCTAACAAGACTCGGTTTCTTGGCCATCTCCAACTCTGAACCGATCAGAGTCGTGTATGTCTATATATATAGACATCAAAGGCCAATGAGGGTCGAGAGACATTGCCTCTAAGTCGACCCTGCCTAGCGATTCACGTCCTCGGACGCAAACGCAACTACTACGCCGCCGTTGCCGAGACAGATAGATCGATATCTTAGACAATGGCGAGGGCGATGTACAATGACATCCCGGACCATCGCTATCGCTTTATCAACCTCGTCGGCGACTCCTTTATGTTCGGCGCAGGTTGTGGCTCTACCTTTCACTTCGTCAAGGGATTCCGCAGCTCGCCCAAAGGTGGAGGTGGACGCCTGGCGGCCGCCGTCCGTGCTGTCTGCACCAACACACCTCGCGTATCCGGGAGCTTCGCAGCCGCCATGGCCGTACTCTGCGCTTTTGAGAGTGCCATGTCCCTGGCGCGCCAGAGGGAGGATCACTGGAACTCCATTGTTGCCGGCACAGCTTCCTTTGGCCTACTGAATGTGCACCGGGGCGCCCCCGCCGCCGCCTTGTCCGCGTTGCAGGGCGCCACATTTTTTACGGGTCTCGCAGGCGCCTATTTGGCAATGGAATCGTGGCACGGCCGGCTCCTTGGGTCTGGCCGCGAGTGGCGAATGAAGGACGGGTTGCCAGCGCTAGTACCCATCAAGCGTATCAGTATCCCGCCATGCCCAGCGCCAGAGCTAGCGGCTGATGGGGATCCAGCCACCGGGGGATACGTCTCCGTGGAGTAAAGTAGTATATAAATGGTGAAGAGCAAAAGTGGTTTTCCAGTTTCCATTCGTTTTGCGTGCTAATTGTTGTTCCTTGAAGTACTATACTATGTTGAATTTGGATTTGGATATTTATTATGAACATTTTTAAGAAAGGAATATGTATATTAGTATGACTACACATACGTAGATTTCGCTATTTATTTAAATGTTTCTCCTTGCTTCCCCAACGGTATCCACAAAACTTTCTTGACAAATTCTATATAACACTTTGTGAGAAATTCTATACAACAATAGGTAGTTTCCCATCTCCCAACACTCGATTCTCTCTCGCACCTGCTCCCTTCCCCTCTCCTCCCCCGACGCGCACTCTCTTCCTCCCTTCCCTCTCTCTCGCTCTCCTCGGTGACCGGCTAGCTCCTCCCAGTCGACTTCCTTCCCACGTCCCACCGCATCCCCACCCGCACCATGCTCCTCCCCCACCTGCACCGGCCATGGCGAATTCGGCAAGGAAGAAGAACAACGGCCAAAAAGCGCGGAGAGGGAGAAACACTATGTTATATATATTTTTTTATTTTTTTACAACAAAAAAAAATTATAGACACGGATTTTATTTTAGTTAGGCTACATTAGCAAAGAATCAATACTCTACTTTTCATTTTTTTCGTGTTGAGTGCATGTATGTTGCTACGGGTATACAAACGTCTCATGACAATGTCACATGAGAACAAATCTCATGTCCTCACAAATAGTTAACATCAAAATTCATAATTCAAACTAACTTCTATGAAATAAAAGAAAATCGTCACGATGATATTGTTTTATACAACTGAAGCCCCAAGCATGATTTGGCTTGGAACAAAATGGCTAGCGCAGAAAGTATGCCCCTTAGCTCACACATGGTTTTAAACCATAACGGGATTGGGATTTGGTAGACCGCGAGTATCAACCCAAACCACGGGTGGAATAGCTAATACTAGTGGTCCGGTGCGCCCCAGGGAGGAAGAGTTGTGTAGTCGACAGTATAGTATCATTAGTAGTTAGGATGATGAATTTCATTGGTATTCCCTAATAATAGTAGCATCGTTAGTAGTTAATGATGGAATTCAATGGTATTCCCTAATAATAATAGCAGGAGATAAATAATAATAGCAGGAAATAATTTACAACAGTATGTTGGAAAGAAAGTAGCTGGACAAAGGTATTGTACATTGTTCACGAGCTGTGCAGTAAAAAATCTAAGCAAACTGAGGCGCGACGACAAAGACTTTAATCTTGTTCATGGTGCAGTAGCATTGT
The DNA here is from genome assembly GCA_023333625.1 of Bothriochloa decipiens. Lineage (NCBI taxonomy): Eukaryota > Viridiplantae > Streptophyta > Magnoliopsida > Poales > Poaceae > Bothriochloa > Bothriochloa decipiens. Next base: position 27,955,629 of record CM041643.1, on the reverse strand, counting down.
AACAGTGGATAAATATTGTTCTAAATTATTGAAGTAGATAGCCACATAAGTTTAGTCCAAATCCACATCGTTGTACCTTAGGAATACTCGTCGTGATAGTAATAGCCTATACATTCAACAGTCTTGAAAGGAGGCAAGTAAGTTTGTATCTTCTTATTAACTATAACCATAAATGGGGGTGCAATGGCTTGGATATTACACAGTTAGGCCTACAAGACTTGCATTGCAAGAATATCGAACATCGGAACATGTATGATCTTGGTTTCATGGATCCTTTGTGCAGAATATCTATTGTGCTGTATTTTGTGTGTTTTTCCGTCGATGCACGCAGCAGAATGTGTGGGCGATGCAGCTGCTGGCAGTGCCCTGCCTCTCCTTGGCTGCCATGATGGAGGATACCCTCGTGTCCTCCCTCTTGGACCTATAGGAAAGGCAATTAGGAAGTTCTCTTAGCAAGCTGTGATCAGCGGGTAGGCTAAATTATTGATGAATGGTTGACACTTGACAATACTGAGCTGCCAAAAATAGGACAAGGTATTATTTTTTGTTTCAAAACTAAATTGAAGAATAATGTGTGCACAGTAAACCTAGATTGTAATGAAATATCATATTGTGGTGAAAGCATGTTAACAGTGGGTAAAGCTGGGCAGAGTTAAATGTGCCTATTATCCGAAAATTACCTGATATATATTCCTCTTAAATCTAAAAAATAGAAAACGAGGAAAAGCGTTGAATCTAAAAAAACGTAGGATTCTTATCTTAATACAAAACATGATATGTTTCTAGATCCAAGTTTGATATATTTGTCTCAAATCTCTTATTGGACGAGGCACTTAAAAAATTATGATAGAGTATGTTTCTAGAAGAATGATTGAAAAATTCAAACTGGCAGAGCAATTGTCCATGAAAAGGATCAAGGCACTATACGTGTGGTTAATAAAAACAAATGAGCATGTACTGTAAGAACTTAACATCAAAGAAAGAGGGATACCTTAGAATGGGCTACAAATATCATCAACCCGAGACCCTGATAAGGAAAAGAACCCGCATATCAGTAGCCATGAATAGGATCAGGCCACTATATTACGTCCAAGGAACACAGTCATGCACCATTTAATGGTACAAAACTGATGGGAATACATACCACTTTTTATCTGTATGGGCACCTTTAGTTACTTAATAGAAAGCAGAAGCAGAGCCATAATGCAATTATTCGACAGAAGCACACACACATTGAACCATGGGCACATAAGAACAGAGAATGTTATTTTGGTGCATATAGGAGTATTAACAAAACTGAATATAGTATCATTAACCTTTGGCGGCATGGTGAAAAATAGACCGCCCTTGTTTCCTGAAAAAAAAAGATCGACTTTGATCTGGATACATCTTTTGTACTGCAGCCCTATGGCAAATAAAGGCAGTAATAATTCTTGCAAAGCAGTAAGGACACCTGCTGATGTGTGTACCTTGGTATAGCTGTTTGGTCCACTGAATCTTCAACTGTATCCATTCTTCAGTAATCAGGAAGGACACTTATTGTTGGTCAGTGCAGCGTGTACGTGGGTATGTGTGTGTAACCGCTGCTTCGAATCCATTATTTGATTGTATCAAATAGTGGAAACAAGCATATAATTCTTCCTTTGTTCTTGAAGAGAATAACAATTCTCCCAGAATAAGTGACCTGAGATGTAAGAGGCAGTGGCAGGCTTGCACAGAAACATTGCATCGCTTTTGCAAACAATTGGGCAGAAAACATAGTATATCATCTAAACTCTAAAGGTACTGTTTTTGAAACACTGAACTTACGGAACAATCAATAAGCTTGCTCGACATAATCAGAGAACGAATAGTAGTTTAACCAAACCTTTGTGATGATGTGAAAGGAAATGGGGAATTACATCTACACTTCTGCCAATTTTACTCGGTTACCTGTATACAGGACAGAATCAGTACAAGTGGTGTAAAGAACCATAACTGCCTTATCTACCAGATTATATAATGAAACAAGCTGAGGCCAATTTGTTTGCTAGTGTATTTTCTAGACTCAGTCCTCATAATGCCAAAATTGCAGACATGGTCATGACTTGCTTTCACGCCAACAGACGTCAGTTCCATGAATCCTAAGATCAACAACAATATGCTTTCATGACATGTCCATGTAGAAAATTTTGAGCTTCTGTCTTAGTGTCTATGCAGTATCACTATTTCTGCTGGAGTATTCTATCAAATTTACACAAAAGATCAAAGCTTCATGATGGTATTGGTATCTTCACACAAAACATATTAATCACCACCTACTCCAACCAAGTCATCTTGCTCAGATATGCTCCCCTCTTCATCAACCTCGGCAAACAATGCTGATGCAGGCTCATATCCAGAGATTTTCATCTCACCAATCAAATTATTCAACATATCATACACCTCCGTTGATCTGGGATGGACCTTATCGGCCACAAGGAAACCATGCATCTCAGATTGCACCTCAATCCAGCTACAACCAGGTTCCTTTTTCAGCCGTCCCTGCCTCATTAGCCTTCTAGTCCTTGAAACATCAACCCATTTCCCTGATTCAGCGTATACATTAGAGAAGAATGTAAACTGATGAATCATCTGGATCTCGCCGTAGAACATTGCTAGCAGCAGTTTCAGCCACTTCAACATCTTGGCGGATCTTGCAAATGCTTAACAGAGTCTTCCATATGACAGCATCTGCTTCAAGAGGCATGCTTCTGATAAATTTTAGGGCTTCCTGTGGGCCCTTTGAGCGTCCTAGTATATCCACCATGCAAGCAAAGTGTTCCGGTTGAGGTTCCAATTTGTAGCGGCTGGTCATCAGATAGAAATACCGACATCCATCATCTAGTAGACCAACATGGCTGCATGCCCGCAGAGCTGCAACAAAAGTTGCATGGTTTGGCACAACATTTGCTTTCTGCATCCTCTCAAACATCTCTAGGGCTTCAAATCCCTGGCCATGGAGCGCATAGCCACAAATCATAGCATTCCATGATACAAAATCCAGTTTTTGCGCCCTCTCGAACATTAGCAGTGAGTCTGGCATGTTCCCACACTTGGCATACATGTCTACAAGAGTGCTAGAGATATATTCATCTCCAAGCGTTTCCTGTTTGATAATCTGACCATGGATCTGTTTCCCTAGCTCAATGGTAGCCAGATTAGCACAAGTATCAAGAACAGTGGCATAAGTAAAATGATCAGGCTTTAAACCCATATCTAGCATCTCCGAGAAGAACTTCTGTGCTTCTTCACTCTGTTTGTTGAGTGAAAATCCTGATATGATAGAGTTCCATGAAACAAATTCTTGCCCCCCAATTCTGTCATGAAGTTTCTGAGCCCCTGTGATCATGCCACATTTGCAGTACATGTCAACAACAGTGCTTGAAACAAAAGCATCTAAACCAAGTCCAGACTTGATAGCTTTGCCATGAACCACCGACCCATATTCCAAAGATTGTAGACCTGCACAGGCCTTAAGAACACTACCATACGTGAAATCATCAGGTTCCATACCAAAGTGCAGCATTTCATTTAGATGAGCTATAGTATCCTCATAACACTCATTTTGCTCAAGAGCTGCAATAATAGCATTCCAAGAGACCGAATCTCTTTGCTCCATCTCCTGGAGTACAAGGTATGCTTCTACTAATGCTTTGCATTTCCCATAGAGATCCAGAATTGCATTTCTGACACAAACATCAACATCAAAACCTGATTTAATCGCTAAACAGTGGACTTGCAATCCTTGAAAGTACCCCTTAACCTCGGCACAAGCACTGAAAACACCTGATAAGCTAACTACATCAAAACCAATACTAGACCTGGTCATGAATTGAAACAGTTGCATGGCCTCAGCTCCTAGCCCTGTACGCACAAGTCCCACCATCACGGCATTGCATGTCTCCACAGTATGGTTAGGCAAACCGAAGAATGCCCTTCTAGCATCAACCAAGCTATCAGACTTTGCGTACACGTCCACAATTGCTGTCCCAACAACACGGTCAGAACTAAACTTATTCTTTATGGCATGTGCATGTAACTGCCTAGCAGTGCTCAGACATGTGATTGCTGCACAGGATCTAAAGACACTGGCATAAGCCGGCTGGCTGACCCCAAGCCCCAACCTTTGCATCTGCACAAACAGCTCCAGCCCCCACGTGTACTGCTCATTATGAACACATCCAGCGATCACCGCACCCCACGAGACCGAATTCCTCTCACCCATTCCATGAAAGAAGCGCAGCGCATCTTCCAAGCTCCTACACTTGCCATACATGTCGACAAGAGCGCTCCCTGCTCGGACATCCATCTCCAGGCCCGTCTTCACCACCAGCGCATGGATCTGAACACCAAGCGCCAGGTCCTCCAAGCCACCGCATGCCTTGAGTAGGACAGCGAGCGTCGTCCTGTCAGGGGCGACACCATGACGAGCCATCTCCATAGACAGGCCCACCGAGTCCCGGAACATGCCGCGCTGGCAGTAGCCCGAGAGCAGCGCGTTCCAGGACACGACGTCCGTGTCTGGCATCGCGCCGAAGAGGGACGCGGCAGTGCCGGTGTCACCCGCATGAGCGTACTCCCTGAGCATGGTGTTCCATGAGACTGTGTCCCGGTGGGGCATTGTGTCGAACACCCCGCGCGCGTGGGCAGCGCCCCCGCAAAGGGCGTACATCTGGAGGAGGCAGTTGGAGACGAATGTGGTGGGCGCAAATCCGGACACAAGCATCCGGGCATGCACAGCGCGGCCTGCGCGGAGGGCCGTGTGCCCCGCGCTGGCACAGAGCTGGAAGAGGTGGGAGAAGGTGGCGGTGGCGAGGAACCCCGCTTGAGCAGATGTGGGGCTGCCGATACATTCTGGGCTCAGGGAGCGTGCGACGTGGCTGGTGGCGGTCATGTGTTGATTAATGTTGGGAGGCAACGTCGCAGGTGGTGGAAGCAGCCAGTGGCGCAAGCCGCCATTGGTGAGCAACACGGCCTTGCTGCGGCGGTGCGTGGGTGGAGCGGCAGCAGCACCCTTTATCTTTCACGCTTCTTCCCTGCACTGTAGGGAGATCCAACACTACCGGCTTAGAAGGGAGGCCTGCAGATGAACAAATGATAACAAATATGAATGTTGGGGTTTGTATACGGACACATTCAGATTTCAGACTTCAAGTTCACACTATCCAGACTGGAGTTCCAATTCCTTTTAGGCTTTAACAAGTACCAGATGTACACACAAGATACCATAACGCAATTAAATGAGGATTTTGTGGTCAATTGGTCATGCACACAAGGAGCTGAACATAGAAACCTTGAAGCTCAAAATTAGGTGTATATAATCAAACAGTAAAAATATGCTTTTCACCTATGTTGCTCAGATACAGGTATGGGTATTGGATAAGATACGTATCGGATACGCAAATACACAATTCTCCGGAAAAAACATTGACACAGGGATATGACTAGGAATTTTGTAACAATAATAAGTACACATAATTCAATATGAAACAACATAATTTGAGTAAATAAGTGATGCTTAACAACTTAATAAAACAATAGCCACCGCACATAAGACATAATTTGAGTGCACAACTTGATAAGGCCTTAGACAATTGACGAGTATATAACATAACACAACTTAATACGACCATAACACAAGCCAAAATATCAGATCGAACCATCACATGATCACAGTAACGGGTTGTATTGCTACACTTGAAGTTTTCTTTACTTTTCAGAAGTTTATAGGGAAGTGCTTAGCAATTGTCAGAATGACGGTAGCTGGATAAGTTTACTCCAACAGAAAGCTGCTTGGAGATTTGGCTTATATTGAATGTTTAAGCTGCCATAGTGCTTCCCTAATGAAAGACCGTCAGAAAACATTGCTCAAGCATGGTGACACTGCTACAGCATAGCAGCACATGACGAACCAAACTACTGGACGAACGGGCAGTCGGGTACCACGCATGGTGAGAATGAAACTGAGACCGAGGGAGAGGACTGGAGGAGATGAGGATCAAGGAACACACCAGCTACTTCGCCGATTGAATGTTGCTGAGATGAAGGGAGCCGCCGCCCGCCGTCCGCCCACCGGCCGATTCGACGGTGAGCCGCCCAGGGATGCGCGGAGCAGGGGTGCGCAGGGTGAAAGGGTCTGGTATTATTTCACCTAATTAGGTAAAAAAAAAAAAGAGCATCATGATCAGTTTAAATCATTTGTCAGACATAGCTAGTGCTGGACTGAAAGAATTCAGCACTGTCATTTACAAAAAGGTAGCTGCATGGATTTTCTTCTTTTGATACCAAGTTTGTAATAAATAAATTGCTTATTAATTTGGTACACAAATCTAGAACTACTACTGGGAATTCAAGATTTGCACTATCAACTTCTAATATGTGTACAGTAGAACTTTGAAACAAGCAGGACATAGAAAACAATTCATTTATTTATATGTATCAAAATAAAGAACAGTGGATTCTAGATGGATACAAAGAAGTACTTGATCAGCACTCAGCTTTTAGTTTTCAAACAGAAAAGTAGATAAGCATTTTATAATGGATGGATGCAACGATTCAAGGTAAAACACATAGGATCAACCATGACTGCTAACTTCCTTTGTCTAGAGTCATGGGAATTAGAAACTGAAAGAAGCAAATTGAAATAAGATAGCTGTATTTGGAATTCCAGAATACCACAGATTTGTTGCACAAGCTATGAAGTGCATAGATAAGTCAGGGCTAAAACCTCCCTCGCGTCGTCTCCCTCCCGGGGGGCGACTCAAGGGCCCCCAGCCGCCGCGCCCGTCCCGCCCTTCCCCGCCGTCCTGGCCGCCGCCGTCGCGCCATCTCGGCCTCCTCACCGGCGGCGGCGGCCAGCAGAGGGGCTCAACAAGGCACCCTCTGCCCCTTTCTCTCCCCTCTCCTTCCTGCCTCCTCTTGCTCTCCCGTTGCTCCTCCACCTCCACTTCCATTCATCTCCGGCGATGGCGGCTCGTCGGTCGGCGGATCTGGCCCCTCTGAGGGTGTATCTGAGCTCCTTGCGGGCGGATCTGGCCGTTGCTGGGGTGGCCGGCGAGCTGGCCCCTGTGCAACTCCGACGGGTCACCGGGCCGGCGGGCTTCTCCTAGAGGCCCTGTGGCCGGATCCGGCCTCCCTCTCTATGGATCTCCTCCCGGCGGTCATGCACGGTCCTCCGCCCTGGCCGTCGCCGCTTGGCTGGCGGGTGGGCCCCGTGTGCCGGTGCGGGCGGCTGCCCCGTGTGCCGACGCAGTGGCTGGACCCGGTGCCCCCGCACTCCGGTCTGGTGGCTCGGCGTCCTGGCGGCGACGGTGCACGTCCTGGCGCGCAGGCGGGTGCGGTGGCCGGCGCGGTGCGTGGCCAAGCTCCTGGGCGGCCGGCGCGGTGCGCGACCAGGCACACGGGTGGCTGTGGCGCGCAGGTGTGTGGTCGACCATCGGCCCGGTCGGCACTCGCGGTGCTCGGCCCGGCGCGCCGGCGCTGCGCGTGTCCGGCATCCGGGCTGCCGGAGCTCACGGGATCTGGTCGCTCCGTGCTGGCGGCCCAATATCTGCTGGGACTGCTACTGCTTCGAGACAGGTCCTTGGTTCTACGGATGGCCTGCTCGGATCTACAATTTAGGGGTGAAAACCCAGCCTGGTTTTGCTGGGCCGACTACGGTGGCACAGCTGCGTCACTGGCCTTCTTGAAGGCGTCGTTGAGTTACTTTTGATCGAGCAGGATATGGTCGAGAGACCCTCTGTTGTTCCCCCAGGCGTTGTCGGCGTCCGTGGATGTGGAAGCCCTTCCTGAAGGCAGCGCTGGAGCAATTCCGCAGTCCATCTCCCATTGTCATTGCCCTGGTTGCCGGTGCTATGCCTGCCGGTGCTTCATCTACTCTTCGCTTTGGTGTGTCCAGCTCGGGTGGTGGTGTCGCCATTGCAGTTCGCAATGACTACCTGGTCATTGGCGGTTCGGCGTGTTCTTCGCGGTGACTACCTGGTTACTGGCGGTTTACCTCGTGACTACGTGGTCGCTGAAGGTTCGAGTACGACGTCTCCTTCGCTGTGGCTACCTGGTCACTGGCGGTTTTCGCCTCGCGACTTCCTGGTCGCTTGAGGTCCACCGCGGCCGGACCCCCCTTGACTGGCATCCTTTGTGCGAGTGTATCTCTTGTTACAGGCATAGTTTAGCTGGTTGCTTCGTTGGTATCGGTGGTGGTGGCCTCCCCCCTCCTTTTGTTTTCTTTGTTTTCTTGCTGTGTGTTTGTGTCGGGATCTCATCGGTAACCTTTGGTTTACTTGCGAATCCCTTGTTTCAGCTATGTGTAGGTCTATTGACCATTCCCTTCTGCTTAATGCACTACGGGCTATATGCCTCGTTCTAGAAAAAAAGAAGTGCATAGATAATATTGGCCCAGCTACAACTGCTGTTTACCTAATCTCTTCAAAAGCATAGGAGCAGTGCTTGCTGAAAGTCTCATAGCCTATTTTTACTGTATTGCTTCACTGTGTCTTCCACCTACTGACCTCTGCTTGTAAGTATTGTTTGGAAATGGAAAGTAATTACGTAAATTGGCAAACCAGCAAGACAACTTGTAAAGAGTGATGAACAGAGATCAAGTTGCAATCCAGTAATGCAAGTTGGCACTCAAAGCATAAACAACTAACTAAGGTGAGATAGGTGGGCAAAATGTAGAGCAGATCTTTGGGAACCATGCTGTAATAGATTGACTAAACAATCTGATACAAGCAAACCGATGTAGAGAGGATGGAACCTTGGTATGAAAATATAACTATAAAAGGGATATGTCATATATAGAACAAGACTAAGCCTTCTTTGGTTGTAGTTTCTATATTCCCTGCCTAGTTTCTATAAATGCTTCAGCTCTCCCTGCCTTGTTTTCTCCAAGGTACTCGGCCACATGTACTTCTAATTACAATTTTCTAATCTAATTGATATATGACCCGACAAATTTTACAAATGGGAATCCTCATCTCAGCTAACGTTTTCAGTTAATTGGTCATCACCCTGTCCCCAAAAAAAAAAGGTTGAAACCAGGGAATGGTACCACTGCAATATCCAAAACACATGAAAAATTGGCACATATCCTTAATGATGTACTGACTACCGAACAAAGAAAAGTCGAATTAAACATTACAAAATTACCAATTAAGAGGTCAACTTTTTGTGCTAAGTGGTTCAGAACCCTATACCTAAAACAAAGCTGAAGGTTGGGAAAGACTGCCACGAAGATATCCAAAGCACATGGGAAATCGTCGCCTATCCTTAATCATGTACTAAGCAAAGTGAATTCAAAGTAGACATTACAAGATAATCCGACACTATCAACCTATTTATGGGAAATGGAACCTACAACAGGGGTCCAAATAAGACTTTCAAAAGAGACAATGCTTCACCTGGAACATAGTAAATTGTTTTTTATCTAAAGAAAGCTATAATGCTTCACCTGGAAGGCTGGAACATAGTGTAGTTTTTTTTTATTCATTGGAAATCCCAATTGCGGTACTGTATCCTGCATTTAGAACAAACAACAACAACCAAAAGTGAATGGAGCAAGTTGAAGCAAAAATAAAGGAATGTACCTGAAAAGACACAATAGATACTAACCTCCAAAGTGTACTAAAATTGTCTGTACCACCAAATTGATTCGCTGCTTGTCCTAATTCGTCTCCCTCGACCACATGGAACTGATATCCATATCTTGCTTTCTTGAGGAGAAAAAACAAAGACAAAGGGTCAATAGAATCAAATATGGAGAAGAAGCTTACATTGGCTAATACTGCCATGGGTCACACATGCTTACCTTTTGGCAATGCTGCCTTGGCCCACAAAAGAGAAGCTTACAAATCCAGCACACACCTTTGTAGCAAACCACACACTACCAGCCTCTTCATGGGAAATGGAAGCTACATCATTGGCGATGGAACTATGGTCAGTAAAAACTACAAAAAGAATGTAGCAACTAATAAAAATGAAGCGAACACATGGAAAAGAGAACTGATAAGACTTTTTTCTAGAAACAAAGATTGCTAAGCCATAATGACTTTGTCATCACAAAACCAATGCAAATAGCAAGAATCATGGAAGACTGAATTAATTAATCATCATTGCCCAATTCCATTGTCTCAGTTTGAGAGAAGCTCATCATTGCACAATCCCAAAAGGCAAGTAGATAACATGAAGAACGAAACAAAAAATCATCAATGTACAACAAAGGATATCAGTTCTGCACATGATCCGCACACTTTAAAACAAGAGAACAGCAGGAGCCGATGGCCTCTTGTGTTGGCTGCCTATGCTGAATATTACCGCAGTTCAAGGGCCTGTCCTACATGTTTTTCTCCATGCTAAACCTAGAGTGCAATCGAATATGTATTGGGGGGAATCATGTAAGCATCAATGAACATGGGAGCAGTTAAATATACCTACAATCTAAATTTAATAATAGTGTAGTACCTTTTCTCCTTCCATAGATTATTTTTTAGATTGGATAGGGGAGAGCCGGAGAGTTAATGGATCTCCTACATTTTTTGATAGAGCAGGAGGTGAATTTGAGATAATTATTAATAATTTTTAGGTATTCAGATATAAGATAAGTAATCTATTGGAGCAACCATAATCCCTTATATTACTTTATGTATTGGAGATGGAATAAGTATTTTGTTGGAGATGACCTTATGGCACCTTTATTAGTATAAGAGCCAACTATTGACTCTTAGATGATATTTCATCCCATATGCCTCGTATATTCTCTCTCATGTCAAGAGAGACAGGATTTATGCTTCTTAGTATGCATTGGACACGTAAAGAGCTCAGTTCTTCCATTAACTCAATATTGTTAGTCTATCTCTTCTTCGTGCATCTCTTTAGAGGTTGTATAAACTTTTCCACTCCCACTTAATAAAGCATATGAGCTAATGCTCACTTTTGAAAAAAAAACATCTTCTCCGTGTGTCATCAGATACTAGCTTAGAGCTAACCAAAGCACGACTTTCAGAATCTCTTATACTCCTGTCATTTAATAGATCATTTTCTAGAAACATGAAGATGAGGTTCAGTTTGATATTCAAGCTAGACCACACATTTCAACATAACAAACAAATCGACCTACAATGCATCAGTGGCGGAGCTCGCACCAAAATTTAGGTGTGGCACATTACAAACATAACCTTTTAACGACAACGCAATGATGCACATCAATAGCTAATCCATCCCTAATCCATGCCGAATTTCAACAGCTATTGAAGGTGGTACCTCTCATTTGAAGATAGTAGTGTATTAATTCAATAAAGATCAACTGAAATAGAATAAGTGTCCAAATTAAAGACCAAAATTCAACATTCCAAGAGCTAAGTTTGAAGAGCAAATCATTTAGTGACTTAGTGTGTAATATATGAATTATAATGAAATAACAAAATTACAAGGAGACATACCACTACACCATTAGCAGAAAGAAGCACGACTGCTGGTGTTGCGGTTGGGGGCGCCTGCGCCTCGGCATCGAACTCAACCTCGGCTTGCCGCTCCTCCATCTTGGTCTCCTTCTCCCTGGCCACGCCCACGCATGGCCAGCATCTATAATCTCCTCGCCGGCCAAATCCCCCTCCGTCCAGCCTACGAGCGCGTGGGATTGGGATTGGGGGTTGCCACTGCGAGGTTGGGGACTGGGGAGGGAAGCCCCGAGTGGAAATTAGGGGTTTGGGGCACTTCTTCCACTTGGGCTAGCTGGGCTTATGGGCCTTTCTTTTCCTTTCCATTCCACCCCGCATCTTTCTTTTGCTCCCTGTTCTTTCATCAGAGTCGCAAATACTTCACGCCGCCGTGCTGCTCCATCGCCGCTCGCCGGCTGCCTCGCCAGAAGCGAGGAAGACATGGGTGTACTAGTGCTACCCTGGTGGTAGGTGTGGCAGCTGCCACACCCTGCCAGATGGGGAGCTCTGCCTCTGCTCCCAAACCACTAGAGTGTAGTGCTAACAGAACAGCTTGATGAGCTTCCTTGTGCTGACCCAACCAGATTCTGTCCTTGTATTTGATCACTTCATCAACCAAGGAGAAGCCTTTGTCATTCTTGCCAGTCAGATCTAACTCAGTTAACAACTGCTTAGTGTCTGGGTCTTGTTGATACCCTTCACTGACAGCTTCCAACCATTTAGGAGTCACAGAAGAGATAGCATTGAGTTCTGATTCATGAGGCTATCTAGATAGTGCATCTGCAGCCTTGTTTTCCAACCCTTTTTTGTAAATGATCTTGTATTGCAGACCTAACAATTTGACAAAAGCCTTTTGCTGCATGCCCTCAAACAATTTTTGGTCCCCCAAATGAATCAAGCTTCTGTGGTCAGTGAGGATTTGGAATTCAAGTTGATGAAGATATGGCTTCTATTTAGTGACTGCCATGATCAAAGCCATACATTCCTTCTCATAAGTTGACATTTCTTGTGCCTTTGGGCCCAGAGCCTTACTGATATAGGCAATTGGATGGCCATTCTGAGACAGGACAGCTCTAATGCCTGTCTATGAAGCATCAGTTTCAATTGTGAAACCCTTGGTGAAATCTGGCAGTGCTAGGATTGAAGCTTGGACCAAAGCTTGTTTGAGAGTGTTAAAACTCAATTGCAAATTAGAATTCTAGTGGAAGATGGTGTGTTTCTTTAGTCAGTCTGTTAGAGGCCTGCTGATGACTCCATAATGTTTGATGAATTTCCTATAGTAGCCTGATAGTCCCAAAAAACTCTGCAACTATTTGGCATCAGTTGGAGTTGGCCAATTTGCAATTGTTGTGGTCTTGACAGGATCTGTGGCTACCCCTTCAGCACTGATAATGTGACCCAGGTATTCCAGTGTAGGTTGGGCAAAGAAACATTTGGATCTTTTGAGGAACAACTGATTCTGCTCTAGTATGTCAAATACCTATTGCAAGAGAGCCAAGTGTTCCTCCAGAGTAGCACTATAGATTAAGATATCATCAAGAAAGACCAAAACTCCTTTTCTGAGCAGTGGCTTGAATAGTGTGTTCATAATTGCCTGAAATGTAGCTAGAGCATTTGTGAGGCCAAATGGCATTACCCTGAACTCCCAATGCCCATGATGGGTTCTGAAAGCAGTTTTCTGTTCATTTGCTACCTTCAGTCTGATTTGATGATAATCAGACCTCATATCCAGTTTAGTGAACCAAGCTGCTCCATGGAGCTCATCCAATAACTCATCAACAATTGGCAATGGATATTTGTTCTTGATAGTGATATCATTAAGTTGCCTGTAATCCACACAAAATCTCCTGGAACCATCCTTTTTCTTCACTAAGATAATAGGAGATGCAAAGGGGCTCTGACTTGGTCTGATGATACCATTTGCCAGCATTTCTTGTATCTATCTCTTAATCTCATCCTTCTGTGTTGGTGAGTACCTATAGGGTTTTACATTGACTGGTTTGAACCTAGGTAGAAGAGGGATGTGGTGATCAAAAGGTCTTTGTGGAGGTAAAGCTTCTGGTGTCTTGAACAATGCAGACCTAGTATCAATGAATTGCTACACCTCAGCTGGAATCTCTATATGTGTGTTGTCCTGCATAATTAGACAGAGTTGTATCATTTGAGCAATGGCACCTTTCTTGATTAGCTCTTGCAGTTTGCTTGGCTTGAGCTTGAGACAGGAGGACACAGAGTCCTTGACCCCTTTGAGAGTGATTCTTTTGCCTTGATAGGAAAATCTGATCAACTTCCTCTTCTGATGTATCCACATGGGGCTATGACTTTCCAACCAGTCCATACCCAGAATCAGATCATAGCACTGTATTGGTAGCACTCTAGCTGATTAAGAAGGTATAGACCTGAGTCCACCAACTAAAATTAGATACCTGCTGATCACTTGACACTTTTTGACCATTGGCCACAGTCACAGAGATAGAAGGAGCAGAGGTGGTCTGACATTGCAGTGTAGCAACAACCTTATGACTGATGAATGTGCTAGAACTACCTGAGTCCACCAGGATGAGGATTTCTTTGTTGTTGATGAGGCCATGAAGCTTGATTGTCTTCCTGCCTTGAAAACCATCAGCAGCAGCTTGAGAGAGTTGATATACCTCCTGTTCTTCCTCACTGTCATCAGATGAAGTAGAGTCTTCTGTGATGGGCTCAGGCTGAACTGCAGCTAATATCTCATCAAGTACATGCAAGGATATCTTCTCAGGACATTGATGGCCACGACCCCATTTCTCACCGCATCTCATACATAGGCCTTGAGCTCGGCATTGAGTGCGTAGTGCCTGTAATTTATCTTCCCCTTTTTGCTTGAGATCCTCAGCTGGAGCAGCACCCATAACTCCAGGTTGTGAATTTGGGACACCTTTGCTTGGATATTTGTTGAACTCCTTGAATGGTTTCTTCTGAAATTGCCTTGGTTGAGAGTCAATCTCCTTTTCCTACAGTAAGGCCAAAGACAGAGCCAGATCAACTGTCCTTGGTTTATGAAGCACCAGGGCTACTTTAATGTAAGGTTTTAGACCCAGTAAAAACTTACTGACGAAGAACACATTATCTAAACTGCTATTGTGAACTAAGACATTATGCATGGCTAAATTGAACTATCAAAGTACTCCTAGACATTGCTAGTTTGCCTAAGCTGAGAAACTCTTGCATCGCTTGCTCATACACATCCTTGCCAAACTTGGACTCAACAGCAATACATAACTCAACCCAGTTATCCACTGTGTGCTGGGCTTCATAGGTTTGCAACCATAGTTTAGCAATGCCCCAAAAATGCATAGTAGCAAAAGGCACCCAATGATGCATATGTACAGAGAACATGACAAAATACTTCACAGTGTCATCCTTCCAAATCCGTGGATTCGAACCATCGAATTTGGGGAACTCAGCTTTTGGTAAGCGATACTCCTTCTGATGCGGCTGTTGATATCCAACGTAATGCAGTGGTACAGTATGCAGATCAGGATATGTAGAAGAGGATCCATGATACTGACCATTGCCCATGGGTTGGTGCGGAGTAGAAGCTCTGGCATTATACCCCTATGGTAGAAGTGTAGTGCCGTGGCCAACAACGGCCTGCCCCTCTTCCTCGCGCGGCGAGGCTAGAGGCAGAGCAGTTGGTGTGAGCTCCAATGCCTCGATGCCTGACGTGAGAGCTTGCAGGTCCTTGCTGAAGGCCATCTAGAGGTTCTCCACCTCTGGGCGCCATCTGCTGAGTGACTCGATGAGCTTGGTGATGGACTTGAGCTGGTCGCTGATCTCGTTGAGCTTGCCTGCGGCGATGGCCATCCTGGTGGTGAGTGTAGGTTCTCATGCCAGCGGAGCTGTGGGAGGTGGCTGGGGTAAGAGGAGGCTAGATCACCGTGGATCGAGGGTGAATCGGTCGATCGACGGTGAGCTCGAACAGCGATGGTGGAGAAAGTGCGCTGGTGAGGCAATGGAGTGTGGGGAGTCACGACTGGCGGTGGAAGGGCTGTGGCCGGGTAGGAGAATGGCTCTGATACCAGATATGGCGATCTTGGCCGAAGAGCGGTGGTCGGCGTACACGCGCAGTGGCGGAGGACGACAGCGCTGCCTTGCAGAGAGGGAAGTGGCTGTGTCACGCACAGGAACAAGAGGAAAAAGATGAATTGGTTCTATTCTTCGCTGGTTCGCCCAACCACCCACACAACGAGTATCAATACTTCATTACATGGGCCAGGCCCAGACACGCCATAAGGCCCACACTAATAGCACAGACTCAAATAGGTAATGGGCCACTATATGGGACATGACAGTTGGTCCCCGTGAGCAGCTCACCGCCATGGTCCCGTAGCACGATCTGGTCAGGCTTCACCAGGAACAGGCATGCGCGGGTTGAGCGCCGCGCACCATGGCTCTGACCCGCCCAGAAGGGCGAACATGGTGAGGACCATGCGGGATCAGCAGCATCATCATCATGGACGGCGTCGTGGGCTTCTTACGCCTGCCCATGGATTCCGCTAGCCAACCAAGATCGCAAACGAGGTTTTGATCGACGTTTGTGCGTTGTGAGCTCTGAGCTCCCACACTTGTCCTATCTAGCTCATGGTAGCAGCGGGTTTATATAGCCGGCCGTCTAGTGGGCTGGAGCGGCAGAGCCTGTGAGCGTAAAGGTGATGACGTGAGGGAGGTGTGCCGTGCACGGTGGGCGGCCTCGGTGTGCCATGGAGTTAATCTGTAGTTGTAGTAACCATCTTCATCTTTGTTGGGTGATGAACTGATGGATAGAGTAGATCTAGCTCATTTTTGCTATACCTTGGTCCTGACACATCAAAATGTTGAATACATGTTAATTGACTTTAGGTTTTAGGCATGGAACTCCCTCTTTACAATAGCCACAAGAGTTTTACAGCAGCCACAAGAGTTACAGCTCATAACGGTGACACGGCATCCTTCTAGAACTCCAGCTAGATTCACCTTTATTTTTGTTCCTGCTCTTGTACAACAACGGTAGAAGAAGGCTATGGCTCTTGTCAGTGAAGCCTCCTCGACCGAAAATGGATTCACTATGGGAAATAGTGAATTTGCTGACTTCCTGTAGCTTTGCCGACTGCCAAAGCACGACCAGTCAGCAAAGAAGCCCTTTGCCGACTGTCAAGCCGAGCAGTCGGCAAAGACTTAGATCGGCAATCGGTGCAGAACGGCAGTCGCAAAGCCTTCTTTGCTGACTGCCCGAGAAGAGCCAAACAGTCGGCAAAGACGGGTAGTCAGCAAACTTTGGCGGGGTCAAACGGCATCCGTCGCCGTGCTCTTTGCCGACGGCCCTGATGTCCGGCAGTCGGCAAAGATACCTTCTTTGCCGACTGCCACGCCGAGCAGTCAGCAAACTGCCACGTGGCTCGGGCTGGGCCCGTGGCCACCCTTCTTTGCCGACTACCAGGCTGGGCAGTCGACAAAGCCAGATTCTTTGCCGGCTGCAATCCTTGGCACTCGGCAAAGTTTTAATTTTTTTAAATTTTGAATCTAAACTTTTTCTATGGCCCCAACATATTGTTTACAAGCACAAGTTTGAATTTGGGACCTTTTTACAATATTTTGCTATATTTTTTTCATTTATTTTATTTACTTGAATTTTTCCGCATAATCCAAATTTGAACAGCAGGTGCATGAAAATAATGAAACGTAGCCATTCAAAAAATGATATTCATATTGGAGAGTGTATTTTGAGGTCGTGTCCATTAACTCACCCAAAACTTTGAATGCCTTGTCCACAAAACATGACCATCCAGGTGCGGTAGAAGTGTTTTTTAATTATATAAAATCCAAACAAAGTCCAAAAATCATGAAACTTGTCGAGGTATCATGTTATCACATGTGGAGGCTACGATAAAAATTGGACAATGTTTGGAGCAAGTTGCAATGTCGGATGTCCAAAACCCAGACATATCCACATGTGATCATAGTTGATCATATGTGGAGATGTCTGGGTTTTGGACATCCGACGTCGCGACTTGCTCCAAACATTCTCCAATTTTTATCGTAGCCTCCATATGCGATAACGTGACACCTAGACAAGTTTCGTGATTTTCATACTTTGTTTGGATTTTATATAATTAAAAAGTACTTCTACCGCACCTGGATGGTCATGTTTCATGGACAAGACGTTCGAACGTTTGGGTGAGTTTATGGACATGGCCTCAAAATACACTCTCCAACACGAATATCATTTTTTGAATGGCTATGTTTTATTATTTCATGCACCTGCTGTTCAAATTTACTTTTTCATGAAAAAAGCAAGGAAACAAAATTAATTCAAGAAATATAGCAATATGTTATAAAAGGTCCCAAATTCAAACATGTGTTTAAATACAATACTCTTGGGATACAGAAAAAGTTTGAATTCAAAATTCAAAAAATAATATATTTGTCGAGTGCCAACAAAGACACTCGG
Organism: Bothriochloa decipiens; assembly: GCA_023333625.1. NCBI lineage: Eukaryota > Viridiplantae > Streptophyta > Magnoliopsida > Poales > Poaceae > Bothriochloa > Bothriochloa decipiens. The sequence continues at coordinate 27,937,710 of CM041643.1, read as the reverse complement.
CAAAGAATCTCTTTGCCGACTGCCGCCACTATGGCAGTCGGCAAAGATGTTTTTTAAAAAAAATGGAATTATCTTTTCCGACTGCCCCTGGTCCTAGCAGTCAGCAAAGCCGGTGCCCTAATTTTGCCATGTCGGCTGAAAGCCCACCCCGTGCGCCCTCATTTCTCTCCCCTTCTATCTCACGCGTGCCCTACCGCCGCCAGCCGCTCCCCTCGCCGCGCCGCTCGCCACCATCGCAGGCAGCATTCATCCATGCCCGTGCCGGCCCGAATTCGGCCCCCACCCGCTAGTGCGCCACCGCCGCCCCGGATCCGCCGCCGCGCACGCTCGCCACCGCCGCCGGCCCGCCCTTGCCAGCGCCCGCGCCGCTCACCATCGCCGCCGGCCGCCCTCGCCCTTGCCACTGCCGTCGCCCGCCCTCTCCCACGCCTGCGCCACTTGCCACCGCCGCCAACCGGCCTTGCCCTCTCCCGCGCCCGCCCACAGCCCCGTTGCGGGTGTAGTGAAGGCCGGTGGTGCCCCTGCCGCGGCCAACGCTCGCCGGTGCCGCGCCCGCTCGTCGGCGACCCGCCCCACCGCCGCTCAGCCCCGGTGGTGCAGCGGCCCAGCCGTGTAGCAGCAGCAAGGGAGGAGGAGAGGATAAGCAGGGAGAAGGAAAGGACAAGGGAGAAGGGAAAAGGAAAGGAGAAGGGAGAAGGGAGAAGGAAGGAGAGGAGAGAAGGGAGAAGGGAGAAGGAAGAAGAAGAAGGAGGAGGAAGGGAGAGGGAGAAAGAAAAAGAAGGGAGGAAGGAGGAGGAGGAGGAGGAAGAAGAAGGAGAAAGAAAGGGAGGAGGAAGAAGAAGAAGGAGCAGGAGGAAGAAGAAGGAGGAGAAGGGATGAGGAGAAGACAAGGAAGAAGGGAGGAGAAGGACCTTCATCCGATGACTGTCCATGCCATTTGTTGACGACGTTCGTCCACGCCGTCGTTCCCGCCCATCCCCAGAGAAGAAGGTAAAGCTCTAAGTTGTCGGCCATCGTGCCGTATGTGTTGTTGACGGCCTTCGTACTGAGTTTGTTGATGTGTGGCCTTCGTGCCGTATATGTGCTGTCGGCCATTGAGCCGGCTTCTTTCTTGCAGGTTTTGGAAACCTCCCCGTGCAGGGGAGGTTCTGCCAAAATTTTATACTTATAGTGCTGTTTTTCTTGTTTTGCAGAGCCGATCTTGTCAGAGGGGACCGTGTCGCCTCGCCACTACCCTGCTAGCCTGTCTCCACTGCCACCCTAGGTATAAATCACCTCTTTTCCTTACCCTAGGTCGCATAACCCAGTTAGGCGTCTCCCGTCCAAAAGAGATATGGTCGGAGGTATGCAGGTCTCTGCATATCTGTGACCGTATCTGTTTTGGATTGTCCGCTTTTTTGGACAGCCCGCGGATGTGTAGATGAGTTAGCTTCCATGTTCTGCTCCTATCCGAGTCAGAGTTTTGGCAGCACCACCCCATTGTTCTCTGGATACACACTCTCCCTGTGGGGACGTGTATCGGGAGAACAGCGGGGAGGTGCTGCCAAAATTCTGACTCAGACGGGGGCAGAACATGGAAGCTAACCCATCTACGCATCCACGGGTGGCGATTAGGACCTATCCTTCACCTATTAGATGGTAGGAATGCCATGTAGATGCAATTACTGGTTTATTGCTCGCTTACGCATGTGTTTGACAGAGGATGGATAACCGTGAGTGGATGTACAGGGGCTTTACAAGTAAGACCAATGAATGGATTAGGGGGACCAATTATTTTCTGGAGCAAGCATTTGGCCCTACTGCTCATGGGTCGATTCGGATGCCGTGTCCCTACAGCCAGTGTAAGAACTCAAAAAGGAAAATAAAGAGAGCAGTCTGGACTGATCTTTACAAGCACGGATTTGTGGAAAACTATAAGAGGTGGATCTTCCATGGCAGAGGCAACCATGGTGGTATTAGAGAGGAGGAGGTGAGAGAACGCCTCGAGGAGTTTGATGGAGATGCTGTGATGGTTGACATGGTGGTAGACTATAACGAGGCACGTGGCAATGAAGGATTGGTAGAGGAGGATCCAAAGGAAACCGCAAAGACATTCTATGAAATGATGTCTTCGGCATAGAAGCCCTTTCACGAGAACACAACAATGTTGCAACTAGATGCCATTAGACGCCTAATAGCATTGAATTCGCAGTTGAGCCTGAGTCGAGATGGCTTCGATCACATGTTGGCAGTTTGGGGGAAATGCTTCTAAAGGGACACATGCTGCCGAAGAACACGTATGAGTCACAGAAGCTCCTTCATGCACTTAAGATGCCATATGACTCGATCCATGCTTGTCCTAACAGGTGCGTCCTATTTAGGGAAGACCTTAAGGAAGCAACGCACTATCCAAAGTGCAAAGCCTCTAGGTATGTGGAGGTAGACGGTAGTGATTGTAACAACCCGAAAATTCGAACTACAAAATTTTTTCGACAAAACCC
>CM041643.1:27895942-27910230 GCA_023333625.1 Bothriochloa decipiens | reverse complement strand
GAAAATTTGGTTTCAGGTTCAAGGAGTGAGTACTCATCTGGGGAGTATAGTGATTGAGGGTTTCGTGCCTACGCTCAAGTTGGAGAGAAGAAGATACCTTCTGCACCTCAAGCTTTTATTGTTACGCTGCATGAACTCTGATTCCGCCCCTGTGGCGATGTAATAAGTTATTGTAACTCTCTCTATTTGCTCTCTTTTGTTTGATGTATGGATTATGGATTCAACTGTTATCGGGTAATGTGATTTAAATGGTCATATTACACTCCGACACTGTGGATTTCCCTTCATGGAAATCAAGGTCGTTTCAGTGATGGTAAGAAGAAATAGTCTAAGGTCCCCGAGAAGGTCCTATGGTACCTTCCTATCATACCGAGGCTCCAACAGCTGTACATGACATAGGAGTCCACGAAATAGATGAGATGGCACAAGGATGACAAGATACGGTGACAAAATGGTACACCCATTGGATGGTGATGTATGGAGGTACTTCGATGACCAGCATCCTCGCAAAGCAGAGGATGCCCGGAATGTACGTGTAGCATTGGCAACTGATGGGTTCAACCTGTATGAAATGATGGGGCCCCATACACTTGTTGGCCCGTGTTCATGATACCCCTCAATCTTCCCCCTGGTGTTATGTTTGAACCCAAGAACGTGTTCTTGTCGCTGATAATACCTGGACACCCGGCGACAATATGGGTGTGTTCATGCAGCCACTGTGGGATGAATTGCAACATACTTGGGAAAAGGGGGTGCTGACGTACGACTGAGCTACAAAGAAGAACTTCACAATGCATGTGTGGTACCAGTATTCAATGCATGACTTCCTGGCGTATGGCATATTTAGTGGGTGGTGTATTCATGGGAAGTTGCCTTGCCCAGTATGCAAGGCATCTGTGATGTTCACCAGGCTGATGAAGGGTGGCAAGTTCTCTTCGTTTGACAGACATCGTCAATTTCTAGATGACGACCATGAGTTCAGAGGAGACATCAAGCACTTCATGAAAGGTGTTCAAGTCACCGACCCCGTTCCTGAGATTATGAGTGGTGCCCAAGTGCTTGCCTAGTTAGAGGCTCTCAAAATTGATAAAGACAATGGTGGTTTTAAAGGATATGGTCAGGGACACATGTGGACCCATATATCGGGCTTGACTAGGCTCCTCTACTTCAAGGACCTTCTTCTTCCACACAACATCGATGTAATGCATACAGAAAAGAATGTCGTCGAGGCACTCTGGGTTACACTCATGGACATAAAGGAGAAGTCAAAGGACAATGTTAAGGCTAGACTGGACGTGGAGGAGATCTGCGATAGACCAAAGCTAGTGATGAAGACCCCTGCGCTCAGCAAGAGTTGGAAAAGGGGCCCGACATTACATCCTGAAAAGGGCGACAGGAAGGAAGTGCTTGAGTGGATCAAGACGTTACAGTTCCCTGATGGGCATGCGGCGAATCTGAGTAGGGGAGTGAACCCTAAGACTATGAAAGTCTTAGGGATTATGAGTCATAACTTCCACATATGGATTGAGCGGCTCCTTCCTGCGATGACCCGTGGATACCTCCCCAAGCCATTGTGGCGCGTTCTTGTAGAGTTGAGCTATTTCTTCCTTTAGCTTTGTGCCAGGGAGTTATCTCAGGAAGTGATTCGTGACCTGGAGCGTGCTGCACCTCAGTTGATCTACAAGTTGCAGATGATCTTTCCACCTAGCTTCTTCCTGCCGATGCAGCATCTGATTTTGCACCTACCGCGTGAGGCATGGCTGGGGGGTCCCGTGCAGGCCTGTTGGTGCTATCCAATCGAGAGGTGTCTAAAGATTCTTCAAAAAAAGTGTGGAAATAAAGCTAAAATAGGCTTTCGTGGTAGAGGCATTCAGAGTGGAGGAGGTGTCCAACTTCACAACTGCGTACTATACTGAGAACCTTCCCAGCGTGAACCCACCCCCTCATTACAACAATGACTGGAGTTCATCGAACCTGATCCTTCTCAAAGGGAAACTCGGAAGGAGAAGCGCAGCTACCCCCAAGACGTTGCAACCACATGAGTTTCGCACTATCATGTTCTACGTGTTGTTGTACCTTGAAGAAGTGCTTCATTATCGAACGTAAGTTCTCAATGAGCTAGTTACATATGCAATCATATCCTCCACCTATCGCTCTGACCGCCCTTGTCTCTTATTTTTTCAGGGAGTTTATTAATGAACTCTAGACAGGGGATATGGATCCTATCGATGAAGAAGAAGACTATCTTCTCAAAAATGATAAACCCAATTTTATGTCCTGGTTCCGTACAAAGGTACCATCCAACTTACCTCTTTTCAACTTTGAGATTCCACTTTGCTCCTAGGAGTGAGTAATGTAACGATCTACCCGGTCTCACCTTGCAGGCATGGACAGATAGGGAAATGAGTGCTGAATTGAAATAGGTTGCACAGGGCTTGGCTATCACTTTCGCACAAGAAGCTACAAGGAGAGTCGGCCCTCCCGAAAGACCACGTGCACAGGAGTTCGTACGCTCGGCACTGATAATCGTGACTATTATGGCATAGTCAAAGAAATATACGAGCTCCACTTTGAGGCCCCAATGATCTTAAACCAGTGGTATTCAAATGCCATTGGTTCGATCCTAATGAACCTAGAAGAGCCGATGACATTGGGCTAGTCAAGATTCAACAAGATTCCGTCTATACTAGAGAAGATGTCTATATTGTGGCTCAACAGGCCACGCAAGTTTATTATCTCCCATGGGCGTGCCAAAAAGACAAGAGGCTTAAGGGTTGGTACCTTGTGCACTTGGTATCACCACGTGGTAAAGCGCCTGTCCCAAATGATGATGATTACAACTTTGACCCAAACACAGATAGCGAAGAGTTCTATCAACCTGAGGGTCTAAAAGGGCATTTTTCCATAGACATTCTTTCGCTGATGGGCATGGAAGAAGACAACGACATCAATGAGGACGAGGGTGAAGTGGTGCAAGATCCTAAGGACATAATGATGCTTGAGCGATGGAGGGCTCGGCGCGATAGAGTTGTTGAGGACGATGAAGGTGGTGAGGACAATGGAGATGATGAGGACTTAGATTTCGACAATATTGATAGTGATGATGACAATAGTGATAGCGATGATGTGGATCCAACCACTATCATTCATAGAGATAAATTCTAATTCATGTGAATACTATATTCTTCTTATTATTACTTTGCAATTATGCGTCGTTCATTTTGCATCTCTTTACAAGTACTTATCAATTATTTATGCTAATTGGTTTAATCTTTGTCTTTGTCATTGCAGGCACAGGACAAAATGTCAGGCGGATGAAAACAACCAAAACGAAGGGCAAAGTCGGTCTACATGCGTGGCATCGAGGACGAGGAATTGGAGGAGCCGCCGAGGGTGGAGTCATCGGCGAGGACCGGCTCACATCACTCAGTGACGAGGCAGTTGTTTTCCTCGGACGAGCGTGACCAGGACGAGGAGGACGGGCAAGACCAGGATGAGGAGGATGAGCATGACCAGGACGGGGACGACCAGGACGAGGAAGACCAGGCCTAGGCCAAACAGAACGGGGGCGACCAGGACGGGGGCGAGGCGACACCAGGGGAGACAGCTTCCTCAGGTTCGAAGAAGGTCTACCGGCGTGGGATCACGCACCTCCCATCAACGCCGATCGTAGAAGGTCACTGTCCGATGATTTGACCCGATGGTGACAAGTAAGTAACCATTTATGTTTTCATGAATTATTCATATGACATGTTTAAAATTGAACTTCAGACTAACAATTCTTCTTAATGACTTGTGCAGAAGCTGGAAGCTTGTGTGTGGGAGGAGTTCATGCCATCCTAATGGCATACTGGGCCTCCTAATTAAGAAGCACTACCCTGGCCTTCTCACCCGCGATGATGGGACCAAGGTGGTGCCCTAGCATTGGCCAGAGTTCTTTGACGTCAAGGACGAATACGAGGTCCCCATTGCGAATAAGATCAAGAGGGAGTTCTGGGTGATTCTTCATTGCACCGCTTTGTCAATACGACGCATTCGTTGGATGTTCTTGAAATAATGAAATGTACATGATTTCTGTATGCAGGAGTGGTTCACGTGCGAAAAGGGGCGCGAGGCCGAGGCATCGGTGAGGCAGGACAAGGTTGCCAAGTCACGACTCAAGGACATGTACCACGAGGCGCACATCCAGGTCCTCATCGACTACTATGTCGACGTGCTTCGCCTGTTGCTGAAGAAGAAGGAAGCCAGGAAGATGATCCTCTTCCCCGAAACCGACATTGCCAAGGAGTTCTACATGCAGGTAAGTAGGAAACATTAATTCTGATTCCTTTCGTGAAAAATAAGTAGCAAACATTAATTCTGATTCATCTTCTGACATGTCATGCAGTTTTCTGCTGATTGGTGCAAAATACACATGGACTGCTGGGAGGCCATTATGGACGACTGGAGAAAGTTAGAGTCATACGTGAACCGCAGACGGCAAAACCCAAGCGAGGACAGGGCTGGCACACCACCAAGGGAGCCGCTCCCTCGAAGGGTTCATGGATGCATGGGTACGCTTCTGTTGATTTATTTATTTATTTATTCAATCTCATTACGTGTAATCAACCTTGTGTTTTCCTCGCAGTCCCAGTCGCATGGTGGCAGGTGATCAACGAGTACGAGGGCTACGCCCTATCTCACAAGGGCAAAGCGACAGATCCGGACAACGTCTACAGCTCGACGGATGGGCCCGAGGCGTACACCAACCCAAACGCCTACGAGAAGATGGTCCTGTACACCGAGGCAGGTCGCTAGCGCCATGGTCCGTCCTTCGATCCCGCCATCTAGCCCCTAGACCCAGACTTCCTGATGAGGGTGGGAGGAGGGAAGTAGCACGGCCGGTACTTTATTGCCCACAACGCAATCGACCTGGCCACCGTTCCCACCCTTCGTCAGGTTCGTCGATCCGACAGCACGACCTCCTCTGACGTCCCGATACGACCTCGGTAGCCGAGCCACGCACAGTCGTTGCGGTGGTTCAGGCAACTATAGTTTCATTCGTCATTCATTGGTTTTACATATGTACCTTTCCTTTTGTATTGTTTAAACATCGAGGGTGTAACATTGCAGTTCGAGCTGGCCGAGTTGCGGGCCGCGCAGGAGGCCTCGCAGGAAGCCTATCAGCGGGAGATGGCGGCCCGAGAGGAGACCCATCGGGAGGAGATGGCACGCTAGCTTGAGGCTGTCTAGCAGCACTTGCAACGTCAGATGCAGGACTTGCCGGCTACTTTAAGAGCTTTCAGATCCCTGGTGTTCCTTTGCCTCCGTTGCCTGCTTCGATTTTCGCTCCACCAACCTCTTCTTGGCCCTATACGGACTTCGTGAGTATATATGTTTATCCATTGTGCAGACACAGTCAGTGGGTTCAAACTCGGCTCCTCCACATGGCCATTCTCTAGGCCATGGGGTTGTTGCCCCTCAGCCACACTTCTGGCCTCCGGGTGGCGGTCTTTCTCGGCCTTCGCGTGGGCAAGCTGCCCTCCTCGGCCTATCCAACACGCGCACTCCGGGTGGGGGCACCAGTACGAGTCGGCGTCGCACAGGATCGAGCTAGGACAGTCCTCGTGGTGTTCGTGGCCTTCACACCATGATGGGCATAGGGAAGACGGGTCGCAGTACGAGTGAGGGCCTTTGTATGGATTTGTGAGACTGTTGAATTTTGTGATTGTTGAACATGTTGGACTATGTGTAAATTTGTGTTATATATATGTGTGATTTGCCTGCTGTGATATATATAGAAAAACAGAAAAAAAGAAAAAAATTTCAGCTGCCACGGCAGTCGGCAAAACTGGTCATCGAGCTGCACACGCACCAGCTTTGCAGGCTGCCTGCGCTAGCAGTCGGCAAAGGCTGTTTTTTAAAAAAAATAAAACCTCTTTGCCGACTGCCAGCTCAGGCAGTTGGCAAAGACTTTTTTAAAAAAATAAAAAATCTTTGCCGACTGCCGTGTCGGCAGTCGACAAAGAAGACGCCAGACGGTGGGGGCCGCTTCTTTTGCCGACTCTAGATTCGGCCGTCGGCAAATTCTTTGCCGACTGCCGTCCATTTGGCAGTCGGCAAAGACTGCCTTTGCCGAGCATTTCTTTGCCGACGGAGCTTTACCGACTGCCACGTGTAAAGCAGTCGGTAAAGGATTTGCTGACTGCTTCTGGCAGTCGACAAAGCCGGTGCATCCCGTAGTGATCAGAGATATCGCCTATGGCCTGAACAACCACCTGCTTGGAGAGTATTTTAGTTTGTGGAACCTGATATACTCTGTGCATCTAAACCTGAATACTACACAGGATGATCAAATAAGAACATGGATCCTAGAAAGTTCAGATGATCAAATAACTTGGATCCTAGAAAGGAATACTCGGCTCCGTCTGCTTACGACATTCAGTTTGGCGGCACACATCGTCTCAAATTTCCCAAAGTTGATTTGGAATGCTTGGACACCGCCGAGTTGCAAATTCTTCCTCTCGCTCATCAAGTAGCAGTTTGGAGCGACTGTCACAACCTGCAACCATCTCAATGGGCTGAAGCGACCTGGCTGAAGACTGGTTAACTTGATGACAGCGGGCACCAAGTTGGCACGCACCTTGGCAATCCTGACACGGTGGTGCATCTGGAAAATTCAGGGACTCCAAGAGTATGATACATGCATTGTTCGTGGAGATTAGAGATGTATATGCTCCATTAATTTGGTCCCTTAATGGCATCCCATCCTTTTGCAAGTAATTAGATAGGAATTTCTGTAACTCGTACAACAGTCTCCTGTACGGGGTAGCGCCTCCCACGTAAGGCATTTTCTCCCACGTAAGCCCAAAAAAGAGGCCTGAGTTGGCCTGTGGAACAGTCATAGGTAGGATTTTTTTCTTGAAATAACCGGCCTAATGAGTTGCTTTCCTGGCTGTCTCTCTTTTAACGAAGAAAAGTCATGACTATAGGGGACTTTGTTGGGGTGGGTGTAGTTAAGTTTTTTTTTTTTAATCCTGGGTGTAGTTAAGTTTAGAACTAGTGACTTATATAGTAGAGGTAGATAGATAGATTGTTTTTTTTGGTACGTGACATGTACAAAAGTCAGTCGTGTATATTGTACGTGCGCTCTGTTATCACTACGAAGTACGAACTGATCATCCCCATTTATAAGTCAGTCCAAGAAAGGGTGAAGATCAGGTTCTCATTCTCACCTATAGCACTCACATTCTCATGGTACTATCCAAACATAAGAAAAAAGTTTACAAACCTAAGCACAGCACTGGAAACATCACACATATGTCCGAGGCCACGGAAACATCGATCTTGCTGAGACAGCCAAAACTTAGGATCATCTGGTTGGCCCTTCACGCCATAAGATGAATTTTGAAAATCATGAATACAAATATTGCAAAGGCTGGTTTGAATCCCTGGAATTCTCGTAAATGAATTCATTGTATAAACTATAGTCATGGAAAAAGAATCCATAGAATCAAGTGTACGAGCATGTGTACGAGCATGACACAAACTCATTGGCACAGGAATTAATCTATGCATTGATATTATATTTGAAAAATCCTTTTCCAAAAACCAAAACCGCTAGATTGCATTATTGTAAACATTATCAATAGTTACTTGCAAATTTAATTATGAATTCTGGAGCAATTTGTTAAATTGGCGTAAACAAAACTCCTTTTCTGCATTGATACACAACTAGTTAAGTTCTAAATGCTTGATGAAGTGCACTGATGAATATATCCTAGAGGTAACATGTACTTGCACCAACAAATCAGCATTGTCATAAATAAAAAAAATCATCATTTTTTTGAAGCAAAGTTATGGGAGCTAGCTCCAGTAATAATTTAGACATGCAAAATACATACAAAAATTATATCCTATTATTTTGTTTAGTACAAAAAGAAAGTTAGGAGAGTTAAAAAATTATATCCTATTATGTTTGCACATATTTTTAATTATGAACCGTCCACCAAAAGACAGCTAAACCCAACAGGGCTCTGCAATTTCATTAGGCCTACTAAAACGAAAGCTCCTCCCATTTCGTCACACACAAGCTTAAAAAGGTGAATCAACTAACTGTCGTGCACACATTTGCTGCGTCCTCCATCCTTGCATGTTTAGGCAAAGATAAACGAAAACATTGATTTTTCGTTGATGTGGCTTAGTTAAATAAAAACCGGTGCCTTGAATTTGTTTGTTGAAAAAACTGAGACACTTTGTATAACAATGAGTGTTTCTCCCTCTTCCCTCAATTCTTTGAGCCATCGGTCTCCTCATCTAATAGCTCATGCTCCTTCTTCCTCCTCCCAATGCCCACTGTTCTTCTTCCTCGCCGGATTCACCATGGCTGGCGAGGGTGGGGGAGGAGTTTGGCGTGGGTCTGGGCACAGGTGCGGGGAGGCGATGGGTATGGGAAGGTCGACATGGAGAGAGGGGGAGGGAAGGAGGGAGAAAGTGCGCACTGGGGAAATCCGCCAGAGGAGAGAGGAGGGGAGCAAGTGTGGGAGAGAAGCGAGTGTTGGGACACGGGCGTGATGTGTAGAGTTTCTCAAATAAAAAATATCGAAACATGTACGTTCTAGGTTGGGGAAACAAATAGTGAATCTATACATATACATTTTAATAATATTCCTTTCTTAAAATGTTCATAATTAGGGAAACCCAAATTCAACATAGTATAGTAGTAATAAGAGAACTAATTCAACTTCAAGGAACATGTAAAACGAAGGGAAATTAGAAAACAACTTTTGCTCTTCACTTGTACAAGGTGCTGGCTTTACTCCACGGAGCCGGCCATGGCTGGATCCCCATCGACCGCTACCGCTGGCGCTGGGCATGGGGGGATACTCATACGCCTGATGGGTACCACCGATGGCATCAACCGGTCCTTCATTCGCAACTCGCCGTCGGACCCAAGGAGCTAGCTGTGCCACGATTCCAGTGCCAAATTGGCGCCCGCAAGACCCGCAAAAAATGTGGCGCCCTGCAACGCGGACAAGGCGGCGGCGGCGCCGCCCCGGTGCACACTCAGTAGGCCAAAGGAAGCTGTGCCGGCAACGATGGAGTTCCAGTAATCGTCCCTCTGGCGCGCCAGGGACATGGCACTCTCAAAGGCGCAGAGTGCGGCCATGGCGGCTCCGAAGGGATATGCGAGGCGTGTTGGTGCAGACAGCTCGGACGGCGGCCGCCAGGCGTCCACCTCCACCTTTGGGCAAGCTGCGGAACCCCTTGACGAAGTGAAAGGTAGAGCCGCAACCTGCGCCCAGCACAAAGGCGTCGCCGACGAGGTTGATAAAGCGATAGCGATGGTCCGGGATCGGGGTGTCATTGTACATCGCCCTCCCCATTGTCTCGATCTCGATCTGTGTGTGCTGATATTCTCGGCGACGGTGGCGTAGGACGTGAATCTCTATGCAGGGTCGACTAGCTAGGGTTGGTTTGATTAGAGGCGTTGTACCTCGAGCCTTGGCCTTTGATGTCTCTATATATATAGATAGATACAGGACTCTGATCGGTTGTCAGAGTTGGAGATCGCGAACAAACCGAGTCTTGTTAGAAGTTAGAACACGTAGGTACGCGTACGCCTACACGTACACTTACAGATATAGGCCGGGTGAACCGTGAGAGCATACCGTTTCTCTTAGAAATAACTAGCAAATTAAATTTGAACCAAGTCCTGTTAGAACACGTCGTCGATGCCAATGCCAGCCGGCTGGAGTTTTAATTCTACCGCCAGCATGCATGCCATGGTCGTCTGTTGCTGCCTTCCGCCTCTCCTTGCCATCCCGACGCCTCACCCCTGCACCACCATGTCCACCCACGCATTATCTTCCCGTCGACGTCTTCGGTGCGCATTGGTAGCGCGTTATCGTTGGAACCATATTCTGGCCGCCGCTGGGACGGGAATTGGCCGCAGCCTCAAGGCACTACCTGACGGCGCTCCCCTGATTTAGATTAGGACGGGCACTGGGGAGAGGGAAAAAATAAAGAAACATTACGGGGTTATATCGCTATAAGTCAACGACTGCATGAATAGTGCCAACAGTGACAGCGAGATTTAATTTGGGGGCTTGGGCTTCATCGATACAAGGGTGATGAACACTGCCTTCTTATGTAAGTGAATTTTCAGGTTGGAAAGTAGAGAGGACAGCCTATATATGAATATACTCACGAAGAAATACCTCATAGGGAGAGGTTTTTGCCAAAGTATTAGCAAGAACTCATCTCAATTCTGGCAAGGTCTACATGAAGTTAAAGAATGGTACGAAAGGGGGAAAGCTCACATAGTGGACTGTGGATCTCAAACCAGGCTATGGAAGGATGTGTGGCTAGGAGAAGTAGCACTAAAAGGAGTCTTTCCTAGACTATACAGAATTTGCCATGACCAAGATATATCTGTTCAAGCAGCCAGGGAGTATAACTGGTCCTTGAGTTTCAGAAGGTCTTTTGGGGAGGTGGAGTCCAGAGAATGGAGGGAATTAATGGAGATGTTCAGGGAGGTAAACCTGACTGATGAAGTAGACAAGGTAGCCTGGAAGCTGGAGAAGTCTGGTAAATTCTCAACAAAAAGCCTATACAAGTTTATGACCAATCCTGGGGTGGTGGACACAGTGATGGTGGAGATGTGGTCAACCAAACTACCCCTCAAGATACAAAACTTTTTGTGGATGGCATGTCATGATAGATTGCAAACAGTTCAACAACTTAGGAAAAGGAGGTGGGATGAGGCTTTGGGGTGCAATTTTTGCGGGATGGAGGAGTTAGTAGACCATCTACTATTTCAACGTCCAATAGCGTTGGCTATGCGGTGTTGGATCAGAGACAACCTAGGCTGATCTACTCTGCCAACATCCATCAGTAGTTTTTATGACAAACTTAACTCTAGAATGTAGACGTTTTTAGTAGTTTTCATGACAAACTTAACTCTAGAATGTAGACGTTTTTAGCTGAGCCATGGTTTCAACTTTCAAATCGTTTTTAGCTCTAGAATGTAGAAGTTTCTCTTTTGTGCTGCGGTGTTAGTAACTCAGTTGGGGAGTTTTTCAGGAATGGGGTTGGGAGAGTATGCTGGTTGAGACATGTAACTACTATCTTCTGTAAGCTGATAACCCCATCAAGATTTCGTCATCAGCTTTCAATATAAGCTGGGCACAAGGTGCCTTTCACATGAAACTTTGATATGAAACGAGAGTCATTCTCAGTGCAAAGTTTCACTGCACTATTTCATATTTTATTTTACTATTTCATGGGACCCATATGACCCCTATCATCACTCTCATCCTTGCGGCTGCAAGAGATGTCGTGGGCGACATCGCACCCTGGACGAGGCCGAGTAGACCGGCATGGACGAGATAAGGTGCTGTTGTGGTGGCCGATGAACTCGGCGAGACAGGGCAGCCGGAGGACCTCGCGACGGAGGCGGCACGCGCGCAGGAGGACATCGTCCGTGGCGGCCTTGCCCGCGTGCAGCGAAGGTGCACGCCCACGGCCGCATCGCCTGCGCGGCGGACTGGCACGCGCACGGCGGCCTCGCCCGGGGGCCGGAGGGGCTCGCGGGCGGCCCCGCCAACGTGGCGCACCAGCGGGGCCTCGCCCGCACGGCACCCTTGCACGCACACCGGAGGACATATCCCGCGGCGGACTACCACGCGGTGCGGAGGACTTCGCTCACGGGGCGGCGGAGCTCACCCGTGCGGCGCGTCACAGCGGCCTCGCCCGCGCGACGGAGGGGGGGGGGGGGGGGGGGGGGGGGTGCCCGCGGCGGTCGCGCCAGTGCGACGTGGGGAGGGGGCTTGCCCGCGGCGGCGGACTGGCACGCGCGCCGGGGGACCTCGCTCTCGGGGCAGAGGAGCTCGCCCGAGAGGCGCGCCAGCGGCGGCCTCGCTCGCATGACGGAGGGGCGCGCCAGCGGCGACCTCACCTGCCCAACCTGCCTGTCTTGCCGATGAAACGCCTTTGCCTTTCTCAGTGCGAGTTTCTCCTCGTTTGATGGTGATGGAAACGGTGCCCGGGTCGTGTCGTTGAGATGAAACCATTCTCTTCTCTCTCGGGCTTGTTTCATGCAAAAAGTCAACATTTATTGACATGATACATTAATAAATGTGCATGACACTTCATAAAATTTTCATTGAGACCGGCCTAAGAGCATCTCCAAGTGTCTAGCTAAATCATTTTCTAAATCTAAATATAGCTATTCTTAGACAAAAATTATCTTCAATAGACTCTCTAAGTGGATGTTTAAATTTAGTGGCTCTTCAACCCGGAAAATTCGGTCGCCAAAGATGGAATAGCAGACTCGCTCGTCATCCGGGCTTTCCGCGTGCTCGGCGCCCCCTCCCCGCGCACGTGGCCATCTTTTGTTGCCGCACAGTCTCGAAGGGCCTGACGATGAGCACGTACGTCATACAGAGAAATCTGGCAAGGAGCTAATCGGAGACGGAGGAGATGCCATACAAGCGCGGTCCACATGACAGCGTCGAGCTTAGCTTCGTTTTGGCCGCAAGCATCAATGCCAGATCCTCGCCTGCCACCTCCGCCACTTACAAGTCACACCCACCAGTCCGTCGATGCCATCTCCCTCGCCGCATGTTCATCAGAACACATACGGTATGGCGAGCTGCAGAGGCAACAGTAACAACTACCCGCAAAAGATGGGGGCTTCTCGGACTCTCAACCACGAGCTTCAGGGACGGCGCCCGGGCAGACTCCTAGGCAGCAGCAGCCATCGTCGCCGCCTCGGAACGGCGCTCACGACGGAGACCCAGACGGTCGCAGGCGAGCGACAGCCACCATCCCGTTGGCTACTCGGCTTTCCTGCACAGTGCGCAGTGCGAGAGGAGGAAGATGGGCTTTGAATAGCAATTTTTAGACTGTTGGATTAGTCCAAGTTTTCTTGGGTGTTTCTATTTTAGAAAATGGCTACATCACCAAATTTAGAGTATGATTTTAGGCAATATCTTGGGGATGCTCTAAACACCCTGCCTCAAAAAAAAAAAAAAAAAAAAAAACCTGCCATCTATTCCTTTGTGCATCAAAAAAAATCAAAACTGCCACTGTACTCCGCTCCAAGAAATTTTTGGTGTGGACACTATTGCCTGGCCCTGCAAATTCACTACAATAGGATTAGTATATTTCATGATGATTTGTTGAATACACACTCAAGTTTACATCGAAGATATTACGAACTGCATAACAATGAAGGCATAATCATTTCAGCTGAGCAGAAATGAACAATCACAATGATGCTGAAAAATTATGACAATACACAGAGAAAATTGCACATTTCTATTAGTGCAACTATTACTATTTGATAAATTTGATAATGCAATTGTCCTGTATTTATGTGCAAACAGAATATACAGACAATATGTATCCAATTGTGAGGAGTGATTCCTAAATTTTTTGATATATGGTCAGATAAAATTCCATTCATTACCCAAATAAGCTTATTCTACAACAGTACAACTACATCAAAGGCCCCAAACCACATAGAGCATTGAGAACACCTAAAAATGTTCTTCTTGTTTGATATATGGTCAGATAAAATTCCTAAATAAGCTTATGTCATGATCTTCTTGTTTGCAACGCCTAAAAATAACCTATCAGCGCCTAACCAAAGTGCTTGTACCAGTGAACATCATATAAAAATGTTGGGCTCCTTACTGAACTAGACCTTGCCATTGTCATTGCCAAACTGTTAGATATGGAAGGAGTTATTCTTCCTCACAATCGACCTTGGCTCGTGTATGTGAAGCCTGCTGTGAGTAGAGTTAATGCCTGATCTGTAACTACACAAAAACAAACTAAGGCCGGCCGGTCAACAAAGACTAGGTCTATTAATTAACAAAGTGAAGTAAATACACTAAATTAGCAGCAGCTGGTGCTGGAGTCGGAAGGAGAATTTCGAAGACAACAACAACAGAGTCAAGATAGATCATAGCATTTCCAGAGATGGGAAAAGCACTAGCACTACCTACACCATGTTTCAAAACATATGGGCATGCAGTAAATACTCAGTTATCAGTCAGCTAACCCTTGGCATCAAAATCCTAGTCCACAACCACAAATCCTAGTGATAAGCAGTAAGTAAAGGGTAGAGGTTTATTCGATGCCTCCATCATCGGATGCTTACGCCGAAAATCTTCGTCCAGACAGAGCCAGGGAGATGGACTCCTCTCCCCCCTCCCAGGCTAGCGGGCGCCACCCCGGCACCGCCAGCCACCGCACCATCGCCGGCGGCAGGTAAGACCCCCACCTCATCCTCCACCCCC
>CM041643.1:27714210-27895542 GCA_023333625.1 Bothriochloa decipiens | reverse complement strand
ACGCCGAGCCCTTCTTCCCCGGGGAGAAGTCCGCCGGTAGGGGGAAATCGCAGCGGTGGGAGGTGGCGACCTCGACTACGGCTCCGTCGTACCTCCAAGCGGCTACCCGGGGGCTGACCGGCCGCGCATCGCCGACGCAGGCCAAGACGGGGAGAGCGCCTACTGACAGCCAAGGCCCGGGAGAGACCGTTGCCGAGGCGGGTCAAGGTGCTCCCACCAAGACGCAGGCATGCCGGCGGTGGCGCGCCAAGGTCGTCGCGTGCCGCGGTGGCAAGGAGCAGACCGCGCCCGCCAAGCGAATCCGTGCGACGCAACGGGTGGGCTCGCAGGCGGCCAAGCGAGTTCTAGTTCACCGGCGGCTCGGACCGCAGCGAAGGGCCACCATCCCCGACAAGGACGGGTGGCAGCGGGTGCTACACCGGGACGAGGGTCGGCCTCCGTCGCGGAAGCGCCAGGAGCGCACGCCGCAGCCGCGGGGGATCCCGCCGGAGTTCGACGGGCGCTGCCTCAACTGCCTCTCAACCTCTCATCGGATCGCCACGTGCCGCCGCCCCCGACAGTGCGCCCGCTGCCGCAGCACGCGACACCTAGCCAAGGACTGCAAGCGGCAGCGGGTCGCTGCCGGTGGAGAGGGAGGCCACGGGCGCAGGACCATCCATGTGCGCCGTGACGGCTCGTCCACGCCTCGGGGCTCGGATGCTGCAGGTGCGGCCACGCCGCCGTATTCACCACCACGGCACCTCCTCGACGACTCATGCGAGGACCCCGCCTTCGAGTTCACGGATGGAGTGCCACATCCAGCAACATGACGCCACTAACGTCGCTGAAGCGGCGTTCAAGATGGCCCTGGTGGCACAGCCGAGCGGCGATCCCGCTCACCATTCTACCTCGGAGGTGGCGCTGGCTCTGATGGCTGCCGCCGGCATCGGAGTGGACGACATTCGTGTCAAGAAGTTCTACCCCGAGAGGTTCATCGTCCTGTGCGCCTCTGGACAAATCAAAGATCGCGTCTTGGCGGCCTCGCCGGCGCCGTTCGGGACATCTCCTCTCGTCCTACTGGCATGGTCCAGGGTGCCGTTCAAGCTCACCATCGAGCTCGAAGGCGTTCCGCCTCATGTGTGGCGCGAAGAGACGGTGGCCAAGATCCTTGCGCCATACTGCTGGATCCAAGAGGTGGAAGCAGCCATGGTGGCCGCCGACGATCTCTCTGCGTTCAAGCTGACGGCGTGGACCTCCAACCCGTACGCCCTGCCCAAAGCCATCTGGCTAAGTGTCGCTGAGCCTCCGGCTGCTGCCGCGGCGGGTGAAGGGTTCCGATTCAGGGGCACAAGACCCTTCCTAACCAAGAAGGACGTGATGCGGTACAAGATCATCGTCCATCTGCGCTGTGTCCATGACTTCGCGCCGCCGCCCTTTGGTAACGTCGGTGGCTCCTCCTCCTCCGACGACCCGGCCGAGGACCGCCGGAGCAGGAAGAGTCACCACTCCTCCAGGGGGCCCGGCGTTGGGGTGCATCCGTTCCCATGCCGCCGCAGCACGATGGACGGGGCACCGCCGATGATCAATGGCGACGGCGGAAGGCAGCATGCAGCTGGGCCGGGGCCACGTGTTAGGGTGCCAGCAACTCTGCGGGTGGGCCCTCAGGGAATGCCAAGAGTGCCGGTCCATCAAAGGATTGGTGCACCGGTGAACCGTGGTAGCGAAGGATTGGTGCACCGGTGAACCGTGCAGCGGAGCCGGGCCCACGAGGCAGGAGGCCAACCGGCGCCCGGGAGGAAGCATTGGCCAAAGCAAGGCAAGTATGGCGGCCAAAGGTGACAACGGGACAAAACCTCGCAACAAACCACCCACAGCCAAGCGCGGAAGCACTGGCTGGCAACGGCTCCATCCCAAATTCGAAAGCAGCTGCTTCGTCTTCTTCTGGCATCGTCAGTACTTCTGGACAGCTGGAGGAAGGAGAGCTCAGAGCAGAGATCGCAATGGGAGCAGACCAAGACAACCCCAACCAATTGTCCGCTGTCCAAGACCAAGAGCAGGGGAGCGTGGGGCCCCACCAAGGCGACTCTGCCAACAAAGTGCGGATCACAGAAGAGCAAGGACAAGGCGAGGACGAAGCAGAAGGCGATCTGCCCCCTCCGTGTCGGGCCATCACACCCGCGCGGCAGGGGGACGAGCAGCCGCGAGCCGATCTAGCATCAGGCAGCAGCAACAGCCTCATCTTCACCAACTTGGGCCTGGCAGCAAATGGGCCAGGAGCAGGCCTCCCAGACTCGACCGCCGGGCAGAAGCCCAACGAGCAGAACGGGGCCTTGTCAGCGGCCCCAGCCAACAGCCTGTTGCCGGATGGGGAACAGTGCCACCCCCACCCAACGACCTGCTGCCGGAGCTGGAACGGTCGTCTTCAGCCATGCCCAACGACTCGCTGCCGGATCCAGAACAGGGCACGCCCGCTAGAAGCACGACGGCGGACCTGCACTCGCTGCCGTTGAGCACGCCGTGCACCGCCGTGGGGGGAGGGCTCGATCAGCAGGGAGCCTCACCAACCCAGGACAATTCCAACTTGCAGGACGAGGAGCAGGGCACCCCTACTCACCCCCAGCAAATGCAGGCACCGACCCCGGCAGCGCCGTCACAATCCACGCCATCGGCCCAGCGGTGTTTCAAGGTGTTTGCACGCAGGGTCAAGAAGCCAAAGGTCAGCCCGCTGCTCAAGCGGCCGTCCCATGAAGTCTGTATCGCCGCACAGGCCGCTGCGCCGCAGCAGCCGCAGAATTGCAGCGCAGAGCATCTCTCGGCTGCCGACTTCCAAGCGCGGAGAGTACCTCGTACTAAAGCGGATGGGGCACGCCTCGCCCATCAGTGAAGCAACGGTGGCCAGCAAGTTCGGCGCCCTGTTCGGCGGACGGCCGAAAGACAATGAAGCACTCAGGGAGCTGTTTCCTGATAAATCGCGGATCCGGGAACACCGGCGGCGCCGTCGCGCGCCGCGGGCAAGGGCATGAATGGCCCCGCCCCAACTGGTAGTCCGTTTTCATGGCTAACACAACCATCGTCTGCTGGAACATCCGTGGCCTCAATGATAGGGCCCGGCGTGACAACGTGCGCACCCTCGTCAGTGATGCGCGCGCACACATTGTATGCCTCGTCAAAATAACGTTGAACTCTGTAAACCAATGGCTAGTCGCCTCCATGCTGGGCGCAGAATACAGAGACTTTGCTTATGTCCCGGCTGCCAACACCAGAGGTGGGATTCTCATCGCAGCGCGACAGCCGGAGGTTGTATTGCAGGAACCTCTCATCGGTTGCTACTCCTACACCGTGAAGGTGCTCTTCGCCACGGGTGAATCCTGGTGGCTGACAACAGTGTACGGGCCGCAAGATAAGGGGAAAAGGCATTATTTCTGGAAGAGCTTGAAGCAATCCGCGATCAGTGCACAGGGCCCTGGGCGATAATGGAAGACTTCAATCTCATCCTTGATGAGGCAGACAAAAGCAACTCACGCATCAATCGGCGCACGATGCGGGCATTCAGGGAAACAGTGGCGACACTACTGCTGCTGGATATCCACCTTCATGGCCGCCAATACACATGGAGTAACGAACGTGCACAGCCAACGCTGGTTCGCCTGGATCGTGTACTAGCGTCGCTAGATTGGGAGGAGCTCTTCCCAGCATGCCACCTGCAAGCATTGGGATCGGATGCATCGGACCACTGCCCTCTCCTTCTGCAAACGAACCTGAACTTCTCTCCCAGGTTCCACTTTGAGATCTACTGGCCAAAGTTCCAAGACTACCAAGACATATTGCAACAAGCTTGGACCTGTGACGAGCCAATACAAGACCCCATTGTTTGCCTGGACATCATGCTCAGGAGGTTGCGCGGGAGAACTCAGGAGCTGGGCAACAAGGCGCATCGGGCACATCCGAGAACAGCTGTTAATGGCTCGGGCGATCATCCTCAAGTTCGACCAGCTCAGTGAACAGCGAGCGCTCACCGATTCCGAGCGGAGCACGCGCGCCGACCTCAAGCACAAATGTCTCGGGCTGTCCTCGCTGGACCGCACTATAGCAAGGCAACGATCTCGTGTCCGCCACTTGGCAAAGGGAGATGCCAATACCAGGTACTTCCACATGCTTGCCAGGGGGAGGCGGAGGCGGAACACCATCACCAGACTAAAGGTTCGAGGGGAATTCACCTCTGACCATGCAGCAATAGAGCAGCCGATCCACACACACTTCATGGGGGTGTTCGGCACACCAGGGCAGATTGAGGGGACATTGGATTTCCAGGCGTTGGGCATTCATCCGCAGGACCTTGAGGCACTGGAGCTACCGGAGCATGAGGAGGAAGTGTGGGAGGCCATCAAGGCACTGCCGCCGGATATGGTGCCGGGACCGGACGGATTCACGGGCGCGTTCTACAAGTGCTCGTGGCCGATCATCAAAGTGGAAGTCATGGCAGCTACAAACGCGCCTTATTCGGTGATTGCAGAGCCTTCGGCCGCCTCAATGGGGCTCTGATTGTGCTGCTGCCCAAGTCCTCGGATGCACATGAGCCGGCTCACTATAGACCTATCACTATGATACACAGCCTGGCTAAGCTCATCTCGAAGATCCTCGCGCTGCGCCTAGCGCCCAAGATGCAGACACTGGTTTCGCAAGATCAAAACGCCATCATCCGTGGGCGATCGATTCAGGACAACTACAAGTATATCCAGAGGGCGGCAGTCATGTTACGAAAGAAGAAGAAGGCCAAAATTCTGCTCAAGCTCGACGTAGCGAAGGCGTTCGACACCGTCCAATGGCCGTTCATCTTGGATGTGCTCCAGGCCATGGGGTTTGGAGAGCGATGGAGACGCTGGATAGCCATGCTTCTGTCCACAGCAACCTCCAGCATCCTACTGAATGGACAGCCCGGCAAGCCGATACGACACCGAGGCGGGGTTCGTCAGGGGGACTCTTTCTCCCCTATGCTGTTCATCTGTGCCATGGAGGTCCTTGGACGTCTGTTCCGCGCAGCCAGAGATGATGGGGCGCTCAGGAGCCTGACGGAAGACGGGATCCAACAGCAGTGCAGCATGTATGCGGACGATGTGATCCTCTTCACGTTCCCGGACGTAGAAGAGGCCATGGCCATCAAAGGGCTGTTACAAATATTTGAAGAAGTGTCCGGCCTCAGGACCAACATGGCAAAGTGCTCCATCACAAACATCTTCGGTGCAGAGGATGCACTCCCCAGCCTGCAACAGATTCTCGGCTGCCAGGTGACGCCGTTTCCAATCCGTTACCTGGGGCTGCCACTGAGTACAACGAAATTGCCCAAGGAGCAGGTATGGCGCACGGTCGATGCTGTCGCCCGACGGCTGCCTGCATGCCAGGGGCCGCTCATGGCGAAGAGTGGCCGCTTAATTTGGATCAAGTCGGTTCTGTCCGCGGTGCCAATCTACTGCATGATGGCGGACGGCCTTCCTCAGTGGGCGGGGGATGAGATTGATGCGATCTGCCGAAGATTTCTATGGACCGGAAAGGCGGGTGATCCGCGGGGCAAATGCATGGTCGCCTGCCCAACTTGTGCTCGGCCGAAGGAGCTAGGCGGCCTGGGCATACCGGACATGAAGCTGGTCAACACGGCATTTGAAGCCAAGTGGCTATGGCTCCAGAAGACGGATGCGGCGCGGGCATGGTCCGAGCTGCCATTCAAGCAATCCAGGGAGGCAATGGATTTCTTCAGGGCATCCACACACACCGTAGTCGGTAATGGCCAGCGAACTTTGTTTTGGCTTGGCAGCTGGATTGGAGGAGTCTCCAACAGGGCGATGGCGCCAACTCTCATAAAGTTTGTACCAAAGCGAACGGCCTCCCCCCTGATCGTCGCAGAGGCGCTGCCCGGAAGACATTGGGTGCGCACCATCGTCGGAGGGGTCACTGCACCTGCAGCTGCGGAATACTTGCAGGTTTGGCATGCCATCAACGGCATCACCCTCAACGACACCCCTGACAGACTCGTCTGGAGATGGAGCTCCGATGGGAAATTCTCTGTGCAGTCAGCTTACCAGGCTCTACGCATTGGTTTGCACCCCATCCCGGGCTGCGTTCGAGTGTGGGAGATGTGGGCGCCATTGCGATTCAAGCTCTTCCTATGGCTGGCCATACGCAGGCGACACTGGACGGCTGACAGAAGAAACGCCATGGCCTTGACGCCCACGACATCTGCTTTCTATGCGACCAACAGGCAGAAACAATGGATCACATCATCGTCGAGTGCCCTTTCGCCCACCGGCTCTGGGGTGGAAGCCGCAGTGACATTGGGATGCCAAATCCAGCAACAGCCGACCGCCGGCTCTGGGGTGGAAGCCGCAATGACATTGGGATGCCAAATCCAGCAACAGCCGACCGGAAGCATAGTGGATTGGTGGGAAGCATCGAGACGCCTGTGGACACCGGAATACGCCGGAGGGGCAGACTCCATGTTCGCCTTGATCACTTGGGAACTATGGAAGGAGCGAAACGCTCGTTGCTTCAGAGGGGCAGCCACACAGCTCAATGCGCTCAAAGACCTCATCAAACAACAAGCGGAGCTGTGGATAATGGCCGGCGCAAAGAACTTAGGGTGTTTAGTTCAGCGAGTAATCGGTTAATCATGGAGGCAGCGGGGATGTGCATATTTTGGAAATGTAAAACGCCCCGCTTGTAAGCAAACCCAAATTCTCTTCTTAATGAAAAAACGCGCAAGCCTTTTGCGTGATTGAGGAAAAAAAAAAAACAAATCCTAGTTAACCGTTACTATCAGCCCAACTGTCAGCCCAACCTGGGTGGGAAAATAATTATTTCTGCGGGCTATGCTTCCGAAACCTGGAGACCGTCATGCATCTTTTTGTGGAATGTCCATTCTCAAGGGCGGTCTGGGAGCTGGTGGCCTCTTGGAGCAATTCTGGAAACCTGCACCCCCTCTCTTGGACCAACGCCATGGACATGGAGGGCTGGTTCCTCAGTTCCTCAGTCTGGTGGAAGCTGGAGACAAGAAGGCGCATCTATTGGCTATCCTAACTATGTGGAGCATCTGGAAGCAAAGGAACAGAGTCATCTTCGACCACTCCATTTCTTCAGCACCACAAACGTTTGCGCAGATAAAAGGAGGAAGCATCCCTGTGGGCAAGTGCTGGTGCAACGGCCCTCAGACCCCTTTTTGTTGTAATAAATAACGCGAGTAATCAACTTTAGATCTTCTGTCCTCCTGCAATGACTCTACTGTGGGAGTTTTTTGCACCTCTCGCGCCAATGTTGTAAAGCTCTATTCTTCTTCTTATTAATATAGACGGGTAACCGGTCTTTTTTTTTTTAAAAAAAACTGTCAGCCCAACTATCAAAATCCTAGTACAAGCAGGGGTGTTTAAACTGTATAAAAAACCAACTGTCAGCTCACTATGCCTTTGTTACAGCATGTAGTTAGCACAAATCACAATGAATATGATCTTCAAAAATTACAAACACATTTCAAACATTGCAAATACAACATATTGTAACTGCAATTATAATGTATATATCTATACAAATACATGTATATGTATAATTGTATATAAATATAGAAGTAAAACTAATAACTAGTATTATAAACTCATCAAGCAACAAACTGTTTAAAATTGCAATGGTCCAAACAGGCAATGTCAGGTGATTTATAAATATCACATATACAGTTGGAACCAATATAAATATGTAAACTGAAAGTTCGGCATTGGGCACAAGAGGCATCAGAAACTCGAATCTGCATCATGCAATTGATGTCCCGAAGGGGAATCCGAGTATGCCTATCATTTGCTAAGACCAATATTGCCAAATCAGAAATGAAAAGAACATAAAGGCAGAGAACACAAGTAAAGAACTCTTAATTCAACAATGTGACAGTCTAGTGATTCATACACCAGGCTGCAAGGATATGATGGAATACCTGGTCAGGCTGTGCTACATCAAGAAGATTGCCATCAACTGAACTGCTATCACCATCACTTCCCCAAGATCTAATCATGTACCAAGGCCACTTGTTTCAAAATTCGGAACAACAGAGCTACATACCATAAACTAAAATAGTAAAATGATTACATAGCAGTGCACAAACCTGCTGCCTGCGCGAAGAGACGATTGGCCTGACAATTTCGACGTAATATATGTTACACTCACATCTAAATATCTAATGTCAGTGCATAATTACAATGGCACAGCATGATGGCATCATGCTTACCTCCCCATAGGAGGTAGGCTCCCAACTAACGCTGATGGTGGCCTCCTCATGCTATGATGTTCAGCATTTACTGATGGATCAGACTCTGAACTCGTCATCCTACTGCCGCCCATCCTTGTTTGAGACAAATTCTGACCGCTTGTAGAAAACCAGAACTTTTAAGATAGAGTATACTGACTATATTTGGAGTTTAATAATTAAAAGCTTGTTATTAATAAAATATTTCTGAAGAAGTGGCTGGACAACTTCTGCAGATAGCTACTACAACCAATTTCCACCCACTAATCGACCCCACCATACAGATTTACATGGTACAAAACATGCCAGCAGTGGCCTAACCCACACACTGTAGTGTTCTGTGTGCTGTGCTAATGGTCTATGCTTACTTCAATTTCCAAGTAGTGTTCTTTGCCTTAGCCTACAATAGGTTCAAATAAGCACATTGCAAGACATGAACCTAGACATAGAATCAGAGAGTGTTTTGCAATGAAATTACTACAGAAATGATAAGTATTTGCTTGAACTTCCTATTTTGAAAATAAAAATAGTATTCAGAATAAACAAATCTACCTTTGGCTACTAATAAGACCTGTTCTAATTAGTAAACAATGAGTAGGAAATAGAATTTAAAAATCCAAACTTGTAATTCGATCTACACTTTACTTGCACATGAAACTGAATTGTAAAGATAAAAAGAAAGAGGAGTACATTGCTGCTGTAACTGCAAAGAGAACACAGTTCATCCAACCAAAATGTTGCAGACCAACAGTGAGGAGCACAATAAGCAAGTCGAGCTACAGCTGTTTGCATAAACCAATGACCGAACCGTCTCAGATGGAAAAAAAGAAAGCAGACCCAAGCCATTCAAATTGGCATGTCCTAAACCTAAGCAATTGCTGCTGAAATAGCTAGAGCACTAAAATACAAAGTTCTTGTGGATGTATTACTCTGTTGTGATGTACTGAACAAAGCATGCAAACTATTGCTTGTAAACTAAAAATAGAGCTGCCCAATGCAGTGCCAAACTGAAATATTAGGAGAGAAGATCAAATGATGACCAAACTGAAAAGGTTGCGTCCCTGTACAAATTAGTCAAGCCAAGCTCTCAAAAACTAAAAAATAAGATGCTGGTAAATCTCTATACTGAAACTTTGAAACACATTGCAGCAGAGCTGTTGTTGCTCTGGATTATAGGAGCTTTAGAAGCATAATAGGGAACTAGAAAAACAAGGCAACAAGAGCTCAAAGTTACAAGCTGACAACTTACTCTAAAAACTGTCAACTAGTGACAACAGTTGGACTGAATTGCTGTAGAAACCAAATGGATGCCCAAAACAATAGGAAACAACCACTGAACAAATACTCAAAGGCAAAAAGAAAACGAGCATAAGCACACTCGACAGACAGAAGTCACACAGAATGATAAACAACACAAGCATCCCCTCTGAGAAATTTCCAAAAATCAAACTAAACACAATTATATTGACCCGAGATTTTAACTGTGGTCTCACCATTCAAGATTATTTGATAACTGAAATTTAAAGAAAAATTGAGTTATTTTCTGCTCTTACAATATTACAAGTTAAAGTTGAGTTAAAATCAGTGAAGTTGAGTTGAAAAATAAGTAAGCAGTAAGCACGCATTATTGTTTGACAAGGAAACAAAAAGTTCAAAAACAAGATGACGATCTCTGCTAATCAACTAGTGTTCTGCTAGCTCGCAGGGCACAGCACAGCTAGCAGAAGCACGGACCACATACAATACTCAATTTTTATGTGAGGATAGCCCTCTAAGTTTCACTGTGAAGTCCGTAAAATATCTGTTAAATCTAGTATACAAACTCGATAACACTCACTTTAGAAAATAAGCACTAACTCTTCTAGATTTCTCAATAGGAAGAATCTCAATAAAACATGCATCTCTGAATGATGTCAGAATGAAAATATTTACGCCATATTGCAACATTTGAGTTGCATATATATGTCAGATATATACAATCAAATGGGACCAAGCACACTACAATCCCAGTCCTTGAAAAATAAACAAGACAGATAGACTCCTTTGAAAAGTTTGTTGTCCAATGAAAGAAATTCTAATATACTCCTAGTTCTCATACCTAGGCACCAGCCATGCAGTGCAATTCTGACAATGTCCGAACAATCAGCTTGCAAAAACATAACAATCAGCTTGCTAGTACCAGTTGTTGCTAGTACTATGCATATGTTGTCATGTATATCTTTCTGATATAATAATTTCTTGGAATCGAAGCATAGATACATCTGGCCCAGCGCCCACCCACCCACTGTAAGTAAAAGATTCAGATAGTGACTATTCAAGGAACTTGGTGCCATTCAAGCCGGATAGTGCCATTATAATAAGTAAAAAATCAGTAATGACAATGCTGTTACTTCACAGTTCATATCCGAATAGTTAATTCAGATTATACAACTGAACTGTCTATATTACCACTGGATTCTTGTTCACTGATAGAAAAGAGAAGAGCGCTCTGGCTGCAAGATGCCTAGAAGAGTAGAAGAGAAACTTTCAGCATTACTGGCAGTACATATCACCTGAACTAGAGTTATCTACTAAAGACAACGACGGAGAACAGTAACACAAGGATACACTAGATGTGAGTGCACAGCTCAATTCCCTCATCACCAGGATTGGTCTGAGTGAATCAAAAGTCTCCGTGAATGCAAGTCACCTAACACCAAATGTGGTACTGCAGATGCAGCATGAGACAAACAAGATGAGAACCTGCACAGAACACAGACACTTACGAATCATGCTATGCTATATATGCTACTGAGCATTCATAAGAGAATATAGCATATTTGAAAAGAACACTGAAGCAACATGTGCTAGTCAGTACAAACACAAACTCTTTGTGAATGATTAAGAATGAGATGTCCTCTTTGTGAATAATTTCTATCGTCCAGACTACAAGGTCCCCAGGCAGAACTGAAGTGGCAGCAGGAACACATGCAATTGACGAGTTACTACACACATAACATCAGCGAACAACACATCTGACAGATCTGCTCAATGACTAAATCCAAGAAGATCCTTAGAACATGCGTGTGCATCCATCAAACCTTTAAGCTTTAACTGTGAAGCTTAACTTTATGATGCTCAATCTGATTGGAACGTGACGGTAAAAAGGGCAGGTGTGAGACAAAGTTGCAACAACCCTGCCCAAAGCTCGTACTCCACACAATATGGAGCACTGGAATTACTACCCATCCCACTACCGTTTCAGGTCACCTGACGAGATTCGCAGAAGCAAAATCAACAAGTAATCAACGAAAAACTAGTGAAATCATTTTGAAACGAAGGATTATGGCAGTGGGAACACTTGTGAAGAAGGAGCAGAGGCGCAT
The DNA here is from genome assembly GCA_023333625.1 of Bothriochloa decipiens. Classification (NCBI taxonomy): domain Eukaryota; kingdom Viridiplantae; phylum Streptophyta; class Magnoliopsida; order Poales; family Poaceae; genus Bothriochloa; species Bothriochloa decipiens. Next base: position 27,883,923 of record CM041643.1, on the reverse strand, counting down.
AGCCCTGCCCAAGGAAGATGAAATGGCATGCCCCGACCCAATGGCTCAATCAACCCCACGTAGTCGTCGCTGTCCGAGCGGCGGCGCTTCTTGGTGCGCCTCCCGGCGGCGTCCCGTGGCGGGGTGTGTTGCAGCTGCGCGCTCGGCATGGCGGGACCGACGAGAATCTCGGCCATCTCGTCGGCATCGACCTCCTCGGAGTCTCCGTCCTCGCGTCGGGGTCGTACGACGCCCGTGAAGGTGCCGTACCCCGGGAACGCCGTCCGCACCGTCCGCCCCACCAGCGCCTCCATCCCGCCCGCATCGCAGATTCCCCCCCCGCGCGCGCGGAACCGGTTTGGGGAGCGCGAGGAAGCCAGCGTGGTGGTGCAGTGGTCTGGGTGAGCAGTGCGAGCGAGGGGAGCCGCTGTGAACGATTGTTGTTTTAGTAGAGATTAAAAGGAACACATGATGAACTGAAAATTTCGCTTTGCACACCTTGCCAAACCAGCCGTGGGGATAATCTTAGGGCCCACATCTGCTGTGGGAACAACAACCGCATGAAAACGCTTCGGGAGCCCGTGCGCGTTCTACGTGCACCGTCGTGTACTCGTGTATATTTCGTTACGTGACATTTACAAAATAATCAAACGTCCGAGGTGGATGGGTTAGCCTGGGTGGTGCTATGTCATCTCTACGAACTGGTCATCCCCATTTACAAGTCCAAGAAAGGGAGAAGCTCTGGTTCTCATTCTCACCCACAGCACTCCCATTCTCATGGCACGTCCAAACATAAGATACAAGTTTACACACCTAAGCAAAACACGGGAAACATCACACATATGTCCGAGGCCACGGTGACATACAGGTAAATGAATTCATTGTAGAACTATAGTCGTGGAAAAAGAATCTATAGAATCCGTTAAATAAATACTTACAACTTTACTTAAGTTAAAAAGAAGAATTCGTAAAACTCATTTTCTATCTCATTCACTATGAATTTAAGATAGGCTTATATGTGAATTTTAAAAAGTCATGGAATCCTAAATTCCAATTACATCCCAATTCCACCAAATAATGGTCCAACCGGTCACAAGCGTCGAAGAGCTGCTTTCAACTTAAAATCAGAACATCCGAAATATTGTGGTGCGGGCACACGGCCATCCGACATCGCGTGCCCCAGCTCCGCAGCTTGTTGTTGCCGCAGCAAGTGAAAATATTACGGGTTTAACAATAAACAGGTATTTTTTGCAATAATAAATAAATAAATAAATAAATAAATAAAAATGCATCAACACGTTCCGGTCGTGAATGCCAGCCAGCAGTGGCCCCACCAGCCAGTGAGCCGGTCCATTCCGACTCGGCCTCTCTCGTTTTGCCTATAAGAGCTTGCAAAAGCAGAAGGGGAGAATGTAAGCGGCAGCGGCGACGGCGAGGAGCAGTGGGGGATCGAAGAAAAGAAGGGAGCCAGGGGCGAGAAGCAAGTAGGAAGGCAGACGAATATTGATAGATTCAGTTACAGATTGTTTGTGTGTTCAAAAGTTCATCCTCTCTGGGTACTCTCCTCTCTTCAGTATTACAGGGGTTTCTTCCCCTTTACGCACGCAGGCGAATAGGCTTTAGGCCCAGGCTTCTCCGACGTACTTCGGATTCGGCTTCGTGGGTCTCTTGTTGGGCCGTGCTCTGTCTTGGGTCATAGGCGTAGCGCCAGTCTCCAGACGAGCATAAACCGGGGTAGGTGAGCTGCTAACATCCCCCCTCCTTTGCGTGCTGGTTGTCCCCAAACAGTTGCGCGCGGGAATTCTTGACGAAGCGCTTCGTAGTCCTACCAGGTGGCCAAAGACTCTGGCAAATTATTCCACTTGACGAGCACCTGCTGTATGCGATCAGCTTGCCGAGAAGTGACCCGCGACTGCAGAATCTTTTGAGGAGCAAGGTTAATGGCAAAATCTGCGGGAAGATCACTTGTCACCTGATGAGTTGCACCCACAGCCTTCTTGAGCTAGGACACGTGAAAGACCGGGTGCACAGATGAATGAGCAGGCAATTCCAGGCGATACGCCACCGAGCCAATCTTGGCTTGAACGCGGAAAGGCCCAAAGAAACAAAATGCCAGATTCTGATGAGAACGAGGGGCTAGGGAGCTCTGCGCGTAGGGTTGAAGCTTGAGGAACACCAAGTCACCAACCTCAAAAGTGCGCTCAGACCTATGCTGATCAGCTTGTTTCTTCATCCTTAGCTTGGCCCGGTTAAGGTGCTGTTGTAAGACTTGATCCATCCACTGTCTGTCAGTAGTCCACTGAATGACTCCGGGATGTTCAGCAGCGGTTGGATCCACAGCCAACAAGCGAGGGGGATAACCATAGAGAGCCTCAGACGGAGAGCGCATGATAGCTGAATGATGGCAAGTGTTATACCAGAATTGTGCTGCTGTAAGCAGGAGCTCCGGTTATGAGGACAGACAGCATAGTTAAGTCTTCAAACACTGGTTGAGACGCTCGGTTTGTCCGTCGGACTGTGGGTGATAAGCCGAGCTGCGGCACAATTTCACATTAGCCAGCCGAAACAACTCAGCCCAGAAATGGCTAGTGAAGATGCGATCCCTGTCCGAAACAATAGCTGCTGGCAACCCATGATGGCGGTAAACCTGGTGATAAAAGGCACTAGCAACAGCTTCAGCAGTAAACGGGTGCCTCAAGGCTATGAAATGTCCATACTTCGTCAGAAGATCGACGACCACCAAGATGCAGTTATAGTTTTTGTACAATGGAAGCCCCTCAATAAAGTCCATGGAAACGACTTGCCAAGCTGAATCAGGCACTGGAAGGGGTTGGAGCAAACCTGGGGAGCGAGCTCGGTCATGCTTAGCCTGTTGACAGATAGTGCAAGACTGAACATAAGTGGTTACTGCAGCCTTCATTCCTTTCCAGGCAAAGTATTGCTTTAGCCGCATGATTGTCACAGGTGGCCCAGAATGGCCACCCCAACTGGTACTATGAAACTGAGTAATCAGTCGGGCCTGCAAATTCCTGTCAGCGCCAATCTAGATTCGGTTACGGTAACGAAGAATACCGTTATGAAGTGAAAAGTCCTGTACTAACTGAGGGTCCAGCGCCAGCTTAGTGAGCATGGCTGAGGCTGTAGAGTCAGAGGCATAGCTAGACTGAACTGCAGAAACCCAAGCAGGCACTAAAGCTGTAATAGCAGAGTAGGTAGCTGGTGGAGCTAGATGCCGAGACAAGGCATCTGCTGCCCGATTGTCAGTTCTAGGGCAGTAAACCACTCGATATTGCAGTCCCAGCAGCTTAGAGAAGACACGGTGTTGCCAATATGTATGAAGGCACTGATCTGTTAACTGAGACAAACTGCGCTGATCAGTCAGTATAACAAACTCTTGGAACTGCAGGTAAGAGCGCCAAGCCTGGACAACCATGAGAATAGCCATGTACTCCTTCTTGTAGGTAGATAAACCACGTGTCTGTCCTGCATCAAGACAGCGCCAATGCCAGCTTCCGACGTGTCGGTCTCAACTGTAAATGGTTGGGCGAAATTGGGCAAGGCCAAAACTGGTGAATTACAGAGAGCATTCTTCAGAGCTTGGAACGCAGCTTCATGCTCTAAAGTCCAGAGATAGATGACATTCTTACGAAGAAGAGCAGTCAATGGCTTGGAAATGATACCGAAGTGGCGTACAAAGCGACGGTAATACCCTGCCAGGCTGAGGAAAGAACGCAGTTCCTTGACTGATGCTGGTGTCGGCCACTGAGCAATAGCAGCTAACTTGGCAGGATCTGTTTCCACACCGTCCCCACTGATCACATGTCCTAAGTATGATATCCTTGTCTTGGCAAATGCACACTTAGACAGTTTTAAGGTCCACCGATCTTTTGCTAGGAGGTCACACACTAAACGAAGGTGTTGAATATGATCTTCAAGTGTAGAGCTATATATGAGAATATCATCAAAAAAGACCAGCAGGAACTTACGCAAGGAGCCAAAGTTGTATTCATTGCATCTTGGAAAGTGCCAGGTGCTCCGGTAAGACCGAACGACATAACCCAGAACTCAAACTGCCCAAAGTCAATTATGGGTAGTGGATACTTGCCCTTCACTGTGACGGCATTCAACTGGCGATAATCAACACAGAACCACCAGGATTGATCCTTCTTCTTAACAAGTAACACAGGTGATGCAAATGCACTTGAGCTCTTCTGTATTAGGCGCTGCTGCAGCATATCGTTTACTTGTTTCTCGATTTCTGTTTTTAGCTATGGAGCATACCGATAAGGGCGCACAAAGACGGGCTGTGCTCCGGCAATCAAGGGAATATAGTGATCACACTCTCGCTGTGGAGGCAACCCAGCCCTTGGTTGAAACAAGTGCTGGAACTCAGATAACAGTGCTTGAATAGCTGGTGTCACCTCAGCTGCAGGCACATAATGTCACACTCTATTTTTAAGGATAAAAATAAAATATATAAATATCTTTATATGTGCCCTAAGAACAGTTGCACATATAAGAAGACAAATTACAAAGAGTATCATCACCCTGTTTATTACATAGCGAACCAATATTCATTACAGAGTCTTGCGCATAAACAATATAAACTAGAATAACTTTATTACGAAAGCTTCCCACAGAGACATGTCAACTGGTGAATACCAAGCCTAGTACTCATCACGATAGCTCTCATTCCAACCTTCATCTGTTACCCATCCAGGATTTTTTAAAATTGAAAGTAAAGCAAACGTAAATACACCACCGTACTCAACAAGCATAACATGAGTTAATGAGGCTCAATTAAGCTGACACTCTTTGACTGCATTTAGCTTTTATAAGTTAATCAAGTTGAGCAATTAAGTAGCATCAAGGTAGCAAGTATTTCCCAAAACCATCATGATCAATGTAACATAAATAAATAGTAAACATAATAGTATAAGAATGAACAATTTAACATGACAAGAGAGATCATCATTAGTGTAAGGATTCCAAGGGCGCTCGTGTCCTTGAGCAAGGCTAGTATACCAGTTTAATAAACTCTACACAAAGGTGTACACTTTCACTGTGAGTCATGATTTACCCTTTCGCCCGAGACGGCCAACCTCTTAGCCCACTCCAAGGAAGGCCGGCAGGGTTCACTATGAAGCCTTTTAAAGGTTCGTCTAACATGTTAGGGCCGCTGAGGTTTCTGTGCCCTACGAATGTAGTATCCCTCCTTCTGATGGCACACAACCGCAGCCTATATGCATACAGATAGGGGTCCAACTACACCCAACCCGAAACACACCCCCTTGCGCCATTAAGGGAACCGCTAACAAGCTAGAAAAGGTCCTCATACTAAGCTAAAGCCAGAGCCATATAGCCCTCACAGCTGCACTGTAAATCTCGGAGGTTCTCTTACTGATTAACCCTCAGGGTTAAAAGTCATTATTACCGTTTATGACATAATTACTCATCAAATTATAAGATCATGATATTCATTACGCACTAGCATCATAGCTACCCAATGCAACCCAAAGGTATCAAGGAATCAGGATAACAACATCTAGTTATAATCTCTAGGGTCATCAAGTAGACTCATGCAAATGTATTGTTTATTTAGAGTGTATAGGTAACAAGGAAGATCCATGCTATACTTGCCTTGATTCACAAAGTCTTGCTGGTCCTGCTGATCAAAACCCTCACCATCTGAACTCGACATTAACAATCAACACCAGACAATCCAATCGAGCATACATACACGAAGCAAACAAAGAGTTATTAGAGGAACAGTACACCAATATTATCAAAATAGAATAAAATATTTATAAAACTATTCTACTCATTGCTACGATCACACAAACGTCAAGTTCACTGCAAACGGAGTTATAACGGCGAAGTTATGAATTTTTAAAGATTTCCTATAAATAAATAAATACATTAAATATAGACTAAAAATATAAAGTTTTCAAAATACTTCAACAGTAGCACTACTGCATAGATTACAAAATTATGAATCTAACAGAATTTGAACAGATCAAATCAGAGTTAAAACATGAAAGTTATAAGCTTTTAAAATAATGGCAAAACTGTAAATAACTGAAAATGTACTCTAAAACTGAAAGAGAAAATACGTTTTCTAGAGAACAAAACGTATTCTGGAAACTGTTACAAGGAAAATACGTTTTTCAATGGACAAAGTGTATTCTGAATCTGTTAAACAGAGATTACGTTTTCCAGTAGAGAAAACGTAACCAGAGGAATTTGTCAAGGGCTCTTAATAGAATATCCAGAAACCCAGGGGGTTTTTGGTAATTTTGCCACATGAAAGGTTAGGGACTGTTCTGGCCGTTCGTTTCACGATGGACGGCTCAGATCGGTCGGGGCAATTGGCCTCGCCGGGGACGACGCTCGACACGGCGGCGACCATCGCCGGCGGTGAGAAACCTCGCCGGAGTTGGTCAAACTCGTGACTCCGGCCACCAAAACGGATGCGGCAGGTACTGTTCGAAAGCGGAGCTCACGCCGTGGTCACCTGTGGAGAAGATGGAGACCGAGAGACGATGGGGTCGGCGTGTGGCTCGACGCGGAGGACGGCGGCAACCTGCGCACGGCGACGGCTTGGATTAAGCCAAGATGATCCAAATTGAAGGTACACATGTGCTTAGGAGATCAAGGTGGAGCCCTATAGCTCGCTTACAGTGAAAATGAACCGACAGCCGTGACAAATTTTGGGTGGCGACGAAAACTCGGTGGTGGCTAGGGTTTCGGCGACGGCTGCTTTTGCTCGAGCTGAGGCGGCGGCTCGAGTAGATGGGAAAGATAGGGCGTAGGGACTGGCGTGGACAAAATTCTTATATAGCCCGGGCGAAGTGATGCGAGCGACCGAGCGGCGGATGGAGGCGGCGCGGGTCGGCGCTTCCGACTCCATGTCGAGTCCGGTCGGAGGTAGGAGGAGATGGTGCGGGCTCCACCTGTCAGCGAGAGGAGAGGAGGACGCAGAACCGGTGGCATGCGACGTCTTGATGGGCCGATGGCCGGTCGGCCCAAGAAGGAAGGTGCGCGCTCGGCGTTGCTGTCGGGCCGTCGTGGCTGTTGATGGGCCAAAGCAGAGGGGAAAAGGAGCGGGCCAGCGCGGGAGGAGAAGAAACTGGCCGCCGGTTGCTGCTCGGGCTGCCGGGCCAAAAGGCAGGAAAGGAAGAGAAGGGAAAAAATGATTTTTCATTTGTTTGAACTTTTTCAAATGCATTTTCAAATTGATTTTTGAAATCCAAATCAAATTCAAACACCACACAATAAGAATGTGTACCAGCATGAATGCATCAAGCATGTGTCTACCATGATTCAACTTCATTTTCATAAAAACACTTATTTTGTCTAATTATTTATTCACCAAAAATTTATTTTGCCTTTTTTTTAAATTGAAAATCTAGGGTGTTACAATTCTACCTTTCTTAAGAGAATCTCGTCCTCGAGATTGGATTTTTCTTACTCAAACAACTACGGATAAGCTGCCCTTAGTGCATCCTCTGTTTCCCAAGTTGCCTCAGCCTCTGAGTAACGATTCCACTGCACCTTGCACATCTTGATAACCCGGCTTTGGATAACCTTTTCAGCTGTATCTAAGATCCTTACTGGAAACTCTTCATACGTGAGATCATTCTTAACAGTAAGTTTCTTTAAAGGCAAGTGTTCCTTCTCAGGTACATGCAAACACTTCTTTAGTTGAGACACATGAAACACATCATGCACACCAGCTAAACTTTCAGGCAACTCCAACTGATAAGCCACTTCTCCACATCTCTTTAAAACTTTAAATGGGCCAACATACCTTGGTGCAAGTTTCCCTTTCTGGTTAAACCTCTTCACGCTTCTCATAGGAGACACCTTCAAATACACATAATCACCTTCTTCAAATGTCAATTCTCTTCTCCGTGTATCTGCATAACTCTTCTGGCGAGATTGTGCTACCCTCAAGTTTTCCCTAATCACCCATACCTGTTCTTCTACGGTTCTCAGAACATCTGTCCCAAACAATTGACTTTCCCCGATCTGATTCCAAAACAATGGCGTTCTGCACTTACGCCCATATAGAGCTTCAAATGGTGCCATCTTGAGACTCTGTTGATTACTATTGTTGTATGAGAACTCTGCATAACATAAATTCTTATCCCAACTTGTACCATACTACAATGTACAAGCTCTCAACATGTCCTCCAAAACCTGATTAAGTCTCTCAGTCTGACCATCAGTCTGTGGGTAATATGCTGTACTAAAGTTCAACTTTGTTCCCAAAGCACTATGCACTGCTTTCCAAAAGTGAGATATAAACTGAGTACCTCTATCAGACACAATCCTCTTGGGTACCCCATGAAGACAAACAATCCTTTCCATATATAGTTCAGCTAACTTTGGGCCATCGTAATTTGTCTTAACTGGCAAAAAGTGAGCAACTTTGGTCAATCGTTCTACTATTACCCAAATAGAGTCAAAACCTCTCTGAGTACGGGGTAAACCAGTTATAAAATCCATACCGACCTCATCCCACTTTCATTCAGGTATCTTCATTGGCTGCAATAATCCAGCTAGCCTTTGATGTTCTGCTTTCACATGTTGACAAGTGTCACATATAGCAACGTACTCTGCCACATCCTTCTTCAGACCAATCCACCAATACTTTTCCTTGAGATCCATGTACATCTTAGTACTTCCAGGTGGATAGAGTAAGTTGACTCATGTGCCTCTCGCAGAATTGCCTGATGAAGATCTTTTACCTCCAGAACACATATCCGGTTGCCATACCATAAGGTACCCTCTTCATCAATGCGGAATCCAGGTGCCTTCCCTTCTGCTAACTTCTTCACTATATACTTTAGATCCTCATCCTCCAGCTGACCCTTGCGAATCTCCTCCTCTAAGGTTGGTGTCACCTCTATCTCCTAGCATTAGTAACAAGAGTGAGATTCAAATGAGCAAACTCTGCACACAACTTATCAGATTCAGGTGTCACCCGAAGCTCATTAGCATGCTTCTTTCTACTAAGTGCATCGGCCACGACATTTGCCTTTCCAGGATGGTAATACATTTCAAAATCATAATCATTTAACAACTCCAACCAACGGCGTTGTCTCATGTTCAGTTCAGACTGAGTGAAGATATACTTCAAGCTCTTGTGGTCAGTGAAGATATCAGTCTTGTGCCCAATCAGATAGTGTCACCAAATCTTCAGAGCATGAACCACAGCGGCTAGTTCTAGATCATGAGTAGGGTAATTAAGCTCATGTTTCCTCAACTGCCTTGAAGCATAAGCAACAACTCTACCTTCTTGCATAAGAACACACCCCAAACCCAAACGAGATGCATCACAGTAGATAGAGAACTTTCTTAGGTCTGGCAATACCAACACTGGAGCGGTTGTCAACCTCTTCTTGAATTCTTCAAAACTAGCTTGACACTTATCGGACCACACAAACTTGGCATTCTTCTCTAATAAGGCTATCAATGGCTTAGCAATCTTTGAGAATCCCTCAATGAATCTCCTATAATAACCAACCAAGCCAAGGAAACTGCGAATCTCACTGACATCTGTAGCTGGCTTCCAATCCAACACATCTTTCACCTTACTTGGATCGACTGCTATCCCACCATTAGACACAACATGGCCAAGGAAAGAGACTTCCTCCAACCAGAATTCACACTTGCTCTTCGTAGCATAAAGTTTGTGTTCTCTAAGCTTCTGCAAGATTAACCTCAAATGTTCTGCATGTTCTTCCTTGTTCTTTGAGAATACCAAGATATAATCAATAAAAACCACCATAAACTTATCTAGATACTCCATAAACACCTTATTCATCAGATACATGAAGTAGGCAGGTGCATTGGTCAATCCAAAAGACATAACTGTATACTCATACAACCCATACCTGGTAGTGAATGCCATCTTCGGTATATCTGAACTCCGAATCTTCAACTGATGATATCCAGAATGCAGGTCAATCTTGGAGAACACACAGGCACCTCTCAACTGGTCAAACAAATCATCAATCCTGGGCAATGGGTACTTGTTCTTGATGGTAACCTCATTGAGAGAGCGATAATCAACACACATTCGCTGAGTTCCATCCTTCTTGTCAACAAAAATCACAGGGGAACCCCAAGGTGATGCACTAGGATGAATGAAACCTTTCTCTTCTAATTCCTTTTACTGTTTCTTAAGTTCTTCTAATTCATTAACCCCCATTCTATATGGTTGTTTAGCTATGGGTGCAGTGCCAGGTAATAACTCAATAATAAATTCAATGTCGTGGTTAGGTGGCATACCTGGCAATTCATCGGGGAACACATCCGGGAATTCCTCCACCACTTGATTCTAAGGATCTGCATCGTCATGAAGCTGATTTAGTGTAGCTATAGGTGGTGCTTGCACTCTGACCTCAACACTGATTCTATCCCCTTTTGGTGTAGTCAGATCCACAACCCTCTTTTTATACTTTATCACAGCTTGGTGAGCTTCCATCCAATCCAACCCTAGAATTAAATCAATACCAGATGCATTCAACACTACAGGATTTGCTAAAAAGTCTACCCCCCTTAAGTTAAGGTTAGATAAGGGGCAGTAGTACGAAGCTGGTATAACACCCCTAGGTGAATTTACTACCATTTGGTTCTTCATGGCTACAACTGGTATGCTATGCTTTTTAACAAATGCTTGCGAGACAAAGGAATGTGAAGCTCCAGAATCAAAAAGTACAATAGCAGAGATAGAGTTGATGTTGAACGTACCCAACATAACCTCTGGTGCTTCCTGAGCTGTCTCAGTGGTCACATGATGAACTTTCCCATACTGCGGAGGCTTCTGGTTGCTATTCTGCCGCTGAGGGATCTGCTGATTCATCTTATTATCTGGACAGTTCAATGACATGTGTCCTTGCTTTCCACATACAAAACACCTTGTGGGCGTATTGGGACCACCATTCTTCAGAGGAGTGTTATTAGGAGCAATGAGACATGGAGTCTGGTTATTATAGTGATGCTGCTAGTAGGGTGAGCGTTGATTCCCATTCTAGTTCTGCTGATTCTGACCATGATTCCTCTGGCTGACTGGTCCTTGGTACTTCTGCCTGAAACCTTGGTGGAAGTTAGAACAAAAATGTGAGCTACTTCCAGAGCCCTGTCTATTCATCTTCCTCTTCTTATCCTACGCCAGACGTTTATTATCTAGCACAATAGCACTGTTCACTAACTCCTCAAAAGTATCATACTTGTTGCCCTTCAGTTGCAACCTAAGTTCATAGTAAATGCCATTGAGGAAATGATGCCACTTATCAATGTCCCTTATAACTTCATGGGGAGAGTAGCGAGCCAACTCCTCAAACTTAGCATGATACTCACTCATAGTCATCGAGCCCATCTTGAGATTCCTAAACTCCTCTGCCTTCTGTTCTTTTAGACCTTTAGGAATGTGGTGAGCCAAGAAATCATCTTTGAACCTCTCCCAGGTAATAGCAGGAGCATGGTTGGGACGTGCAACTTGGTATGACTCCCACCAGTTCTGAGCAGCTCCCTGGAGTTGCCCCGAAGCGTATAACACCTTCTCAGCATCATTGCACTGTGCAAGGTTCAACTGCTTCTCCACACGCACAGCCAGTCATCAGCATCTAAGGGATTGGTAGTGTGAGTAAACACAGGAGGATGACCCTGCATAAAGTCCCTACGTTTATCCCTTGGTGGTTGAGCATGTGGTAGCCCTCCATCTTGCATGATCTGCATAAACTAGGTCATAGTCTGCATCATCTGCATTTGCGCCTCCATCAATTCCTCATTAGTGATATGTCCAACACCACGGCCTCTAGCACGGTTACCTCTTCCACCCCAAGCAGCCATCTATATTCCAACAAAATCAAATCTTAGAGATATTCAGGATACAAATCACTTATATAATAATAAGGATTGCAAAACTGAAAATTTCTAGGCGAGCTTCAATTTTAGTAGTATAGAAAAACTATCATAACTTGAGGTCCAGGTATCAAAAGGAGATGTTCTATACATGGTTGGACAGGTTAAGAAATTTTCTACAACTTTTGTTCAGACCAGATTATCAGATTCTATCATCTAATCCATCAAATTAACTCAACAACAAAAACTGTTTAGAAATTTCAGACAGTGCTGAATATTAGATTGCGACAGACATAACTTCCAACTTAGAATAGATTTGGACATGATTCTTGTTGGAGTTGATAGATAAGGAAGTCTAGTTTCACCCAGAAAAATCTTATAAGTATTGGATAAACCAATTTTGAGATATAACCAAAATATCATAGGCTGCTCAGAAGACAACAAGGATGGAGACAAGATAAACAAACCCAAACTTAATTTATTCAAACTTTAACCTTAATACTCTTAACTGAGGAACTTGTGGACATGCCCACAAAGCTCCAACGCTCACAAAAAAATCCAAATCACCCATATTACATAATCATAAATCATCAAGCACTCAAAGTTCACAAACACTGATACGACACGACTAACTTGACTCATGATACTAATAACGTGCCTATTACATAAGGGTTTTCAAGCTAAGGTCAAACCTCATGGTCCAGCCATTCATAGATCCTTGTTTGTCCAGTCCTGACCCTGAGTCTATCAATTTCTTCTTGCTTCTCTTTAAGCTTATGCGCCAATTGCTCCACCGTGCTTACCATGCGCTGATGCTTGAGCATCATGTCGCAAGCAAAGTGTGCCAATTCCCATGACTTAGGTGGCAAATATTGAGGATTCATCATACCCCATCCATCCTCCATACTATAGTCAGCGCGAGGCAAATAGCGAAACTCATCATCCCGCATATGTCCAAAGCGATGACCACGGAGAGAAATCCAGGCTTTAAAAGCAGCACCCTCAATGCCATCCTCTTGAGTTGGGAAGGACCAAGATGCTCATAAATCATCTTGATGTTGTTGGAATTTGGCATCACTTCGGGGGAACATATGGCCACATTCGTCTCCCAATAAGTACCTTCCAACGGATGGGTCTATTGGAAACAAGTGTACTGCACAGCAGGATCCCAATCAGCATAGTAGTCATGAAGAAGCTTCATGAGTCGAATATGCGATCTGGTGTGACACTCCGGTACGCGAGAGATCTTCACAGTCCATCCCATAGGAGCGTGCGGTCCACCTCCTCCACCAGAACCACCAGCAGATGGCGGTGGGGATTGACCATCATCTTGAACTGCTTCCAGCTCTTCTTCTTCAGAAGCCTCCATTGGTTCTTCTTCTTCATCTTGAGGTGTTGTAGGCACCGGGGTTGGTGATGATGGAACAACTTCCCTAGACTCCAGGTGGTTGAACAGATCATGATACGCAGCAGCAGTCATGCGGCGAGTATAAGGAGGCTTCTACAAGAATTAGACATAGGTTAGAATGGAGTCAAGATTTTCACAATAGAGTGAGTATAAGAGCATAAAAATTGAGTAAATAACAAGGTTAAAGTTAAGAAGCATGAAACTAGTGAAGCAAAGGAAACTAAGAATGACCATTCTATCTAGGCTTGTGTCCTACAGTCAACACGGCTCTTATACCAATTTGTCACACACCATTTTTAAGGATAAAAATACAATGTATAAATAGCTTTATGCGCCCTAGGAACAGTCGCACATATAAGAAGATAAATTACAAAGAGTATCATTACCCTATTTATTACATAGCGAACCAATATTCATTACAGAGTCTTGCGCATAAACAATAAAAACTAGAATAACTTTATTGCGGAAGCTTCCCACAGAGACACATCAACTGGTGAACACCAAGCCTAGTACTCATCACCATAGCTCTCATTCCAACCTTCATCTGTTACCCATCCGGGATTTTCCAAAATTGAAAGTAAAGCAAACGTAAGTACACCACCGTACTCAACAAGCATAAAATGGGTTAATGAGGCTCAATTAAGCTGACACTGTTTGACTGCATTTAGCTTTTATAAGTTAATCAAGTTGAGCAATTAAGTAGCATCAAGGTAGCAAGTGTTTCCCAAAACCATCATGATCAATGTAACATAAATGAATAGTAAACATAATAGTATAAGAATGAACAATTTAACATGACAAGAGAGATCATCATTAGTGTAAGGATTCCAAGGCCGCTCGTGTCCTTGAGCAAGGCTAGTATACCAGTTTAATAAACTCTGCGCAAAGGTGTACACTTTCACTGTGAGTCAGGATTTACCCTTTCGCCCGAGGCGGCCAACCTGTTAGCCCACTACCAAGGAAGGCCGGCAGGGTTCACTATGAAGGAAGGCTGGCAGGGTTCACTATGAAGCCTTTCAAAGGTTCGTCTAACATGTTAGGGCTGCTAATGTTTCTGTGCCCTACGAATGTAGTATCCCCCTTCTGATGGCACACAACCGCAGCCTATACGCATGCAGACAGGGGTCCAACTACACCCAACCCGAAACACACCTGTGGCAGAACCTCCTAAATCCTATGGCCCACACGCATAATTATTGTCTAAACAGACTCCAAATAACCATGACTGTGTTCCATACGACTTAAAAAGTCTGTCGGGTAAATCCTGAATCATCCACGATTCTCCGAGCAGGATCAATCGTTGTAGAGAGACATTGCAGTATTACAACAGTTTGATATAAATAATATACCATGGAGTAAAACAGTGGAAGACTTACAATAACATAAGTTTACAAACCTTTGAGTTCAAATATTTACAACCATAAGTTTAGATTGTACAAACCATAATAGTAGTGGGGTAGCAGTAGATAACTTTATTACAAAACCAAATGAAAAGCTCTGCCCACGAGCTAAACAGCTTACTCATCGTCGCTTTCCTCGACGACTGTCATGCAGTAGGATGCGAAGCATTCCTGCCCATGAGGCTCACCTGCAACAAGGGTTCAACAAACCCTGAGTACAAAAGTACTCAACAAGACTGACCCGACGAAAAAGAGGGGTGGAGACTCAAGAAATGCAGGCTAGAGGGGCAAGGTGAGGCTTGTAAGGGATAAGAAATTTTGCGGAAAGGCTTACAGAAAGTAAAGTTTGCTTGGACTAGCTCCAATTATCAACCAACTTCATTATTAAACCTTAATCTTTGTTCAAGTTGTTACTACGATGATGAACACCGATCGAGTCTTCTTCTCCGAGAAGCAACGGCGATTCGAATCCATTTTCATACCCAGCTGGGACCTAGGTCACTGGAATACCGGAGACTTTAACTCTGATGCACCCCAGATGAACCGATATACCGGGATAACAACCGCAGCCATATATCACCACATGATACACGTGAGCTCTGCAGCCCAGCGTACCGAGATACATGGGAACTTAAACGCACAGTAAAACACACTATGACACAGATGGGATCTCTGGCCCCACGCTAGGTCACTCCATGATATACACGGCTCCAACCATTCGTATATCACTTCATGCATGTGGATTTCTAAATTCTTGATATCACTAGTTCACCAATGGACGGGACCTAGGCATCAACAGACGGAAACACTACAGAGGGACTCCATTCCCAGTGCAAGTTCACCGTCCGAACTCGATTTATTACTATCATCAAGATTTCAACAAGAAAACCAATCTCATCTTTTCATTCTTTTACCCTTGAACTTTTAATTAAATAAGCAGGGCTAAGCGTTACTACTTATCTTCCCAAGCAGGTAACAAGGAATAAGTAAATAAGACAGGTAATGCAATTGGGTGGGTTTTCACTCAACTCCTATCACTTAATGCATCATATCATAGCTGAAGCGGTAAAGCTTTTATAAATAGAATAGGGTTTGAATGCATCCGGGGCTTGCCTTGATGTTCAGGGTAGACGGTCTCAAACTCTATATCAACTCCCGATTCTTGAATCTGCTCGTCCTTCGGATCTGGGTGACAACGTTAACTCTCCGTTAACGAAAGCTATTCGATAATTAATATGCTTCAACATGATGGAATAGTAAACATGATGCTGGATGGATGCATGATCAGATTAAGGGAACGAGTACAACTTTTCTTCACGATAAAGTTGCAAGCCAACAACACTTCGCTTATAAAACTCATTAGGGTTAACTATGCCATTTAAGAAATTAATTAAACACATAAAATAACGTTAATTAAGCCCTAATGACATGATTAAGGTAAGCGCAAACAATTAATTAAAGTGCCAAAGGTCATTAGGGTTAATGACCCAAGATCATCAATCAATCCCAAAGTCAAACAAATCCTATAATGATTAAACTCAATTAAAGGGATTAATTAATTATTTAAAGGCATTAAATAAAGGCATAAAAATTAAAGTTATCAAATTAAGCCCACAATTTTATTTTAGAAAGCTCTTAGCCTAATTAGATGGCAAAACAAATTTCATAATTAAAAGCCAATTATTTTATTTATTAAAAATCATTTAAGGTCCATTTTCAATTAAAAGGGCTAATTTTAACATATGCAAAAAGTACTCAAATTTGGCATTTCATATTTTTGCTAGGTAGATGACATTGTAAAGAACACTCACAAAAATTTTCAGAATTTTTGGAGCTATATATGAATTACTATGATTTTTCAAAGAAAATAGCATTTCAATCATTTTCTAAAAATAGAAAAAGAAAAATCGGCACAGTACTCCCGCGCTGACTGACGGCCCGCCGACGGTTGACCGGCGATTACTCGCCGTCGGCGAGGTCTTCGGCGACCGGACTTGGTCCACTGGACTCAGCTTGGCACGGTGAGTCGAACAAGGTAGCTAACGGCGCGGCGGAGCGGCGGCGGCACCCACGCCGGCGGCCATGGCGGCGCGGTGGAGCTAGGGCGCGGCGGCGCAGCTCACCGGAGCTGTTTTCGGCGACAGCGACCACACGGACACGCGTAGCGCACTCAGACGAACTCATTTGGCAACTAAATGAAGCCAGACTGGAACTCCAGCATCGGTGGCTTCGCGCGCGGCGACGCAGCATGGCCGGGCCGGTGGCGAGCCACGGTGGCCGGCGGCTACGACATGGGATTGATGAAATTAACTGCGTAGACAGATGCAGGAGCTCACCACGACGCTGATGCGCACGTTAATGGAGGCTCAGAGCGGCTGGGTTGGGCTGCGGACGTCGGTGGTGATGGCGGCGGCGGTGCTCCGATGGCAAGGTCGGCGTCACCGGCGTTCCTGTGAACCATCAAGCCAACCAAGGTGCGCATCAGAGGCAAGATAGCATGGAGAACACGATGGCGAGGTCAAAGATAATACATATTCACCCTGTGCGGCGGTTGACGGCGAAAGAGCTTGCGGTGGCGCGATGACCGGCCGCGAAGAAGATGACGGCGTGCGGGCAGCTCGGGCAAGGAGAGCGAGCACGAACTGGCTCAAAATGACTGTGAGGATGTGGTGGAGCTATTGGCAAGAGCAATCAGACAAAGATGGAATGACAGCGGCGAATTCGGACGGCGGAGCGAGGTCGTCGGCGGTGGCGGCAGGAGGAAGAAGAAGAAATACGACGGCGTCCGACCGGTATTTATAGGCCATTGGCGACGCAGGAATGGGCGACACGACGACGGCGAAGGTTCAAGAGTCTAGAGCGAGCTGGCGACCAAGATATTCACGGCGGTGGACGATAGCGCGCGTTGAGAAGCCGGCGATGGCGGCCGACGATAGGTTTCGGTACTGTTCGCAGAAATTACAGAATTGCCATCCGTTTCAAAATACAAATTACTCCAAAATTTATATAAGAACTTGAAAATTTCCAAAAATATCATTTGCATAACTTTTCAAGAGCTACACTTTTCCTTTAACTAGCATCTTCAAATTCTATCTGGATTTTGAAATTTGAATTGAAATTTAAAAAGGGAATAAAACCCTAGAAACAAACATTTGAAATTACTTTTGATTTTTCAATAAAACTTGAAAATCTTCAAAACTATAAAATGTTTATCTTTCCAAACCAAACCTTTTTCATATACAAAGTTTTCCAAAATTATGCATAATGTTTGAATTATGGTTTTAAAATCAAAAGGGGATAAATGCTGGAAAACTGTATTTTAAAATTCAGTTGAAATTTCTTTTGGAAATTTGAAAAACTTTATATACCAACTTTGTAGCTCTTGTAAATATCTACAAACTACCTTTTTAGTGTATCTCCAAATTCTTTATAGATTTTGAATTAGAGAAAAGGGGGTAAAACTAGGTTTTAAATTAAAGGGTTTTTTGAAATAGAGTTCAAACTCAATTGGGTTTCTAACTTAATTGATTGGTTATTAGTGATCACAAACATCATCCAAGGACGTTTTTAGGTCATTGACCCAATGACACCCTTGGTTGACCAAGTTGACTTTTGAAAAACCTTTTATAGCATTTCCAATTTGAATTTAAATTTGAATTGCCAGACTTAGAAATAAGCTTTGGAATCCAAATTAAATTTCAAATATGGAAATCATTTTTAGGGTTGAACTTAGACTTATACACTATGCTTGACACTAGTGTAAACACAGTTTATACCTCAAGTACATAGAGTATAAACTAAGCATTTGCGATGACATTCGAAAATAGGGTTTTATTATTTCATGTGACCAAACATTACAGAAGCACAATCAACCTATGAAATGTAAACTCGTTTTAGTTAATACACATTAAGGTTGACTTAAACATGAATGCTTTGCAGTGCATATGATGACATGGCATGTTTTAGTCAATATAACACCAGAGGTGTTACAGCCTTTCCCCATTAAAGAAATCTCGTCCCGAGATTTAAAGTCTTGAGTGAAGTAATGGAAAAGGAAATGTGTCAGGAAAACACACTTCAACTAAATTTATAAGGGAAAGGAATTGTACCACCCACATAGAGAAGTTACAACTCGTAGGAGGAATTATCACTTAGATAGAAGCATAAAACTCCGAGAAATTTTCCAACAGGTAATCCTCTGATTCCCAAGTGGCTTCTTCCTCTGAATGTTGATCCCATTGTATCTTGTACCACTTGATTGTTTGGCTTCTAGTAACACGATCCTTCTGATCCAAAACTCAGATTGGATACTCAGAGTAAGTCAAATCAGGTTCAAGTTCAATACCTTCAACATCAACGATTTTATCTGGTACACAGAGGCACTTTTTGAATTGAGACACATGGAACACATTGTGTACAGTCGACAATTGTTTAGGTAATTACAGACGATATGCTGATTGTCCACATCTTTCTATAATTAGAAATGGTCCAATGTATCGAGGTGCTAACTTACCCTTGACTCCAAATCGGGTAACTCCTTTCATGGGTGATACCTTTAGATACACGTGATCTCCTTTATTGAACCACAAGGGTCGACGCCTTTGGCCCGCATAACTTTTCTGATGAGATTGTGCCACCTTTATATTCTATTGTATCTATTTAACTTTTGCTTCAGTTTCTTTTACAAGATCAACTCTGAAGAATCTTCTTTCTCCAGGTTCAGACCAACTTAACGGAGTTCTACATCTGCGACCATATAATGCTTCAAATGGTGCCATTTTTATGCTTTCTTGATAACTATTGTTGTAAGAGAACTCTGCTAAAGGCAAACACTCATCCCATTTCTCTAGAAAATTAAGAACACATGCTCTCAACATATCCTCAAGTATTTGATTTAGTCTTTCAGTCTGACCTCCTGTTTGTGGATGGTAGGCTGTACTGTGCAAAAGGTCAGTACCTAAAGACTTGTGTAACTGCTTCCAAAACTGGGAGACAAACTGTGTGCCTCTATCAGAAACAATGGTCTTTGGTACCCCATGAAGACTTATGATGCGCTCAAAATACAATCTGGCATATTGCGAAGCTGAATTTGTACTTTGAACTGGAAGGAAATGTGCCGTTTTTGTGAGTCGATCCACTATAACCCAAATTGAATCAAAACCTCCTGTTGTCCTGGGTAGACCCACTATAAAATCCATACTGATATCTTCCCATTTCCATGCTAGAATGGGTAATGGTTGAAGTTCTCCTGCTGACTTCAAATGTACAGCTTTGACTTTCACACAAGTATCACACTGAGCCACATACTTAGCAATTTCTATCTTCATCTTGGTCCACCAAAATTTCTATTTTAAATCATGATACATCTTATTACTTCCTGGATGAATAGAAAACTTTAAAAGATGTGCTTCAGCCAGAATCTTTTGTCTCAACTCAGGATCTTTTGGTATGACCAGACGATTCTTATACCATAAGACATCTGCTTCATCAATTGTGAAACAAGAAACCCTTTCTCTTTTAACTTTCTTTTTAATATGTTTAATGCCTTTATTATTCCTTTATGCAGCAATAATTTGATCTCTAAGGGTTGCCTCAACAGTAATGTTAGACAAACTTCCTTGTTGTACCATCTCTATACCCAACTTTTCTATGTCATGACATATAGAGATATCCAAGGACTTCACTGTTAAGCAATGACAATGACTTTTTTGACTAAGTGCATCAGCCACTACATTTGCTTTACCAGGATGGTAATAGATTTCCAAGTCATAATCATTGATTAACTCTAACCATCTTCTTTGCCTCATATTCAACTCATCTTGAGTGAATATGTATTTCAAACTCTTGTGATCACTGTAAATATTATATTTATTACCCCACAGATAATGTCGCCATATTTTTAATGCATGGACAACAGCTGCCAATTCCAAATCATGTGTTGGATAATGCTCCTCATGCTTCTTCAACTGTCGAGAAGCATAAGCAATAACTCTCCCCTCTTGCATCAACACACATCCAATACCAATACCAGAAGCATCACAATAAACATCAAATGGCTTCTCAATGTTTGGCTGTGCTAGGATAGGGGCAGTAGTCATCAATTTCTTTAATTTTTGAAATGACTCTTCACAGGCAGGTGACCAATTAAACTTAACATCATTTTTCAACAACTCAGTTATGGGCTTTGATATCTTTGAGAAATCAGGTATGAAACGACGGTAATAACCCGCCATTCCTAGAAAACTTTGAACTTGATGCACAGTCTTTGGTGGTTCCCAATCAAGTATATCTTTTACTTTACTAGGGTCAATAGCCACACCCTTGTCTGATAAAACATGTCCAAGGAATTTCACTTCTCTCAGCCAAAATTCACACTTACTAAACTTGGCATACAGTTGATGTTCTCTCAGGTGCTGCAAAACAATTCGGAGGTGTTTAGCATGTTCTTCTTCATTTTTGGAATATATCAATATGTCATCAATAAAGACAACCACAAACTTATCAAGTTCTGGCATGAACACTGAGTTCATCAAATACATGAAATAGGCCGATGCATTGGTAAGTCCAAATGACATAACCAAATATTCATACAGACCGTACCGAGTGGTAAAAGC
Source organism: Bothriochloa decipiens (assembly GCA_023333625.1). Taxonomy (NCBI): domain Eukaryota; kingdom Viridiplantae; phylum Streptophyta; class Magnoliopsida; order Poales; family Poaceae; genus Bothriochloa; species Bothriochloa decipiens. The sequence continues at coordinate 27,862,648 of CM041643.1, read as the reverse complement.
AGTCTTTGGAACATCTTCTGGGTGAATCTTGATTTGATGATACCCAGATCGAAGATCAATCTTAGAGAACACCTTTGCTTCCACCAATTGATCAAAAAGCAGATCAATGCGGGGTAGAGGATACTTGTTCTTGTTTGTTACCTCATTCAAGGGACGATAATCCACACATAACCTCAAACTTTGATCTTTCTTTTTTACAAAGAGAGCAGGGCATCCCCAAGGTGACAAGCTAGGTTGAATAAAACCTTTATCTCGTAGCTCTTGCAATTGGGTCTTGAGTTCTTCTAACTCAGGTGGTGCCATCCGATAAGCTCTTCTGGATATTGGAGCAGTACCGGGCTTCAAATCAATTCTAAATTCCACCTTTCTATCAGGAGGTAAACCCGGTAACTCATCGGAAAATACATCAGGAAACTCACAAACCACTGGTATATCCTCAATCTCTTTTACAGAAGTTGCACGTACCTTTTGAACATTCCTCTTAAGTGTCGAAAGTTGGATAAAAAGTGAAGATTTGCAATTGGGTATGTTCAATCTCACAGTTCTATTCGGGATGTCTATCACAGCACCATGCCATTTCATCCAGTTCATACCTAGGATCACTTCTATATCCTGATCCTTTAATATTATCATATTAGTGGGAAAAATGTACCCACCCAAACTTACTGGCACATCATGTACTATTTCTTTAGTACACATACGCCCCCCAGGCGATTGTATAAAGAACTGTTCTTTCGTCCCCATTATTGGAATTTCATGTGTCTTAACAAATGTACCATTAATGAATGTATGAGATGCACCAGAATCAAAAAGCAGAATTGCAGGATGATCAGCAACAGGAAACGTACCCATCATGGCGGGCTCTCCTTCTGGGATTTCCCCAACTTGAGTGTAGAACACTCTACCAGACTTTTTCTCATTCTTATTATTTGACACCTTCTGATTTTCTGCCTTATGCTGATTCTGTGGTTGTGGTTGTGGTGCAAATGTCTGGGGAACATAGGAGTTATACTGCCTCAGATGCGGGCAGTTTCGTGAAAAATGGCCAGGCTTACCACAGTTATAACATGGAAAGATTGGTGGCTGGAAATTGGGGTTACAAACACCAGGGGCATTTGGCTGTCGTGGATATGAAAGATTAGCAACAGGGTGAGTGAATGCCAGTTGCTATGCTTGGTGTCGGTGTTTCGACCCCCGAGGGGTTAACACCAATGAGTAATATTTGTAACTGCGTGCTCCCTTAATCCGGTGGGTGATGCAAGAAGGACATGGCGATTTATCCAGGATCGGGCAAAGAAGGCCCTACGTCCAGTGGGGGGAGGATAGTTCGTAAGCGTGAGCTGGAGCTTGGGCATTCCGGGCGCCTAGCTCTCGACCTACGCTGTCTCATGGTATTGTTCTATGATCTAAAGCCTTAGCGCTTCTATGCTCTAGATCCTGTCGTTCGGTCCTTCCTTTCTAACGTCCTGGCGCCTCCTTTTATAGGTGAAGGAGGGGCACAGGAGTACATATATTTAGAGTTCTCATGGCCAGTGACGCATGGCTTTGAGGCCGATCACGTCGGTGCTGCTGTAGTGATGTACGTCGATATGGGAGGCCCTGCAGCCGTCGCGTCAGGAGTTGTTGAAGTGCAGCCCAGAGTCATCGGAGTCCCGCTCGAGGGTTCATCCGACGGAGTCGAGGGGCGGCGGTCGAGGTCTTGTCTTGAGTCGAGGGGGTCGAGTCGAAGGGGTCGAGCCTCATCGGATAAGGTCGAATCCCGGGAAATGCGGGAAACGCGCTGATTCATACGTCTCGAGGGGGTGCTGGACGGGGCACAGTGCTCGACATGGCGCAATAGTGAAGTATGATCCATGGGATTCCGGGGCATGGGTGGTAAAAACAGGATCTGACCGCCACTCCCACAACTGTTATCGTAACTGTGGCCATACGGTTAGGCGGGGGTAGGTAAAACGCATTAAATGCGCCCGGATCCGTACGGGAGAGTCGGTAGCCGAGGGGTGCACTGTCCTCGAGGGCTGCCCATTCGGGCGAACGAAGTTCCGTCCTCAAGGGCAGGCTCATTCGCTGGGCGAAGTTCCATCCTCGAGGGCAGGCTCGTCCGCCGGACGAAGTTCCATCCTCGAGGGGTCACCCGAATTGTACCCTCGAGTGTACAGTCCTAGTCCGCTCGATAGCCCCTTGAGCAGGCTTTGGCTTTGGGCCGTCGTAGTCCATTCATGGGTCAACCCAGTACGCTTTAGCCTGCGGGCCTTCGAACGTTATTCGTGGGAGGTCACTGGAGGGTTCATGTTGCTGATTTTGCGAGGTTTAGCCCGGTAAACCAAGGGTTTGGGGTACCCATTTCCTGGGTAACAACAGTAGCCCCCGAGCCCCTGCGCGAGTGATGGCACTCGGGCAGGGGGTCAAGAATTGGAAACGAGACCTGATTCGGATCTTTCCGTGGGGGGCGCACGAGTGACCCCCGTGGGGGTAGCCCCTGAGGCCTCGTAGGAGTCAAAAGACTCTTGTGAGGGCTTCATTTGATTTTGGTTGAGGGGTGCTTGTCCAGTCGGGTATAGGCCTGAACTGGAGTCACAGCGTTTTACCGAGGGGTGCGTCGGGACGCCGAGCCCCTAGGGGATTTTTGACCCTCTTTCATCGAGGGGTGCCGGGCATAGTCGAGCTCTCGAGCCTCGTGCGGCTGGGGCGTTGCCAGCCTCGGCATTCATCTCACGAGTCCTTTTGATCGGACATGAGGCGAGAAGCGTCGGACTACCCTCGATAGGGCAAGCCGCGAAGTTCTTAGTGAGCTGGTAACGGGAAAATCCAAGTGAGAGCTCATTCCTCGTTCGATAGAGGTCGGCAGGAGGCTCAGAGGCGGTCTCATTGAAGCAAAACGCAATGGACCTACGGATACTGATTCCATTCGATAGGTCTCGGTGGCTCGATACCTCCCTTCGGGGGATTCCATAAAGTCCATAGCATTTCACCTTGGATGTGTCCAAAGGGGTCTTGAGAGTTTGTTCTCGAGCAAGGCCTCGTGTTGGCCCCCCTTGGTCACCCCTGATTCGGGTGCTCGAGGGCGGCTGTCGAACCCTGATCGTGGGGCCAGCCTTCGCTCCCTCGAGTCTTTGGGCCGGAGCTTGATTTTTTTGGTGCTCAAGGGCGGCCGTTGAGCCCTCACTCGAGGGCCGGCCTTCGCTCCCTCGAGACTTTGAGGTGGGGCCGGAGCCCGCTTACCTTCTCCTGGAAGAGTTCGCCGGTAAGTGACGCTTATTTTTATTCCCATTAGACGCGCCTTTTGAGGAGGAAGCTAAAACGATGCGGTAGTGGAGATCATGGTGGGCCCGAGCAATGGCTCTTTGCCAGGGGTGTGACACGTGTATCTAGTCAAGGGGGGAGGGGAACGGTCAGGTAAGCACATTAATTGCGGGAAGTTACCTTTTCCCTACCCGTTGCTCTTCCCGGGTATAAAAACGGAGGGGGACAGGCGCTGTTCGCCCCCACCTTTGCCATCCTCCCGAATTCCTGCTTTCCTACACGCGTGAGGGTAAAAACTTAGAGTGAGAAGTCATGATTGGGAACCTTCCTGGTCGTCCGTCCACCGAGGAGATTCATGCTATTGTTGCTACCGCCGCGTCCACCGAGCAGATCTGTGTTGCCGCTGCTGCCATGGCCCCCATCCTCTAGCCCGCCGAACCCTGGCGCTCGTCGACTGTGATGCGGCAAAGGCTGAATGAGCTAGTGGGAGAAGGACTTCTCCGCCCTGTCACCGATCCAAATCGGCCGGAGTGGATTGCGCCGCCGAGGAGCCACCAAGAGCCGAGCCCGCCGGAGGGCTATGTGGTGAGCTTCCTCAAATATCATCGGCATGGGTTCGGCGTACCCCCGAGTGAATTCATGTGGGGATTGACGAACTTCTACGGTGTCGAGCTCTAGCATTTCTCCCCCAACGCCATCTCCAACATCACCATCTTCGTGGCCGTCTGCGAGGGCTACCTCAGGATGGCGCCACATTGGGAGCTGTGGCTCCACCTTTACAAGGGGGAGTGGTTCGCCTCCCTGGTGGTGCCAGGAGTAAGGTAAATCATCAGAGCGGGGTGCCTCAACTTCGTGTTGAAGACCGGGAGGTCGGAGGAGCCATGCGAGTATATCCCCACCAGGTTGATGTCCAACCACTCCCGGTGGGACGAGCAATGGTTCTACCTTCACAACGACAGAGGCTATCTCCCGCCATACACCAGGCGGCTTATCACCGAGCGTCCATACAACTGGCCGCACGGTGTCATGGGAGATCTTCAGCGTCAACTTCATCCCCTCGTCGCCGCGATGAAGACCCTTCGAGAGGCAGGCCTGACGGCGGGTGTGATGGTCTCGGCCTTCCACAGTCGACGGGTGCTCCCTCTGATGGAGCGCCCGTTGTGGTTGGATGAGATGCTCCCCTCGGCGGCGCCTGAGGTTCTCGAGAGGTGCCGGATGTCCGGCAAGAAGCCATCCGCTGCGGAAGTCATTGCGCGGGTAAAGGGGATGGTCACAGGCTCGTTCGGGGCGAAGGACGTCAACCGCCTCCCCATGTGGCCGGAGGAGGGTTGCCTCGACCTGGTGAGTGCCCCGACCTGCACCTTTCGCATTTTCATTCCGCCCCCTTCTCTCGTCCCTGTGACTAAATGTTTTCGTATAGGGGAGAATCGACTACCGGAGATCGAGGCCCCCACTGAGGGAGGACGCTCCCAATCGTCAGGTAAGACGCTTCACCACCCAGCAAGAAAAGTGGTGTAAGGACGAAGAGGAGAAGAAGAAGGCCAAGAAGCCCCGGGAGCGCGAAAGGCTTGCGAGGCACCGCGCTGAGCAGAGGCGCGACGGGTTCCCGGAGGAGGAGTCTTCCTCATCGGAGGGAGATGAAGACGATGCTGACGATGATAGCGATGACGTCGAGGGGGTGGCGGGGCGTCTCGAGTGCATCTTGTCGGGTTCCTCCCATGCTGACCGCCCCTTGGTGCAGGAGGAGGCGGTGAAGGAGCGCGCCCCCCAGCCGGTGGCGTCGGCTTTGGAGCGCCGGTGTGGGAAAAGGTGGGTCGACGCCTCGACTCGGGGGTTCACCCCCCTCCCGTCGTACTCGAGGCAGGACCCCACCCACTTCGACCCTGGAAACCCGGTCCCGGTCGTCGGCGCGGGCGGAGCAGAGCCGTGCTCAGGAGGCCTCGTCAGAGCAGGGAGGCGCGGCAACGCCACCGATGGCCCCGAACAGCCTCAGCCCCGGGAAGAGCTCGGCTTTGGGAGGGGTCTTGAGATCTACTGGCGGTTCGAGGGGGACCCGAAAGGCCTCTATCCCCTTCGGGTAAGCGTTCTTGATTCGATTCCTTTTTTCGTTGCATCCTCATTGTGTAGTTTAATAAGCTTTTTGCCGTCCTCTTCTCATCCAGGCCCAAGCGCCGAATCGAGGAGGCGTCTCTTGCGCCGGCTAAGCGGCTCAAGGTGGACACAGCTGCGAAGATGGAGGCCCTAATCATAGGTGTGACGTTGAGGCCCTTGGCTTCGTGGGAAGCCAAGTGGTTGTCCTCAGCCCTCGGGGCTATGGCGCGCGGTAGGCTGACGGGTTCCGCTCTTGCTGCAGGGTCGAGCGTCTCGGGGGCTGCGACGGGCGGCGAGTCCGAGCCAGGGAGGATGCAAAAGGGAGGGAGCGCCTCCTTGACATCATCATCCGCGGTCCTCGAGCTCGGCCCGGCGCCAGGGGGCGGAGCCCCGACGCCGGGAGCTTCCGCTCCTGGCCGACCGGAGGCCTCGATCCCCGCACCTAAGGCGGGAGCCCCTGAGGGCCATGAGCCAGGAGAGGGGGTAGCCATCGTTGACCTCGAGGGTGAGGAGACCACAGCCCTTCCTCCCTCGATGGGAGAGCGGAGACCCTGGCCGGCGGGGCTATGCGAGCTCGAGGCCCAGAGGAAGCAGGAGCAGGGGGCCCTGCAAGAAGCGGAGCTGCCACGGCCATAGAAGGAGGGGGAGAAGGAGCCGCTAGAGTGGCAGGAAGAGGAGGAGGAAACTGGGGGCCAGCCCCAGCATCAGCAGGCGCAGCAGACGCCGCCGAGGGGCACGGCCCTGCTGGACCCGCTAGTGCAGCAGCTGCCCGAGACGTCGGAGGCAGAGGGGACTTCGGGACTGCCCAAGCAATGGGTGTCCGTGATCACCCTGGACGAGCTGCTGGCCGAAGAAGAAACGGCGTCGAAGGCGTCGATGGTCCCGCGGCTGCCGGGGGTGCAACTGGAGGAGGTCTCGGCACCGAACCCACCGGAAGATGCGTCGATGGTGGACCTACCGGCGCCACAGGACGTGGTGTTGGGGGAAGCGATGGCCTTGACACCTCCGCTGCCTTCGAAGGCGCCAGAAGCAACGTCGAGCCAGCTGCTGCAACCATCGACGGAGCAGCCGGAGGAGACGGCGGCTTCTGGCTCACCAAGGAGGTCGACTTCTGACCTCGGGCTGAGGGATGTCGGCGCCGCGTCAGAGTTCCACACCCTGGCGGAGTTGGCCATGCGTTACGGCATCCCATGCGATGTGGTGGATGAGATCAAGTCCTTGGCGCGAACCAAGGTCAAGACGGTCCTTCCACATTGGGGCAAGGAGCGCATCGTACTCCGGGAACTTGCGACTCCAGCGCTCCGGGGATCGAGATGGATGACCCGGTGGAAGTCAAGTGCTGGGAGGACGCCGAGCGGTCCCGGGCGTGGCTGCAGCACTTGCTGAAGCTGGGCGTCGAGCTCGCCGAAGGCCTCAACCGGAACCTCGCGGTGAGTCCCTTGTAGACCATATGCAGTTTTTTGAGTTCTTTCATGTGAAATGCCTTAACCCTCGATTTCCTATCCCCAGGAGGTGCGGAGGCATTCCTACTCCAAGTCAGACTTCCTCCATGAAACGCACAACAGCCGGGAGGAAGTGCTACACCAACTCGAAGCCGGTCGCTCTGCGCAGGGTAGGGTGGCCGAGATCGAGGAGGAGCTGAAGCGGACCAGGGAGGAGGCTGCCAAGGCCAAGAAGGAGGCCGCCCAGGTGAAGGAGGATGCCGAAGCTGCTTGAGGGGAAGCCGCCCACCTTAAGGAGGAGCTCAAGCATGCCAGGGAGGAGGCTGACGCGGCCAAGGCCGAAGCGGGGAGGGCCAAGGGCGAGAGCATCCGAGCCCAGGAGCGCATTGAGCTACTCATGGGGGAGGCTCAAAGCTCCATGGAGCACATCCGCTCGCTCGAGGCCAGTCTCGCTGAAGTCTCCACGGCGCGCAACACCCTCTCTGCCTTGGCCCAGGAGGTGAAGAACCAGGCCGCTAGCCTAGAAACCCAGCTCGGGGTGATGAAGGCTACCCTCCAAGAGAAGGAGCAGGCCATCATCTTGGCTGGTGGCGCCCTCGAGACCCTCCGCTGTGAGAAGACGGAGGTGACCCGGGCCTTCAAGGAGGCCCAGCGGGAGCGAGACGAGGCCCGGGGGGAGCACGACGCCGTGCTAGGGGATCGCCGCGCCCTCAAGACTCGCTGTGCCGGTGAGTTCCTTGAAGAGCCTTTGTTCTTTTTTCTTCCCGTATGGTTTTTCTTAACTCTTGTTTTGTGTTTCAGGCCTCGAGTCCGAACTGCTTGCTACCTAAACCACTGCCAAGGCGCTGCAGGAGAGCCTCGTGGCAGAGGGGGCGCTTCTCGGCCGGCTCCGGGTTGCCCTCGACAGGCTCTGCGCCTCCTGGGAGGTCAGGCCTGTCGAGGTTGCTAAAGAAGACATCCTGGGTGCCAGGCTCATCGACTGGATCTACTACATCGACGCCACCCTTCGTGATCGCGTGCGGGAGGCGCTTCATACCGGCATGAAGCGGGCGCTAGCAGTGGTCTCCTCCGGCTTCGTCTTCGACATGAACGTGGTCGCCCAAGGCTTCGTTCTTGATATCTCAAAGACCGACGCCGAGAACGAGGAGCGATGCCGAGGGCTCATCAATGATGCCGAGAGGCCAGGGGGAGCGCTGGCGAAGTTGTTCGAGGACGAAGTCCTCCACCCCACGGATGAAGGGTACAGCGTCGAGGAGGGCGGCGATGGAGCGGGCCTGTAGGGCAAGGCTGGGCGAAGATGCCCATGTAATAAGTTAGTTTTTTGTAACTTATATTCAATGTGGCTTCGAAAGCTTTTTTGAACATTAATGCACCTATCGTAATGCAATTTGTCATTTTACTTTAGAGCCTTCTCTGCTTTCTTTCACCTAGACTTTGCTTTTTTGACTAAGTTTTCGACGCATGCTCGTATCCTTCGAGGGGGGAGCGAGTGGAGGTACCATAGCCCGGAGACATAGGAGAGCTCCCGGCTCGACAGCCCTCGACCCTCTAGGGAGTTCGAGGTGTTTTCTACTTAGTCGCGAAGCGTATCGAGGCGTGAGAAAGAAGAGGCGCTCGAGTTCTGATCGCCTGACTTTTGCTTTTCGACTAAGTGTTAGACGTAGGCTCGTATCCCTCGAGGGGGGAGCGAGTGGAGGTACCATAGCCTGGAGGCGTAGGAGAGCTCTGGCTCGATAGCTCTCGACCCCTAGGGAGTTCGAGGCATTTTCATCTTAGTTGCAAAGCGAAAGGGGACGCTCAAAAAAATTGTTCGTATTTTTAGGAACTTAGGGGGTCCCCCCCGTTAGCCCCTGAGGGAGGCTCGACTCTAGTGAGATAGGGTCGAGTCTACCTCTTGCATGTACAATAACAAGTTTGAACTTATAATTGAAAGTACTCCTTATATTTGCCATGCAAAAATGTACAAAATATGCGAGAATGTACGAGGACATTGGTGCCCTAAGGGTAGAAATGACGTAGCTGTTCGATGTTCCATGCGTTTTTGAGGATTTCACCTTTTGTCGTTAGCGAGCTTGTATGTCCCGGGCTTTAGCACCTCAGCTACGGCGTATGGGCCTTCCCATGGCGGGGTCAGCTTGTGACGTCCTTTGTTGCTCTGGCATCGACGTAGGACGAGGTCTCCAACTTGGAAGCGCCTCGGCATGTGCTTGTCGTGGCAGCGTCGAAGTTTTTATTGATACCTCACAGAGTGAATTAGTGCCATGTCTTGAGCTTCCTTGAGCTGGTCGATGGCGTTTGCGAGGGCTTCTTTGTTGCTTTGCTCGTTGTATGCCTTTAGTCGAGGGGAACCATACTGGAGGTCAGTGGGGAGGACGGCCTCGGACCCATAGACCAGGAAGAATGGGGTGAACCCCGTGGCTCGACTAGGTGTTGTCCTTAAGCTCCATAGGACCGAAGGTAGCTCCGCGGCCCATTTTTTTCTGTGCTTGCTAAGGCGGTTGAGGATCCTTGGCTTGAGGCCCTGCAAAATCATGCCATTGGCGCGCTCGACCTGGCCGTTAGTTTGAGGGTGTGCAACCGCAGACCAATTCACACGGATGTGATGGCAATTGCAGAAATCCAAGAACTTCTTGCCGGTGAACTGTGTGCCGTTGTCAGTGATGATGACGTTTGGGACCCCGAAGCGATGGATAATGTCGGTGAAGAACTCGACCGCCCGTTCAGAGCGGATGTTGCCGATAGGCCAGGCCTCGATCCACTTGGTAAACTTGTCGATGGCAACGAGCAGGTACGTGTACCCTTTGGTTGTCCTCTTGAGAGGCCCCACAAGATCGAGCCCCAGACCGCGAACGGCCAGGTGATGGGGATCATTTCTAGGGCGTGAGCTGGGAGGTGCGTCTGCTTGGCGTAAAATTGACAGCCTTTGCACGAGCGGACAATGTTCGTGGCGTCGGAAATGGCGGTCGGCCAATAGAAACCCTGTCGAAAGGCATTGCCTATGAGGGTCCTTGGCGCTGCGTCGGCCGCAGGCCCCGAGTGTATGTCCTCGAGGAGCCTCCTGCCTTCTTCGATAGTAATGCAGCGCTGAAGAACGCCTGAGGGGCTTCACCTATAGAGTTCCTTGCCATCACCGTAGATGACATAGGACTTGGCCCGTCGTGCGATCTGGCGAGCTTCGGTCCGGTCCTCCGGAAGCTCTCCTCTAATGAGGCAGTCGAGGAAAGGGGCTCGCCAATCCGGCGGCGGGCTCGACGGAGGAGGAGTCCCTTGGATCTCCATAACCTGGGCCCCGGTCGAGGGGGCCCCAGTCGAGGTCATGGGGTGGAGCTTCGAGGGCGTAGTGCAAGCCCCCGAGCCCAATTCGATGGAGGGCTCAAAGAGGTCCCTCGAGAATACGTCCGGAGGGACTGTACCTCGAGTCGATGCAATTTTTGCAAGCTCATCCGCGGCTTCGTTGTATCATCGAGCAATATGGCTAAGCTCGAGGCTGTGGAACTTGTCTTCCAACTTGCGCACTTCGTTGCAGTAGGCCTCCATCTTGGCATCGTGGCAGCTCGAGGCCTTCATCACTTGGTCAATAATCAGTTGTGAGTCGCCTCGAACATCAAGGCGTCGGACCCCGAGTTCAAGGGTGATTCGTAATCCAGTGACAAGTGCTTCATACTCTGCGATGTTATTAGAAGCGGCAATGTGGATGCGAATGACGAAGCGCATGTGGACTCCGAGGGGTGAGATGAAGAGCAAGCCCGCGCCTGCTCCTATCTTCATGAGCGACCCGTCAAAGTACATTGTCCACAGCTCGGCTTGGATTTGAACCGGCGGCAACTGAGTGTCGGTCCACTTAGTGACGAAATCCGCCAGCGCTTGGGACTTGATGGCCTTCCGCGGTGCGTAGGTGATGGTCTCGCCCATGAGCTCGACCAACCACTTAGCAATTCTTCCAGTGGCCTCCCAGTTATGGATGATCTCCCCTAAGGGGAATGAAGATACCACGGTAACCGGGTGGCTGAGGAAGTAGTGCTGGAGCTTGCGACGTGTAAGGACGATGGCGTAGAGCAGTTTCTACACCTGTGGGTAGCGGATTTTTGTTTCCGAAAGCACTTCATTGATGAAGTAAATCGGCCGCTGGACGGGCAAGGCGCGCCCTTCCTCTTGCCTCTCCACCACTATGGCCGCGCTGACCACCTGAGTGGTCGCGGCGACATAGAGGAGGAGGGGCTCGGGCGGTTCAGTCGACGTCGCTGGCCGAGGAGGGACGAGAATTGGGGTGGATGTCAGCATGCCCTTGAGTTCGTCGAGAGCCTCCTCGGCCTCCGCGGTCCATGTGAATCGCTCGGATTTTTTCAAGAGGTGGTACAGAGGCATGGCCTTCTCCCCTAAATGTGAGATGAAATGGCTGAGGGCCGCGAGGCAGCCCGTGACCTTCTGCACGCCCTTGAGATCCTGAATCAGCCCCATTCACATGATTGCCGCCACCTTCTCGGGGTTGGCCTCGATCCCGTGCTGGGGGATGATGTATCCGAGGAGCATGCCCCGAGGCACTCCGAAGACACATTTCTCGGTGTTGAGTTTTATGTTTTTGGCTCGAAGGCGCCCGAACACGATTTCGAGGTCATGGATGAGGTTGTTCACTTTTCTGGACTTGACCACGATGTCATCGACATAGGCCTCGACTGTGTCACCTATGTGTTCACTGAAGACATGGAGCATGCACCGCTGATACGTCCCCCCGGTGTTTCGAAGGCCGAAGGGCATGGTGACGTAGTAGTACATGCCGAAAGGTGTGATGAAGGAAGTCACGAGCTGGTCAGACTCTTTCATCTTGATTTGGTGGTAGTCAGAATAAGCATCGAGGAACGAGAGGGTTTCACATCCCGCGGTAGAGTCAACAATTTGATCAATGCGTGGCAAAGGAAATGGAACTTTGGGACATGCTTTGTTTAAACTAGTGTAGTCAATACACATCCGCATTTTTCCATTCTTTTTCTTTACTAGCACAAGATTAGCTAACCATTTGGGGTGATGGACCTCCTTGATGAATCCAGCCGCCAAAAGCTTGTGAACCTCCTCGCCGATGATCCTGCGCTTCTCCTCGTCGAAGTGACGCAGGCGTTGCTTTACCGGTCTGGACCCGGCCCGGATCTCCAAGGCGTGCTCGGCGACTTCCCTCGGTATGCCTGGCATATCCGAAGGACTCCACGCAAACATATCAGTGTTCGCGCGGAGGAAGTCAATGAGCACGGCTTCCTATTTGCCCTCGAGGTCAGCGCTGATCGTTAGCACCTTCTCGCCGGGGCAGCTTGGGTCGAGGGGGACTTTCTTGGTGTCTTGTGCTGGCTCAAAGTTGCCGGCGTGCCGCTAGGGATCTGGCACCTCGTCGGCGAGGCGCTCGAGGGTCACGGCTATCATGGCATTTTGTTCGACGGCCTCTCCATACTCGACGCATTCGACGTCGCAGTCGTAAGCGTGCTCGTAGGAGGAGGCGACGGTGATGACGCCCTTTGGTCCTGGCATCTTGAGCTTGAGGTAGGTGTAGTTCAAGATCGCCATGAACTGCGCGTAGCCCGGTCGGCCGATGATAGCGTGATACGTTCCGTGAAACCCGACCACCTCGAAGGTGAGGGTCTCTTTCCTGAAGTTGGTAGGGGTGCTAAAGCAGACAGGAAGGTCGATACGGCCGATGGGAAGGGCCTTTTTCCCCGGCACGACGCCATGGAATCCCTCGGCGCTGGGTCAGAGTTGGCACCCCTTGACTCCCAGGAGGTCGAGGGTCTTGAGGTAGATGATGTTCAGGCTGCTGCCGCCGTCCATGAGGACTTTCGAGAGGCGGGTGTTTATGATGATTGGGTCAACGATGAGCGGATAGGCCTCAGGGTTGGGGACTCGATCCGGATGGTCATTGCGGTCGAACTTGATGGGCGCGTCAGACCAGTCGAGGTAGTGAGGTGTCGCGACTCGGACGGAGAAGACTTCTCAACGCTCCCGCTTGTGCTGTCGAGGCGTGAGCTGGGTCGAGGGGCCCCCGTAGATCATGTAGCAGTCATAGAGCTCGGGGAATTTTCCTTCTTCCCCGTTGTCTCCCTCACCGCCACCTTGGTCTTTCTTGTCGTCACCTTTCTTCACGCCCACTTGCTCGAAGTGCTTTCGAAGCATGCGGCAGTCCTTAAGCTTGTGCTTTGCCCCGTCCTTGTGATAAGGGTAGGGCTCCTCGAGCATTTTGTCGAAGATGGCACCCTCGGGGGGACCTCGAGGTCTTTTGCGTTCGATTGCTATGATGAGATCATCTTCTGCAGCCTCACGCTTGCCTTGCTGATTTTTCTTCTTCTTGTTGTTTCTCTTTGGCCCTTTGCTCGAGCCTCCGGCGTCGTCGGCTGCCGGCGCCTTTCCCTTGTCCTTCCCGTCGCTGAAGAAGGCGCCGACCGCCTCTTCGCCGGCCGCGTAGTTGGCGACCACATCCATGAGCTCATCGACAGTGTCGTGGCGATTACGCCCCAACTCGCAAACTAGGTCCTTGTAGGTTGTACCCGCAACGAACGCTAGAATGACGCAACAAACTAGGTCCTTGCAGGTTGTACCCGCAACGAACTAGGTCCTTGTCCTTGCAGGTTGGAGAATCGTCGAGCAAACTCGCGAAGAGACTCCCCTGGTTTCTACTTGCAGTTGCGCAGTTCCCAGGAGTTCCCAGGACGCACGTAGGTACCTTTGAAGTTCCCCTCGAAGATCCGGACAAGGTCGACCCAGCCGCGAATCTGGTCAGGGGGAAGCTCCTCGAGCCACCTACGCGCAGTGTCGGACAGGAACAGGGGAAGGTGACGTATGATGACATGATCGTCACGTGCCCCGCCCGCCTGACAAGCCAGCCGAAAGTCGGCTAGCCAGAGCTCGGGATTGGTTTTGCCGTTGTATTTGACGATGCTCGTGGGGGGTCAAAACTTGTCGGGCAGCTGGGCGCAGCGGATCGTCCTTCTGAAGACTCGGGGACCCGGTGGCTCCGAGGCCCGTCGGTCTTCCTCGCTGTCGTAATGCCCTCCACGATGGGCGTTGTACCCTCGATCCTCAGCGTCCCCGTACTTGCGTCTGCGGTTCTCCACAATGTCAAGGCGTGCATCGCGGGGAGCGCGGTCGTCGTTGATATGTTCTCGGGCCGGCTTCTTCTTTGGTTGGGGGCCGCCCCCTGATCGACCGAGCTCTCCCTTTCGGGCCGGGAGGGCTCGACCTGAGGTTCGGAGGCTGCCCCTCGACGCCTCGAGGCTGAGCTCTCGGCTTGCTGAACAGCAGCAACTTGGAGGAGATCCTCGATCTCGCGTTGTATCCGCCGAGCTTGCGAGTTGGATGGCGCGGGCATATTGCGAAGGAGCATAGCCGCCGCGACAATGTTTTGGCTTGCTCGGGGGTAACGGTTGGTGGCTTGCTCGGGTGCCCCAGCCTCATTGATCTGCCGGTTGACCTCTCGAGCCCTGGCTTGGGCTCTACCGCTGGGCGGTCGCCACTCTTGCTTGAGGGTTAGCTCGAGCAGGCGCAATCGTTCCTGCTCATCGGCGAGCTTCGCCTGCAACTCCTGAATTTGTGCCAGCTGTGCGTCCTGCTTGCTAGGACGGGGGCACGCCTCTCGGGGTGCGTCTGGTTGTTGTTCTTCTGCTCTGGGGAGAGCACCTCCCGCCACAGCGGTAGCTGCCACGACCACTGGATCGATGGTGTCCTGATCGGAGTCGACATCACCATCAATGTGGAGGCACTCGCAGGTAGGATCCCAATGATCAGAGTCAGAGTCAGGGTCGCCGCAGCAGAAAACGGGGAATTGTCCCCGCGCCTCCTCCTGCAGCTGCCGTCGGAGTGTGCTGACAGTGTACCTCCGGGGGCCGGGCGCTCTCGCGAAGGCCAAGCCCTCAGAGGCTAGTGTGGCGGTCCCCACATCTGTCATTGCATGGAGAAGGGCGCCTGGGCGGTCCTCCAACGTGCTCATGTTGGAGTGGGTCGCTGTCGAGATCATCGTCTTGGCATTGTTGAAGTCGAACGAAGGCCGCCGATGACGCTTGAACAGCTCATGCAGGAGTGAGCTCGATCGAGCGGGGACTTCGTCGTGCTCCTCAATGAGCGTACTGCGAAGGTGGAGTCAGGGTTGTGGTGGGGTCCTGCCGGTTTGCCCTCTACCTCTGAAGTCGGGTCAGACAACCCCTCAACAAGGGGTTCCTCATCTCCGGTCAGGGGTGAGGAGAAAGCGGCAGGAACCATCCTCGACTTAGGTTGATGGCGATGACGGTG
The DNA here is from genome assembly GCA_023333625.1 of Bothriochloa decipiens. Classification (NCBI taxonomy): domain Eukaryota; kingdom Viridiplantae; phylum Streptophyta; class Magnoliopsida; order Poales; family Poaceae; genus Bothriochloa; species Bothriochloa decipiens. The sequence goes on along the minus strand of CM041643.1, from coordinate 27,847,610 downwards.
TCGATCGTGCCTCCTTCTAGATGTGGAAGCATGGTGGTGAGACCGGCGAGCAGCCCCCCATGAGCGTGGGGGCGTACCGCGACCTCCGTTCGGGTCACTGATTGAGAGCAGGGTCATGTCATAGCCCTGGCCGACTGTCATGAACTCCAGGCTCCCAAACCAAATCACCGTAGCGCACGGAAGTGGTGAAACAAAGTCGCTCATCCGGAAAAAATGGCAGGAAATCATTAGTGACACGTAGCTCCCCTACTTGGCGCGCCAACTGTCGGTGTTTCGACCCCCCAGGGGTTAACACCAACGAGTAATATTTGTAATTGTGTGCTCCCTTAATCCGGTGGGTGATGCAAGAAGGACACGGTGATTTATCCTGGTTCGGGCAAAGAAGGCCCTACGTCCAGCGGGGGGAGAATAGTTCGTGTTATCTTGCACCGAAGTGCTAGTACAGGGGAAAATGCAAGCAGGTGTGAGGAGCGTGAGCTGGAGCTTGGGCGTTCCAGGTGCCTAGCTCTCGACCTACGCTATCTCACGGTATTGTTCTATGATCTAAAGCCTTAGCGTTTCTATGCTCTAGATCCTGTAGTTCGGTCCTTCCTTTCTAACGTCCTGGCGCCTCCTTTTATAGGTGAAGGAGGGGCACAGGAGTACATATATTTAGAGTTCTCATGGCCGGTGACGCATGGCGTTGAGGCCTCACTTCGGTGCTGCTGTAGTGATGTACGTCGGTATGGGAGGCCCTGCAGCCGTCGCGTCGGGAGTTGTTGAAGTGCAGCCCGGAGTCGTTGGAGTCCCGCTCGAGGGTTCGTCTGATGGAGTCGAGGGGCGGTAGTCGAGGTCTTGGCTTGAGTCGAGGGGGTCAAGTCGAATGGGTCGAGCCTCACCGGATAAGGTCGAATCCCAGGAAATGCAGGAAACGCGCTGATTCATACGTCTCGAGGGGGTGCTGGACGGGGCACAGTGCTCGGCATGGCGCAACAGCGAAGTACGATCCGCGGGATTCTGGGGCATGGGTGGTAAAACCAAGATCTGACCGCCACTCCCACAACTGTTCCCGTAACTGTGGCCATACGGTTAGGCGGGGGTAGGTAAAACACATTAAATGCGCCCGGATCCGTACGGGAGAGTCGGTAGCCGAGGGGTGCACTATCCTCGAGGGCTGCCCATTCGTGCGAATGAAGTTCCGTCCTCGAGGGCAGGCTCGTTCGCCAGGCGAAGTTCCGTCCTCGAGGGCAGGCTCGTCTGCCGGGCGAAGTTTCGTCCTCGAGGGGTCGCCTGAATTGTACCCTCGTGTGTACAGTCCCAGTCTGCTCGGTAGCCCCTCGAGCAGGCTTTGGCTTTGGGCCGTTGTAGTCCGTTCATGGGTCAACCCAGTACGCTTTAGCCTATGGGCCTTCGAACATTATTCGTGAGAGGTCACTGGAGGGTTCATGTTGCTGATTTTGTGAGGTTTAGCCCGGTAAACCAAGGGTTTGGGGTACCCATTTCCTGGGTAACGACACTTGGTATTGTGGTGGACGATAAGGTGAACGGAAATGATTCTGAGGGTGATAAATTATTTTCTGGCGTTTTGGATTGCCACCAGAAAATCCAGAGGGTACACTTTTCTTCTTCTTAGTTTCCAAATGTTGTCGATTCTTATCTTCATAGGATATAGCAATATTCACTGCCTCATGAAAAGTGGCATTTGGATTTCCCGTCATCATTCTCTGAATTTTACTATTCAGACCTCTGAGGAAACACTCTTTCTTTTTACGGTCAGTACTAACATAGTCTGACGCATATTGAGACAAGTGATTGAATTTGCCAAAATATTGCATTACTGACAGATCACCTTGCCTCAAGGAAAGAAATTCTTCAAGTTTTATAGTCAGTATTCCCTCAGGAATAAAATGTGCTCGAAAGGCTTCACGAAACTCAGTCCAAGTAATGCGATGGCCTTCGGGCTGAGCAGCAACAAAATTGACCCACCAGGCCCCTGTAGTTCCTCGTAACTGTTGTGCTGCAAACATGGGGTTTTGATACTCTGTGCATTCGATCAATCCAAACTTCTGCTCCATAGTGCGGAGCTAATCATCGGCCTCCATGGGTTCATCTACTCTGGTGAAAACCGGAGGACGAGTGTCTGTGAAATCCACATATGTGGTTTCATCTCTATTGTTTCGCCCATGATTTCCCTGTCTGGCATTCTGATTCTGATTTTGAGCCATCATTGTTGTTGCAGTGACTAATGCTGGAGTGGGTCGGATCCATAGCGCTGAGGGCTTTCTGACGGCGGGTGAAGTGTTCGTGGTATTGGGTGGGTTGGGAATGATCTAGAACGGCAGATCCGCCACAAATCGAGCATTCTGGAGAGTGGAATTATGGAATTCCAAAGCAATTTCATGAGGTGAATTCACAACGGATTAGACCTACTAGCTCAGTTGAATCGCAGTCGATCGATGGGATGTGGATGCCAGAACCTGGAGTGGCCGTGGATAGGGGGAGCTGATACCAATGTGATTGGCGGCGGTGGCGGCGAGCAGTAGTGGGGGATCGAAGAGAAGAAGGGAGCCGGGGGCGAGAAGCAAGTAGGAAGGCAGACGAATATTGATAGATTTGGTTACAGATTGTTTGTGTTTTCAAAAGTTTATCCTCTTTGGGTACTCTCCTCTCTTAACTATTACAGGGGTTTCTTCCCCTTTACGCACGCAGGTGAATAGGCTTTAGGCCTAGGCTTCTCTGACGTACTTCGGGTTTGCCTTCGTGGGCCTCTTCAGACGAGCATGAGCCAGGGCAGGTGAGCTGCTAATAGAGAAGCCATGGTTTCTCGTCGCCTTCTCCGTGAGCACAGAGCAGGGAGGGCGCATTGCATGTCTTCATTGACGACTCCGACCGGACAACCCCGACCTCCCGGCGGCATGGCGGCCAGCCGCGCGACCAAGTATGCTTCCCACCCTCCTCCTCCTCCTCCATGGGATGCGGTGGGTCTCCATCCTCCCGTCTCGCCATGGCACTACCTATCGGAGCTCGTCCTCCGCGAGCGGGTAGAGATCCCGGGGAGCGTTGCCGCTCCCGGGTTCGCCACCCACTTGTCGGAGCATGGGCTTTGATAGGTAGTGCCATGGTAAGACGGTGAGGATGGAGATTCACCGCAGCCCATGCTCCGACGAGCAGGTAGCGAGCCCGGGAGCGGCGACCGCTCGTCGGAGCACGGGCTGCGGTGGGTGTACGACACTAGCGTGGGAAGGCTCTCTCATGCGAGGCGGCGCGACTGCAAGATGGCAGCACGCGTTCGCGGCGTCACGCAGTGTCGCGGCGACGGCGGCATGCGTCGGCATGCGGTGACGCGAGTAGGATCCTCTCATGTGAGGCGCGGTTGCGGGGTGCAGCGCGCGGTAGCGGCATCGCGCGGCGGTGGTATGCATGGGCGTGGACAGGCGGTGGCGGGGGTAGCCGCTCTTGTGCGGCGTGTAGGGCGCTGGTTGTGGCAGGGTTTGTTTGCAATGTGATCCTAACTTGATCTCATATGTCCAGGCTTATGGACCTCTTGAAGAAGATGGCGGAGCTCTTGATGCCCACGGATCTCAGGGACTTCCCAGAGCTCAAGCAGATGGTAGTTAAAGTCTGGGAGATTAAGAGCAGCATCTGTGCCGAAGGTACACCTACCACCGACGAGATGATCTCAGCCGAGAATCAGGAGGAGGAAACTAATCCTTTTGTGTGAGCATGTGAACGGATTCATTCCTAGGATACTAGAGGAACATGGTGGATTACCTGTGATGTTGGGATAAATTTTTTGCCCTGCTACTGCATTTGCTGATTATGCTGTAGTACTTGCTGCATAAGAAATTGCTGTTGCTGTTGCAGACTTCATGTATTGATTCATTGGTTTCCATAATTAGGCTGCAAAATTGGTATTGAATTTGTGCAGATGTTTTGTGAAAGGAATTCTTGCTCTTGATATGTTTCAGCGTTCTGCAACTGATGCCGACAGTATATATCCGATTTTGTTTTCACCAAGTCCAAGCTTGAAGGTTTTAAATTTCAAAAAAAAAAAAAAGCTTGAAGGTTTTGCAGAGGCTGAGAGTTCATGTGACTGCAAAGATTGAGTGTGGTCTTGACTCCCATGACCAATGTCTTCCTTGGTTTGCTTTTAGATGGCTGTTTGCATTCCTTGGTTCATCGTGTGTTTGAGTATGGTTTGAGTATGTGAGCGAATGTTCAGAGTTCATCGTGTGTTTGAGTATGTGAGCGAATGTTCAGAGTTCATAGTAGGATATTAAAGGAACTTGGGTCGATTTTAGCTGTGGTGGTATAAAACTTTTGCCCTGTTTAGTACTTGATGCACTGGTTATGCTATAGTACTTGATGCATTAGCTCGTTATGCTGCATTGGCTGCTTATGCCGTAGCACTTGATGCATAAAAAATTGATGTTGCTGTTACAGATTGCATGTGGTGATTTTGCTGATCCTCCATTTGGGATGCAAAGATTGAGTGTGATCTTGACTCCCATGACCAGAGGCAGAAATTTCCTTGGTTTGCTCTACTGACAAACTGTTTCTAGATGGCTGTTTGCAGATTGCTTGTTTGCATCACAATCTCTGCTTATTTGCCCAGCTTATTTTGAACATACTGTTTGTAGATGGTTGTTTGCAGATACCTTAATGACCTTGCCCTGAGAATAGATGTTCTCATTGCTAGCAATTGCTTTGGAAGGAAAAACACAGGAGCCTCTGCCTCAGGAGAATTAGTTTTCTCATAATTTTGTTCATGCAAGATTAGAATCTTCTTTGGCATGTGAATTCATTTGCTTTTGCATCCCTTTTTGTCAAGGATATGTTCACTGTGAACCATGTCAGTGCATTCCTGAGCTGTCTTTACGGTCTCTTTATGTGAACTGACAATCTATAAACCTTTCTGCTGTCTTGCAGGCATATGTCCCTTTCCTGAATCCACAATGCCTTTGTGCATGTTTGATCAAGACAGCGAGTCATATTTTGAGCAACTGTAAAGTCCACTCCAACCAAGTTTGACTGAATTGTTACGAAATGCATGGAAACTTACTCTCTTGACTCTTGTGGTGGTAGAACTCGAACAGTTTCAGAAAGCTCTTGAATGCCGGATGGTGGAGGGGAGGATCTAGGGGCGCTCTAACCAGTATGCATTAGCACTAAAAGGAACACACATCAGTACATATGAAAATTTTCTGAACTATTTAGATGCTTGCAACAGTAAACAGGAATCTACCAGCCACAAGATCTGAATCGTTTGTATAAACATATGTTCCCCAAAGCTGAGTATGTTTTACCTGCACAACAGTGATCTTGACAAATGATGCAATCTTTTGGGTTGCATCATAGGAGTGGTGCCACAGGTGTCCAAGGATACCATTGGACTTGGTGCTTCCGCGCTGCCCTTTCATAAGAACATGAAGTCCTCCTCGCCAGACTCCGATGGCTCTAGCAGGTAGTTGCAACTGCCGACGAAGCTTCTCAAGGCCGGGTCCTCGAGCTCTGTGGTGTCCACCTCGTTCGGCCAGGCATAGACTCGTTGTCGCTCTCCTAATCCCAGTAGGTCCTCGACTGAATTATCCTTGACTCCTCCATCGAGAAGAGCCATGCCCTGTTACTGTTAGCATAAGCATGATGTGTCCTCGAGTGTGGGATATGCTGTGGTGCAGTTGATGAAGCAAGAACCGCAGCAGAATTTGAATGATGACATTGGCGGGAACAGTTGGAGCACAGGCAGGAGCGTGGTGACCGCGTCCAGTGGGTCGCTCTGTCAGAGCAGTTGTTTTCTGCCAACATGTATCCGTGTAATAATTTGAATTATTGTGTTGTAAGTGTGCGTGTAAGCTGCTGGTATAAGTGTCAAATTAATATATCCTTGCTTCTCTGACATGTTTATTTTTGGCGAAAGGAGCTTCAGCCTTCATTTCTCTTACGCCTCTTGGACTTAACTTAAGTGACCTAAGATTATTGAGTTCTTTTTGTATCATTACGCACTATGTACATAGAGATCATAAAAAATACATGACAATGTGAGGATACTGACTGGTTGATCTTATTGAGTTTTTTTTGCCAATATCGGAGGCCTTACGATGATGAGGTGCCCCTTTCGCCTTAGACGGGACTGCTCATGCGGTGAATGGATGTTTTTGGACAGATGCCATCATGTATATGATGGATGTATTCACACATAACAACAATGGGAAATCATTTTTATTTAGCTTTGTCTTTGTGTATCTTTGGAATATTAAAGTATTAGATAGGACTTTGATGCCAGCCCCTCAGCATGACTTAGGCTATCGCTTGCTTCACCCTTTTATATATTCGATTCCAAGGGTCGAAGCCTTGAGCCCTTAGGTTTTCGTTTGTTTCGCGCCCTGCATGTTCTAAGAGTCGAAGTCTTAAGCTCTTAGGTCATTTTGCTTCATCCTCTGCATGTTCGGAGGGTCGAAGTCTTGAGCCCTAGGCTTTTCGTTCATGCATATGATGAAACCATTTACAAGAAAGAACAAACCGAATGATATAATAGTAATCACCAGGTAAACGAAGAAACATTCGTGCAATAATGCAATAGTAATATCGAGATCAGTGAAGAAATATTGTTACGAAAAGTTTGAGATTGCTTGTGTGATAGCTTGGTGTTACACTGTTACATCAATGATCACCTGAAGCTCAATGAATAAATTGAGATCAAGAAAAAGCACTCATCACCCGAGGATGGATTCGACAATCCTTGTGATATCCAATGACCTATATTTCCAGATTATTAGCCTCGAAAGATACTTGGGAATACACCAAATAGTGATTGCGGCAATTAAACGCCCTGCTGCCAATTGAGCAGACTGCTTGCTCGTGACCATCGGGAAACATTGAAAACCCACTAATGTATGTTAGCAAGAGATGAGAGTTCTCTTCTCATTGTATGAACCTATATCTCCGGATTAGTCTCCCAAATCCAAAAAGATGAATCCAAAGGTTATCATGCGCCAATTCTTACCTTGCTGAATTCTTCGAGACAAAGAACTAATAAGCCTTTTAGATTTGAGAATTGGTGGTTGTTTCAGCAGGATTATGATCAAACCGCCAGAGCTAGCTGGCAAAAATCGGCTAACCGAAGCTTCCATCAGAAGACGAAATTTCTTGCAGGTGATCTAAGGCGATGGAGAAGGAGGAAACCCAAGTTAACTAACCAATTGCAGGAAATCAAGGATCATATTTTACATGAACAACTCAAACCGCCATGTCAACAGGACTTCACCGTTCAGCACCAATTGAGTCAATAACATCAACAACTGCTCACCAAACAAGAACAGTTCCATCTTCAAAGAGCCAAAAAGGATTGGGCACGTCTTGGTGATAGGAATACTGCCTATTTTCATCAAGCTATTATGAAAAGAAAAATAAAAAATAGAATCACTTATCTGATTAATCTTGATGTCTCCAAATCCACCACTCAAGATCAACTGGCTGCCACTTTCAACTTATATTTCCAAAATATTTTCAATTGTGATACATCCAATAACCAAATTGGTCAGCTTGCTCTTAGATTCTCATCTAATGCAGGAATATATGGGCGCACAAATACTCCATCTCATCAACATACAGAGCAGCATGATAATCACAGAACCAATGGAGGGGAGTCCAGAAGTTTTTACAAACCAACTGTGCAAGAGCTAAATGATATAGTTAAGGCAATGAGAGGTAATGCATCCCCTGGGGCTGATGGACTTAGTGTAGCTTTTTATAAAGCTGCATGGCATTGGATCTCTACAGATGTCCACAAGCTAGTAACTCATTTTATACCACTGCTTTTATGATTCCAGAAATTAATCAAAGCTTTATAGTTTTAATTCCTAAGAAACCTCAACCTGCCCTCCCTCAAGATTTTAGGCCCATTAGCCTCTCCAATGTAGCCTATAAAATTATTGCTAAATCTATTACAAAAGGCTTAAACCTCTCTTACCTGACTACATTGATCATGCACGGGAAGCTTTTGTTAAAAATAGGCACATCTCATCTAATGTCATCATAACACACGAGATCATCCACTCATTTCATTTACGGACCTGAAACAGCAAGGCTTCATACTAAAAGTTGATTTGGCCAAAGCTTTTGACAGGTTGAATTGGGATTTCATTGTGGCGGACCTCACACGACTAGATCTTCATCCTCACCTCATTAAGCTTATTTATGCGTGTACTTCCACTCCTACCTTTTCTGTTCTTGTTAATGGTGAGCCTTCTAGCTACATTAAACCAAGTCGTGGCATCAGACAAGGTTGTCCTCTTTTCCCATATCTTTTGTGGTTGCCATTAATAAATTATCTATATCTCTTCAAGAAGAATTACATAATCACAATCTAATTACTCTAGGACCTGGTTGTCCCCCAATTCACTCTCTCCTTTTTGCAGATGATCTAATTCTTTGTGGCAAAGCTACTCTTCATGAAGCTAATATTATCAAATCCATTCTTACTAGGTTTTGTGATGCATCAAGTCAAACGCCTAACCTTCAAAAATATGCTATTCTTTTTAGTAAAAATATTCCTGTGGATATGGCATCTTCAATTAGGCAGATTTTTCCTGTTCTTGATCTTATGGCTCATACTAAGCACCTCGGGCACCCCATCAATTTCAACCATGCTGACAGGAATACGGCATAAAATTTTATCTATGGTAAGTTTCTATCCAAATTGATAACGGTGCTTGCAAACAAACTCAATCATGCAGGTAGATTCACTTACATTCAATCTGTTCTATCCTTGATACCTGTTTACTATATGTCTACTGTTATTTTTTCTAGTGGTTTTGTTTCTAAAATTAACATAATTATCAAAAGATTTTGGTAGACAGGTGTTCAAGATGAAAATTCTACCTCCCCAATTGCATATAGGTCTTGGGATGACAATTGTCAAAGCAAAGAAAATGAAGGCTTGGGAATCAGAGATCTAGGGACATTTAATAAGAGTTTAATCATCAATGCTATGTGCAATATAGCAAATAATAAAAATCCTATGCTTATAGTTGTTCTTAAATCCAAGTATTTTCCTAATGAATCCTTTTGGACTGCAAAAAATATAGGCACTCGATCTGTTTTTTGGTCATCTATTATGCAGGTTAAAGAAGAGCTACATAACAATGTCATTCTTTAGCTACATGCATGCTCTTCAGTGTGGTCAACTCCCTGGTTCCCAGAATGGAATACTATTTACCAACACATGAGGAGTCCTGTCACAGTCAACCCTCTGCCATCCATAGTTTCTGACCTTTGGCTAGAAAACACTCACTGTTGGAACCTTGATCTTCTTAATGAAATCTTTGATTTTGAGGCTGTGCACGCAATTACTTCTACTATTCCAGTGCCATCTCAGTCACAGGACATTCTAAGATGGAAGACCCTCAAGCAAAGGAATTCATTCTTCTAAAGAGATCTACAAGACCTTATCCACTAACAATGTCATCCAGTTACCTCCACAGGGTACTAGAAGCATTCTTCCATAGGCAAATCAAATTCTTTGTCGCACATGGAAAAGTAAAACTCTTCCTCCGCTCATCACAACCTTTACATGGAGACTAATTAGAAGGGCACTAGCATTAGAAGAACGAGCATCAAGGTGTACCACTCACATAGACAAACATTGTGCAGTCTATGGATAGGTAGAAACAAATTTTTCATATTTTCTTCCAGTGTGTGTTGCCAGCTAAGGTATGGACCACCTTTCAACCTCCTATCACTACTACAAATTACTTGATCTGTGCCGATCCCAAAACCCCATTAGCGCCGGATATTGAACTGGCACCACCATATCGGCAGTGATGTGGAGAACAGCATCAGTGCCATCTCTTTGAACCCGACACAGATAAAACTTTCACTGCCGATTAACAATACAAGCCGACATTGTTCTCAACAGTAACAATGCCGGCTTGTCCCTCCAGACGGTAGTGTTGTTAGCAATAACACTGCCGGTTCATAACAGGAGCCGACGGTGTTATTTTCAAGAACAGTGCCAGTTGAGGATACACACCGGCACTGTTATACATGGCTAACACTACCGGTTGTAGCTACCAGCCGGCAATGTTACATAGAACAATACTGACGGCTAGGAACACCATCCGGCAGCAGTAGGATCACTGCTGGGGTGGTTACTAGTCTGGCACTGATCGTTAGATGATTACTGTCCGTTTCTATTGCAATTCGGCAGTGATATGTTTTTTCCTATTTATTATTAGCAAATTATAAAATTGTTATTTTATGTATTTTTTTAATTTATTTTTGCAATCCGATTGTAGTTCATAATGTTACCCTATTGGCTACTATTAAACATTACGATGAAACTAAGTAATTACATCATCAAAGTATACATGAAAGTATTTGTTACATGTGTCCCCCCTAAATCATCTCATCTATCAAGTCAAATCAATCTATCATTGAAGTCTTTTGCCATGGCCATGGTCTCCTCTGTCATAGCCCTCATGATTGAGAAGATCCCAGTCATCGAGACCACCTGATCCATGATGAAGCCTACTATCGCTTCTTGGAATCCTCTCATCTCGGGCTCTAGAATCCACTGGACTTCAGCCTTCTCATGCTATGTAGTAGTAGTAGTTGAGATGATCAAGACATATACATAGAACCAAAATTAAGAAATATATGAGAAGGGACAAGCATACCACCAGTTCTTGTGATATCGGGGTTCTCCCGCCGACGTAATGGTACATTACCCACATGACGTAGAACCCACATTCGTTGTTTGCCTGCGGCTGCTCCAGAGTTTGCATTTCCATATGATAGGCCTTGAATGGGGTCGTCGACGGCAGCACTCTTCTCATGGCCCTATCATATATACATACATAAAGATTAAAATACAAAATATGAGAATAATATGAAATTAGGTCAATTCACTTACTCATCTAGAACTAGGCGTAGGTCATCGACACAACCAAGTGGCATGTTCTTGGAGTCCCAAACCTCGATGCGTGATTCCTTAAGCTTGATATCAAAGAAAATGTAATGTCCCCTGCAAATCAGACACAAGTGTCCAAGTTTATCAAATTCTTTTATATATTAACATTAACAAAGATACTATAAAATTATAGGATGAGCGAGATTGATGAGATAGAATATATACCTAGAGTTGTAGGCTAGAAGAATGGTGGTTTTCTTCTTATCCAAGAAATCTCTAATGACCACCTCCAGCTTGGTTATGGTAACCTTCCTGTCATATCCTAAGATGCCTTGGCAGCTTCTAAAATGGACCACGATTGGATCAAGGAATCCAATCTGAAATAATCTTTCCTTGTCATAATAAGCTGCCATCCACCCGCAAAATTAAGCATGGTAACATGGGAAATATATATATGTTACAATATGAATGATATATAGTTCATTATTAATTATAATAATTAATAAAACTGGGGTATAGGGTACGTACAGTGTCCACAACATCATAATTTGGCTCTCCAGGTCGCATCTGTGGTAGAGCTGGAACAAGTCATCATATCCGACATGATGCCAGATTTCCTCGGGATTGCCAAACCAATGTACTTTGGGTTTTATGATGACTTCGAAACTAGAGTACTGCTGGGTTGAGGTATCATAAATGTAATAGTCATGGAGCTGGCACATGTTTGTTGTCAGCCGATGCACTTCCTTCCGTGTTTGCATCATATCCTTCCCAAGACTAAACTTGTATACAACACTAGCCATCTAAAATTCCATATCACTTGTATATCGCATCTCAGCCATCTCTTTGGTGAGGGACCGATCCTCTTCCATATATTAGTTTACAGACAACTTCCTTGCCAATAGCTGGTTCAACACAATTTGTTTATTGACAAGGCTTTTGTCCTGCCTTTCGATGTCCTGGACTTTCATCCACTTGGGAAAATCGGTAACTATACAAAACCAGATACTGCACGCTTTCGCACACTTTTCACTGTGCCCGGCAGAGGCCTCATTGTGCCTTCCCAAGCATGTGACGCTTGCATCCACTTGCCTCTTCTGTTTGTTATTATTATTTTTCAGAACATTATTACCTGCTGAGGCAGACGACATTCCCGGCTGGTTGCTACTGCTCCTTCTGTTGTTAGCAACTTTTTGTGATCGAGGAGGGGTTTAGCAATGACCAGAGGTGCGTGTATTATGACTAGGAGCATTTTTTGATGGAGCCTTTTGGGAAGGAGGATGTGAACGCGAGGTCCTATATTGTTTTGGCGGTGAAGGTGCACTACCACGAGGAGGCAACGACTGTGGCGGTGGTCGGGAAAGTGCATCAAGACGAGGAGGTGATGAAGGCGGTGGCGGTGCTAGTGTAGGTACAACACGGGGAGGAGACAACACTTCATCAAAGAGGGGACCCGCACGATGTTTGCATCTGCCCACCTATGGTAGATCCCAGGTTCCCGGCCAATCCAAACTACATACCATGCCATTGTTGCCTACTATGCCATTCACACATGATTTTGACCAAGCAAATAAACTAAGTTAATTTAGTATGTTATCACTATGCCATTTAATCATGTTTTCTACTCAATTTGCCAAACTTTTTTGTGTACATATAACATGTTTGTGTACATCATGCTAGACTTTTTTATACATCAAATAACATTTTGATGAACTATTTGTACATCAATTATAGCATGGAAAAGTATTATGTATATCTCTTACAAAAGGAAATTTAATCATCTAGCATATATTTCAATCAAAAACATTTGGTCACAGCACTAATTAAGCTAGAGATCACAAGTTAACATGGGCATTTCAACGATTAAAAACACACTCACCTTGCTCTGGGTGCGGTGGCGTGGACGAGGCCGGGAGTGGCAGTAGATCGAACGACGAGGTCGCCGACATGGACTAGGGGACAACCAGCCGCCAGCGTCGAGTCTAGGGTCAAGCTGCTGCTGATGATGGGGAGACTGCGGTAGACACAAATCCACAAAGATTGTCACTGCGTGCTCCTAATTGGCAAAATGTCGAACACCTTAGGGGCGTTCCAGGGGTGGCACTCACCGAGAATGGTAGCACAGCCTTCCCGCGTTCCTGAGTTCGTCGGTGTGAAGACTGCCGCTGAGTGCCTGTGTAGTTCCTTGGATAGCTCACCTAAGATGGCCGGAGTCGTGGAGCACCAGCAATGGTGGGCCGGCATCGAGCGCAGTTGCGCGCCGTCGAGGACCCCGCGTGGCACAAAGGAGGGCCGGGGACAGCGATGGGCGGCTCCCTAGCAGCCGCGGGGTGCACGGCGAGGCACGGATGATGGTGGAGACAAAGCGGAGGGCGTGGGTGGAGGCCGTGGACGGTGGCGGACGGCGGCAAGTTCGAATAGAGTGAGCGTGGAGTGAAAGGTTGGGGAAATTTTGGCCCCGCGCATGCTGGGCTTATATAGTCCAGACATATCAGTGCCGGGTTACAATAGAACCCGGCACAGATGCGACTATCAGTGCTGGGTTGGGTTCCCACTCGGCATAGATGCGTCTGAGATTTCTAGTTAAGAAACGTTTAGTCTGGTATTGTTTCAATCAGTCCCTTCTAGCTCAGCGGTTAAGGCCCTTCGCTTTGGCTCCTGTTACCCAGGTGCGAATCCTGGCGGCCAATTTTTTTCCTTTTCATTATTTTTGATTTTTTTTTGCGTAATTTTCATTACTTTTGTCGAGATTTAACTATGCAACTAAAAATAGATTATAAAACTAATTTTAATACACCATAATACCATAATATCAAATAGAAAATATGAAAATTTGTCCCTAATATACCATGATAATTCCATAAAATCATGAATATTTGAAATAAATAAAGTCATTACCTTCTAGAACTCGTAAATCCCAAAGTTCATGGAAAAACAATAGTCCATCGAAACCTGTCACTTAAATCCCATTCCCAAAGTTGTAAATCCTTCCAGTGTACGTCACCGATGCGGATATTATGATTAAACCAAAGTTACAACAACAAATTGAGTAATGCACTCTCCGTTGCTTCACAACTACGCCGGTAGGGTCTACTAACAACGATTAACACTAGTGACGTCAGTGGGGTAGGTCCTCTCGTAGTCACATGCAGCTTTGCCCGTAATCCTTCCGTAGTGAGTGTTGGCATTGTCTAGTTAACAATGGTTTCAAAACTACACCCTACGTAGGTTAAGCCACTGTCATCATCCTGTAAGTGTTATAGAAACATTATATGTTAGAACTAAACACTGAACAAAATTCTCGATATTATGAGTTTGACTTCGACTTTACCACATCATCTTGGTTGTTTTGAGCAATCCTTGCACAATACCTACGAACATGATTGTCGTGATCCTCAACATAATCACCCTCATCCTCAAAATCCTCACCATCCAAACCTTCCTCATATACTTTCATGATCATGGAGGACAGTGTAGGTATGGTGTACCCAATATTTTCAAGCTTGTTTAAAGATGCCTTCACAGCCTCTCTTTTTGCAAATTCCTTGTCATGGCCAATTAGTCCTGTCTCTAAGATTTGTACAACATCTGTACCCACTGGTGTGAGGATGGAGAATCCAATTCGAGATTACCACAGTAATAGCTTATCAACAGGATGAAAGGTCTCAACATCCAATGCCTCAACATCAAAATGATTGAAAAGTGTCTCCCTAAGCCAAGCAACTGGGTCAAGTATCTATGCACGGTCTATTTATAAAACACATGTACACATATTATAAAAACAATTTCAACAAGGGAAACATATTAATTATTTTATGGAAAACATATAGAGTTCCTTACTATCATACAAAAACGCTCGTACATCACACTTGGATTGAATAATAATGGACGATGGCTGACATAGCCATTGGACCCTATGACTTCTAGCAGAGGGAGAGGACGTCCCGCCATCACTGTCACTGAAGTCATTGTATCAACTTTTCATATACATAAATTTCAAGTGTATAAAGTCACCATTGTCGTAACCGGCATAACGTCTGACACCTAAGGAGCGTACAGGGGGTGTAGCACTCACACGGTATAGTAGATCGAGTGGGTGCTTCTGCGTGCTCCTCAGGTCTTCGGTGCGCAGATGCAGTTGGAAAGAAGAGGCCCTCCCAAAAAGCCTTGGTGTGACGGCCGAAGTCGTGCAGGATGACGGTGGCGCGACGTGGTCTGGCGATCGGCTTTTGGCCGGGTCGGCCCTGCCATGGGATCTCTTTTAAAAGGAAAGCAACATCACTATCGTGTTGGGACGCAGCTCGGTAGTGATGCAGATCATCTGTGCTGGGTATATAAAGCGGTCGGCAGTGATAATCGTAAGCACAACCGGTTTTTAACATCACCCGGCACTGATGATGCCCATAAGTCTCGGTTTTTTAAGAAAATATTTTTTAGCACTAATAAATAGAAAGCTTGTATATTCACATGTCTAAATGGCTTGAATTTGTTTTGCCAACCTTGTACACCTAAATCATGGTCCCACACATGTTCTCATGTTTTTCTGATAAATATTTTTATTATTATAATTTTCTTTGTGCATAATGAGACGCACTATGGTGAATTACAGATTGCAAACACAAAGATTTTGCATCAACCTCCATAAAAAGTTTTTTTCTATGGCATATGGGACCTCTTGGAAAATTTTGACGCCATTCCGGATCTTTTCGGGGGTGGTCTCAGTTCAAACTATAATTACTAGGTGAAGTTGCGCGAAAATTCAATTAAACCCAAAAAAGCAGCAAACCAATTCAAAAAATTCTCAAACTTGGTGGATACTTTGTATGTGACATGTGCAGTGTACGTAAAAAGTTTGAGATCAATTCGATACAGGAATGCATATGAACCACAGAATCCCTGAGAACCTAAATGTATATACATTGTTCGATGAAAGGCGTCGTATACCTGTGTGAAGCATGTAGATTATGACTATGTTGAAATGGATTGAATTTTTTTACCAACCTTGTACACCTAAACCATGGCCCCACACATGTTCCCGTATTTTTTTGATAAATATTTTTATTATTATAATTTCTTTGTGCATAGTGAGACACGCTATGGTGAATTACAGACTGCAAACATAAGTATTTTGCATCAACGTCTATAAAAAGTTATTTCCTAGGGCACATGAGACCTCTTGGAAAATTTTGGCACCATTCTAGATCTTTTCGGGGGTGGTCTCAGTTCAAACTATAATTATTAGGTGAAGTTGCGCGGAAATTCAATTAAACCTAAAAAAGTAGCAAACCAATTCAAAAAATCTCAAACTTGGTGGATACTTTCTATGTGCATGTGCAGTCTACACAACCCAAGTTTGAGATCAATTCGACACAGGAATGCATATGAACCATAGAATCCCTGAGAACCTAAGTGTATAGACATTGTTCGATGAAAGATGTCGTATACCTGTATGAAGCATGTAAATTTTGACTACATCGAAATGGCTTGAATTTT
Organism: Bothriochloa decipiens; assembly: GCA_023333625.1. Taxonomy (NCBI): domain Eukaryota; kingdom Viridiplantae; phylum Streptophyta; class Magnoliopsida; order Poales; family Poaceae; genus Bothriochloa; species Bothriochloa decipiens. The sequence goes on along the minus strand of CM041643.1, from coordinate 27,831,229 downwards.
TCCCAACCTTGTACACCTAAACCATGGTCCCACACATGTTCCCATGTTTTTTGATAAATATTTTTATTATTATAATTTTCTTTGTGAAATAGTGAGACACGCTATGGTGAATTATAGATTGCAAACAAAAGGATTTTGCATCAATCTCCATAAAAAGTTGTTTCCTAGGGCACATGAGACCTCTTGGAAAATTTTGGTCATTCCGGATCTTTTTGGGGTGGTCTCAGTTCAAACTATAATTACTAGGTGAAGTTACGTGGAAATTCAATTAAACCTTAAAAAGTAGCAAACCAATTCAAAAAAATCTCAAACTTAGTGGATACTTTGTATGTAACATATGCAGTCTACACAAAAAGTTTGAGATCAATTCAACACAGGAATGCATATGAACTCTCAGTGCAATCGATTTCGTGGAAATTGAATGTGGCTTAGATCATTGATCCTCACCACTGCCGGGTCGTGGACACAACCGGCACTGATGCGATCCATAACTACAGGCTCCTGGCCAAAATCGGCAGAGATACGGTGCATTACTGCCGGCTCCTTCCATGAGCCGGCAATGATGTGCCTGCATGCTGCTGGATTTCACAGATTTTGCATGCATGCCTGCTTCATGCTGCAATAAAGTGATTGAAGCGATGGGACCCTTGGCAGCAGATTCTTGTATGGATGCATGCTGCATCAATGCCTCCGAATAGGGATGGACAAATCTTTCTTTATAAAAAAAATCTTCTGATCTTGGTATTAAAAACTAGGATTGAAGCACATTTAATCCTGATTTTTAGTACCAACCGGAATTAAAAGCCCCAGCATACTGCTCCCACCTACCACCATGGTGGCCACTCCTATAAATAGAGCCCCTATCTCCCTCTCATTTCACACACCTTTAGCTAATTTCACACACACACGATCTAGAAAATCCACTCGAATCCGGTCTCTATGGGAGAAAGCCCTACACATACAGATATCTTTACATATCCTAGTCCACCAAAATATTGCACAATAGAGGTGCTAGAAGAATTCTACTGAAAATAAAGCAACGCCGATTGTTGGTGTCCCCGGGGCTGTGCACAGTTGACGTCGTGCAGCGGTGTTTCTCCCGGCCTCTTTGATTGCCTGCATTCACCGGCATAGCTCATCACCACCTGGTATTACTGAGGTTCATGTGATGCTAGAAGAAGGCTACTGAGATGGTTAAATTTTAATATGTTTATATACTTTGATTGTAACATTGACCTATATAGAAAAAAGTCTTTGTTATCGTATATGTAATTTTATTTTAAGGTCTTTGTTATCATATATTTTTCTTATACTACATCTCAATAAATATAATATTTTATGCTTTATATGTATCTAATAAATATATTACTCTAATGTATTGAAATAAATATATCTAAATAAATATATTACTCTATTATTTAGGTAGAGTACAAAAGAAATTTACATATACTATAACAAAGACCTTAAACTAAAATTACACATACAATAACAAAGACCATTTTCTATATAGGTCAATGTTACAATCAAAGTGTACAAACATATTATATTTTGACCACGTTAGTACACTTCTTTTAGCATCTACAGTTGAAGAAGCGCCGTGGTGGTCACGAGCTCTACCGGTTGGAGATGATCAAGGAGGCTTTGCAAAATCTCATGCATGAGCGCATGTAAATGGCCTCCCTATCACAGTGTAGGTCTGGGTTGTGGGGCGAAAACCGCATGGGTTCTTCTATCGTGAAGATTCCATGGACTAACAAAGACTTGCAAGCTTGGTCTTCTGTCGTCACAGTACTAACACCGTCCGAGGAAGTTGCACAGAGCACACCTTGAATCTCATAGCACCTCAAATGACCACATGCCTCTGGAAGATGGTACATTCATGGGATGAATGTACTATCCTCAGTGCACACGATTCACATTGGCCCAGAGAATTCAGCCTGGCAGATGGCTCTGTCAACCTGGCCGGGGACCCCAACATTCGGCTCAGCTCATCTTCAGTAGAATTCTTCTAGCACCCATTATGTGCACCATTTTGGTGGACTACTACAATGCCTAATGATATTTGTATGTGGAAGGCTTTCTCCCAAAGAGAAGCCATGTACTAACAGATCAAGAATTGGCTCGAGAAATAAGCAGGAAAATAACCCAAACACAGGTATGTCTTGAGAGGCTCTTGGAGGGCCATTTTATAGACCACCTGTCATGGTAGGTGGGAGCAGTGCTCATGCTGGATTGATTAGAGGGAGCAAGCCTCCATGCAGAAGTGAGCACTTCTTTAAAAAAAATGCAGCTATCACTGCCGGTTTACTATAACAACCGGGAGTGATAATGGATATCAGTGCCGGTTGTAATCACAAATCGGCAGTGATAATGGACATCAGTGCCGGTTGTCCTTACCAACCGGCAGTGATAGAGTTTAATGACATTTTTCAAAAGAAGAACCCAGTTCTGCTACAAGCTACTAGCAAACTACCATTTCTTCTAGCCTGCTATTATGGGCCCAGGCCATTCCGGTCGCGTCCTTGGATTCGAACATAGGTGTGGGTGCGCCCGTAGCTTTTTTCCTTAAAATTCCGATCAAAAAAGTGAAATAAAGGGCATCGATCCATTGGATTCGAGTTGCATGGAGGCTCCATATACCTCTGTGAAGCATGTGTGGCATGAGAAAGCCTGAGAAGAAGTTTCGGACCAATACGACACCGGAATGTAGAATTCGAGTTCAATAATGAAACACACAACAAATACAAATTATAATTAAAACCAAATTCAACTACAACCATGCAAATCAAACAAACTAAACACTAATCACTTTCATGTGATTCACTCTCTTCAGGGGATCAGGTCATTCTTTTTGATCCACCTATCTACAAATATGTGCCAGTTTTGGTCTTGGATCATGTATCCCCTCTTAGTATCGATATAGTTCAGTGCCCGTATGTTTGACAGAACCTACTGAAACTTCAGTGTTGTGGTGAGTGAACCTTATTCCGAACTGTTTGCCATCAATAGTATCCTGGCTAGTGGTGTCAATCCAATCCCAATCATAGTTGAAATAATCTGTAGCTTGGTTAAGAATGGCCATCAAGCCACATGAAGAATGGGTAACATCCTGGAGCATAATCTACAAGTGGTAGAAATAAAGATAATATTATTACGTTAGTAAACAACAAATAATATGCATGACAAAATTATCAATATAACCTGATTTTGCCACATCTAGACTGTTGTTTTGCATGCTAATTTTGCTAAATATAACAGCAGTGTAACCAGGGCAACGCAGAGCCATGTCCTTATAGTATGAGAAATCAGGAACATTATATCCTAGATGTCAAACTGAGTCTAAACAGACGCCGATTGCAGTTGCTGAGCGCTCCTCACGGATGCGCCCGGTGTCCCCCTCCGGCGGATATTGTGCCCAGGAGCATTTGGGTCTCGCCTCCTCGCAGGGATGGTAAAACTAATTTCACACTACCAGGTGTGAGCATTGGGAATAGGGAGCGTGACCACATCGAAGTCCTCAGCAAGGAACAAGGAAAGTGCATCATATAGCCATTCTGCGGGCTTCATCCATTACGACATAAAAAATACAAGGCAATAATCTTATTAAACTAATTATACTTATTTATATTAGCATAAAAAACCAAAGATGTTAAAATTTTTTAATACAATAGCTGGCTGAGGAAATCACGGAACGGGCACGTTTGGAGCAAATGGCTCATCGCCTGGGTAGAAACCCAGTGCCTTGGTGGCAGTAGAGAAGGTGCTACGTTGAAACCTAATCGATAAAATTCAACAAGTAAATAAGTAAAATGAACCTAAATAATAAAATTCAAAAGAGTATAGAAATACGTATATATATACCAAAGTAATATCCAGGAGCTATTGTCAGAAAATCACTTAGAGAGAAAGATGATTTCGCGAAAAGTGAGATTGAAAATGTAAGAAATGCAAGGCAGTGTGCGTGGGTGGAATACGCATGCGGATGGCCCCATTATTTATAGTCGAATAAGAACATCACTGCCAGCTTACAGTAGGAACCGACACAAATAACTATAATCACTGCCGGCTCCTAACAGGGTCCAGCAGCGATCATGGAGCATCACTGTCGACGCCTTCCATGAGCCGGCAGTGATGCACCTGCCTGGACAGACTTTGCATGCATGCATGCTGCATGCTTTATTAAATCGTGTACCATGCATGCATGCATAGTCCTGCCTAGGCAGGTGCTTCACTTCATTACTGCTGCCACCTACCACCACGGTGGCCACTTCTATAAATAGAGCCCTATCTCAATCTTATTTCATACAACTTTAGCTCATTTCACACACACTATTTCACTACACGATTTAGAAATACACTCAAATGGGGTCTCTATGGGAGAAAGCCATATACATACAGATATCTTTGCCAGTCCTAGTCCACCAAAATGGTGCACAATAGAGGTGCTAGAAGAATGCTACTAAAAATAGAGCAATGCCGACTATTGGGGACGTCACAAGGTTCACGGTGCCATCTGGGGTTGTGCACTGTTGCCGTCGTGCTGGTGGTGTGGTATTGGTTGCTGCATGGTGACAGCGCCAAGTAGAATCCGGTGTGCCCTGGATTGTGCTTGCAAATCCCAGAGCCATGCAGTTCTCAACATCCCCCAACAGCGAGAGCCGAGAGACATAGGTTCATCGGAGCGCGCTTAGGCACGAGTTTTTGCAGCCTCCTTGATCATCTCGAATCGGCTCGCTCGTTACCACCCGGTGTTTCTAAGGTGTATGTGATGCTAGAAGAATGCTACTAAGGCGGTTAAGTTTTATTGTGTTTGTACACTTTAATTATAACATTGACCTATATAGAAAAAGGTTTTTGTTATCGTATATGTAATTTTATTTTCACGTCTTTGTTGTCATATATTTCTCATGTACTACATCTCAATAAATATAATATTTTTATGATTTGTATGTGTCTAAATCAATATATTACTCTAATATATTGAATAAATATATCTAAATAAATATATTACTCTATTATTTAGATAGAGTAGAAAAGATATGCCCGTACGTTGCACGAAAGATATATATATATGTTATTAGATTTTTTTATTTCTGATTTTTTTGTTTGCTTCTGTTCTCGGAATGGAATTGAATACTGTAGCAAATCGCGTCCCTCTCTGGCTCTCTGCCCACCCTAGTGAAGGGAGACAGACAGATCAGTGGCGGATTGTAATAGAAGCCGCCACTGAAACAGCACCATGTCGGGTGGTGAAACAAGCCGGCACTAGATATAGTAGATCAGTGCCGGCTTGTATCACCAAATGGCACTGAATTTTTCACTGTCGGTTGATAACACCACCCGGGGGTGATGTGTGTAATCAGTGCTGGTTCCTCGTTTGCCCGGATCATTTTTCTTTTTTGACATTTAGAGCCGACACGGGTATCAGTGGCGGTTCAGTCATTTCCGCCACTGATATTGCCGGCAGTGATCAAGTAATATGTAGTAGTGTATTAACATAGCCAATCTTGCAACTGAAGACGATGCTGTACAGCTTACCTTGCCAAATATTATTACTACCACTACCTCTGACACTAATATGAACAAAATTCTTTCACTCTTTGGTACCTTTGGAAAGCGAGGAATGATCATCGATGCAACAACAGGCAATGGAATGCTTCTCAGGTGCACTATGCAGCTGAAGCCCACAGTAGTACTTATAGTTTAGAAATCAATGCTCAGGTGACTAATCCTACAATGCAAGATCAAGTACTCTAAATGGCCAACACAGGAATGCAGGATATACAATGGAGCCAGAAATCAATGGAGCCACAAGTGAATGAAGGAGACGAACAGGATCCAACCACAACTTTTTCTAACCAATTGCGTGTGATGCAGGAATCTTTAGAGCCTTTGAGATTGATTCATCAACAAAATGATTATTCAAACTATAGACTCAGGATAGAAGAAATTTTCACGGATACAAGTGCCTTGTGGATGCCTCTACTATACCAGACCAAACACAAGTAGTATCAAGAGTAGCAGCTCTAGGTATTATTTTTTCCGATTTACAGGATCACCATGCTCAAAAGCTCCATATCAAAGCTATTATGAAGGATTGTTCTTTAGTTTTAATGGCAGAGGCGGCAGGATTAGCACTTGCAACTCAGATAATTGCTTATTTAGGTTTTCAGAGTGGAAACTTCTTCTTAGATAATGAACAGTTAGTTCATTTCCTGCACAAAACCGGCGTTTCCAACCCTCCAGATTGGAGGACCAAGCCCTATACTCAGGTTTTCATCAACAATGCCACAGTAGGAGATTTCAGATTATACAAAATCCATAGAAGCTTAAATGTTTTTGCTGACATTCTTGCTAGGGAGACATATCAGGAATACCAGAACAATCCACAAGTTTAGTTCAATCAATTCTCTTGTTTAAATGCTGATCATATGTTTCTATGTCCCTGTATACAAGCTTTACATCATGTAAGCTTGAACAATGTAAACATTCTAGCAATTTGCTGCTAAGTAATATATTAAAAAAAAGAATCCAAAGGTTCACACAGCCGGCTACAGTGCACGCCAGCTGAAGCTCGTGACCTGGATGATGAAAATCCGAATACGTCTTCGCACATATCCTTTGCATGAGCTTCGCAATATGCATATCACTGGCTAGGATGGTAGCTGGAGTAAAGTGATCTGTCGATGGCGTCCAAATGACTAATGATAATTAATTTGCTCTGCAAGATGTCCGAAATGAAATAGTTTGCTTGAGTTAGCGAAGTGACCAACATGAAAGAATCAACTGTTCTGATGTAAATTCAGTTCAAAATACGGAATTCATCTTGCTGTATGCTGGAGGAAATAACTTCGCATGCTTCCAGGGTTACATACAATAGATATAAGCTCTCACAATTGCAACAGATTGCAAGTAAAGCAACTTACAATTGATTGTAAGAACTTATTTGCAGACCAACATCAGGACCTACACCTTGAACAGTACAAGAAAACACAATATCCCTAAAATCCTATCCTGTCCACAAGAAATTAGTTCCTTTGTTGGCTCCAACATCTGCTGCTTCTAATTCGCTGAGAGGAAGTGCACTCGAGCGAGGGGATACTCCTTCCCAGCTACCCAAACACCAGTCTGACCACTGCACGTCCTCCCATTTTAGGTTATCCTGCAATACCTGCAGCATTGCCAGATGTAGCAAGTGTCAGTTTTAAGTAGTGTTCTTGTCTAGTCAAGGCTTTAAGTCTCATCCACCGACAAAGTAGAAAATACCTCTAGTTGGTCTGCTGGTAGTGGGATACCGATGGAGCGCATGGCACTTTCAGGCATGGCCTTCTTGCAACGGGACCATCGGAACACATCCCGGAGTTCATGCTCCACATAGCCTCTGTCACCATTCTGAGAATGGTGACTACCACTCTGGTGTTTCTCCGTTTCTGATTCAGATGCATTGGAGCTTGATCCAATAATACGAGGCTTCTCCCCACTGAAGCACAGTTCATACCTGTGTAAACTTGTAATAAAATGGAAACAATGAGGTCCATCAAAGTAGAACTTGGGAATCAATCAGAGAAGCAATGAACAAATAAGTAGTACCAAAACCCCGTACCTATTAAAGTGTGTTTCTAAATATATGACTTCTCCTTTCTTCAGTCTAGTAGAAGTATACAGAGACTTTTTCAATCCTTTATCCGCCACAATGCTTCTACTATATTTTAACCTGAAGAATGCAAAATGTCATATCATAAGCATCCTAAAACTGAACAAGGTGACTACAAGAGAACACTTTCAAAAAAGTAGATCAAGAGACAATTGCATCAAGAGCTAGTACAAATGGAAATACAGGTGATGGATAGGGGACAATCTAGTGAACTACAAATGAGATCTGGTCAGGAATGTACCATGGCTCATTACACAGATTGTACTGTATTGTCACTTCACGGACAAATCTTTGTTGACGCAGTGCATTCTGTAATAAACCATATTGGAAAATTCTTCGTTTAGAGTAGAGAAAAGTTGCTGGTCACGAAAACTAAAACAGAGTAAAAGAAATATTGATTCAATTGGGAATGAAACTAAGATAAAAATAAAGGAAATAAAAAGAAAATTACGGAAGCTGCAGCTCTTGTTGTCATTGTACGCTCAACTGCAACTAGAGCGAGAGTAGGCTCCACAGCTGATGTGTGACTAAGGCATGGCTCAAGATCAATGGTGCCACCACCTTTCTGAAACATGTAAAAGATGCTAAGCAAACATTCCATGAAATAAGACCAGTAAAATGTTTCAAAAGGTTACCGCTTCAAGAGTGTACAATAAAAACAGGAGGCATGGTAATGCTCTATACTGCCTGCATCCTTCATACCATGACAATGCAGCAGCGTTCAATCCGAAAGCTACAACCAATCCCAGCACCCCAAGCACGTGAACGCACATGGTTCCTCAGTGTTGAAGTATAACCTGGGACAAATACCAACTTACTCTCTTGTGGTGGTAGAACTTGAATGGCAGATGGTGGAGGGGAGGATGTAGGGGAGCAGTAACCAGTATGCATTAGCACTAAAAGAAACACATATTAGTACATAGGAAAATTTTCTGAAGTATTTACTATTTAGAAGCTTGCGACAGTAAACAGGAATCTACCAGCAACAAGATCTGAATCGTTTGTATAGACATCTGCTCCCCAAAGCTGAGCACCTTTACCTGCACAACAGTGATCTTGACAAATGAATAAAGGAGATAAACGACAAGTAGAGTGCAAGCTTGGAGGATAAAATTTCAGAAAAGTGCAAGATAAATGGAAACATGCTGGTATGCTAGGTGCAGCCATGAGGCAAAGTACCAAACATGTGTCGTCCATAACTAATAACAACCAGGCGAAGCTCCACTAGTAGTATACATAAAAGAATTGCTAAAACAGCTTCAGCTGAACATGGAGAACTGAGGTATCTGAAGTGACTATAACAGAGATTGTCTACCAAATCTGGACACTAACCTGACGATTAGTGGAAGTAACAAATTCCGCAGGTATTCGAATTTCAATAGTTGGACCATGTTGTAGACTTTCAGCATTTGTAGCATCCTGAGTTACATCAAACTCTTTCCATGATTTCAGAAGCTCCTGCATGCACTCCCCGGCTTTATAAACAATGGCAGACACCTGAGACTAGCCTGCAATGAAGAGAAGGCTGTAAGGTTTACAGAAGTACCCCATCAATAATTTTTTTCTCAAACACGCAGGAGAGTTGTGTATCTCTTGTATTAAGAAGAAAAAAAGGGGGTACGAGAAAACCCCAAAAGAACAAAGATACCACCTCAGCACACCCGGACACACACGGCCACAACAAGCCCACACAAACTATCCAACAAAAGATCCCAAATACAGACGGAGACAGCAAATCCACACACCCACTCACAAACTAAGGGTGAACGACCAACGAGCTAAATACTTAGGCAACACCAAGTATCAAGGCTATGCTCTTCGTACCCGCTAGACCCCATAACTATGCATCTTCGTGGAGTGAAGGTAGGATACCCAGCACCCCATAAACAATTTTCATGCACATTGCAACAGGAGACTCATCATTCATACAGCCAGTGGACCTGATATGGAAAGCATATGCATGAATCAGTATTATGAAGGATATTAGCATTAGCAAGATTACTAGGATTATGGGAAAACACTAAGATGGAGGGGCAAAGACGCCCACAGTATTGTATGGAAGAAGAAACCCCCAAACCCTGACAGTGAAGATCAGATATAACCCTCTCCATAGTGATCTTGACAAATGAATAAAGGAGATGAATGAGTAGAGTGCACGCTTGGAGGATAAAATTTCAGAAAAGTGTGCACGATAATTTTTTTGAAAACTGAAAATGAAGAATAATTTTTTTAAAAAAACTGAAAAGTGCACGATAAATGGAAACATTGTGGTATGCTAAGGTGCAGCCGTGAGGCTACCAGACATGAGTCCATAACTAATACGGAGTAACAACCAAGTCAAGCTCCAGTAGTAGTGTACATAACAGAATTGCTGACAGAGCTTCAGTCTCAACATGGAGAGCTGAGGTATCCTAAGTGACACTAAGGACCTACTTGGTTGGCATCGGATTTTTGCCAAATTAAAATCATGGCATGCCAAAATTTATAGTCACTAATAGGTTCATTGCCAACAAAAAAATTGGCATCACCAGTTTTTATGCCAAGTTTTAACAAGTCTATACAATGTTCTTAATCTAAGTATAATTTGTCAAGCCTTCATTTTGACAATCAATCAAATGCACATATATATTTTTGATCTAACTTTGCCAAGCTTTGATTTGGCAAGCCTAAATTTTGCCTCGCCATGATTTTAGTTGGGCAAAAATTGGTAGCCAGCCAAATAGGCCTTAAAACAGAGATTGTCTACCAAATCTGTACACTTTTTTTCCATCACGGCAAAGCCAAATTTTATTACTTGACAGCAACAAAATCACAAGAGTTTGTAACTAAGGAAAAGCAAACAAAACACACCGCAAAAAGCTACTTGTAAAATATCAGACATAATTAACCTAATAATGTTTATCCTGTATCATGTATTGTAAATATTTTTATATATTTAGTTAAAGTTGAAATCGTTTGACTTCTTAAAATACAAGAAAGTGAATTACTTTGGAATGAAATAAGTACATCAAGACATTCAGTAGAAAAATAAGAAGTGGCATGAAACGTTTTGAGGCAAACAAAATGGTATATTTTGATATAACGTGTTTGGAAAGAAGGGAGAGACCTTGTCCATGACAAACCGCCACTAATATAGAAATCTTAATGGAGGCGGGCGTCTTTGGTTAATGGAGGCTGGCGTCTTTGCCACCAGCCTAGTCCTTTCTTGAGCTGCCGCCAACTATGGCTGTATTTCTTGCACGTCCTCTGGTACTCACAAACATATAACTGAATTTTCCGGTTGTTTGGTACAATGCACGATACAGAAGCATTAGAACATACACACACACACACACACACACACACATATATATATATATAGAGAGAGAGAGAGAGAAAGAATGCTCTCGGTGTAGTAGCACAAATGACTTTTGATACACGTACGGACGTACCGGGAACTCACGCCTGAGTTTCAATTTAATCCCATGGTCGGTGTAATAGCACAAGAGAATGCTCGGTGTATATATGCAGATTCTGTGCGGAGCCATCCATCTGTGGGTTAAGTTTGAAAGTCTCATAACTGCTGGGTACGTAGCAAGAAATAGGTTGGGGCACCAAAAGCACTATAGCCACTTATGAGTCACAGTAATAGTAGTGGCTCGCAATGAATAAACCGTTTGCTAGTAAACTAGTTCATGTCTTAAATGTTTGCATCAAGCAATGAGGACCAAGCAAAACTGAACCTGCCCAGCTGGTTTATATCATGGAGTCCAATACTAGTGCATAGCTGCATGATCTCTGTTGGGAACAAGTGTGCACAACTGAAAGCAGCGAAGGAAAAACAAAAACAAATGGTAGAACGGAGAATTTGCTGCTAATACGTGGGAACAGTTAGTAGTACATACACATTTGTATAACCATAGCATGTAAAAGGCTTGATGGCGTGAAGGGAGAAATAGCAGATCACCACTACATGATGCAGATCTTGACACAATTTTTTTTTCGTCGACATAAGAACTGAGCATGACAAGGTGTAATTCTCACATATTGTTGTGGGGGTGACAGATCTTTTTTTGTAAATACCGTACACACCAGATCCTTTGTTGTAAGCATTACAACCAATAAACATTTCATTGTAAAGTTAGGAGGCATGCATGTTCAATGTTCAATTGGCGTAATGGACCTCCAGTGACATTAAGTTTGATCAAAATTGTAAAATAGCATCAATATCTGCTATGTCACCAAATTAGTATTTTTAGATACACCATAAAATATATTTTCATAATATACTTATTTGGTGTCATAAATATTACTGTTCTTCTCTTCTATCTAAAAAAATATTGACTCAGAGGAGTTGATTTACTTTGGGACGGGGGAAAATTAATTGGGTATATAATCACAATAGTAAATGTACCCTTCGAGGTAATATATAGTTAAATTAACAATTCAACACTGATACAAACATATTATGTGTACTAAATATGCACCATACAAAGTACAATATTTATATATGCACTATTTTTATAAGACCAGAGAGCAAGCCAGCATTAGGGCGATGAAATATTCGTATTTTACCTCACATAATAATGCTGATATTTTCCTTCTGCAATAATTATGCATGGGGAATAATTGTACAATATCCGAGGTAACATAAAGCACAAACACTTGACCAACAATACAAATATTCCCTAGACAGTTCCATAGTCCTATTAAGGCTAGCTAATCAGTTTGAGTATTCCAGTATATAATGATAACTTGTGCACTCAGTTAGGTCAGTCTCAATTGAAGTTTTATGTGACACCTCAATGTAACACCTCAGTGTAACAAGCGGCCGTGCATCTGCAAACATTCAGCCCACCTCACTCGGACTTCAGGCCTCAAAACAGAGCATCATGTAATTTTTCTAATGTGAGCAGCTACACGATTATTCTGGCGCTGAACTTTAAATGATTTATTTGACAATCTTAACGTTCTCAAACAAAAAAAAAATTAGAAAGTTGTAAATCTCGTCAAGATCTACAATTTTCATAAAAGACCATATTCATCAGATGTCATATTGAAGAGTTATGATTTTTCAAAAGTTCAATCTTGTCATGCCAGCAGGATGGCGCTACAAGCTTTTCCACGGCGAAAATGTCGTCTAACTTGATGTATCATGCCATGTCAACGCATATGGTGTGACTGCGTTATTTGGTCGCGCTCACGCCAACTAGACAAGCGCAACTGAAAATGGTTAGATTTATAAAAAAAAGACATGGTTATTATTAAATATTGAATAAAAATGATTAAAATATTGGACAGTGGTTATTATTAAATAGTGAGCTGCTGGCAAATGACGTTGGACAGTGGTTAAGATTGAACCAAAATTGCGAATTCGAGGACTAAGTTGGCCCTTTTGATAGTTGAGGGATCAATTTGAACTTTGGATAAAAGTTTAAGGATGAATATTGCTATTTCGCCATTTCGTAAGCTGCCATATTTTTTTATGACATGGCAATATTTTTAAGAAGAGAGGGGAAAAAAGGAGCTTTAAACTCTTTTGGCACCATTACCAACTCTATATAAGTCATGAGAGTTAAATGTCTACATATGAAACTATAGAACAATGTTGTTTCATGATTCATGGATATGCTGTTTGTTTTAACCCAATACCCAAATAGATAATAATGTGGTAGGACTGAAATGCATGAACGTTTTGCTGTTGTTGCTCATTTTCATTGAACCTCATAAATTTCTAGAAGCATGTATAATGGTGCATGATAATGACACGAGCTATGGCATACCATTGTCCGTTGATGTCCAACCATGTTGAAGTTACCAAATCGATCACCCTTTGCAATTTGCAATTATCTTGTTGGGTAGCAGTCGGAGGGATACATCAAACACTTTACGCGTAAAGCTTACACAGTTGGCCTTGAATAGTAAACTAAAAGGAAAAGGGTGGGTAACACATGACTGAGGTATAAATAAAAATCCTATCTTTCTTATGCACATTAATCCGCATCTTAGTTACTCGTGGAGACAATAATCCACATCTTTCTTAAGGAATCAATTAAAATGAGGAATATTCAATGAAGACGTGCACTTCACCTCTTAGTTACTCGGTGGAGCCAATAATTGGATTTAGATCCTCGCAAACGGGGCAGCTTGGGGTGGTGATGGGTACCGGCGGCACCAGCAAGCCGCGATTCATCCGCACTTCACGCTCCAATCTAAGGAGGCGGCTGTGCCACAATTCAACGGTCCACCGAACGCCTGCAAGTCCGGCGAATGTTGTGGCGCCGAGGAGCGCAAATAGCGTAGCAGCCGGCGGCGATGGAGTTCCAGTGGTCGTCCCTCCGGCCGCGCGCGAGGGACATGGCGCTCTCGACGGCCGAGAATACAGCCAACCCGGCGCCCCCATTCCAGGCGACGCGAGGCAAGTTTGTGCGGACAGCACGGATACCGCCGGTGAGGCGTCCGTTGTTGGGCGAATTCTTGAAACCCCTGGTGAAGTGGAAGGCGGAGCCTGTCGATCCGCCGATCAACAAGCCTTCGCCCACGTAGTCCATGATGCGATAGCGGTAGTCCGGGATGTCGCCGTACAACGGCATCTCCGCTTCCGTTCCCATCGGATACCAGCGATCAACGCGGCGGCGGCGGCCGCGTACCTTGCGCTGAAGTCGGCAAGGGTTTGAATAGGGAGCAGAAGGACTCGGAAGGCCGGTAGATTTCAGAGGTGGTCGCTGCGAGGGTTCGGCGATTCGACGTATGTGCTTTGACCCTTAATTTTTATACAGGCCTAAATCCCGCTGTGCCGCTACCGGCCTTTATCGCTTCTTTCGTGACCTCCCGTCCTCCGCGTCCGATCCGAATTGTGTTATGGAGTTGGACTACATGACGTTTTGTCAATAAAAAAAATGGACTCCATAACGTTGTTGAACGTCTGCGTTCTCTATCTTCTTTTCATGCAACATAATGTAACTCATTTCCTCGCAAGTGACTCAAAAAATAAAGAAAGTCATAATCAAATTATAAATTTTGTGTCTTATGTTGAAAACATAAAATAAAAAAATAATTCAGTTTTAAAAATTCTCAAGCTTTAATTAGTTTGTGTCAATTTTGGTAAATAAAAATGTTTGTATACAATCTTAGAGCTTTTATGAAAATGTGCCTTTTTAGTCCAAACACTTGTGAGAGTGATAGAAAGGAAGTGAAAGATACGTTACAGATCGTAAAAGAAGCAAATGAATGATCGTTACCTGGGATTTAAAGTACATGTTGGAATTGCAAAAGGAATTTTTTTTGACTATCTAAAGGACAGAATATGGCAACGGATTCAAGGTTGGAAGGAAAAGATGTTGTCACGAGCTGCTAAGGAAATCTTAATTAAGGCAGTTGCTCAAGCCATTCCGATTTTTGCTATGGGATGTTTTGATTTGACGAAAGGTTTGTGCGATATGATCAACGTGTTGGTTGCCTGATTTTGGTGGAGCCAGCAAGACAATGATCAAAAAATGCATTGGCTTAGTTGGGAGAAGCTGACAAGGCCAGAAGGAGAGGGGGGTCTGGTTTCCGATATATTCATCGTTTGAATTGCCATGTTGGCGAAACAAGGATGGAGATTGCTGATGAATCCAGATTCATTATGTGCTCAAGTGTTGCGAGCTAAATATTTTGCAAATGGAAATGTGTTGAATGTTGGTCCAAAACATAAGATGTCATACAATTGGCGGAGTATCCTGGCAGGGATTGATGTTCTGAAGAAGGGTCTAATTAAAAGGATAGGAGATGGAACAAACCTGAATTTGGACTGATAACTAGCTTAGAAGAGATAGTTGCCGAAGGCCATATGCGCCGAGAGTGGGAATCTTCTAACCAGGATGTATGAGCTTATTGATCCTGCTACCTGTACATATGGGATGAACAGCTAGTCTGTGCCACATTTTGGGAGGAGGATGCCAGAATTATTCTAAGCATCCCAGTCCATGAGGGAATGGATGATATGTCCGCGTGGCATTTCAATAAAAGCGGAATTTTCTCTGTTAAGTCTGCCTACAAAGTTTGCATTGAGTACAGGGATCAAAATAGAACCATTGGGCAACCAGGTTCTTCTTTTGCAAAGTCTGATGGAGGCGCGATCAATGGCTGTGGAATGCAGACTGTCTGAAGAAGATGCTTCACTTCATGTGGAGGTTATGTCACAATAGTTTAGCTTTGCGTGTGAATTTAAAACGCAGAGGTGTAAAGATAGATAATCAAGTATGTGTTCTATGTGGACGGTTTGATGAAGATGGTTCCCAACTTTTTTCAAGTGTAAATGTGTGAAGGGAGTGTGGGACGCTCTGCAATTGGAGGAAGTGAGAGAAAAATTAAAACATTGTCTCTCTGCTATGGCACTGGTATGGGAGGTAACGAAGCTAAAGGACGATGTGCAAAGACGAGTTATCACCCTCATGAATATCTGGTGGTCTGAGAGATGTCGAGTTTGAGAACACAGGAACAGTTGGCACAACTTGTCACCTAATATTATGAAGAATAGGTAACACTGAAGAAAACGTCCCCTGAAGCTATACTGTGGGGGATATAAACCTCTATACCCTCACGGCATACTTTGGGCCCGCTCGAGATGGTGGCCCAATCCGCAAGATCAAGACCGCATAGAGCTTCATATCTGGGCGTAGTCCTGGGAGGACGGAACATAACACTAGTAGAGATATGACCTACCATGATGAAGCGAATTCGTCACGGTAGGTGCGAAATTCATCACTATTTTAGTTCCTTGACGAATCTATGGCCAAAACGCGTGTCGCGCCAGACTTGTGCCACCTTTCAGAGCTTTATTGGCACACGTGTCTGTCATTCATGGAACCATGTAGCGTTTTTTTGTCCACGTGTTCGTTTCTTATTATGCGTCACGATAGCAGTCGTCCACGTTTCGAATGCTAGTTCATCAACGTCGCAAACATATGTTCCCACGTTACCTTTCAGGTTTCGTCCACGTGCTCAAATAACATTTTGTCACAAAAGTAATTCAACAAGATGGCATATTCAGCACAGATATTAACGGCTGACAACATAATTATTCAACATGACTATCAAATTACAGCAGTTTTTAGTTCAAACATCAGCAACATGCCACTGACAGTTTTGCCATATCAAACCAGCACGAATCCACATCAAGGCATAAATGTTCACTCAACCGAGCCCACAGGAGTTTAGGATTGAGGGTTACCAGACTGGGCGACGAACATGATAACCTCACGAAGCTTATCGAGATACTCCTGTTGTGCTCTCTTGAACTCCTCAAACTCCATACGAGTCTCTTCCGCGGTACTCCTTACTTCATCCAGTTGTCTGGCGATGAAAGCGGAATATTCATGTTTAGCGACAATCTGTTCCCGAAGCAGTCCCTCCTCCGATGTCTCTGTTGGAGTGGATCTTGTCCGATCTCCAACTTTCTTCCAAAAAGGGCCGTTGCCGCTAAACTTGGAGGGGGCCTTGAACTTGGAGAGGTGTTGGACCAAGGAAACAACTTTGGCACTTGTCATTGGTTGGCGCCCATTAGCAATAGCTTTTGCTCGCATAGTCTCTGTAGCTTCCTAGGGAATTCAAGCAATAAACATTAGGTTACAGTTTACAGACAGTGAAAGAGGAATTCAATGGAAAAACCTAGTGATTAGGGAGACGACCTTGGAAACAATATCAGCACTTGTTATTGGTTGGTGCCCATCGGCAACATGTTCTGCTCGTAGTGTCTCTGTAGCTTCCTGCGAAATGCAAGCACTGAACATTAGCTTACAAATAGTGGAAGAGGACCTCAATCCAAAACCTTAGAGATTAGGCAGGGAATCGTATAAATAACATCATCACTCGACATTGGGTGATGCGCATCAGCAAAAGGTTCTTCTCGCTGTGTCTCCATAGGCTCCTACGAAATCAAATCAGTAAACATTAGGCTACAGATATTGGAAGAGGATTTCAATCCAAAACCCATGAGATTACACACAGAACCTTGAAAACAACATCAGCACTAGTCATTGGTTCCTGCCCATCAACAATAGGTTCTACACGCTGCGTCTCCGTAGCTTCCTACGAGATCCAAGCACTAAACATTAGGTTACAGTTATTGGAAGAGGACTTCGATTGAAAAGACAAGAGATTATGCAGAGGACCTTGGAAACAACATCAGCACAAGTCATTAGTTGCTGCCCATCAGCAACATGTTCTACTCGTAGTGTCTCAGTAGCTTCCTGCAAAATGCAAGTAGTAAACATTAGGCCAGAGATAGTGAAGAGGACTCCGATCGAAAAGACAGGACTTATTGCAAAGGACCTTGAAAGCAGCATCAGCACTAGTCATTGGTTGATGCCCATGAGCAATAGGTTCTGCTCGCAAAGTCTCCATAGCTTCCTGCGAAATTCAAGCAGTAAACATTAGGCTACAGGTAGTTGAAGATGACTTCAACCAAAAACCCAACAGACTATTTCATACATAACAAGTAATGCTGGTCTGTGATGACCGACTCTGCTACCTAGTCAATAGTTCAGATTAGAAAATCCAAATTTTGATTCAAGAAGGTCCTTGATGGAAGGTTCTTGCAAGTTAAGGGAATCTTACCAAAGACATGAAATTAAGACGACTCGAGTTCAACACAGAACAAGGACACACATGACTACTACAAAGTACTATGGATACATGACTTCACACACAGTGGAAGAGGACTTCCTCAACCTACTGCTGGTATAGATTACATAAGCACAGTGCGTAGGTACGTTAATTTGTGCAAATTGCAACTTCAAATTAAATGATGGTGCCACATTAGGTTGCCAGTGATTTTGCCTCATTTATTGCAATGGCTTTAATAAATTTCAAATAAAGAAAACAAAGGTACTTACAACTGCTTCTCTGGCAGTATGGCTCGGGCCCTTTTTGCCGCTGCTATTGAAGCCCTCGGAGAACGCCACGACATCAACCTCTTCATGGGATCCTCTATGGGTTCTTGGAGCCAGAACCTAAAGTTTAGGGAAAAAACTTAAGCAGCAAGCACGTATAAATTGCATTGTTGCTATCCAAACAGTACCTCAAGTACCTCACATGGTTCACCAAATCCCTCAAGTACCTCACATGGTTCAAGTTCTACTCGCATAGTCATTTGTTCTGTCCATCATCGTTTGTAACCAGCTAGTGACCGTTTATGTAGATCACAAAACTAATTATTAAGTAAAGCTTGGTAGTGAATGTCAAAATAACAAAGCAAGAGTAATCACATGGCTACTACATACCCCAGGTTCAACAACTACAATACAGCACATGTCATAGAAGGAATTTGTATACCTATTCCCCCGCGTTCACTGGATACGCTTGCCATCAGGGTCGCAGAGATGATGCTGTAGTCGTTGACGCTGGGGGTACCAGATCCAGATCTGGATCTGGCTATTGGTGATGGTGCCAAGGTAGGGAATCGGATCCTGCCTGTACCGTCGTCGAGGCCGGTACTTCCTCCTTGAGCCGACCTGTTGTTGAATTGGAAGGGGATCCGCTTGCGGCAAGGGTTGGGAATGGTATGAGAGGGTGCGGTCGGAGAGTGGATAGAGAGCAAAGCAGCTTTACCGATGGCGCCTAGGAAATGGAGCGGGGTGGCAGATCGATGAGGCGGCTAGAGATTGCAGATCTAGAGAGAGAGGAAGCAGATCTAGGAGGGGTGGCTGGAGCAGGAGACACTGTGCCAAAACTAGAATGGAGGTGGAGGCAGGAGACGGCGACTCCTCACGCTTTTTGGAGGCCACCAAAATACCACAAATGCCCTTGGTTGAAAAGGTGAGCTCACAACGTTACAAGGAAACTGTACCAGCTATCGTCTGTTTCCTCGATTTTTATAGAAGGGAATGAGCACGGCCGATGGTAATTTCAGTGGATGCAGGACGATGGCAGGACCACACCTTCAGAGAACAACGCGTGGAGAAACTAATTGCATGGATCAAGATAAATATGCGTACTTGAAACGAATTACAAACGGAAGTGTTCGTACGAAATAAGTTACCCTTTATGATAACATGGGTACGTCCGACTAGGCATTGATCTGTAGTGCTCGGACAATCACGTGTTCTTCAAGAATGTTAAATGTTACTCTCTACAACGAAATTGTTTCCACAAATGCGCACATTACATGCATAATTAGAGAATAGAAAAATGTTTCATTTTAATTCTAATGATATTAATTTGACACAAACTTTGGGCAACTAGAAACTAGAGCTTGCGTCAGTCCAGAGACCCAGTTCGAGCCTGCATAATCTTTAAATTAAAAGGCGGGGGTGCTGTCTACTTCTTCCCGTTAGGGTTTGACTTACCACAACTTGAGAAATCTATGTACTATTTAGGAACAGAGGGAGATATAAATTTGGATTACAGCAATGTTACGAGTTCGGACATACATAATTTATACCTATTGGATGAGAAACAATTGAATGTGAAACGAAAACAGAGCAACTAATACTGATGTCGATGTGTAGTAAACCAAAGGAGCAGACTACTATGAGGCTACCTCTTGTTGTAGCTGATGCGGATCATTAGCATAGATATAACTGCATATATGAACTTAAAATTATGGATCATGAGAAAGTAAAGGCACATAACTGGAAGGACATATTCTGTATTATAATTCCATTCATAGCTATCATAAGGGACGCTAAGACCTTAGCAAAAAAAAAAAAAACACAAAGCAACTGAAAGCAAAGGAACTCACCAATTCACTTTCGAATCTAGCTGATCCATATGATAGAGAAGGCAATCTTTGCCCAGTATCATCCTCTGCAGTAGAAAGATCATGCAAATCCGGCCAAAAAGGATGTGTTAGCTTCACTCCAAAGTTATCAATCTTTACTTTCTGAGGAAATGTTGAGCTTTCTGAATCTGTACAGACTATTTGAACTGAACTTCCAACATAGTGAAACCTGATATATTCTATTGATGTTCTACATAGCCTAATAAGTGATGAGCATATCAGATATGATCCTAGAATGCAAGATTTTCAAGACGTTGCCACCACTATTTATCAATAAATATAATACAATGAGAGCAATGTGGGTAAGATTTAAGAGAAGAAATCAAAAGGACCCCAGATATCAGTTTTTCCCTGGCAATATTGATGGGCAGTCGGCGACCTGAGATATTACAACTTTATAGATAAAAATTAAATCATCAATGAACACACCTGTGGAAAAGAGGTCAAGCATTGTCCCATGCTTATATTATGTCCCACCATCCTATAATGAAAAAGGGCACAGAAGAGAAAAAAAAAGGCATGGCATATTGAGATAAGTCTGGAAATGGAGATGTTGAAAAGAAGAGCTACCTTCATTTGTCAGAGTCACCATATTAGCACAGTAAAAAGAAAGGAAACCCATAGTGCAAGATGCACCCCAAAATCATTTCTCTTCTTAAAAAACCCTCAGAGGCTGTATAATAAGCTGCACAAATCAGAACTACCAGAGGCTATGAAGTTGGCTTTGAGGAACTATAGAAGATAACCAGCAAGGGGCTTGGGGCCTTTACTGACAGCCATGGTGGTCTTCTCCTCCAACCCTAGGATTAGAAGATCAGATGACATCCTTGGAATCATTTTAAAATAAGATGAGTTGGACAATTAAAAGTGTTGTGTAGCTTGAACCACTACTGTGAAGGCATGCTCACAAAAGAAATAGTCACAGAAATGCATTATGAAGGTAATCGAACTAAACCAGCGGACTATCCATATAAAAATGCCAGTAATTCTTGTATAGGGTATTGGCACATCAAACCGGAAATGAATAATAAAACAATGAAATTTACAGGTAATGTTGTATAACGGCACACCAAACTCAAAATGAATAAGAAAACAATGAAGGTGCATTTTGGAGTTAAGCTCTTCACCTGTCGATTCATCCTGAGTGCATGGTAAAAAAACTCTTTTTTCACCTCTTACCTGCTATCTGCTTGGATGCACCTAAACACAATAGAGGGGCAGTAAAATAAACTAATTTAGCAATAGCTAGCTGAACATATAGTTTGTTTCACTCTGGAGAAGGGACCTGAACACCCAAGTTGGAAATAAGTGGGAGTACAAAATATTAAACCTATCAATGATCTTGTACCTTTAAAAAATATATTGCATATGCATATGTGATAAACAAAGAAGCTATCAGCTTCCCTGCTGTTTCCAGCCTGAAAATAAACATGGCCGCATCACATAAAACAAATGCAATTTCTATATGAGCACATGAGATAAAATGGTAAGACCAAAAAAAGATGGAGACCAAGTTGTACATAAAAACTTAGTAATGGATCACAGTAACAACACTGAACCGAATGATTTCTCCAATATCAATACAGGAACCTTTGGTAAATTGTTGGAAGTCATGAAGAAGCACATGGAAAGAAGCAAAAAAAATCAAATAAGGGTCATAGGTGTACCTTGAGCCTGTTAATGTCAACACGGTATGGTTCAAGATCAATTTGATGAAGATTGTGGAAGTCATATATAGGCAACCTCTGTAAATAAATGCAACAATGAGCACATGTCCTTGCATCATAAAATTAATTTTCAAGAGCACCTCAATTACCTTAGCCATGTATTCAGGGCAAGAATCGTTCACAATCAGGCTTGGGCCTTGTTACAATAGTAATCCATATATATTAGCCTTCAGAAAGGTATCTCCAACGTCCCATTATAAATTTTGGACCTAGAATCAGAATGAAGCTCAACATAGATATCAAGAACATTCTTGATAAGAGCATAATCTATAATATGTTCCTCACTCCCTCCCTATCCTCGTCAACTTATGAAATCAACGAATTCCACTGGACAATAAAAAAATATTGTTATGTACGATCTATACTCTGTTAGCATATAAAGGTAAGAGAACAAAGTAGCAGGTAAGACAGTAATTCCAATCAGTATGTATGCAAAACAAGAATCAGTCAGCCGTGATGAATTAGACCAAATTACATGCATGTCTAAAAAAAAGAAAGCACCTAATATTCCTTATAGATCGGGTAGAGGAGAATATCATGCAGCCAACCACATCTCCCCTGACAGAGTAAAACAGTGCAATAAAAATTCCAGATATGTTCCACAAAAAATACAAGCAAAGCAACCACAAAGTCGGATGAGGCAAATAGCCATGTGAGAACTAAGAACTCATGTAGATCTATAGCCAATATTTTTTTTTCAACTTTGAAATTGATGGAGTGCTAAAATCAAGATTTTTCAGTCTCTGACAAATAAGATAAGGTGCCAAAGAAAAAACCAGTACACTAATCAGGCCTCTGGAAATTCCCTTTATTTATAAGAACAAAATAGACAAACAGATGCATAAATTCAAATTGAAAAATTAATTCTAAACCCGTCATGTAGTATTTCCACCCGTGATCTAGGGTTTCATGTAGCAAAGTCAGCTAGTGTTTCCGGCGAGGGAAGCAGAGGAGCAGGGGAAAGATGCCGGCTTCACCTGGGGCTGCTCACGCCGGAGTCCGCCGATCGCCCATGCTTGGGCCGCCGTGCGGGGCTTGCTGGCACGGGTGCACCAGCAACCTCCACGCCTGAAGTTGCCTGCGCCGGCGACCTCCACGGCAGGCGCTGGAGGATGCGCTCGCCAGCTGCACTATGTCGATGCGCTTTGCCCTCACCAGCGGCCAGAGGTGGGGCTCGCCCTAGCCGGTGCTTCGCCATGGGCGCCCTCGCCCCGTGGCCATCTGGAGAGAGTAAGAGAGAGAGGACCGGGATCGAGAGAGGAAAGGGAGAGTAGAGGAGTGGGGAAGAGGAGGCGCAGGCGGAGGCGGGGCGCGAGCGGCGGCGGCGGAGGTGGAGGCGTGCGCCGCGGGAGGAGCTGCGTGAGGGGAAGGATGAAGTGAGGCTTTTTTTTTGCTATAGAAGGACGTAGAGGGGAATTAGAAGGCAGGTATATATTTGGTGAGCCGGCTCCAGAATAGAATCAGAAGCTGAGACTCAGATCCATGTGAGAAGCTATAACACAGAGAGAGGGAGTTACCATGAGAAGAGTAGAAGCCAAACGTAATACAGTAACTCGAATCCACTACAGTCATTGTCATCCACACGATGGTAAATCAGATGGACACAAATTTACTGACGCACGTGGATGTTGTTCCCTGATGGAAGCTCCACGGGGCTTATAGGTTCTAATTTTAATGTTATAGTGTTTTCTCTCACAACACCGGCCAGCTTATCAGGCGCACAAACGATCCAGCAAACAAGCCCGCCTGATGTTGCCACCTGTCCTTCGAAGTTCGAATGGAGACACGGTATCCTCATGAATCTGCACGGTCTCTCACATGCTAAGTTACAAAACTTGGATTATCGGTCATCGCAAGAAAATCTGATCCTGACCAAATTTTATAATTTCTTTTTCACTAGAACGAAACAACAGTTATATGAAAGCAACGCACATCAAACAGTTAATTAGACAAATTGTACAAATGTTTTTTTTGAACATGGAAAGAACTCCATTACTCAGAACTTAATGCCAAATCATTGGCTACATAGACTCTTATACGATCTGGAATACTGTCCGCGATCGGACTAGTACCTGGACTCAACTTTGCCCCAAGGGCCACTAAATTGTGTGCAATGAGATTACAAGAACGTGGTTTGTAAACTAAATTACTGCTATTAAAGTTACTAAATAAACTTTCTTTTAATTCCCACAGCAGTCCACTTGCCGAACTTGGATCATGAGTTTGAGAGTACACAACTTCCACCACAGCTAAGGCGTCAGTCTCAAGCACCACGTTCTGGACTCCCAATTCAGTTGCTTGCTGCAAAGCTTTGAGACAGGCCACAATCTTCGATTGGTATGCCTCAAGCACTTTGTCCAGCCTGCCATAACCTGACCACACCATCACAGCCCCTCATCACATATCCCCAACCACCTGACAGTGATCCTTTAAATAAAATCAATCGGGGTCTAGTCCAGGCTGTCTTTCTCCGGTTCTGTACATGTCGACGAAATATCGGCGACAGTCTACCATCGGTATGCCTACGGCAGTAGACGATTTACAAGGGTGCGTTTAGACTACGAGCTAGACGGAAATAGAGACACACGACATAAGATTTATCCAGTTTCAGATCGTCTCCGACATAATACCCTACGTCCTGCGCTCTGTTTGATTGTATTGGTATGATCCAAGATGTTTTCGAGGGGGGTCCCTGCTCGCCTTATATAGTATAGGGGACAGGGTTATAGATCCGAAGATCCCGATATGGTCGGTTACAAAGGTACGTATCCAAGGAGGATACGATAGATTGCCTTACTGACTAAGCTTGCTTGGACGCCAAGTAGCTTCTGTTCCGTCCGCCTAGGACTCCGACCAGATCTAGAGCCCCATGCGGTCTTGATCTTATAGATTGGGCCACCATCTCCGAGGGGGCCCAAAGTAGGCCGTGAGGGTATATGGGTTTATACCCCCATAGCTAGTCCCTGAGCACCATGTATCTTGGGAGAAACACCATCTTGACCTTTGCCGACCTGTGAGGCTTGAAGTCTTGAGGCATATGACGAGTCAAAATGAACTGCTGTCCGTCGACCAGTTGAAGAGTGCACCACAAAGTTGTACTGGTCAGCCGACTAGGTTAACCAAGAGCCGACCACTCTCTCCGTCAAGTAAGCGCCTTGTCTGAAAAATGCATGTTGCTCTTGTGAAAAAAAATCACCGCACATCTAGTGACATGGGCGCACAGTAGCACATGAGGCTCTACATCATTGATATTATAGTTGAAAGTAGCTAACAAGAAAGCTCACAAGGGTAGGGGTCATGCCTCCGGCAAGAAAGATAATAAAAATGAGCCTAGTAGATGACGTGGACCCATGTTGTCCCAAGCTTGATAGAAGATAGGGCATGTTATGTCAAGATTAGTATTGATTCTATGGTCCTCAAAATCGCTCCACAATCAATGCTAGGTGACATAGGCCCACGTAGTCCCCCGAGCCTGATATAAGGTGGGAAGACGTTGTTTCGGAGTGTAAAGAAAAAAGACCACAGCTCCGCCATGGCGCAGTCATCAGCTCCGCTGCGGACCAGTCCCCACCACTGCTGAGGGAAGATTACCGAAAGCGACATTATTACAATAAACTTAAGACAACTCTGCTGCTTACGAACACCATAGCTCCGCTATGGCTTAGTCCCCAGCTCCACTGCAGACCAGGATATCCGTATCGACCATAGCTCTGCTGTGTCCAAGTCCCTAGCTCCGCTTAAAGACTTGGAGAAAATGTCAGCACATAGGAGGAGTGAAGAATGAGCAAATAGCTCCGCTATTTAACTGATCGTAGCTCCGCTATCGACCATGCTCAAAATTCAATGTGTGCTTTGTATTAAGAAGGTGAGCCATATATGTTTTTCATAGCTCCGCTATAATCCAGTCCCCAGCTTTGCTGAAAAACTAAACAAATGGCCTGAAAGCTTCAGATCAAGCTCCATTGTATTCATGGATAGAAACATTTTTGTAATTTTCTTCATTTTCTTTGTATCTTTTTATGTTTCTTGAACTTGTACTCGGTGTACCCTTTGTTTTTATATCATTTTAATAAAATCCAGTAGGGGCGCCCCCCTCCTGTTTCATCCAAAAAGAAAATTATAGTACGATCCGCTATAGTGTAGCGTGAATTGTAGGTTCACAAAATAACCGGTTCATGATATCACAGTAATATTAGCCACAGCTCCGCTGTGGGCCCAGTCCCCAGCTCTGCTGAGGGTGTGGACAAATAAAACGGGAAAAAGTTGAAAATATCACCGCAACCCACGTTGTGAAAAGTCCCATGAGTAGCCTAGTAATATGGGAAAAGCCGCGGTCAACAGGTTAACCCTAGAAGTCAAAGGTCAAGCCGTAGCGTATAAATAAGTGGCCGCCGCCGCTGTGGTTTCCACTCTCCCCGTCTTCTCACATTGAATCGCTCAACCGCTCGCTCCTTCCTCGCACAATCCATCGCTGCCGCCACACAAAACCTTGATTCAATCTGTCGCGCCGCCACCACCACATTCTGATTCAAATCCACCCAAGCCAAACCACACAAAGCCGGAGAAATGGCAGGCAAGAAGAGCAGAGGTGGAAGGCGGGGCAAGGAGCATCATCTCAGGGAGGGTGGCCGAGCAAATCAACGGAGAAGTCGCTCTAGGAAATGGTGGCAGGAGGCTTGCTGCCGAAGAAGGAGCTTGGTGTATGACGCGCACCGCCGAGAGGTGAGCCATACCCCCTTCCCCTTGATTGAGAGATAGTGGTGTTTGCGGATTACTGCTTGCAAGGGCTAGGGATTCCAGTGCACTAATTCATGCAGATTTATGTATATATTGGCGGATTTTGATTTGCAATCTCCATCCCAACTCAATCCTAACAATATCCATCTTTACCACGTACTGTGAGTCATTTCTTGGGATTCCACCACACTTCAATTTGTTCCGTCATTTCTACTATTTGAAGAAGAAAGAGGAGGGAACTGGTGGGTCCCATGTTGCCGGTGGGTGCTACATCTTGTTACGGGACAAAACGAAGGCACAGTGGCTGCACATTCCGATCCACACTT
Organism: Bothriochloa decipiens; assembly: GCA_023333625.1. Taxonomy (NCBI): domain Eukaryota; kingdom Viridiplantae; phylum Streptophyta; class Magnoliopsida; order Poales; family Poaceae; genus Bothriochloa; species Bothriochloa decipiens. The sequence continues at coordinate 27,804,043 of CM041643.1, read as the reverse complement.
GTCCTTGATGCAGAACTGGTACCTGAGGTGGTTTTAAATTCAGCAAAACTTGGAGGGGGCACTGGTGCCGTGTGACGTTGCCCAGGTGTTAGTACAATGACCATTGGTCAGAGTGGCCATCTGTTGGCGAGATAGGGCAGATGAATGAACTATGGCAGCTGATTGACCGGAAAAATGCGGATGGGATCGTGGTGGCCACCAACTGGATCTGTCACCGGTTCCAGCCCTGCAAGGAGAGGGTCAACTTCATGTGCGAGTATCAGGGGCCCGAGGATCCATCCAAGGAGCGCTAGGATGCACTTCCAAAAGGCATTCTGGAGAAGAGGTGTGCCAAGATGTTTGATGACTTCAACGCGTACAATTATCCCAAGGGTGCTCCAAGGCTGTTCCAGCTATCGTATCCGCCTCCATAGGTATGCATTGTAATTTGGTTTCTGTCAATTGATTAACATGTAGCTAATTGACATATTTGCCACACATTCTGAATGGCAGAAGATCCATGGACAGAAACAAGGTGTCTATTTCTCCAGCGTGCCAACCGGTTGGCCGATTGGAGATGCCCTAAGGTGGACCCGAGGAGCTGCTCGGGCAGCAGGAGCGCAACGTGCGTCGCCAGGAAGGGCCATCCGACTAGGCAGGGCCATCCAATGTGGGGCCTAGCTATGAACCAGAGGTCGAAGAGATCATTCGCCCCGAGGGAACGAAGGAGCTAGTGAAGCCGCAACGCCAGTGGTTTGCTCGGTGGAGGAAAGAGGACAAGACCTGCGTGTTCCATGATGAAGAGCACTCACATAGGGCCACCCGCAAGGTACAGAGAATGACAGAGGACCTCTGTTACACGTTCCAGGTATGTACCTAGAGCTTAACTGTGTCACTATATTAATATTGCATTTTGACAAGTAAGCATGAATGTAATTTACGTGCAGGAAATCATGAAAGTTTCTGACTCCCGGAAGCGAGCTATTGATGAAATCGAGCCCACATTGGTGGAAAATACCAGGCTTCATGAAGAAGTTGCGTATTTAAGTAGATAAGAGCAACTCTAGCATAAGCCACCAAATCGAAGCCCCCATTTCTGATTTGGGTGCTTCCCCTAATTTTTATTAGCCTAATATTTTGTTTCCACTCCAACAGCACCCCAGAACAGAGGCCCATAGATCCATTCTAGCTATCTATGACAAGAGGGACCCACTCATCATTATCTCTATGTTCTTCCTCGCTCTATCGTTCTCCTTCTTCATTCTCTCCCGAGTAGATCCTTTGATCCTCTGCTTCCTCGCAGAGGGGCAGAATGTTGGCGCGAAGGAGCAGGTCACGACATGGAGCAACTTGCTATGGGGTCCACCGACACGAAGGAGCTTAGCGCAATATCGCCAGTCGTACTAAAGGTTCAGTCTGTGGGCGTCCATCGCTGGCCATGCCGGAGGGAAGGGAGGATCATGCGAGCATGCGACGACGGGTAGGATTCCCGTGCGGCTGGGGTGGTGCACTTGCATGGCAGGGCAAGGTGCGCACGGGGCAAGGAGAGAGAGGTCTGTGTGCTTGCCGGAGGGGTCGCTCCTGTGCGTTCACGCCACGCCGGTTCCGTCCCGTGCGCCAGCGATGGAGGGCATTGGGCGGTGTGCTCGCCAGATGGGAGGCGAGACGGTGGCCGTGCTCGTGCCAGAGCCCAGAGGGAGGCCGCCTGCGCTCACGGGAGCACGTAGTGGAGGAGACAGATGCGACTGGGGCTGGTTCCGTCTGTGCGGGTGTTGGTGGTCCTTAACTACCATTTTACCTACCAATTAAAGACAAAAAAGGGGCGAATTATATATTTACATACACTTATACATCTACTATTAACCCAATTTCACTAGTACTTGGAGAATTATCATCATGTAGGAACATACACGAAGTGCAAGACATTTCACTTAGAAATACACTTTCCAGAAGGCGTAAACTCAAGGAAGAGGGAAGAGGTACACTTTGTGACCAAACTGGGCAGAGCGCACCATGCTAACACGGTCCAGGCCCACTCCACAACTAACCATCCAAGGTCGGCCAGGAGGAGGCACGAACCAGGGGCGTGCGCCCCTGGCCTTGCACGCGCCCGTGCTAGGTGGCCAACCAGGCCCAGCCTTGGCAAGGCGGTTCACAGCTTCCATGTGGAGCTCAGGTGGTTGTGCATTGGACAAGATTGCCCCCAAACCGCCTTCGGCCACCTATAAGAGGAGGAGAGGAGCACCTCCCACATACACACCATTTGGAGCTCTCTAGCTCATTCTCTACAATTGTTCATTAGCTTAGTAGTAGTATATTTGGAGCAAGGTTAGAAGCTATCAAGGAGGGCTTGTCTCATGGGAAGCAAGGCTACTCTTGGTAAGATTTCAATGGAGAGTTCTTCCCTATTCAAGTTCTCTGCACTTATATACATCATTGCATATGAACTAGAGTATAGTCTTGAGCATGATATATTCAATGATTATGAACTAGACTATAGTCCATATGAGAATTGTTCATCATGTTCATATTTGTTCTTTATCATTCATATGATTTAAAAGAATGGTGATGATGATAGGAATAGGGTAACAGTTCGTTGTTCCTTCGGGTTTGGCTATGTCCTAGCTCGTCCATCCGTAGGGTTGGAGTCTTGGGGGATGTAGGTAATTTCGTAGTATGTGGGCGTGGTGTCCAGATACGAGGGGGCCTTCGGATATGACGGCATGCCACGGTTGAAGGGTAGGCGGCAGGGAGTGATCTAGTCCCATCCATCCTTCGTAATCCCCCACGTTCGTATGTCATGTAGGAGTTTGTAAATGTCCCGATTGGTTGACAGATCAGTTGCCGGGATCTCCCTGTTGCTCTTGACCCTGACTTGTTGCTTGACCTGTATATCATATGACTCAGCTTGTTCAATGCATATGTATAAGATGTACTTGCTCCATATATTTATTCTTTTATTCTTTATTTTAATTTTATCCTTAAGGTAGATCCAAGTGTGTCCCCACTATCTATCAAATGCTTATTGCTTACCCCTGCATAGCAATTGTCCTAAATTCGATGATATGAAGTCATAACATTTCTATGCTAGAAGTGCCTGTACCCGCCTTCCTTTGGGAAAATACAAATAATAATACCATGATAATACTTCCAAGTGAAATGCTATAATGATAGATGTGTGTGCTTGCGGATATTTCTAAAAGGTTATGATCTATCACATGGCACTCCTTATGTCATTGCTAGAGAAACAATTCTAGTGGCGATATTAAGACTTGCCGACACAAGGCATTTCTAGCGTGACCACCGGAGATGGGTTCCCTACCTGTATTTTGGTGTTTGCGCTAGGACAGATTTGTTGGGGTGGAGCTGGGGTGTTAGCCCAACAGATTTGTTGGCACAGGGGTGGAATTTGTTGTCCCAACAAATATGGGGTCTGTAGTAGGGGCCCTGCTGGAGTTGGATTTTTGTCCTGAGACCCCATATTTAACTATGGGGCTCAAGTATGAGCCTTGCTGGAGTTGCTCTAATAGAGGCTCTAGAGAATGAGCTGATGGCGAGGATCACAGAGTAGAAGATTGCCTAGGAATGAGCTCTGTGGCTTCGGCAGAAAAAAGGTACACCTTCCTAGTTTCTTGTATGCAGAGGTTCACATTGTTATGTATAACCGCTCTCGTATCTGCTCCACAGAGATGGAGGAGAGGGAGGGACTACTCCAGGAGGAGATAACTGAACTAAAGAAGAGGGAAGACAAGCTGGAGGTGCAGAAACTCAACTTGGAGGTGGATATTGAAAGTAAGATCAATATGCACAAAACCAAATTTGTACTCAATGTGTGGTAGTCTCATAGTCATTCCCTCCCATGTAGCTCATTGTCGAAACATACTCAAGAGTAGTTCCTTGTCCTGATGGTGGAGAACAAGAAGTTGGAGGGGCAGCTATTGGAGATGGTAGGAGGGATCGCTCCAGTGCTGAACGTGCTTGATGATGATGCCGTAGAGGACATCAATGCAAACACACCGGTGGGCACCATCATCGACCACTGCAAGGGATCCTGGACATGACTGAAGGAGCTCACCAAGGATGTTGCGCAGCATGTTGCATTTCACATGTTGGTCGTCGTGTGATCGCACTACCCAGGCATGGACTTGGTCTGCCTGTCGTAGGGTGTATCAGCGAGCATGGGTGACATGAAGGTTGTGAACTGTTATGAGGATGCTATGCTAGCCAGAAAATAAAATTTCATCCTCATAAACAGGATCTACTATTAGTTATAGGTCATAGGATTACCACTAGACATGCAGGTGTAGCAGAAGATAACTTGATGTAGTCGTACGTGTCATAGCAGGAAGTTTTGTTGCCTAGTCATCTATCTGTCAATCCCTCTCATGCGGTTCATCCTTGTGCTCCAGATGCGGAACCTCCGGGGTATCCCACATGTACGGGGAAGAAGCGTTGTGCCTTCGGACTGCTAGGTTCGTGAGGAGCAGAAGGCACAAGCATGGGGAGGGCGACGACGGCTGCCAAAGGTGTGGATCAAGTCTGGCTGCCCCCTTCCCCTTGCTTATATAGGTGTCCCTAATGTGCTCCCAAGTTGGAGGCCCATTAGTAACCCTAAACCTTGTCTAATTCGAGTGCAACCCAAATCAGGCTTCAAGGCCCTTAATTGTGCGACCTTATGGGTTCACGCACACATAGACATGGCTCGAGTACTACTAATTGCCCAATAGTTGACAATAGCCTCTAGCAAGGCATGACAACTCCTATGTGCATGCAAAGATTATATCAGATGAACCACCACAAACCACATACATGTTCTTCCCTTGCCACACGATATTTGGTTCAACTCATGGGTTAACACTTAACCCAATCACGGCCATGCATTTGTTGATCCAATCACTTGAGTGATCCAGTGATATCTCTCTCACATAGAGAGGGGCAAATTTCATCTTGATTGTCTATGTCTCACATCATGTTTCTCGACAATCTCGAAGACCATATTTATAACTACCCAGTTATGGAGTAGCGTTTGACAGTCCCTAAGTAGGTCATTTCACATCTTGAGTACATACGACAATCTCAAGTTTAAGGACATAACATACATGATGTGTAAAGAGATAATAAGAACATCTCATATTTGGGTCAGTCCAACTCCATGTCATACATGTGCCCACATTATTAGTTTAACATATCTATGTCTGTGATTTGCGAAACATAGTCATCAACTAATACATGTGTTGATCTAATATTCATGTATGTCCTTACACGAACTTCGATTAGGGACAATATTTAGAATAACCATACAAGTAAAAGAGTTTCACAAAACAATTAACATAATTGCCAACCGAATACAAGTTGTCTTTAATGGATATTCATCAACACACAATATATCATGGATACAATTGTAACATCATCATCTCTATGATTACCTCTAGGGCATATTCCTAATACTCGAAGCTCCATTTGTCTTCCATCACGACGACGTTGGAGATGGTGAAGGACATTAAGCTGGTCCAGGATCCATAGTAGGTGATCCATTGAAAGCCGCCTTTGAGGAACTTGTCATGCAACGTGATAATGTGCTCATAGTATTTTGAACTGGTTGTGAAATGTTAAGTTGTATGCAGCGTGTGGCACTTGTAAGGAACAACTATGAAACTTATTTGCAGGGGCTTTCTGAGCTTGCATGTCATAATGCCGACCAGGTTGTAATGCAAAGCTTGAGGTCATTTGTAGATGCGATTACAAGGCCGATCAGTTTACGCCATGAAACAAGCACCATTTGTGATTCTTGGTGCTTGTGGAGCCCAAAATTGTAGATAAGCTAGGATAGTCAATATGTAATCTCCCATTTGGTCGATGTTGAAGAGAGCAGCATAAATAGTTAGTAAATAGAAATATATCAGAATATATTGAGAATTTTGTTTTAAGTTAAAGAGGGCAGATGGTGCCTCATGAAGTCAGAAAGAGTCGTTATTGTTATAAGGATTCTATGCTTAGGTAGATTGTATATTATACTCTATATAATATTATCACATCAAAACACTTAGTTTTTAGTTTAGTGAGATTGTAGAGTTAGCATGTGTAGTTAATTCATCCTAGAGACTAATCATCTCCTAGGTGACCTCGAGTGAACAACGCAATGCTAGGATCACTAGAGCCCTAGGTACTACCGTCAAAGAGTGACTGCTGGTATCTCTTGTGTTGTATAGTGTGGAGCTATAACATGTGGTCGGAGGAATCAGAGAAAGTGACTTGTCTGATAGTCCATGGCCAGAGGAAAAACTGTACGACTTAACATTATAATAAAAGAGAAACACAATTGGAGATAACTTGATACTCATGAGGGTGAGGGCAGAACAACCACAAATAAATTTATCCATTGAAAATAAAAATGCATAGGAAGATACATATATTATTCTATTAAGTAGATCACAAGTAGAAGCGCATAAGCTGGTCGATATGCCAAGAGTTGGGAATATCGATAGGGGGCTCATCAACGGTGCAAAGCATATATGATGCTAGCCTAGTAACTACCTTCATCATGTATGGTCCTTCCTAGTGGGAAGCAAACTTGTGGAGTCATTCTCTCTCCTGCTTCTGGTGTAGAACGAGGTTCCCGACCATAAACAATCTGTCTTTGACATTGCGGTTGTAGTAGCGATGTACTGAGGCTAGATATTTGGCTATGTGAGCACAACTGTTAAGATGTCATTTCTCGGCTGCATTGACATTGAGTTCTCTCACTTCGTTCGATTGCTCTTCATCGTGATTGTCAACTCATGGTGAACAAAAAGCGATCTCTTCAGATAACACCGCTTCAGAGCTGAACACCATGAAATACAGGGATACACCTGTATTATGGCTGGGCTGGGTACGCTGCCCCCAGACCACTGCTGGTAGCTTCTTTAGCCATTGTCTAGAGGCCTTTGTTGCCGGTCCTTAAGTCACATTTTATACCGCTAATAAGAATATAAAAGCACATAAAACTTAGTGAATAGGGATTTATGCTAATGCTTTCCATGAGTTTTGATGTTACACTTGTTTTGCAGGAGAAACATGAAAACATACTTAAAATGGATCCAAAGTGGAGAAAAGAATACGATAAACAACAATCCATTTTGGGCCAAAAGCAAAACAAGGATAAGAGAGAAAGAAAGACAATTACCAGATAATTCTAGGCCCAGTTAAGTGGGGAGAAAAGACCAAAGTCCATGAATCAACCACATAGGCCAATAGTCTTCAAATCCATCTTGGGCTGCAAGACCATGCCTGGGTAAACAGGGCATTCCGGGCTCATCTGGACTCCATTTTAGGTGATCCACTAGGCATTGGAAAGCTAACGAGAAGGCCTACGCACCTGCAAAATATGAGGCCCATCCAACTCACCTGTGGGCCAACCATCCCATGTGCATCGGCCGGCGCACTTCGGAGTTGGTTTGGGCCTAGCCTTGGCGAGGCGGTGCAATCAATGCCTTGGAGGGCGGTGTGGCGCTGGGTTTTCCCATTCTACCCTCAAACCACCTTCAGGCTGCTATAAGAGAAGGGGAGGAGGCACTCTCTCACACATCAACACACAAAAGGGAGAAAGAGCACCACTATCACTAGAGTTCCACTCCAAAGGGCTATGCCCTAGTAGCTAGCTAGAGAGTAAGAAAGAGAGATGTGAGTGTGTGAGAGCGGGGAAGTGCCGAGCGTGTCGGCGTCTCCCCCAACTTGTACCTCTATGGGTATTCTACTTGGCTCCTTCATGGGATCTTGGCTAAGTGAGTATTCATGTTTCTTATAGTTTGATAAAGGTCTTTTGTTTAGCTTAGCTTGATCTTCTCCTGTTTGCGGGTTCGATGTCCGCAAGGATGCTCTAGTAGAGGGCCCTAATAAAGACGGATAACCCTGATCAACACTAGAGTAGTAGTGGCTAGCGTAGACGCGGTGTCTAGGCTAGAGTCTACCTTCGTTTGCCTCAATCCCCACGGTTGAGGGGTAGGCGGCAGGTGGTGACAGCCCTTTCGGTCCTTTGTAATCCCCCACGTTCGAGTTCGGCGTAGAGCTACAGGCTGGTATCTCCTGGCAGACCAGGTGCGCCCTGGTGCTCAAAGTAAGCACATGGAGTCTTACAAGGCTATAGGAATCCATCTCTACCACCTTTCTATCTCTACCCTTGTGTTGTTCCTTGGGTGAACTAGCTACGAAAAATACCACTGTTCCCTGTGAAAAATACGATACCCTGAATACCTCCGGGTGAAGGCTACAATGGTACTTACATACGCTTGTGGATTCTCTACATATGTTAAGAAATACCAACAGCCTTGTCATTGTCATGATACAAGGGCTTTCTCAAAGCATTGAGGATCATGTTGTTATCCCTTTCAACCTGCCCATTAGCTCTAGGATGAGCAACCGACATGTATTTGACATGGATGCCCCTATCATCATAGAAATACCAGAAGTCGCTTCTAGTAACCAAGGTTGGTGATGATGTTGTTGGGTAGGCCAATGTGATGGATGACCTCGTTGAGCAGCTCCGCTACTTTCTTGGATGTTGCCTTGACTATCCACTTGGAGAATTTGTTGATCACCACATAAACCCATCGGAACCCTTTGGGTGCCAGTTTGAAGGTCCGATCATGTCCAGTCCGCAGCATGAGAAGGGACAGGAGGCAGGGACATGGATCTTCTTAGCATAGAATTGACACCCCTTGTAGTGTTGAACGTCTTCATAATTGAGATAGTAAATGAACTATTTCCTCTAGTCTGGCTGGGAGACCTTAACTGGCTCAACCGACTGGTCGGCTGAGGGCAGCTCATCTGGGGCCGGGGCAACTAACTACTCTGCAGGAGTTATCTTGGCCTTCGGCTGTCTATCAGCAGTTGGAGCAACTAATTACTCTGCAAGAGTTGTCTCAGCCTCTGACTATGTATTGACATCTCGGGCAACTAACTGCTCGACTAGAGGTGTCTGTATCTGCTCAGCAGGAGTTTTCTTGGCCACTGGTTGTTCTTCCTTGATTGATGGCTTAATTAAATCCCAAACAAAAACACCATGGGGTACTTCTACTTAGGATGATCCTAACTTGGAAAGTTCATTAGTAGCTTGATTCTCTGCATGAACAACATGGATGAATTCTAAGCCATAGTACTTGTTCTCAAGCTTGCGGACGTCGACGACATAGGCTTCCATCTTTTTGCAGTTGTAGTCCCAATCTTTGTTGACATGGCAGATGAATAGGATAGAATCATTGTATACCAAGAGCTTCTTGATGCCATGCTTAATGGCAATACGGAGGCCAGTCAATGCGGCTTCGTACTCGGCTGCATTATTAGAGGCCTTAAAGAGAATTCATAGTATGTATAGCAACTTGTCCCCTGATGGGGTGATGAAATAAACCCCTATTTTGGCACCATTGATGTTCAAGGAACCATTAAAATACATCTTCCAGTGCTCGGGGCTTGTCTTTGACAAGGGTGTAGTCGTGTCCAACCACTCAACAAGGAAATCATCCAGGGCTTGCGCCCTGATGGTGTCATGACTTTTGAAAGCCAATCTAAATTCACTGAGTTCTAATGCCCACTTGACGATATGACCACTGGCATCTTTGTTGAGGAGGATATCCCTAGCGCAAATTCAGTGACCACCATGATTGTTTAGGCATGAAAGAAATGCAACAACTTCCTCTTGGCGATCAAGATAGCATAGAGCAAAGCAGCATAGAATGAATGCGGCGTATTGATTATAAATGGGGCGTACTTTTGAGGACAGAAGCAGCATAGATCAATGGATGGAGAGCACATAATCTTGATTTTAACCGCATGATTAATTTCTAAGGGTCAACACAGCTTAACTACCCGCAATGCCTACAAGCAAAATATGGAAGTGGATGGCTTACCTAATCTAATAAGCATGCATATTTGGTTGTGGTAGGAATTTTGAACTCTCGTCATACAAGAACTCATCATGCAGCAATTTAAGATTTTCAAATATAAACTCTCCAAAACTCTAGTATCTCTAAGAACAAGATGGACAGCAGCTCAAAACATTCCCACATCATATCCATTAATTACCTAGATTTAGATCAAGCATTCGCTAGCCACAAGTTTCAAGTTCAGAGCAAATCTCAAATCTAAATAGTTGTGTCCAACACTCATAAGAGTTTAAGGTTGAAAACTAAGTACTTGAAAGGAATTATGGCAGAGCAACTATTCATCATTTTCATGTAAGAGCTTATTCTATGGGATACATTTTAGTAGGAAAAATCATCACAAACTCTCCTATATTTTATTCAGCAAACTTAATATCAAACAGAAAAACAAATATAGATATAAATAAATAGGAAAATATTTATTTGGGTTTTCTATGGTTATGCAACTTTTTATTTGTTTTAGATTAACATAGCACACTTGATAAATAGATAAATAAATAAGCTAGTGATGCTTAGCTGGATACATGGAGGATGCTCTCCCCCAAGCTAGATGTTGATGTAATCTATTGATGTTGCTGACTGGCAGTGTAGGTGTACTAGTCCTCCTGGAGTGTTAGGGATGACTGTTGAAGACAACACTCCAACAGGAGACAAGACATCCTTCTGCCTGTTAGCTCTTCTTGATCCTTTAAATTCTGTGGAGCTCAAATAGACACCAAAGCTTGTGGAACTAATTAAGCATTAGTGCTAAACCTCTAAGCTTTGGATGTTTAGAACCCTCTTAACACATATATTTTTTAATAGGATCTTAATGTTTGTTACTTTTTATATTTTATGGTATGCAGACAGAAAAGTGTAGCTAAGATGAAAACTAATTTTTATGCCACCACAGTGGATAACTATGTGGGTAAGTGCACCACACATTTATTCACATGGGGCTTAGCATTTTCTGGATGTAATGCATGACATATTTATTTTATTTTTCTAATGCAAAAATGGTAAAGTGGATATGCATCTAATCATGCATTTGAGGGAAAGTAAATATGCTAAAAAGGAAATTATGCAGTACTGAAAGGGAAATATTGATAACTACCAAGTTACCTCTTGGCACGGCGTTCAGTGTTTTAAGTCCTCTGAACAGGACCTCTTACCATGTTAATTCCTTAGATGCATCATCTGATCCCAATGAAGACCTCGATAGTTACACCTCTTGAGATGGCTTCACCCATGTCCACTGCTTTTCTAGCAGTTTGAAGTGAAGTACTAGTTGTGGGAGCTGGCAGCATCTTTGCTTAGTGTGCATGTTCATAGGTCTAGGATCTTCACTTGTAGGATTTCAGGAAGATTCTTTAACCTTGATCAAAGTATGTCCTGCTCATAAGGATAAGGCAGAGATCAAGTGCATGGGCTCTGTTGGTGGGAAAGCACCAACAGAACCAAAAAGGTTTGTTTATTATACTCTAGCCTTAAGCACATTGAACAAGGTGAATTTGATATTTTATGTGTTTTATTCTATCTAAACATGGGTGATAGGAACAAATGATTGTTGACGGTCCTTAACTACAAAATTTGACCATCATTATTGCATCAAAATGAGAACAACCAACAATACAAGTAATGATTTATGTTTATAATTCACCTAGTTCCACTTGTACTTATATTTGTATGTAGGAAAAGTACCAAAAATAAGTGCAAATTGACTAGATGGAGGCAATGGGACATGGTAGGGCCAGCAACCCAGTCAGGGCTAGGGCGCCCACCCTAGACTCAGGGTGCCCACCCTAACTCAGGGCGCCCACCCTGACTCAGGGTGCCCACCCTAGCCATGCCACCAAACCGACCCAGCCACGTCACCAATCCATGACAACAACATCCCATGTTTCCCAACCATCAAAACCAAGTCGTTTTGATCCAAGGGCGCTCGATGGATGTCACTTGAATTCATGAGCCCATTGTCATACACCCAAGGAGGCTAAGTCAGTTAGAACCGACTCCAAACCAACTTATCTCACATGCAACCGACTTGGGGGAGTGAGCCATCGCCGTTGGATCGAAGGTCGGTGCGAGTGGACAGTGTGTCCAGGGCGCCCACCCTGGCCAAGGCGCCCACCCTGGCCAGGGTGCCCACCCTGGACCCAAGGTGCTCGTCCCCGGGGCCAGAGCTACAGACTTCCAAATCACTATAAATAGGTCCCTAATCCTTCATTTGTAACACACACCAAGAAGGATCTCTCTCTCCACTCTTCAATATGTAACTCTAGTAGCTTTAGCGGGAGCTCTGCTTAGAGTCAAGAGGAAGTCTTCAGAAGTTGGTATAGCCTTGTACCGCTCTGGTAACACTTTTCCTACTGCAATAAAGATATTACTTTCTCTGCAAGTACTTTTCCAAGTCTTTACTTCGAGTAATAGTCTTGCCCTTTTAGCCTACCTCTAGTGATAATCATGTTGGCATTGTTTAGTGTGGTTATATCCTACGTGGGAACACCGCCCGGTTAAGGTGCTCTAATTAGTCATATGCGATTAGAGTAGTAAGTCTATAGATTGAGCGTGGTGCTTAGGATATATGCTTACCTGTGTTTGCTCCTAAATCTCCGGAGGTGGTAGCAATAGGTGGTGACAGCCCTATTTTCCTGTGTAGTCCATCACGATAGGTTTAGTCTGTGTAGTAGAGTTCCAGGTGCTTTGTGTCAGAACCATTTGCTATGGTGAGTTCCGAGCAGGTGCACTCCGAAGTGCATGTGAATCCCTCTATTTCCTGGTACATATATATCACAATAGTCCATGGCTAGAGTTGTGCTTGCTTAGAAGTAACATAAGACTCCCGTGCTCTTCGTCTTAGCTACTCAAGCATTTACTTATCTATGAGGACAACCTCTTGGGTGTCATCCTATCTTAAATATCGCTTAGCCCACTTTAGTCTAGTTGGTATACTAGATAGTAGATACAGGATGGTTCACTATCACTATCTTTAACCATTGCTTCCCTGTGGATAAATACGATACCCTGGAATACTCTTGGGTGAAAGCTACAACGGTATCCATACGCTTGCGGATTGATCTGTTTGCTTAACAAATACCAACAAGGTTTCTGGCGATGTTGCAGGGGAAGCAATTTTCGTAAAGATTTTGATATTGATCTTCATGTCCGCTAACTTAGTTGCCACTAGTTTTTGTGGTTAAAACATCTATCACGAGCCTAGGGTGCCTGATCATTCTTGAACAATCAAACCACCACCCTACCATCGTGTAGATAGGTATATGTGCACACTAATTCTGTGCAGATGGAGAAAAGGTCGCCCTCAAGCTAAAAGAAATTCATCATATGTGTGATAGAGTGACTACATTACATCACCCGCAATTCAATCACAAATTGTGAGTGATGAATCGATACCCAAAAACATTTTATGCATTCTAATTTTATTTCCACCACTGCATGTTTGTTAGATTCATCATATATCTAGATTTGCATACATATCATTCTTTTAATTTCTTTAAACCATGCCATGTTTGATTTATCATATTCATTCACCAGATTTGCATTTCCTTGCATATAAAAAAACTTTGGTTCTCTTATTCATCAACCATTGGTTACACATCCATTTGAATTAGTCTCATGTTTATCATACATATGCTACCCTTATCTATGCTAGTAAGCTTTGGTTTGGATGATGATCGTGCATCTTTTGAATTAAGCATGGTGCTTAGTTTGAAATTTGGATGCGATGATCAAACTTTCATAGGCCTTTTAAATTAAGCATGGTGCTTAGGTTAAATAGTCTACCTTAATCAAATTAAACATGGTGTCTAGTTTGATTATTGAACTAAAACCGCTTGTGTAGACATTGGTTGCGTATCTAGACTAACCCCTGCAGGAAATTGACAATTTGAGTGGGTAAGTCTTTGAGATAAATTCAATGGAGAAGTCATGCTCAATTGACTTAAAACAATGAGCCCTTGCCGACAAGTAAACCGGTATGTATCCCATATTTAAATTCTTGCATAATGTTTAGTTCATGCATGTTTAGTTTCCAACAAAATTGTTTTTCCTTTATGCATAATAAATTAGAACAACCTTATCTTATGTTAAAATTTTTTTGACTCTTAGCATAATAAGCTTACAACCACTCTCCTAATAAGACCTCCCTAAAAAAGTTGAAGGAAATAATGTGCTCTAAGATAAATTCCCTCTTGTGTCTTTGCTCACTAAATGTTTCAAGATTAAAAAAAGAGAACAAGGGGAATGCATGTCTAGAAATTTGATTCTTGCTCCTTGCCCTGTGCCTTAAAAACAAAACATAAGTAGTTCCCTTTTTTTCTCACCTAAAAGAAAGTTGTAATAAAAGCATCCTTGTAAAAGCGAGAACCAAATGCATCTAGTAGACTTTGTATACTTTGGGTATGCTTGTCAATAAACCTTGCAGGATAAACACAAAAGAGAATGAAGGGTCTAAACAACACGGTAGAACAAATGGAGTAAGGCATCATTCAGTGGAGTACATTTTGAGGGATGACCAACATTGATACTAGGCTTTTTAATGTCAAAGACATAAAAGTCCTAGTATGGGGGAGGCTGCGCAATTCATATATACAACCCTCTCAGCCTCCGCCATTTTGGCACACTGGTTTACACCCCTCTACCACACTTGCTTTTTCATCGTAAGCTTGATATCCTGGTAATTCATCTTAGTGTGAATTCATCTCAGGACTTTCCCAATTTGATTTTAGAAGTTTTCCTGCAGGGGTTAGTCCAACAAAATATTCCAATATCTACTACAGCATACTATTGGCTCAAAAATCAACCTAGACACCATGTCTAATTTGATTTAGGAAGGCATTTTAATCGTCCACAATTAAAAGCCTTTGAAAGTAAGATCACCACTCCTAAACCAAGCACCACACTTCATTTAAGAGATGAATGAAACTACTCCAAACCTAAACATATACTATAGCAAACGAAGGTAGCATGAGAGCATTATAGAGATTACTCAGAGCATGATTAATGTCTATGAAATTGAGCATGTCTTAAAGGTAGGGACAACCAAAATAATGTAGCAACATGGCAAGAGATGTATTTAGGGAAGTATATCCCCAAGCTTGAATCAAGATTGGATGAATGTAATTCAATGTTGCATAATGATTGGTTGGACAAACCTTGTATTTGTCATCCCTTCGATCTTTTTGCTCCAATCATGAAAAGGTTAGTGACAAGAATACCCGAAGGAATATTTTTACACTTATAACTCTGTGCTCAAATCACAAGGGCAGCGCATCAAAAAGGTGAACACTTATGCTATGGTCTAAATAGTGCTTGTTTTAGGACACTAAGCTTGTCCTTGGGAAACTTTCAAGATATGAATTAGTGGAGTGGTTTTCCCTCCAACACCAATTTATCTGCACTAATCTCAAGATTCAACACAATGAGATCTGCTATATTTATGATAAGCATATGTATCTATAACCATCCTTTCAACATCTTTAGGAACAAGGAGCATAAGGGGGTTGAAGATCTCGTGTGGGCAATGTTGGAGAGACTAAGTGAATTAGGAGATTTCTTATATGAGCATAGATTTGATGGGGTGTTAGTGAAGTAGCTTCCTTGCTCATTGAAGTCTCCATCATTTTTGACTTCCAAGGGTGGTTCTCCATGAACGTCCAAAAATTCCCTTGGATCATCTCTCGAATTGATCTCATCTAAGGCCTTATCCATCCATTCAATGGAAATAGCACATAGGTATTTAATGGTCTCTAGCCATAGACGTTGCTCTTCATGACGATCTTGATGATTCCTATGCGTAGGATATCTAGATGGATTTCTAGGATCATCCGGAGGTTCAGGAGAAAGAGCATAGAATGGGTCATAGGGGTCAAGGATGGCATGTTAAGTAGTGCCATAGAAGGAGAGCAAAGCCATCTAGAATCCACTCTTATCTTCTCCCCTTCTATGCCCATATCAGATATAGAATATGAACTCATCTTTAAACCCATCCTTGAGTCTTTCTAAGTGTCCTTCAAAGGTATTGGATTTAAGAATCTTTATAAGAGATCTCTTCTTGAGAAGATTCAAACTATATGCGCTAAAAGATCTCTTATGAAGTGGGAAGTTTAAACTTCTCCCAAAATCACTATCAGAAAGAATTTCCAAGGGTAGAATTACTTCGTCCCTTAGAGGAGTTGAGAGTACTGCTAGTTTGGGATGGCTAGCCAAATCATGGGATTGGAATGTTTGCAATGTGGCTATGAAAACTTTCTCTTCTAGTTTTGGGGATGATTCCTTCTCTACCTCTGGGATTTCATCATGAAGGCTAGTGTAAGGAGTGTGTCTACTAATAATAAGGACAAACCTCACTTCACTAATGGATAAAGAAAGGAAAACTCCACCAAAGGTGATATTATCAAGACCCGTATAAAGATGTTGAAGAAGAACAAGGTCTTATAAGGCTAGGTCTAAACCTAAATTTATATGAAGATTAAAAGTATAGCCAAAAGTTCATTACCTACTTGATCAGAAGATAGGACTTTGGGTTCATTACCCTCTTGATTAGAGGATAGGACCTTGGGTACATTACCCTCTTGATTAGAATATAGGACTCTAGCTATAGAAAAGGGTTGGCTTTGACCTATTGCAACCAAGCATGGGCGCAGCTCGTAGCTAGATGTGAGAATCATGGGCTCTAGTGGCTCTAAGCTTATGCTCATGGGTGTAAGAAATTGATAGATAGGCATGGAATTTGGGTTATCCATAAGGATAGAGAAGAAAAGGCAAAAGAAAACAAGAAAAAGATAAAAGTATAATACAAGGTTAAGCATGACTTAAAGTTATCTTAGCAGACCGTCTTTCTCCCCGGCAACGGTGCCAGAAATGCTTGTTGATATTAGATATGCACACGAAAGAATCTAAGAGAAATAATTCGCAAGCGCATGGATATCGGTGAGCACATCACCCGGGATATACTCCAGAGTATCATTATTTATTTATCCAATAGGAGAAAACGTGCATCTGACTAACCCAAGTCTATACTTAACCCCTGAGCTACAGACTATATAGCGAGATATGAGCGATATAGAGAAGATTACTCTGACAGTCTTCTTCCAACCTATGGCAAGCTTTGCGACTATTGCTCTAAGGGGGCAAATAAGGAAAAGAGACACCACAGAGAATGCTTAACCCCGGCACACTAATTCCTACCAATCCTCCTGACAGGATGTGGATTATGGAGACAACAAGGGGATTGTCACTTCCCCCGCTGCTACCACAAATTCGGCTAGATAGGGAGTATCTATGAGTATTCCTAGCTGAAGCACCATGCTTACGCTACGAACGATTATTCCCTACCAGTAGCGAATAAAGTAAACTCGGAAACCAAAGAGCAACAATAACAATGAACTTACTAGTATTAGAAGTTGAATTGCCAAATGATCCTAGAACCAAGCCTCGGGTTAGGAGACTTGATCCCGTAGGTACAACTAGAGAGGAGACATCGATAGGCCGAGCTTCCTCCAACTTTACCTCCACCCTACACTCTCTCAATCTCTCTTGAATGCTAAGCTCTAGGGAGGAGATCCATTCAAGGGACCTCTCTCACCTGATCCTCTCTCAAAAATAATATATTAGGGTTTCCAAGGGATGCCTCCTCCAGGGGTCAGTGGCCCTGCTTATATAGCCCCCTAGGGTGCACCGCAGCCCTCAAATCAAACCGACCTAAATGGACAATTATTATTCATCCTCAAAGGCGGTGGTGGCAGGCTCCACGAGGCAGAGCCTGATTGGTCCAGGTCAGCAGGCTCCTGCCCAAGGGTTTGGGCGGCCGCCTAGCCACCAAGCCAGTTCGGGCTCCCGTTTGGTACAGAGCCTTCTCGAACCTTCCAGATTATAGAAAATTGCCCGGATCCCAATTATCTCTATGTAAACCTACCATGTGGGCCTTTCTTGGTTCTTTTCAGCTGACACCCTATAGAAACAGAAATTCACCAAAACTCATGGAATTCCATTAGTATAACCATCTAGATGGTATTTATATTTAGGTCCTTTTTCATGTTTAGTTGATGGTTAAAATTGACACTTATCTTCCATCAACAAGCCCGAAAGGCATGTTACTGCTGCCATCTTCAGTGGCAAGGTAGGTCTGGAGAATGGGCATGAGAAGAAGCTATTAAAAGAGAAATCATGTTCATCGCCATTCCTGATAAGATCATTGAAACATCCCCATTTTTTACGAAGGGAAAATATATAGAATGAAGGATAAAATGATAGCCCAGGAGTTCAAATCATCAATTATCCGATAACAGTTGATTGCAAATCCATACATCGAATAAAAAAATACAACAGAGGAGTTTACATAAATATTACATCACCATGTGGCGGAATCATCAGAGTGTCTAGCATCCAGAACAACTACATAAGTAGAGGGATATCGCGGAAGCAACGTCTTGCACCATCTTGAGTGTAGGCATGAGACCATCTAATCCTTGAGCCCCTCATCACCATACGCATAGTTGGGCTCACCTGCCAAATAAGTTTTAGTATGATTTGTACTGGCCACCAGCTCCTACCTTATGCTTTGCTTATGCTTTTTGGTAGGTGCATGCAAATGGATATAATCAAGAGACCTATTATTCGGCAATAGTTTCCTACGCAAGTATCATCAATATTATATATC
The DNA here is from genome assembly GCA_023333625.1 of Bothriochloa decipiens. NCBI lineage: Eukaryota > Viridiplantae > Streptophyta > Magnoliopsida > Poales > Poaceae > Bothriochloa > Bothriochloa decipiens. The sequence continues at coordinate 27,785,491 of CM041643.1, read as the reverse complement.
AAAAGTTCATCAAGTTTTAAACCATTCCCATCCCACAACACCATACCACCAACCATCATCCTCTCAACTCACTCAACAACCACACTCACACATGGTGGCAATGGACAACTCCCTCTCATCCATGCCTAATCGTCCATCATGCCGTAGGGTAATGACAACAACATCACTCAGGGGGAGGTAGAAGGGACTCATCTCTCTACTCAAGAGAAGCGTGGGTCACGGAATAGCCATACCGAGGAGACAGACTATATATAGATTCGAATCAACTCTGCAGAGTGTGTACACCTACAACTGGCTAAAGCTGACCATCCAGAACATAACCATCATTGGCGCTCTAGAACGCCTAGGCTGATATCAAAATGACCAACTAACTATGACAATGCCACCCTATCTCAACCCTGGAATACCCCAAGTCTAATCTGGAGTGGTTGAGAATGTGAAGTCATGTACCACGCTCGGAGGGGCTGATGCTCGGAGAGGGGCTAAAAATGTCTCAGAAGGGTGTGGGTTCCACCCTACTTTCCTACACTACATACATCGAGTAGTAGTGGCATCGCCCTAGGTAGTTGAAATCATCCATCCCCGGTTCATCTGAGGCGAGTGGTGTGTACGAAGGGGTCCGTGGTTCTGGTCCTCGAGAGACAATAGGTCCTAGGGGGACCAGATAGGATATCTCCTTAAACAGGGCCATCAGTGCCCTCTGCCTCAACGGCGTCTCTTTCCCGGGGCTTCGTTCCACAAAGGCTCTTGACCCCGGGATCTCCTCAAGTCACAAAGAAGTTATGAATTTTACAAGATTAAACTATTTTCTGAAAAAGAAAAAGAGGCAGTTAAATCCTGAGCTGACACGTGGTAGCACCGGATTGACCAGGGATAGAACAGTCAGTGACAGGCAGGGCCAAAAGTCAACGGTCACTGACAGGTGGGACCAGGTCAACGGTCAATGTTGATCGGTCAACAGTCAACGCGTACCGGGCCTCAGATGGGCCCTAGAGGCCTAGGCAGGGCCGAATCAGGGCCAGGTTGGGCGGGCCCAGCCCGTACACATGTCATCTAGACAGGCTGGCCACGTGGCGAACTTGGGCTTCTACTGGGCCTGGTCTATAGCTGAGTCCGTGGCTCGTCTTTGTAAGCTTGGTCCATGGTGGACCTGAGGCTGGTGGCCCATGTGGCTCCCTCCGATTGGCCCAGCGTGGACCAGTGGTGGATGCGGTCCACATAGGGGATAAAATCCCCTTTCTCCCTTCTCTTCCCTACACGCGGCCAGACACAATGGAGGTCACCGGCGGCGAGCGGTGTAGGGCTACAACTGGCCTTGCTACGCATGGGTTGCAGCCACGGCATCACAGGGCTATGGTGAGTGCTACTGTGGGGGCGAGGTGGGATCACCGGCGCACGTGGTGCAGCGGCGATGGATGGCAGAGCCACGGTAGCAGGCGGCTGCGGGCAGCGCGGGCTAGGCGGTGCAGAGGCTAGGCGTGCGCGGTGGCTTGACAAAGGTGGCCACGGAGTTAGGTGGCTTTGCGGTGCCCCTGCTCGCCAGTGCATGCACTGCGGTGGCACCGAGCGGCATGGCCACGGTGGTGGGGCACATCAGTGGCTCAACGGCGGCTTTAACTAGCGCTTTGGGTTCGCAAGGTCAAGGCTAAGGTGGCAAGCAAAGTTAATTTGGTTGCGAGCCTTCTTGCGAGGCAGGCAGCAATGGCGGATCGATGACGGCGAAGGACGACGGCGTGGCACAGTCCGACGGTGCTTGTGAAATTGGCCTCCATCTTCCTCCTCTTCCTACCGTGCGGAGCAGCTGGGAGCTCTAGAGGTCTACTCGCGCGGCTAAATAGGGCACGGTGGGGCGCATGTGGCGGTGAACGCCACAGCGGTGCTCCGGCGGCCGGAGTCCGAGGAGACCGAGGGTGGCAAAGTGGCGCGCCCTCACTGTGGTCCAAGCCGACTCCAAAGGAGTTGCCTAAACAACGTTCTAAACGATGGCGAACATGGCCCTAGGGTTAATGAAGTAAACAAAGCAGGGTACGTAGGAACGCAGAAGGTGAGCTGGCCAGCAGCCATGGATGCGGGTAGGGTGAGCTCACCTGTGCGGCGTCAATTGGGGTGGTCCGATGCTTAGTGTGGGTGCGCATAGTGAAGGAGAAGCGGTGCCCCGTTGATGGGAATAGTCATACTAGTCTCTGGGTCTTCTCTGGCGGCTCAAGCAGCGAGGGCGGTGAGCTCTGGCTCCACGTCCTCCTCTAACCTGGTGGCGTCAGCGGGGACAAGGCTTGGTGGTCGGGGCAGCGGTGCACCAGCGCCTGAGAGGGCGGCGCTCCCGATGGCTCACGGTGATGGCGGAGCTCCAGCCTCGCTCCCTTGCTTCTCCTCCCGCTTCCCTACTTCTTTCTCTAGCTGGATAGGCATGAGGTAGCATGGTGGAGAGCTTACCTCGAGGCGGCTAGCATGAGGAAACCCTAGCGTGCGGAGCGGCTCCCATTTATAGCAGAACGGCAGTGGCCATGGCTGGCATGGACGGCACAGATTAGTGATGCCGATCATATGGCCAAGGGCGGCTCAACATTAGGGTTAGGGTTTGCGGCCGACACAGCGGGGCGCGCGGATGGCGGAGGGGCTCTCGTACATGAACAGACAGCGGAGTGGCGCCGTTTCCTGATTTGGGGTGACGAACATGACCGGTAGGTGAGCAGAAGAAGAAAAAGGAGGAAGCTGACATGTGGGGCCCACATGGCAGTGACAGCGGGGTGGCATGCGGCACTGGCAGGCCTCATGTTGGGCCACTCGGCCTAACTGGGCCAGCCACACCGGAGAGACAGGCGGGCGTGGCGCATCGGCCTAGGGTCGGCGGCTTGATGGGCTGCTGCGGGGCAGGCTTGGGCCGCGGGGGGCAACGCGCGCGGGCGAGGGGGTAGTAGGCCGGCTGGGCAGCGGGGCAGGAGAGGCCAGCAGGCCGAGCTGGGCCGCCTGGTTGCTCAGGGCTGCTTTGCTTCTTTCCTTTTCCATTCCTATTTCTGCCTCTTTTCTATTTCCTTTTCTAATCCTTCTTGAGGCTATGCCATGAACATGTTAGTGAAGATGTTAATGACCATGGTGCATACACCGTGGTAGCTCCACTAGGGTCTCATGGTTGATTTGGAAGCCATGTCCAAGGTTAGTGACACACATAGATACACATGTCATATAAGGTTATTTGATTTTATTAGACATCACATAAAATCAAATAAGAAGCAAATCATACTCTTGTAATTAAAATGCAAATGTTCCAACTAACATTAGGTGCTACTTGTGCAACTCTTGGATGTTTTCCTACATGACACTCACCAACCAAAGGTTATTTTAGAAAAAATTTTATTGGTTGTGATTTTTGGTGTTTGGATTTTTAGGGTTGTTACAATCATCGCCGATGTCAAGGCCCCAGCCTGGTCCGAGTAGCCCATCATGTTCAATCGAGCAAATATGTGGGCCAAAATCCTAGATTTAGGGTGATTCCTGTTGGTCTTGGACCCGGTGATCGGCAGCGTCCGGTTTGAGAAGGTCCTCATCGATGGAGGCAGCACCCTCAACATCTTGTTCGTCCAGGCCTTAGCAAAGCTAGGCTTGAAGAATGAAGACCTCAAGTCCTATGACTCACCTTTCTAGGGTGTAATGTTGGGCCAATCATCGATGCCTCTAGGATAGATCTCTCTGGTCATCCAGTTTGGCACGCTGTAGCACTTCTGCACCAACTATGTTAGCTTCATCATCACTGACTTTAAAGGAATCTAGCACACTATCCTCGGCATGCTAGGCATTGCCAAGTTCATGGCTGTCTTGCATTATGTGTATCTTGAGCTAAAGATGCCAACCTAAAAGGGAGTATTATCCTTATGTGCCAATATACTCTTGGCTCAGACATGTTAGACCAATGCCTACGTAGCTACAGAGATTGCTCGCCTAAAGGATCGCATGGAGGACACCTACCTAGAGGCCAAGAAGTTGTCCCTAGCTAACCTACATATACAGATCAAGGAGGCAAAGTGCTCTTTGGAGAAGAGCAAGGATCACAAGAAGGTGTACTTGGTCTCTGGCGATAAGGACAAGACGACCCTCATTGGGGCCAACCTCAATCCTAAATAGGAACACACGCTTGTCATGTTCCTACCAGTGAACACCAACGTGTTCGCGTGGAAACCCGCGGATATGCACAGTGTTCCCAGGATCTGATCGAGCATACGTTGAATGTCTTGAAGACAGCCAAACTAGTCAAGCAGAATTTAAGATGGTTTCCTTCCGACAGAAAGGAGGTGATTAGGGCAGAAGTAATCCAGCTCTTAGTTGCTTGTTTTATTAACATTTGGAGTGGTTAACCAACCCTATTCTTGTAAGAAAGAAAATAATGAATGGAGAATGTGCATTGATTGCACCGATCTCAACAAACACTGCCCTAAAGACCCCTTCACCCTCCCTTGCATAGATGAGGTTTTAGACTCCATTGCTTGATGTGAATTGATTTCATTCCTAGATTGCTATTTGGGCTATCACTAAAAAGCCTTTGCAGTAGACAACCACATTAAGACGTCCTTCATCACCTCCTTTAGTGTTTATGGCTATACAACCATGTCGTTTGGCTTAAAAATGCCAGAGAAACCTATCAAAGGGCCATCCAACAATGCCTTCATAGGGAGATCCGAGATAACCTCATCAAAGCATACGTTGACTATGTAGTGGTGAAGACCAAAGAGGCTTCGACCCTGATTGATGACCTTGAAAGGACCTTTAAGGCCCTCAATAAATTTCAATGGAAGCGAATCCAAACAAGTGTATATTTGGTGTTCCATCTAGGATCCTGCTCGGTAATGTTATCAGCTAGGACAACATATGCCCAAACCCAAAGAAAGTTCAAGTTGTTTTGAAAATGAAGTTGTCTAAGTGCGTTCAAGAAATTTAGAAGCTGACAGGATGCATGGCGGCCTTGAGTCCATTTATATCTCAGCTTAGGGAAAAAGGTCTGCCCTTCTTCAAGCTACTAAAGGCAAAAGAGAAGTTCAAGTGGTCGGCGGAGGCTAATGCTACTTTTGTGGAGCTCAAGCAGTATCTAACATCCCTAGTCCTCACGACTCCAAAGGATGATGAGCATCTGTTGCCATACATAGCAGCTACTGATCATGTGGTGAGTACTATGTTTTTGTCGAGTGATAAGAGCCTGGGCATGCATATCTTGTCCAACGCCCAATTTATGTCAGCGAGGTGCTCAATGAGTCAAAGAAAAAGAAGAGAAAAAGAAAGAGGACAAATGTCCCAAGAAAGAAAAATAAATAAAGCAGCCAAGTCCTCATGAGTTTTAGAATTACCAAATAAGGGAGGTATGTTATCCCCAAGGAGCAATTGTAGAATTAAATCTTCACCATCATTGATCGCCCCTCATAATTATTTCCTTATCATCATCACCATTTATATCACTCATTTCATTCCCTCATCCACATGCACATATGATTTGATTGTATGACTAGTTCCTCTGGATCCATGGTTTAACTGTGCAACATATGTTTGAGTTGTGTCCCCACCTATGAGCTCCACATAAGCCAATTAGATGTAGGGTGAGAGAGAAGGCAACCTTACTATGCCTTCATTCCACAAATACCACAATTCTGAGAGTAGAGAGTAGGCATACGTCATACATGCCTTGGAGAGGATCCAAAAATACCACAAATGAGAGACTTGAAAGGGTCATACAAGGAAACTCCAAATTTTATTTGAAAATCTTGCAAAAACTCTAGAATAATAGTTGATCAAAGAGCGAGAAACATGGCGCTTGACTTGACTGTTCTGTCTTTCAGTTGCTTAAGACCCAAGTGACGGTTACAAGCCCATGGTGGAAGGTAATATGAGTGAGTTTCAAGTTAGAATAGTTCACTCTAATTCAGAGGAGAGTTCTTGTTTGAACACATGTGTACTTTTGAGGCGTGAAAGCATTGTAGAAACTCCTGATCCATCACTGAGTTTACCTTTGCTCAGGGACGAGCAAAGGGTAAGCTTGGGGGAGTTGCTGATGGTAGAAAAGTCTCAATTTTAACCGTCAATAAACATGAAAAAGGACCTAAATATAAATAACATCTAGATATAGGAGTTATACTAACGGAATTCCACAAGTTTTGGTGAATGTCTGTTTGTGCAGGGTGTCAGTTGAAAAACAAAGAAAGGCCCATATGGCAGGTTTACATAGTGATAATCAGGATCCGGGCAATTTTCTGTAATCTAGAAGGTTCGAGAAGGCTCTGGACCAAATGGGAGCCCGAACCGGCTTGGTGGCTGGGCGGCCGCCCAAACCCTTGGGCGACAGCCCGCTGACCTAGACCAATCAGGCTTTGCCTCGCGGATCCTGCCTCCACTGCCTTTGAGGATGAATAATAATCGTCCATTTAGGTCAGTTTGATCCAAGGGATGCGGTGCATCCTAGGGGCTATATAAGCAGGGCCCCTTGGAAACCCTAATTCATTATTTTGAGAGAGGATCAGGTGAGAGAGGTCCCTTGAATGATCCCTTAGAAACCCCAATTCATTATTTTGAGAGAGGATCAGGTGAGAGAGGTCCCTTGAATGGATCTCTTCTCTAGAGCTTAGCATTCAAGAGAGATTGAGAGAGTGTAGGATGGAGGTAGAGTTGGAGAAAGCCCAGCCTGTTAGTGTCTCCTCTCTAGTTGTACCTCAGGATCAAGTCTCCTAACCCGAGGCTTGGTTCTAGGATCATTCAGTAATTTAACTTCTAATACTAGTAAGTTCATTATTATTATTGCTCTTTGGTTTATGAGTTTACTTTATTTGCTACCGGTAGGGAATAGAGTAATCATTCATAGCGTAAGCATGGTGCTTGGGCTAGAAATACTCATAGATACTCCCTATCTAGTCGGATTTGTGGTAGGAGCAGGGAAGTGACAATTCCCTTGTTGTCTCCTTAATCCACGTCCCGTCATGAGGATTGGTAGGAATTAGTGTGCCGGTGTTAAGCATTCTCTGTGGTGTCTCTTTTCCTTAGGTGCCCCCTTAGAGCAATAGTTGCAAAGCTTGCCATAGGTTGGAAGAATACTGTCAGAGTAATCCTATCTATATCGCTCATATCTCGCTATCTATTCTGTAGCTTAGGGGTTAAGTATAGACTTGGGTTAATCAGATGCACGTTTTCTCCTAGCGGATAAATAAATAACGATACTCTGGAATATCTCCCGTGTGAAGTGCTCACCGATATCTATGCTTTTGCAAATTATTTCTCTTAGATTCTTTCATGTGCGTACCTAGTATCAACAGGGATCCTTGTAAACATGAATGGGATCCTTACTGGTCACCTCATCTTCCTCTACCTTGGCCTGCTTGTCATCCTTCTTATCGTTGCTCTTATTTGGGATACACTACTGTTTCAGGGTGGTGTTCTTGAAGATATTGGCAAAGCCATGATATTCTCTAATCATAAGGCCCTTGTTAGGATGATGAGGGTAGTATTCATAGAAGATCTTATTGTACTCGTCGTGGTGTGATTCTTCTTATTTTTCATGGCGTTGTCGGAGTTGCTGTTCTAGTTGTTGTGGTTGCGCTGATTGCCATTGTAGTCTTGCTGACTACGTTTCTTGTATGGCATGTCGTCACGGTGGTCATTGCGACAGTTGTCCTCGATGGTCATCATGGCGATCGTCACTGTGGTCATCCCGGTGGTCGTCCCGATGGCTGTTCTTGTGGTCATGATGGCGATCGTCCCACTGACCATGGTCGCGTTCGTCATCATGACAAAAGTTGTGGTGGGGAGGGCCACTGTCATCCTTGAACTATTGGAGGGTGTCACCGCTGTGTGCCCAATCATGGGTGATCTTAAAGAGCCCCTCCATGGTCTAGGGCTACCTGCGTTGCAACTCCATGTAGAGATCTTTGTTCCGTTGTTGTCGGAGCCCTTAGATGAAGAGGGAGGTGTCCTCCACCAGGGTGATGTCGGGGATAGTAATCTAGACTTCCTAGAAGTGCCAGATGTAATGCCGTAGTGGCTTGTTCGAGTAGTCATGGACCTTCCCCAATGCGTACTTGGTGCCTAACTATTCACATGTGGGCTTGTAGTTGCCGATGAGCATCTGGTGGAGCTACGACCAGCTATGGATGGAGTCGTCCCATTGCAGCAGGATCCATTAGTTAGCAGATTGGATCTTGACCACTAGCAAATAGTTAGCCATGACATGCTCATCACCACTAGCTACTCAAAAGGCCATCTCGTACAACATAATCCACTGTTCGAGCTCTACCTTACCATCGTAGCGTTTTAGATCTCTGATCTTGAAATTCCTCAGCCACATGACTGCTCAAAGGTGATCAAAGAAAGGGCGGGGGCCGAGCGCATTGTAGCAAACCTGGTAACTGTCATCATTAATGTGGCAGATGTCTCCACCTCCTTTTTTCCCTACCTCTTGGTCATGGTTATTGCTGTGATAGTGATGAGGACATCACTCCATTGGATGCACAAGATGATCCTCCGCTGGACATTCAAGGTCCAATCACAAGAGCTCACGCACGACAATTAAATTTACAGGTGAGCTCGTTCTTAAGGAAGTCTTTTTATGATTTTGAGAATAGATTGCTACCTAATGATTATATTGTACTTAGGAATCATGGAGAGGACCAAGGGATGCATAAGGGATGGCTTGGAGGCGTGGAGGACCAGCAAGGGCGCCCAAGTCAAGGTGGAGACCCAAACCGAGACTAGTGTGGAGTAAAGCGGACGCCCAGGACGCATCCGGACTCCGTTTTTGATGATCCACCTATGGATGGAAAGATAATTTCATAAGGAAGCCAATGGCATTGATTTGAGGTCAAAATTCTTTCGAAGTCATCAGAAAACATTGAAACAAGTTAGCGTCCAGAATCTATTCCGGTGCTGCGTCACCGTTTCTGGTCCGTTAGGCCGTGTATTGTGGTTGAGCCCATTAGGGGGCACATCCAGGGGTGGCGACGACCCTTAGACCTCTATAACCAGCCGCCGCTTCTCTCGTTAGTTTTTGGGGGTTTTGCTTAGATTATTCTATTCACAACAGTTTCGCCGTGCCATCGGTTTGTGAGACCCCAACTCGTGAGATTAATCATTCATCTGCAATTGGTTGCATTCTTTCGTGTTCTTGCTTGTGTTCTTTGATTAGCAAGCAAAGGACTCAGCTTTCTTAGTGAGGTCAACTATGCTTCGATGGTCAATAACCAGAGGAGACGTGGTGCTACGATTGCGGGGTTCAGAGCCGAGTTGTTCGGAAGCCGGATCGAATTGTGTCACGATTCCACCAAATCGAGAGTTATTAGAACCTTTTGGAAGATCGGGAACCCTAGTTCACATCAAGTGGTAATCAGAGCTTTAGGTACACCGTCAGGTTCACCCTTACCCTAGTTTAGTTTGTTTTCGCCTTCGTCCTATAATCCAAAAAAAGCCAAAAACAGTTTAGTCTAGGTTTTTTTCTTATTCCAGAACCATGTTTGGCCTTTGCATAGTTCTTGTTAGATTCTGTAGTGTTGAATTTGTGTCCTGGTCAGGGTCTTGTTGCTAGTTAGGTTGTGTTAGAGTCTAGTCATGTGTTTTTCCCCATCATTTCCATTCAACGCTATCCCCTTCCACCGTCCCAAACAACAAGTCAAATCCACCATATTACTCGACTTGCCCCGCTAGCCGCCTTGTGTCAATTCTCGCCATCGCGCAAACCCTAGATAGGTCGCCAGCCGCTCATTGTTGCTTGCATCATAGCCCTCCTTGCATCATTAGCTGAATACCTACTACTGTGATCAGTGTTGGAGTTTAGGGACGCTTCGCCCTAACTGCCGCCGCCGTGTTGTGCCTTTCGAGAAACATAGCTTGAGATACCTTCGATAAAACAGGCATAACTTTTGGCTCATTTATCAGAAAAATTTGAAATTTTTACAGCAGCTTCTTGACTCCATTTGGAGCCGACCCAAACTAGCCGACTCCATTTGAAGGCATACCCTGAATACTTCTGGGTGAAGGCTACAACAGTACTTCCTTGCGCTTGCGGACTTTTCTGCTGATGCTAAGAAGCGCTAACAAGCTTTCTGGCGCCGTTGCCGGGGATCGAACCCGGGTCACTAGTGTGACAGGTGGGAATACTCATGTTTGTATCATAACCTAGTTCACCCGTGTGTCCTTGTGTTTTATCCAAAAAATATTTTCTTCTATGTTCATGACTCTTCTTCATGAAGCTTATCTTTCAAAAAACATGGGCATTATTATTTTAAAATTGCTCTCTTTGTTTTTTGTTTATTTGTTAAAATTAAAAATAGGTACAAGAAAAAATGCTGGGGAGATCTCTCAAGCACAACTAACACACCCTTCAAGATCTCCCCTGGATGTTGCACAAACATCAAGCAGGCCATCATATAGAAGGACAAGACACATGACTTCCATGAACACCTTCTTCAACACCGGTTATTTGTGCAACACCTCTCTCACTCTCCTGACCAACCATGACTCCATGCATATCTTGGATCACACTTCATTTAAATATTCTAAAAACAACAAAGGGGAGTCATGGTCATAACATTTCTTTTAGATAGAAGCTTGCATGAAGCTGTTCCTCCTACATTTGTCGTGTATGCAAGTCACTAACATGCAGGAGTTACCAATAAATGACTCACTACATGATGACATAAAGAGATGGACTCCAACCCCTGCCTTGTAGTCACCTGAGATGGAAACCAAGCCACCGCAGCGTCAACTCTGATGCTTCATCCATACATGCTGTTGGTATATACATTCAGGTATGTCAAGGTAATGTTGACCAACTGATTCACTCATTTTTGTCTCCATGAAAATATAAAATCATGCTCTTCCTCTATTCATGTCATATCTCTGAGTTTGTGTGTATTCACGTAAGAGCTCTTGTGGTATATCCATAGGTTTTTTAATTTAAACATGGTGCTTAGGTTAAACTAGCCTTCTTTAATCAAAATTGTGACATGGTGTTGCATTTTGATTAATGAGCTTTGAGTTGTTGTCATGAATAGTGAAAGAAATTCATGTTGGAGATAAAGCAAGGCATACTTTTCTTTGTTTTTTATATACTAGCCTTGTTTTGAGTTTGAATAAAAGGTTGGCTGAGCAAACTTCTGCCTGGTTCCCTTATTTAAAAATCATTCTCTGTTGAATGAATCTTGGTTATCTTGTAATATTTCCTCTCTCTATGCCAGTAAGTTTTGGTTTGGAAGTGTTGGTCCTACATCTTTTTAACTAAGCATGGTGTTAGTTCAAAGCTGGGATGTGAGATCATGCTTCTATAGGCTTTTTAATGTAAGCATGGTGCTTAAATTCTTAAGCCTACCTTGACAAATTAGACGTGGTGTCTAGGTTGATCTTAGAACCAAAGCTGCTAGTATAGATTTTGGTTAATCTTATGGACTAACCCCTTGCAAAAATTTATCAACTCCATGAGGGTAAGTCTTTGAGATGACAACAGAGACAAGTATTTTGGGTGAACCCTGAAAATAAAAATATAATGATAAATAAAATCTTAAAAAAAGTGTCGTTACCCAAGAAATGGGTACCCCAAACCCTTGGTTTGCCGGGCTAAACCCCGCAAAATCAGCAACAGGAACCCTCCAGCGACCTCCCACGATTAACGTTCGAAGGCCTGCAGGCTAAACCATATTGGGTTGACCCACGAACGGGCTACGACGGCCCAAAGCCAAAGCCTGCTCGAGGGGCTATCGAGCGGACTGGGACTGTACACTCGAGGGTACGATTCGGGCAACCCCTCGAAGACGGAACTTCGCCCGGCGAACGAGCCTGCCCTCGAGGACGGAACTTCATTCGCGCGAATGGGCAGCCCTCGAGGACAGTGCACCCCTCGGCTACCGACTCTCCCATACGGATCCGAGCGCATTTAATGCGTTTTACCAACCCCCGCCTAACCGTATGGCCACAGTTACAGTAACAGTTGTGGGAGTGGCGGTCAAATCTTGCTTTTACCGCCCATGCCCCGAAATCTGCGGATCGTACTTCGCTATTGCGCCATGCCGAGCACTATGCCCCGTCCAGCACCCCCTCGAGACGCATAAATCAGCACGTTTCCCGCATTTCCTGGGATTCGACCTTATCCGGTGAGGCTCGACCCCTTCGACTCGACCCCCTCGACTCGAGCCAAGTCCTCGACCGCTGCCTCTCGACTTCATCGGACGAACCCTCGAGCGAGACTCCAATGACTCTGGGCTGCACTTCAACAACTCCCGACGCGATGGCTGCAGGGCCTCCCATACCGACGTACATCACTACAGCAACACCGACGTGATCGGCCTCCATGCCATGCGACACCAGCCATGTGAACTCTAAATATATATACTCCTGTGCCCCTCCTTCACCTATAAAAGGAGGCACTAGGACGTTAGGGAAGAAGAGGATAGAACGATAGGATCCAGAGCATAGAAACGCTAAGGCTTTAGATCACAAAACAATACCGTGAGACAGTGTAAAGTAGAGAGCTAGGCGCTTGAAATGCCTAAGCTCCAGCTCACGCTCCTCACACCTGCTTGTATTTTCCCCTGTAATAACACTTCGGTGCAAGATAACATGAACTATCCTCCCCCGTTGGACGTAGGGCCTTCTTTGCCCGAACCAGGATAAATCGCCGTGTCCTTCTTGCATCACCCACCGGACTAAGGGAGCATGTGATTACGATTATTACTCGTTGGTGTTAACCCCTCGGGGGTCAAAGCACCGACAGTTGGCACGCCAGGTAGGGGAACCACGTGTCACTAATGATTTCCCGCCATTTTTTCTGGATGGGCGACTTTGTTTCACCACTTCCGCGAGCTACGGTGATCTGGTTTGGGAGCCTGGAGTTCATGACCCTCGGCCAGGGCTATGACATGACCCTGCTCTCGATCAGTGACCCGAACGGAGGTCGCAGTATGCCCCCACACTCATGGGGGCCCGCTCGCCGGTCTCACCACCATGCTTCCACATCCAGAAGGAGGCACGATCGACACCGTCATCACCATCAACCTGAGTCGGGGTTGTGGTGGGTTCCCGCCGCTTTCTCCTCGCCCTTGACCGGAGATGAGGAACCCCTTGTTGAGGGATTGTCTGACCCAAGTTCAGAGGTAGAGGGCAAACCTGTAGGACCCCACCACAACCCCGATTCCACCTTCACAGTATGCTCATCGAGGAAGCACGACGAAGTCCCCGCTCGATCGAGCCCGCTCCCACACGAGCTGTTCGAGCGTCATCGGCGGCCTTTGTTCGACTTCAACAATGCCACGACGACGATCCCGACAGCGACCCACTCCAACATGAGCACATTAGAGGACCACCCAGGTGCCCTTCTCCATGCAATGACGGACATGGGGACTGTCACACCAGCCTCCGAGGGCTTGGCCTTCGTGAGAGCGCCCGGCCCCCGGAGGTACACCGTCGGCACACTCCGACGACAGCTGTAGGAGGAGGCGCGGGGACAATTCCCCATTTTCTGCAGCAGCGACCTTGACTCTGACTCCGATCATTGGGATCCTACCTGTGAGTGCCTCCACATCGATGGTGATGTCGACTCTGATCAGGACATCATCGATCTAGTGGCCGGGGCAGCTACCGCTGCGGCGGGAGGTGCTCTCCCCAGAGCAGAGGACCAACAATCAGACGCACCCCGAGAGGCGTGCCCCCATCCTGGTGAGCAGGACGCATAGCTGGCACAAATTTGGGAGCTGCAGGCGAAGCTCGCCAACGAGCAGGAACGATTGCGCCTGCTCGAGCTAACCCTCGAGCAAGAGCGGCGACCGCCCAGCGGTAGAGCCCGAGCCAGGGCCCGAGAGGTCAACCGGCAGATCAACGAGGCTGGGGCACCCAAGCAACCCGCCAACCATTATCCCCGAGCAAGCTAGAACATTGTCACGGCGGATATGCTCCTTCGCAATATGCGTGCGCCATCCAACTCGTAAGCTCAGCGGATACGACGCGAGGTCGAGGATCTTCTCCAAGTTGCTACTGTCCAGCAAGCTGAGAGCTCAGCCTCGAGGCGTCGAGGGGCAGCCTCCGAACCTCAGGTTGAGCCCTCCCAGCCCGAAAGGGAGAGCTCGATCGATCAGGGGGCAGCCCCCCGACCGAAGAAGAAGCCGGCCCAAGAACGTATCAACGACGACCGCACTCCCCGCGATGCGCGCCTTGACATTGTCGAGAACCGCAGACGCAAGTACGGGGATGCCGAGGATCGAGGGTACAGGGCCCATCGTGAAGGGCGTTACGACAGCGACGAAGACCGACGGGCCCCGGAGCCACTGGGTCCCCGAGTCTTCAGCAGGACGATCCGCTGCGCCCAGCTGCCCGACAAGTTTCGACCACCCACGAGCATCATCAAATACAATGATGAAACCAATCCCAAGCTCTGGCTAGCCGACTTTTGGCTGGCTTGTCAGGCGAGCGGGGCACGCGATGATCACATCAACATACGTCACCTTCCCCTATTCCTGTCCGACACCACGCGTAGGTGGCTCGAGGAGCTTCCCCTGACCAGATTCGCGGCTGGGTCGTCCTTGTCTGGATCTTTGAGGGGAACTTCAAAGGTACCTACATGCGTCCCAGGAACTCCTGGGAACTGCGCAACTGCAAGCAGAAACCAAGGGAGTCTCTCCGCGACTTTGCTCGATGATTCTCCAAGCTCCGCACCGAACTACCCCACATCTCCGATCTCGATGTCATTCTAGCATTCGTTGCGGGTACAACCTACAAGGACCTAGTTCACGAGTTGGGGTGTAACCGCCCCAACACCGTCGACGAGCTCATGGATGTGGTCGCCAACTACGCGGCCGGCGAAGAGGCGGTCGGTGCCTTCTTTCGCAATGGGAAGGACAAGGGAAAGGCGCCGGCAGCCAATGACACCAGAGGCTCGAGCAAAGGGCCGAAGAGAAACAACAAGAAGAAGAAAAATCAGCAAGGCAAGTGTGAGGCTGCAGAAGACAATCTCGTCATAGCAACCGAACACAAAAGACCTCGAGGTCCCCCCGAGGGCGCCATCTTTGACAAAATGCTCGAGGAGCCCTGCCCATATCACAAGGACGAGGCAAAGCACAAGCTTAAGGACTGCCGCATGCTTCGAATGCACTTTGAGCAAGTGGGCGTGAAGAAAGGTGACAACTAGAAAGACCAAGGCGGCAGTGAGGGAGACGACGGGGAAAACGGAAAATTCCCCGAAGTCTATGACTGCTACATGATCTACGGGGCCCCTCGACCCAACTCACGCCTCGACAGCGCAAGCGGGAGCGTCGAGAAGTCTTCTCCGTCCGAGTCACGACACCTCACTACCTCGACTGGTCTGACGCGCCCATCACGTTCGACCGCAATGACCATCCGGATCGAGTCCCCAACCCCGGGGCCTATCCGCTCGTCGTCCACCCAATCATCATAAACACCCGCCTCTCGAAGGTCCTCATGGACGGCGGCAGTAGCCTGAACATCATCTACCTCAAGACCCTCGACCTCCTGGGAGTCAAGAGGTGCCAACTCTGACCCAGCGCCGAGGGATTCCATGGCGTCGTGCCAGGGAAAAAGGCCCTCCCCGTTGGCCGTATCGATCTTCCTGTCTGCTTTGGCACCCCTACCAACTTCAGGAAAGAGACCCTCACCTTCGAGGTGGTCGGGTTTCATGGAACGTATCACACTATCATCGGCTGACCGGGCTACGCGCAGTTCATGGCGATCCCGAACTACACCTAACTCAAGCTCAAGATGCCAGGACCCAAGGGCATCATCACCATCGCCTCCTCCTACGAGCACGCATACGACTACGATGTCGAATGCGTTGAGTATGGAGAGGCCGTCAAGCAAAATGACATGATAGCCGTGACCCTCGAGCGCCTCGCTGACGAGGTGCCAGATCCCAAGCAGCACGCCGGCAACTTTGAGCCGGCACAAGACACCAAGAAAGTCCCCCTCGACCCGAGCTGACCCGGCGAGAAGGTGCTAACGATCAGCGCCGACCTCGAGGGCAAATAGGAAGCCGTGCTCATCAACTTTCTCTGCGTGAACACTGATATGTTTGCGTGGAGTCCTTCGGATATGCCGGGCATACCGAGGCAAGTCACCGAGCATGCCTTGGAGATCCGGGCCGAGTCTAGACCGGTGAAGCAACGCCTGCGTCGCTTCGATGAGGAGAAGTGCAGGATCATCGGTGAGGAGGTGCACAAGCTTTTGGCGGCTGGATTCATCAAGGAGGTCCATCACCCCGAATGGTTAGCTAATCCCGTGCTAGTTAAGAAAAAGAATGGAAAAATGCGGATGTGTATTGACTATACTAGTTTAAACAAAGCATGTCCCAAAGTTCCGTTTCCTTTACCACGCATTGATCAAATTGTTGACTCTACCGTGGGATGTGAAACCCTCTCGTTCCTTGATGCTTATTCCGGCTACCACCAAATCAAGATGAAAGAGTCTGACCAGCTCGTGACTTCCTTCATCACACCTTTTGGCATGTACTGCTACGTCACCATGCCCTTCGGCCTTCGAAACACCGGGGTGACGTATCAGCGGTGCATGCTCCACGTCTTCGGTGAACACATAGGCGACACGATCGAGGCCTATGTAGATGACATCATGGTCAAGTCTAGAAAAGTGGACAACCTCATCCATGACCTCGAAATCACGTTCGGGTGCCTTCGAGCCAAGAACATAAAACTCAACCCCGAGAAATGTGTCTTCGGAGTGCCTCGGGCATGCTCCTCGGATACATCGTCTCCCAGCGTGGGATCGAGGCCAACCCCGAGAAGGTGGCGGCCATCATGCGAATGGGGCCGATTCGCGATCTCAAGGGCGTGCAGAAGATCACGGGCTGCCTCGCGGCCCTCAGCCGTTTCATCTCACATTTAGGGGAGAAGGCCATGCCTCTGTACCGCCTCTTGAAAAAATTCGAGCGATTCACATGGACCGCGGAGGCCGAGGAGGCTCTCGACGAACTCAAAGGCATGCTGACATCCACCCCGATTCTCGTCCCTCCTAGACCAGTGACGTCGACTGAACCGCCCGAGCCCCTCCTCCTCTATGTCGCCGCAACCACTCAGGTGGTCAGCGCGGCCATAGTGGTTGAGAGGCAAGAGGAAGGGCGTGCCTTGCCTGTCCAGTGGCCGGTTTACTTCGTCAGCGAAGTGCTTTCGGAAACGAAAATCCGCTACCCACAGGTGCAGAAGCTGCTCTACGCCATCGTCCTTACACGTCACAAGATCTAGCACTACTTCCTCAGCCACCCGGTTACCGTGGTATCTTCGTTCCCCATGGGGGAGATCATCCATAACCGGGAGGCCGCTGGAAGGATTGCCAAGTGGTCGGTCGAGCTGATGGGCGAGACCATCACCTACGCACCATGGAAGGCCATCAAGTCTAAAGTGCTGGCGGATTTCGTCGCCGAGTGGACCGACACCCAGTTGCCACCAGTCCAAATTCAAGCCGAGCTGTGGACGATGTACTTCGACGGGTCGCTCATGAAGACAGGAGCAGGCGCGGGCTTGGTCTTCATTTCACCCCTCGGAGTCCACATGCGCTACGTCATTCGCATCCACTTTGCCGCTTCTAACAACGTCACGGAGTACGAGGCACTTGTCGCCGGATTACGAATCACCCTTGAACTCGGGGTCCGACGCCTTGACGTTCGAGGCGACTCGCAGCTAATCATCGACCAAGTGATGAAGGCCTCGAGCTGCCACGACGCCAAGATGGAAGCATACTGCAACGAAGTGCGCAAGTTGGAAGACAAATTCCACGGCCTCGAGCTTAGTCATATCGCTCGACGATACAACGAAGCCGCGGATGAGCTCGCGAAAATCGCATTGACTCGAGGTACGGTCCCTCCGGACGTGTTCTCGAGGGACCTCTTCGAGCCCTCCGTTGATTTGGGCTCGGGGGCTTGCTCTACGCCTTCGAAGCTCCACCCCATGACCTCGATCGGGGCCCCCTTGACCGGGGCCCAGGTTATGGAGATCTAGGAGACATCTCCTCCGTCGAACCCGTCACCGGATTGGCGAGCCCCTTTACTCAACTGCCTCATTCGGGGAGAACTTCCGGAGGACTGGACCGAAGCTCGACGGATCGCGCGACGGGCCAAGTCCTACGTCATCTACGGTGACGGCAAGGAACTCTACAGGCGAAGCCCTTCGGGCGTTCTTCAGTGCTGCATTACCATCGAGGAAGGCAGGAGGCTCCTCGAGGACATACACTCGGGAGCCTGCGGCCACCACGGCACCAAGGACCCTCGTAGGCAATGGCTTTTGACAGGGTTTCTACTGGCCGACCGCCGTTTTCGACGCCACGAACATCGTCCGCTCGTGCAAAGGGTGTCAATTCTATGCCAAGCAGACGCACCTCCCAGCTCACGCCCTACAAATGATCCCCATCACCTGGCCGTTTGCGGTCTGGGGGCTCGATCTTGTGGGGCCTCTCAAAAGGACAACCAAAGGGTACACGCACCTGCTCGTTGCCGTCGATAAGTTTACCAAATGGATCGAGGCCTGGCCCATCAGCAACATCCGCTCCGAACGGGCGGTCGAGTTCTTCACCGACATCATCCATCGCTTCGGGGTCCCGAACGTCATCATCACCGACAACGGCACGCAGTTCACCGGCAAGAAGTTCTTGGATTTTTGCGATCGCCATCACATCCGTGTGAATTGGTCCGCGGTTGCGCACCCTCGAACTAACGGCCAGGTCGAGCGCGCCAATGGCATGATTTTGCAGGGCCTCAAGCCAAGGATCCTCAAACGCCTTGGCAAGCATGGAAAAAAATGGGCCGCGGAGTTGCCATCGGTCCTATGGAGCTTAAGGACAACACCTAGTCGAGCCACCGGGTTCACCCCATTCTTCTTGGTCTATGGGTCCGAGGCCGTCCTCCCCACTGACCTCGAATATGGTTCCCCTCGACTAAAGGCGTACAACGAGCAAACCAACGAAGAAGCCCTCGCAAACGCCGTCGACCAGGTCAAGGAGGCTCGAGACATGGCGCTGCTTCACTCCGCGAGGTATCAGCAAAAACTTCGACGCTACCACGACAAGCACGTGCGCCCGAGAGACCTCCAAGTTGGAGACCTCGTCCTACGTCGACGACAGAGCAACAAAGGACGTCACAAGCTGACGCCACCATGGGAAGGTCCATTCGCCGTAGCTGAGGTGCTAAAGCCCGGGACGTACAAGCTCGCTAACGACAAAGGCGAAATCCTCACCAACGCATGGAACATCGAACAGCTACGTCATTTCTACCCTTAGGACACCAATGTCCTCGTACATTCTTGCATGTTTTGTACATTTTCGCATGACAAATATAAGGAGTACTTTCGATTATAAGTTCAAACTTGTTATTGTACATGCAAGAGGTAGCCTCGACCCTGTCTTGCCAGAGTCGAGCCTCCCTCAGGGGCCAACGGGGGGGACCCCTTAAGTTCCTAAAAATACAAATAATTTTTAAATTCGAGCATCCCCTTTCACTTCGCAACTAAGTTGAAAACACCTCGAACTCCCTAGGGGTCAAGGGCTGTCGAGCCAGAGCTCTCCTACACCTCTGGGCTATGGTACCTCCACTCGCTCCCCCCTCGAGGGATACGAGCCTGCGTCGAACACTTAGTCAAAAAGCAAAAGTCAAGCGATCAGAACTCGAGCGCCTCTTCTTTCTCACTCCTCGATACGCTTCACGACTAAGTAGAAAACGCCTCGAACTCCCTAGAGGGTCGAGGGCTGTCGAGCCGGGAGCTCTCCTATGCCTCCGGGCTATGGTACCTCCACTCGCTCCCCCCTCGAGGGATATGAGCATGCGTCGAAAACTTAGTCAAAAAAGCAAAGTCTAGGTGAAAGAAAGCAGAGGAGGCTTGAAACTAAAATGACAAATTGCATTACGATAGATGCATTAATGTTCAAAAAGGCTTTCGAAGCCACATTGAATATAAGTTATAAAAAACTAACTTATTACACGGGCATCTCCGCCCAGCCTTGCCCTACAGGCCCACTCCATCGCCGCCCTCCTCGACGAGGTACCCTTCATCCGTGGGGGGGAGGACTTCATCCTTGAACAACTTCGCCAGTGCTCCCCTGGCCTCTCGGCGTCATTGATGAGCCCTTGGCATCGCTCCTTGTTCTCGGCGTCAGTCTTCGAGATATCAGGAACGAAGCCTTGGGCGACCACGTCCATGTTGAAGACGAAGCTGGAGGAGACCACTGCCAGCGCCCGCTTCACGCCGGTATGAAGTGCCTCCTGCACGCGATCACGAAGGGTGGCGTCGAGGTAGTAGATCCGGTCGACGAGCGCGGCACCCGGGATGTCTTCTTCAGCACCCTCGATGGGCCCAACCTCCCAGGAGGCGTAGAGCCTATCGAGGGCAACCCAGAGCCAGTCGAGAAGCGCCCCCTCCGCCACGAGGCTCTCCTACAGTGCCTTGGCGGCGGTATAGGTAGCGCGCAGCTCGGTCTCGAGGCCTGAAACACAAAACAAGAGTTAGGCAAACCATACGAGAAGAAAAAAGATCAAAGGCTCTTCAAGGAACTCACCAGCATAGCGAGTCTCGAGGGCGCTGTGATCCCCTAGCACGGCGTCGCGCTCCCCCGAGCCTCATCTAGCTCCCGCTGGGCCTCCTTGAAGTCCCGGGTCACCTCCGTCTTCTCGTAGCGGAGGGTCTCGAGGGTGCCACCAGCCAAGATGATGGCCTGCTCCTTCTCTTGGAGGGTAGCCTTCATCGCCCTGAGCTGGGTTTCCAGGCTAGCGGCTCGGTTCTTCTCCTCCTAGGCCAAGGCAGAGAGGGTGTTGCGCACCGTGGAGACTTCAGCGAGATTGGCCTCGAGCGAGCGGATGCACTCCACAGAGCTTTGGGCCTCCCCCACGAGTAGCTCGACGCGCTCCTGGGCTCGGATGCTCTCGCCCTTGGCCCTCTTCATTTCGGCCTTGGCCGCATCAGCTTCCTCCTTGGCATGCCTAAGCTCCTCCTTGAGTTGGGCGGCTTCCCCTCGAGCAGCCTCGGCGTCCTCCTTCACCCGAGCGGCCTCCTCTTTGGCTTTGGTGGCCTCCTCCCTGGTCCACTTTAGCTCCTCCTCGATCTCGGCCACCCTGCCCTGCGCAGAGCGACCGGCTTCGAGTTGGTGAAGCACTTCCTCCCGGCTGTTGAGCGTTTCATGGAGGAAGTCTGACTTGGAGTAGGAACGCCTCCGCACCTCCTGGGGACAAGAAATCGATGGTTAAGGCATTCCATACGAAAGAACTCAAAAAACTGCATATGGTCTACACAGGGACTCACCGCGAGATTTCGGTCGAGGCCTTCAGCGAGCTCGACGCCCAGCTTCAGCAAGTGCTGCAGCCACGCCTGGGACCGCTCTGCATCCTCCCAGCACTTGACTTCCATCGGGTCGTCCATCTCGATCCCTGAAGCGCTGGAGTCACCAAGCTCCCGGAGTATGATGCGCTCCTTGCCCCAATGTGAAGGACCGTCTTGTCCTTGGTTCACACCAAGGACTCGATCTCGTCCACCACATCGCGTGGGACACCGTAACGCTTGGCCAACTCCGCCGGGGTGTGGAGCTCTGACGTGGTGCCAGCATCCCTCAGCTCGAGGTCGGAAGTCGACCTCGGCAGGCCAGAAGCCGCTGTCTCCTCCGGCTGCTCCGTCGACGGTTGCGACGGCTGGCTCGACGCTGCTTCTGGCGCCTTCGGAGGCAGCGGAGGTGTCGAGGCTGTCGCTTCCCCCAACGCCACATCCTGTGGTGCCAGCAGGTCCACCATCGACGCATCTTCTGGTGGGTTCGATACCGAGGCCTCCTCCAATTGCACCCCCGGCAGCTGCGGGACCATCGACGCCTTCGACGCCATTTCTTCTTCGGCCAGCAGCTTGTCCAGAGTGATCATGAACACCCATTTCTTGGGCAGTCCCGAAGTCCCCTCTGCCTCCGATGTCTCAGGCGGCTGCTGCGCCGACGGGTCCAGCGGCGCCGTGTCCCCCGGCGGCGTCTGCTGCGCCTGCTGATGCTAGGGCTGGCCCCTAGTTTTCTCCTCCTCTTCCCGCCGCTCCAGTGGCTCTTTCTCCCCCTCCCGCTGCGGCCGTGGCAGCCCTGCTTCTTGCAGGGCCCCCTGCTCCTACTTCCTCTGGGCCTCGAGCTCGCGTAGCCCCGCCGGCCAGGGTCTCCGCTCTCCCGTCGAGGGGGGAAGGGCTGTGGTCTCCTCACCCTCGAGGTCGACGATGGCTACCTCCTTTCTCAACTCATGGCCCTCGGGGGCTCCCGCCTTGGGTGCGGGGATCGAGGCCACCGGTCGGCCAGGAGTGGAAGCTCCCGACGTTGGGGCTCCGCCCCTTGGCGCCGGGCCAAGCTCGAGGACCGCGGACGATGACGTCAAGGAGGCACTCCCTCCCACTTGCGTCCTCCCTGGCTCGGAGTCACCGCCCGTCGTGGCCCTTGAGACGCTCGACCCTGCAGCAAGAGCGGAACCCGTCAGCCTACCGCACGCCATAGCTTCGAGGGCTGAGGACAACCACTTGGCTTCCCACGGATCCAAGGGCCTCAACGTCGCACCTGTGACCGGGGCCTCCATCTTTGCAGCTGTGTCCACCTTGAGCCGCTTAGCTGGTGCAAGAGACGCCTCCTCGATTTGGCGCTTGGGCCTGGATGGGAAGCAGGACGGTAAAAAGCTTATCAAACTGCGCAAGGAGGATGCAACAAAAAAGAATTGAATCAACAACGCTTACCCGAAGGGGATAGAGGCCCTTCGGGTCCCCCTTGAACCGCCAGCAGATCTCGAGACCCCTCCCGAAGCCGAGCTCTTCCCGGGTCTGAGGCTGCTCGGGGCCATCGGTGGGGTCACCGCGCCTCCCTGCTCCAACGGGGCCTCCTGAGCACGGCTCTGCTCCGCCCGCGTCGACGATCGGGACCGGGTTTCCCGGGTCGAAGTGGGTGGGGTCCCACCTCGAGGACGATGGGAGGGGGTGAACCCCCTCGAGTCGAGGCGTCGGCCCACCTTTTCCCACGTCGGCGCTCCAAGGCCGACGCCACCGGCTGGGGGGCGCGCTCCTCCAGTGCATCCTCCGGCACCAAGGGGCGGTTAGCATGGGAGGAACCTGACAAGATGCGCTCAAGACGCCCCGCCACCCCCTCGACGTCATCGCTGTCATCGTCAGCATCATCTTCATCTCCCTCGGACGAGGGAGACTTCTCCTCCGGGAGCCCGTCGCGCCTCTGCTGAGCGCGGCGCCACGCAAGCCTTTTGCGATCCCAGAGCTTCTTGGCCTGCTTCTTCTCCTCTTCGTCCTTACACCACTTTTCATGCTGGGCGGTGAAGCGTCTTACCTGACGATCGGGAGTGTCCTCCCTCAGCGGGGGCCTCGATCTCCGGTAGTCGATTCTCCCCTACACGAAAACATTTAGTCACAGGGACAAGAAAAGGGGGGAATGAAAACACGAAAGGCATGGGTCGGGGCACTCACCAGGTCGAGGCAACCCTCCTCCGGCCGCATGGGGAGGCGGTTGACGTCTTCCACCCTGAATGAGCCCACGACCATCCCCTTTACCCACGCAACGACTTTCGCGGCGGATGGCCTCTCGCTGGACATCCGGCACCTCTCAAGAACCTCGGGCATCGCCGAGGGGAGCATCTCGTCCAACTGCAGCGGGCGCTCTATCAGAGGGAGCACCCGTCGACTGTGGAAGGCAGAGACCACCACACCTGCCGTTAGGCCCACCTCTCGAAGGGCCTTCATCGTGGCGATGAGGGGACGAAGTCGACGCTGAAGATCTCCCACGACACCGTGCGGCCAATTGAATGGACGCTCGGTGATAAGCCGCCCGGTGTACGGCGGGAGGTAACCTCCGTCGTTGCGAAGGTAGAACCATTGCTCATCCCACCGGGAGTGATTGGACATCAACCCGGTGGGGATATACTCGCACGGCTCCTCCAACTTTCCATTCAACACGAAGTTGAGGCAGCCCGCTCTGACGACTCGCCTTATTCCTGGTGCCACCGGGGAGGCGAACCACTCCCCCTTGTAAAGATGGAGCCACAGCTCCCAATGTGGCGCCATCCCAAGGTAGCCCTCGCAGACGGCCGTGAAGATGGCGGCGTTGGAGATGGCATTGGGGGAGAAATGTTGGAGCTCGACGCCGTAGAAGTTCATCAACCCCCGCATGAACTCACTCAGGGGTACGCCGAACCCATGCTGATGATATTTGAGGAAGCTCACCACATAGCCCTCCGGCATGTTTGGCTCGTGGTGGTTCCTCGGTGGTGCAATCCACTCCGGCCGATTTGGATCGGTGACGGGGCGAAGAAGTCCTTCTCCCACCAGCTCGTTCAGCCTTTGCCGCATCATAGTCGACGGGCGCCAGGGTTCGGCGTGCTGGAGGACGGGGGCCATGGCAGCAGCGGCGGCACGGATTCGCTCGATGGACGCGGCGGCGGCAGCAACAAGACGAATCTCCTCGGCGGATGGGCGATCGGGAAGGTTCCCAATTGCGATTTCTTGCTCTAAGTTTCTACCCTCACGCGTGCAGGAAAGCAGGAATTCTAGAGGATGGCAAAGGTGGGGGCGAACAGCGCCAGTCCCCCTCCATTTTTATACCCGGGAAGAGCAACGGGCGGAGTCCGGCGGCAGGGAAAAGGTAACTTCCCACAATTAATGCGCTTACCTGACCGTACCCCCCTCTCGATCCTTGACTAGATGCGCGTGTCACACCTCTGGCAAAGAGCCGTTGCTCGGACCCACCACGATCGCACCGCTAAGGCCTTCTCCTCAAAAGGCGTGTCCAACGATAAGAAAAAAGAGCCGTCACTCGCCAACGGAGATTTCTACGAAAGGTAAAACGAGCTCTGGCCCCACCTCAAAGTCTTGAGGGAGCGAAGGCTGGCCCTCGAGTGAGGGCTCAACGGCCACCCTTGAGCACAAAAAAATGGGCTCCGGCCCTAAGCCTCGAGGGAGCGAAGGCTGGCCCCACGATCAGGGTTCGACAGCTGCCCTCGAGCACCCGAGTCAAGGGTGACCAAGGGGGAGCCAACACAAGGCCTTGCTTGAGAATGAACTCTTGAGACCCCTTTGGACGCATCCAAGGTGAAATGCTACGGACTTTATGGGATCCCCCCGAAGGGAGGCATTGAGCCGCTGAGACCTATCGAATGGAATCGGTATCCGTAAGACCATGCGTTTTGCTCTAATGAGACCGCCTCTGGGCCACCAGCCGACCTCTATCGAACGAGGAACGGGCTCTCACTTGGATATTCCCGTTACTAGCTTACTAAGAACTTCACGACTCGCCCTATTAAGGGTAGTCCGACGCTTCTCGCCTCACGTCCGATTGAAAGGACTCATGAGATGAATGCCGAGGCCGGCAACGCCCCAGTCGCACGAGGCTCGGGAGCTCGACTGTGCCCGGCACCCCTCGACGAAAGAGGGTCAGAAATCCCTCTGGGGCTTGGCGTCCCGACGCACCCCTCGGTAAAACGCTGCGACTCCAGTTCAGGCCTGTACCCGACTGGAGAAGCACCCCTCGACCAAAGACAAATGATGCCCTCATAGGAGTCTTTCGACTCCTACGAGGCCTCGGGGGCTACCCCCGCGGGGGTCGCTCATGCGCCCCCACAGAAAGATCCGAATCACGTCTCATTTCCAATTCTTGACCCCCTGCCCGAGTGCCATCACTCGCGCAGGGGCTCGGGTGCTACTGTCGTTACCCAGGAAATGGGTACCCCAAACCCTTGGTTCACCGGGCTAAACCCCGCAAAATCAGCGACACGAACCCTCCAGTGACCTCCCATGATTAACGTTCGAAGGCCCACAGGCTAAAGCATATTGGGTTGACCCACGAACGAGCTACGATGAAACTTTGCCCGGCGAACGAGCCTGCCCTCGAGGATGGAACTTCGTTCACGCGAATGGGTAGCCCTCGAGGACAGTGCACCCCTTGGCCACTGACTCTCCCGTATGGATTCGGGCGCATTTAATGCATTTTACCTACCCCCGCCTAACCGTATGGCCACAGTTACGGTAACAGTTGTGAGAGTGGCGATCAAATCTTGCTTTTACCGCCTATGCCCCGAAATCCCGCGGATCGTACTTCGCTGTTGCGCCATGCCGAGCACTATGCCCCGTCCAGCACCCCCTCGAGACGCATAAATCAGCACATTTCCCGCATTTCCCGGGATTCGATCTTATCCGGTGAGGCTCGACCCCTTCGACTCGACCCCCTCAACTCGAGCCAAGTCCTCGACCGCTGCCTCTCGACTTCATCGAACAAACCCTCGAGCGAGACTCCAACGACTCCGGGCTGCACTTCAACAACTCCCGACGTGACAGCTACAGGGCCTCCCATACCGACGTACATCACTACAGCAGCACTGACGTGATCGGCCTCCACGCCATGCGACACCAGCCATGCAAACTCTAAATATATGTACTCCTATGCCCCTCCTTCACCTATAAAAGGAGGCGCCAGGACGTTAGGGAAGAAGAGGACAGAACGACAGGATCCAGAGCATAGAAACGCTAAGGCTTTAGATCACAAAACAATACCGTGAGACAGTGTAAAGTAGAGAGCTAGGCGCCTGAGACGCCCAAGCTCCAGCTCACGCTCCTCACACCTGCTTGTATTTTCCCCTGTACTAGCACTTCGGTGCAAGATAACACGAACTATCCTCCCCCGCTGGACGTAGGGCCTTCTTTGCCCAAACCAGGATAAATCGCCGTGTCCTTCTTGCATCACCCACCGGATTAAGGGAGCACACAATTACAAATATTACTCATTGGTGTTAACCCCTCGGGGGTCAAAGCATCGACAAAAAGTAATTTATCTTCCAACCCCAAGCTTTGTTGTCTTGTTATCTTAATACCACCATAAAAACAAGCTTGGGGAGCTTCCTAGCACGCTCAAGAGAGGCCACGAACTACATATCAAGCTAAGGCACCAACAATTAGTGGCACCCCCAAGTGAACCACATTGGTAAGTCAAAAGCAAGCTTGGGGGAGGGCTCCCACAAAGGTAACTTGTATCTCATATTTCTTTTTTTAAATTCTCCAGCTTATAAAATGGTGAGATGTTTAATAAATATATTTTTCCTCTCTCATATGTGTTAAGATAAGTTTCTACCCTTGTTGAAATGATGAACAGTTGCTCTATCTTATGTTTCACCTGTACCCATTTTATAATCGAGCTTTCTCTAAGATTTGGATTTATCAGCTAAAAATGTCTCATCCTAAAAACTTGGGCTAGTGGGTTGCACATGCTTGATCTTGTCTAAGTTATTGCCGGATATGATATGGTGACATGGGCTGCACTATGACTTTGTTCTGAGTGAAACTTGACATCCAGAGTTTTATTTTCAAAAACAAAAGTTCCTCAATGATTATGAAATACCTACCAAGGCCATATGACATGTTTCAATTCTGTAAACCTTTTAGTCATATGCTGCTTGTGGAACATTGAGTTAGGTCAAATTATTGTGACCTAAGTGAGATTATGATCATGCACCCATGACTGAATTCACATGCACCCACCAAATAAAGCCAACTCTCACCCCGAGAGTTGCGCACAACATGCACCCATCCATCCACCAAAAATATGCCAACTCTTACACCAAGAGTTGTGCACTCTTCCACCAAATAAAAATGCCAATTCTCATCTTGAGAGCCGCACATTCATTTTCCACCATATAATTACTCCTCGCATTCCATCATGGCATCTCTCCATCCAAAAATTCCTCATATGTCAGTAACGGATATGGGCTATTAAGAAAAACATGCCAAGGGGCATGCAATAAACAAATAAGAAAAAAGGAGAGAAGAAGAAGAAAAGAGAGAAGAAGAAAAAAGAGAGAAGAAATATGGATTTATGATCTTATAGCCCATATCCCTCCAAAAAGTTTCATTCCATCCAATAAAGGAGAGAGTCATGATGCATGGAGTACCAAAAATATTTAGAAGTAGGATTTCACCATCCTCATACTCCACACACTTGCACATCTCAATCAAAGTGTATGACTCGTATGTCCTTGTGGTTCAGTTTTTGACTTAGTAATATATGTGATGCAAGTATGCCCACCTTTATACCTGCCCAAAACTCCACTCATAAGCCTTAGTGGTAGGATATGAAAGGCAATATTACAATGCCTTTGGTGAGGTATTCATACACATTGAGTGATCGAGAGAATCATTGGAGGAACTTAATTTTCTTTGCAAAAACTTTCAAAACCTCCGAAAACGCGTACGACTGCGATGTCGAATGCATCGAATATGGGGAGGCCGTCGAGCAAAACGCCATGATAGCCGTGACCCTCGAGCACCTCACCGACGAGATGCCAGATCCCAAGCGACACGCCGGCAACTTCGAGCCAGCACAAGACACCAAGAAAGTCCCCCTCGACCCAAGCTGCCCATGCGAGAAGGTGCTAACGATCAGCGCCGACCTCGAGGACAAATAGGAAGTCGTGCTCGTCGACTTTCTCTGCACAAACGCCGATATGTTTGCGTGGGGTCCTTCGGATATGCCGGGCATACCGAGGGAAGTCGCCGAGCACGCCTTGGAAATCCAGGCCGGGTCCAGACCGGTGAAGCAACGCCTGCGCCGCTTCGACGAGGAGAAGCGCATGATCATCGGCGAGGAGGTACACAAGCTTTTGGTGGCTGGATTCATCAAGGAAGTTCATCACCCCGAATGGTTAGATAATCCCGTGTTAGTTAAGAAAAAGAATGGAAAGATGCGGATGTGTATTGACTATACTAGTTTAAACAAAGCATGTCCCAAAGTTCCGTTTCCTTTACCACGCATTGATCAAATTGTCGACTCTACCGCGGGGTGTGAAACCCTCTCGTTCCTCGATGCTTACTCCGGCTACCACCAAATTAAGATGAAAGAGTCCGACCAGCTCGCGACTTCCTTCATCACACCTTTTGGCATGTACTGCTACGTGACAATGCCCTTCGGCCTCTGAAACGCCGGGGCAACGTATCAGCGGTGTATGCTCCATGTCTTCGGTGAACACATAGGCGACATGGTCGAAGCCTACGTCGATGACATCGTGGTCAAGTCCAAAAGAGCGGACAACCTCATCCGAGACCTCGAAATCGCGTTCGGGTGCCTTCGAGCCAAAAACATAAAACTCAATCCCGAGAAATGTGTTTTCGGAGTGCCTCGGGGCATGCTCCTCGGATACATCGTCTCCCAACACGGGATCGAGGCCAACCCCGAGAAGGTGGCGGCCATCACGCGAATGGGGCCGATTCGGGATCTCAAGGGCGTGCAGAGGGTCACGGGCTGTCTCGCGGCCCTCAGCCGCTTCATCTCACGTTTAGGGGAGAAGGCCATGCCTCTGTACCGTCTCTTGAAAAAATCCAAGCGATTTACGTGGACCGCGGAGGCCGAGGGGGCCCTCGACGAACTCAAAGCCAAGCTGACGTGCACTCCGATCCTCGTCCCTCCTCGACCAGCAACGGCGACTGAACCACCTGAGCCCCTCCTCCTCTATGTCGCCGCAACCACCCAGGTGGTCAGCGTGGCCATAGTGGTGGAGAGGCAAGAGGAAGGACGCGCCTTGCCAGTCCAGCGGCCGGTTTACTTTGTCAGCGAAGTCCTTTCGGAAACGAAAATCTGCTACCCGCAGGTGCAGAACCTGCTCTACGCCATCGTCCTTACGCGTCGCAAGCTCCAACATTACTTCCTCGGCCACCCGGTTACTGTGGTATCCACTTTCCCCTTGGGGGAGATCATCCATAACCGGGAGGCCGCTGGAAGGATTGCCAAGTGGTCGGTCGAGCTGATGGGCAAGACCATCACCTATGCACCACGGAAGGCCATCAAGTCTCAAGTGCTGGTGGATTTCGTCGCCGAGTGGATCGACACTCAGTTGCCACCAGTCCAAATTCAAGCCGAGCTGTGGACGATGTACTTCAACGGGTCGCTCATGAAGACAGGAGCAGGCGCGGTCTTGCTCTTCATTTCACCCCTCGGAGTCCACATGCGCTACGTCATTCGCATCCACTTTGCCGCTTCTAACAACGTCACGGAGTACGAGGCACTTGTCGCCGGATTACGAATCACCCTTGAACTCGGGGTCCGACGCCTTGACGTTCGAGGCGACTCACAGCTAATCATCGACCAAGTTATGAAGGCCTCGAGCTGCCACGACGCCAAGATGGAAGCATACTGCAATGAAGTGCGCAAGTTGGAAGACAAATTCCACAGCCTCGAGCTTAGTCATATCGCTCGACGATACAACGAAGCCACGGATGAGCTCGCGAAAATCGCATCGACTCGAGGTACGGTCCCTCCGAACGTGTTCTCGAGGGACCTCTTCGAGCCCTCCGTCGATTTGGGCTCGGGGGCTTGCTCTACGCCTTCGAAGCTCTACCCCATGACCTCGATCGGGGCCCCCTCGACCGGGGCCCAGGTTATGGAGATCTAGGAGACATCTCCTCCGTCGAACCCGCCACCGGATTGGCGAGCCCCTTTACTCAACTGCCTCATTCGGGGAGAACTTCCGGAGGACCGGACCGAAGCTCGACGGATCGCGCGACGGGCCAAGTCCTACGACATCTACGGTGACGGCAAGGAACTCTACAGGCGAAGCCCTTCGGGCGTTCTTCAGCACTGCATTACCATCGAGGAAGGCAGGAGGCTCCTTGAGGACATACACTCAGGAGCCTGCGGCCACCACGGCACCAAGGACCCTCGTAGGTAATGCTTTTTGACAGGGTTTCTACTGGCCGACCGCAGTTTTCAACGCCACGAACATCGTCCGCTCGTGCAAAGGGTGTCAATTCTACGCCAAGCAGACGCACCTCCCAGCTCACGCCCTACAAATGATCCCCATCACCTGGCCGTTTGCGGTCTGGGGGCTCGATCTTGTGGGGCCTCTCAAAAGGACAACCAAAGGGTACACGCACCTGCTCGTTGCCGTCGATAAGTTTACCAAATGGATCGAGGCCTGGCCCATCAGCAACATCCGCTCCGAATGGGCGGTCGAGTTCTTCACCGACATCATCCATCACTTTGGGGTCCCGAACGTCATCATCACCGACAACGGCACGCAGTTCACCGGCAAGAAGTTCTTGGATTTTTGCGATCGCCATCACATCCGTGTGAATTGGTCCGCGGTTGCGCACCCTCGAACTAACGGCCAGGTCGAGCGCGCCAATGGCATGATTTTGCAGGGCCTCAAGCCAAGGATCCTCAAACGCCTCGGCAAGCATGGAAAAAATGGGCCGCGGAGTTGCCATCGGTCCTATGGAGCTTAAGGACAACACCTAGTCGAGCCACCGGGTTCACCCCATTCTTCTTGGTCTATGGGTCCGAGGCCGTCCTCCCCACTGACCTCGAATATGGTTCCCCTCGACTAAAGGCGTACAACAAGCAAACCAACGAAGAAGCCCTCGCAAACGCCGTCGACCAGGTCGAGGAGGCTCGAGACATGGCGCTGCTTCACTCCGCGTGGTATCAGCAAAAACTTCGACGCTACCACGACAAGCACGTGCGCCCGAGAGACCTCCAAGTTGGAGACCTCGTCCTACGTCGACGACAGAGCAACAAAGGACGTCACAAGCTGATGCCACCATGGGAAGGTCCATTCGCCATAGCTGAGGTGCTAAAGCCTGGGACGTACAAGCTCGCTAACGACAAAGGCGAAATCCTCACCAACGCGTGGAACATCGAACAGCTACGTCGTTTCTACCCTTAGGGCACCAGTGCCCTTGTACATTCTTGCATGTCTTGTACATTTCCGCATGACAAATATAAGGACTACTTTCGATTATAAGTTCAAACTCGTTATTGTACATGCAAGAGGTAGCCCCGACCCTGTCTCACCAGAGTCAAGCCTCCCTCGGGGGCTAACAGGGGGAACCCCCTAAGTTCCTAAAAATACGAACGATTTTTTTGCACGCCCCCTCTTTTTGCTTCCCAACTAAGTTGACAACGCCTCGGACTCCCTAGGGGTCGAGGGCTATCGAGCCGGAGCTCTCCTACGCTTCCGGGCTACGGTACCTCCACTCGCTCCCCCCTCGAGGGATACGAGTTCATGTCGAACGCTCAGTCGGAAAGCAAAAGTGAGGCGAGCAAAACTCGAGCGCTTCTTCTTTCTTACACCTCGATACGCTTCGTGACTAAGTAGAAAACGCCTCGAACTCCCTTGGGGTCGAGGGCTGTCGAGCCGGAGCTCTCCTACGCCCCCGGGCTACGGTACCTCCACTCGCTCCCCCCTCGAGGGATACGTGCTTGCGTCAAAAACTTAGTCAAAAAAGCAAAGTCTAGGTGAGAAGGAAGCAGAAAAGGTTCGAAAGTAAAAGGACGCATCACATTACGATAGATGTATTAATGTCCAAAAAGGGCTTTTGAAGCCACAATTGAATATAAATTACAAAAATGTAATTCATTACATGGGCACCCTCGCCCAGTCTTGCCCTACAGGCTTGCCCCGTCACCGCCCTCCTCGACGTGGTACCCTCCATCCACGGGGGGAGGACTTCGCCCTCGAATAAGTTCGCCAGCTCTCCCCCCGGCCTCTCGGCGTCGTTGATGAGCCCTCGGCAGCGCTCCTCATTCTCGGCGTCGGTCTTCGAGATGTCAGGAACAAAGCCTTGGGCCACCACGTTCATATCAAAAATGAAGCCGGAGGAGACCACCGCAAGCGCCCGCTTCACGCCAGTGTGAAGCGCCTCCCGCACGCGATCGCGAAGGGTGGCGTCGAGGTAGTAGATCCGGTCCACGAGCGCGGCACCCGGGATGTCTTCTTCGGCACCCTCGACGGGCCCGACCTCCCAGAGGACGCAGAGCCCATCGAGGGCAACCCGGAGCCGACCAAGAAGCGCCCCCTCCGCCGCAAGGCTCTCCTGCAGCGCCTTGGCGGTGTTCTGGGTTGCAAGCAGCTCGGACTCGATGCCTGAAACACAAAGTAAGAATTTGATAAACCATACAGAAAGAACAAAGATCAAAAACCCTTTGAGGAACTCACCAGCACAGTGAGTCTCGAGGGCCTTGCGATCCCCCAGCATGGCATCGCGCTCCCCCCGAGTCTCATCCCGCTCCCGCTGGGCCTCTTTGAAGGCTCGGGTCACTTCCGTCTTCTCGAAGCGGAGGGTCTCGAGGGTGCCACCAGCTAGGATGATGGCCTGCTCCTTGTCCTGGAGGGTGGCCTTCATTGCCCCGAGCTGGGTTTCCAAGTCGGCGGCACGGCTCTTCTCCTCCTGGACCAAGGCGGAAAGGGCGTTGCACGTGGCAGAGACTTCAGCGAAGCTGGCCTCGAGCGAGCGGATGAGCTCCACAGAGCTCTGAGCCTCCGCCATGAGCAGCTCGACGCGCTCCTGGGCTCGGACGCTCTCGACCCTGGCCTTCTCCGATTCGGCCTTTGCAGCGTCAGCCTCCTCCCTCGCACGCTTGAGCTCCCCCTCGAGGCGGGCGGCTTCCCCTCGAGAGGCGTCGGAGTCCACCTTCGCCCGGGCGGCCTCTTCTTTGGCCTTGGCGGCCTCCTCCCTCGTCTGCTTCAACTCCTCCTCGAACTCGGCCACCCTGCTCCGGGCAGAGCCGCCGGCCTCGAGTTGGTGAAGCACTTCCTCCCGGCTGTTGTGCATTTCGTGGAGGAAGACTGACTTGGAGTGGGACCGCCTCCGCGCCACCTGGGGATAGGAAATCGAGGGTTAAGGCATCTCATACAAAAAAACTTAAAAAAACTACATACGGCCTAACACTAAGACTCACCGCGAGGTTTCGGTCAAGGCCTTCGGCGAGCTCGACGCTCAGTTTCAGCAAGTGCCGCAGCCACGCCCGGGACCGCTCGGCCTCCTCCCAGCACTTGACCTCCGCCGGGTCGTTCATCTCGATCCCCGGAGCGCTGGAATCGCCGAGTTCCCGGAGCACGATGCGCTCCTTGCCCCAATTCGGGAGGACCATCTTGACCTTGGCTCGCGCCAAGGACTCGATCCCCTCCACCACATCGCCCGGAACGCCATAGACCACGGCCAACTCCCTCGGGATGTGGAACTCCGACGCGGCGCGGGCACCCCTCAGCCCGGGGTCGGACGTCGACCTCCTCAGCACGCCAGAAGCCGCCGTCTCCTCCGGCTGCTCCGTCGACAGTTGCGGCGCCTGATCCGGTGCTGCTTCTGGTGCGGTCGGAGGCAGCGAAGGTGTGGAGGCCGTCGCTTCACCCAACGCCATGACTTGTGGCACCGGTGGGACCACCATCGGCGCGTCTTCTGCCGGGCTCGGTACCGAGGCATCCTCTGGTTGCGCCCCTGCCAGCCGCGGGACCGTCGACGCCTTCAATGCCGCTTCTCCTGCGGCCAGCAACTCGTCCAGAGTAATCACGGACACCCATTGTTTGGGCAGTCCGGAAGTCGCTTCCGCCTCCGACATCTCAGGCGGTTGCTGCGCTGACGGGCCCAGCAGCGCCACATCCCTCGACAGTGTCTGCTGGGCCCACTGATGCTGGGGCTGGTCCCCAGTTTTCTCCTCCTCCTGCTGCGGCCGTGGTAGCTCCGCTTCTTGCAAGGCCCCCTGCTCCTGCTCCCTCCGGGCCTCGAGCTCGCGCAGCCCCGCCGGCCAGGGCCGCCGCTCTCCCGTAGAGGGGGGAAGGGTCGAGGTCTCCTCACCCTCGAGGTCCATGATGATGACCTCCTCTCCCGGCTCATGGCCCTCGGGGGCTCCCGCCTTGGGTGTGGGGATCGAAGCCTTCGGACCACCAGGAACGGAAGCCCCCGACGTCGGGGCGCCGCCTCCTGGTGCCGGGTCGAGCTCGAGGGCCACAGGCGATGACGTCAAGGAGGCACTCCCTCCCTCATGCGTCCTTCCAGGCATGGAGTCGCCACCCGCCGCGGCCCCTGGGACGCTCGACCCTGCAGCAGGAGTGGAACCCGTCAGCCTACCGCGCGCCATAGCACCAAGGGCGGAGGACAACCACTTGGCTTCCCACAGGGCCAAGGGCCTCAACGACGCACCTGTAGCCGGGGCCTCCATCTTCGAGGCTGCATCCATCTTGAGCCGCTTGGCCGGCGTGAGAGACGCCTCCTCGAACTGGCGCTTGGGCCTGAATGGAAAGCAGAACGGCAAAAAGTTTATTAAAGCACACAAAGACGACGCAACGAAAAGAAAACGATTTAACGGCACTTACCCGAAGGGTATAGAGGCCTTTCGGGCACCCCTCGAACTGCCCGTAGATTTTGAGACCCCTCCCGAAGCTGAGCTCTTCGCAGGGCTGGGGCTGCTCGGGGCCGTCAGTGGGGTCGCCGCGCTTCCCTGCTTCGACGGGGCCTCCTGGGCACGCCTCTGCTCCGCGCGCGCCGACGACCGGGACCGGGTCTCTCGGATCGAAGTGGGTGGGCTCCCGCCTCGAGTACGACGTGAGGTGGGTGATCCCCCTCGAGGTGAGGCCTCGGCCCCCCTTTTTCCACGTCGGCGCTCCGAGGCCGACGCCGTCGGCTGAGGGGCGCGCTGCTCCGCCACCTCTTCCTGCACGAAGGAGCGGTCAGCATGGGAGGATTCTGACAGGATGCGATCGAGGCGCCCCTCCACCCCCTCGACGTCATCACTGTCATCATCGTCATCTTCATCTCCATCAGAGGGAGATTCCTCCTCTGGGAGCCCGTCGCGCCTCTGCTCAGCGTGGCGCTTCACGAGCCTTTCGCGCTCCCAGAGCTTCTTGGCTTTCTTTTTCTCCTCCTCGTCCTTACTCCGCTTCTCTTGCTGGGCGGTGAAGCGTCTTACCTGACGATCAGGAGCGTCCTCCCTCAGTGGAGGCCTTGATCTTTGGTAGTCAATTCTCCCCTGCGCAAAGACATTTAGTCATAGGGACATAAGAAAGGGGAGGAGGGGAGGGGGGAAGAACTCGAAGGGCACGAGCCGGGGCACTCACCAGATTGAGGCAACCCTCCTCCGGCCGCATGGGGAGATGATTGACGTCTTCCACCCTGAACGAGCCAGACACCATCCCCTTTACCCGTGCGATGACTTTCGAGGTGGACGCCCTCTCGCCGGACATCCGGCACCTCCTGAGAAGCTCGGGCGCCGCCGAGGGGAGCATCTCGTCCAACCGCAACGGGCGCTCCATCAGATGGAGCACTCGTCGACTGTGAAAGGCCGAGGCGACCATCCCTGCCGTCAGGCCCGCTTCTCGAAGGGTCCTCATCGCAACGACGAGGGGGTGAAGTCGACGCTGAAGGTCTCCCGTGACACCGAACGGCCAATTGTATGGACGCTCGGCGATGAGCCGCCCGGTGTACGGCGGGAGATAGCCGCCGTCGTTGCGAAGATAGAACCACTGCTCGTCCCACCGGGAGTGGTTAGTCGCCAACCCGGTGGGGATGTACTCGCGTGGCTCCTCCGACCTCCCGGTCTTCAACGCGAAGTTGAGGCATCCCGCTCTGACGATTCGCCTTACTCCGACCGACACCGGGGAGGCGAACCACTCCCCCTTGTAGAGGTGGAGCCATAGCTCCCAATGTGGCTCCATTTCGAGATAGCCCTCGCAGACGGCCGTGAAGATGGCGGCGTTGGAGATGGCGTTGGGGGAGAAATGGTGGAGCTTGACGCCGTAGTAGTTTGTCAGCCCCCGCATGAACTCACTTGGGGGAACGTCGAACCCGTGCCGATGAAACTTGAGGAAGCTCACCACATACCCCTCCGGCAGATTTGGCTCTTCGTGGTCCCTGGGCGGCACAATCCACTCCGGCCGATTCGAATCCGTGACGAGGCGGAGAAGTCCTTCTTTCTCCAGCTCGGTCAGCCTCTGCAGCGTCACGATCGACGGGCGCCAGGGCTCGGCGGGCTGGAGAACTGGGGCCATGGTGGCAGCGGTGGCACAAATCTGCTCGGTGGGCGAGGTGGCGGCAACAACAGCACAAATCTCCTCGGCAGACGGTCGACCAGGAAGGTTCCCAATCACGACTTCTCACTCTAAGTTTTTATCCTCACGCGCGCAGGAAAGCGGGAGCTCGGTAGAATGGCAAAGGTGGGAGCGAACGCCTGCCTCCCTCCGTTTTTATACTCGGGAAGAGCAACGGGCGGAGCCCGGCGGTAGGGAAAAGGTAACTTCCCACAATTAATGCGTTTACCTGACCGTTCCCCCCTCGCCCCTCGACTGGACGCACGCGTCACACCTCTGACAGAGAGCTGTTGCCCGGGCCAGCCACGATCGCACCGCTAAGCCCTTCTCCTCAAAAGGCGTGCCCAACGATAAGAAAAAAGAACCGTCACTCGCTAACGGAGTTTTATACATAAGGTAAAACACACCACAAAGTCTCGAGGGAGCGAAGGCCGGTCCTCGTGTGAGGGCTCAACGACCGCCCTTGAGCACCGTAAAAGAGCGGGCTCCGACCCCGCCTCGAAGTCTCGAGGGAGCGAAGGCCGGTCCTCGAGTGAGGGCTTAACGACCGCCCTTGAGCACTGCAAAAGAGCGGGCTCCGACCCCGCCTCGAAGTCTCGAGGGAGCGAAGGCCGGTCCTCGAGTGAGGGCTTAACGACCGCCCTTGAGCGCCGAAAGAGAATGATTACTCGTCGACAGAGATTTCCACGAGAGGAGAAAACGCGCTCTAACCCTATCTCAAAGTCTCGAGGGAGCGAAGGCCGGTCCTCGAGTGAGGGCTTAACGGCCGCCCTTGAGCACAAAATCGGGCTCCGGCCCTAAGTCTCGAAGGAGCGAAGGCTGACCCCACGAACAAGGTTCGACAGCCGCCCTCGAGCACCCGAGTCAGGGGTGACCAAGGGGGAGCCAACACGAGGCCCTGCTTGAGAACGAACTCTCGAGACCCCTTTGGACGCATCCAAGGCGAAACGCTATGGACTTTATGGAATCCCCCCGAAGGGAGGCATCGAGCCGCCGAGACCTATCGAATGGAATCGGAATCCGTAGGACCATTGCGTTTTGCTTTAATGAGACCGCCTCTGGGCCTCCTGCCGACCTCTATCGAGCGAGGAACAGGCTCTCGCTTGGATTTTCCCATTACCAGCTCACTGAGAACCTCGTGGCTCGCCCTATCGGGGGTAGTCCGATGCTTCTCGCCTCACATCCGATCGAAAGGACTCATGAGAAGAATGCCGAGGCCAGCAACGCCCTAGCCGCACGAGGTTCGGGGGCTCGCCTGTGTCCGGCGCCCCTCAACGAAAGAGGGTCAAAAATCCCCCAGGGGCTCCCCTCGGTAAAACACTACGACTCCAATTCAGGCCTATACCCGACTGGACGAGCACCCTCTAACTAAATATAAAATAAAGCCCTCACAGCAGTCTTTCGACTCCTACGAGGCCTCGGGGGCTACCCCCGCGGGGGTCGCTCGCGCGCCCCCCGCGAAAAAATCCGAATCACATCTCATTCCTAAATTCCTGACCCCCTCCTCGAGTGACATCACTCGCGCAGGGGCTCGGGGGCTACTGTCGATACCCTGGAAACGGGTATCCCAGACCCCTTGCTTAACAAACTAAAGCCCCGCAAAATCAGCATCTTGACCCCTCCAATAATCTCCCGCGCTAACGTACGAAGGCCCATAGGCTGAGATGTATCAGACTGGCCCACGAACGAACAACGACGGCCCAAAACCAAAGCCTGCTCGAGAGGTTACCGAACGGACTAGTACTGTGTCACCGAGAGGTTACCGAACGGACCAGTACTGTATACGCGAGGGTATGATTCGAGCGACCCCTCGAGGACGGAACTTCATCCTCTGAACGAGCTTGCCCTTGAGGACGTAACTTCGCCCAGCGAATGAGCCTCCCCTCGAGGACGGAACTTCGCCTGGGCGAATAGGCGGCCCTCGAAGACAGTGCACCCCTCGGCCACCAACTCCCCCGTACGGGTCCGAGCGCATTTAATGCGATCTATCTACCCCCGCCTAACCGCATGGCCACAGTCACGGTAACAGTTATAGGCGTGGTAGTCAAATCTACTTTTACCGCCCATGCCCCGGAATCCCGCAAGTCATATTACGCTGTTGCGCCATACCGAGCGCTGTGCCACGACCCGCACCGCCTCGAGACGTATAAACTAACATGTTTTCCGTGTTTTCCGGGATTCGATCTTATCCACCGAAGCTCGACCTCCTCGGCACGACCCCCTCAGCTCCGGCCAGGACCCTCGATTGTCGCCCCTCGACTTCACCGAGCGAACCCTCGAGCTGAACTTCAACAACTCCCGATGCGACGGCTGCAGGGCCTCCCATACCGACGTACATCACTGCAGTGGCACCGACATGATCGGCCTCAACATCGTACGTCATCAGTGTCATGCGAACTCGAAATACATGTACACCTGTGCCCCTCCTTCGTCTATAAAAGGAGGCGCCAGGACATTAGAGAGGGGCCCCGGACAAAAAATTGAGAGGATCTAGAGCATAGAAACATTCAGGCCCTAGATCACAGAGCGACACCGTGAGCCTGTGCAAGGTCGAGAGCAAGGCGTCCGAACGCCCCAACTCCACCTTTCACTCCTCACACCAGCTTGTATTTTCCCCTGTACTAGCACTTCGGTGCAAGATAACACGAATCATCCCCCCCGCTGGACGTAGGGCCTACTTTGCCCGAACCAGGATAAATTATTGTGTCCTTCTTGCATCACCCACCGGATTAGGGAGCATGCAAATACAATATTACTCGTTGGTGTTAACTCCTCGAGGGTCAGAACACCGATAGGGAGTGAGAGAGGGAAAGAGCTAGAGAAAGAGCAGAGTCGAAGCAGTTCTACCTTCAGGTGGACGAAGTGCCAGACTTGTCAGCTCTCGCTCCAACTTGTACCTCTATGATCATCTTGCTACTTGGAGTAAGAAGTTCATGTTCACCCTTTGAATTTAAGTTCTTAAGTAAGTTAACTTTGTTCACCTTATTCTTGCAGGTTTGTCGTCCATCCTCGTGGCAGTTGCTCTAGTAGAAGGACCCCGAAGACGGGTAAGCCTTGTCGACATGCAAGAGTACGTAGTTGACAGCTTAGACGTGGAGTTTAGGATTAAAGCTACCTTTGTTTTCTCACGTATCTCGATGGGTAGAGGGGTAGGTGGGCAGGTGGTGACAGCCCTATCCATCCCTAGCACTCCCCCACGTTAGAGTACAGACTAGAGCTGTACGTCGGTATCGCCAAGCAGACCAGGTGCGCTCCGGTGCCCAAAGCAAGTCTATAGTGGCAGAGCTATCTTCCTTAAGATCTATCCTTAGAAAACCTCACTACCCAAGCTTCTCTTCATATTATCTTTCTGGGAGAACCAGTTTAGAGATCTCTTACACTTTCATTCCCTGTGGAAATACGATACCCTGAATACTTTCGGGTAAAGGCTACAATGGTACTTTCGTGCGCTTGCGGACTTTTCTACTAATGCTAGGAAGTGCCAACATACCCCTCATACGCCGTTAGTTGTAGGACCCACCCATCACTTACCCGAACACTTCTCCATCCGACGTTATGGGACCCATCATTACTCATCCGTTCTAAATGGGCACCGTTCTACCACACTTCACCGATCGACCTGTGGGACCTTTGAGGCCACCACCCTTCGACAACTGACATGTGGGACTCATCTCAGACCATTTTCCATCCGACGGGTGGGATCAACGTGTCAGTTAGATGGGACCCAGCTCGCCCACCATCCTTTGACGACTGACATGTGGGACCTGTCTGAGACCGTTCTCCATCCGATGTGTGGGATCAGCGTGTCAGTTAATTGGGACCCAGCCCACCAACCTTCACCACCTGACATGTGGGACCCATCTAGGACCATTCTCCATTTGACATGTGGGACAGCGTGTCAGTTAGGTGGGACCTGCCATGGGGGACCCATCTTCGTTCATGTGGGACCTGTCTAGGATCGTTCTCCATCCGACTTGTGGGATCAGCGTGTTAGTTAGATGGGACCCAGCCCACCACCCTTCGACAACTAACTTGTGGGACCCGTCTTGGACCGTTGTCCATCTGACGTGTGGGATCAGCGGGCTAGTTAGATGGGACCCACCATGGGGGACCCATCTTCGTTCATGTGGGGTCAACCTTCGTCAACTGATATGTGGGACCCGTCTGGGACAGTAATCTTTTCGACGTTTGGGATCAGTGTCTCAATTAGATGGGACCCAGCCCACCACCCTTCGACAACTGATATGTGGGACCCATCTAGGACTATTCTCCATCTAACATGTGCGATCAACGTGTTATTTAGATGGGACCTGCTATGGGGACCCATCTCCATTCATGTGGGGTTAACCTTCATCAACTAACATGTGAGACCCATCTGGGACTGTTCTCCATCGAACGTGTGGTGATCAGTTAGATGGGACCCACTATGGGGGACCTATCTCTATTCATGAGGGGTCAACCTTTGTTGACTGACATGTGGGACCTGACTGGGACCGTTCCATCAGACGTGTGGAACCAGATCATCAAGTTAGATGGGACCCGCAACTGGGGAGCCTTCTCTGACAGACATGTGGGACCATCCTTCTCCGAAGGATGTTGAATTCCCCAAAAACATTGGGTTCTCTAGGATTCAAACCCTGGACCTGGCACTAAAGAGGTGAAGGTCTTTGCCACTACGCTAAGCGGCTGTGTGTGTTCTCCTTCCCTTGGAGCATTTATATATTATAATGTAAGTACATTTTATGTTCTGTTATATCTATATATATGGGATATATATTATATCCCCTGAATCCCCTGAAAGTGAATAAGTATCTGCCCGTTGGACTTGCGGCGAAGTCAGAGGCAACAGCGGAGGATCCTCGATGTGCTGTGGTGGCTCTGGCGTCCATTTGGAGGCAGGCAGTGGGGCTTTCCTGGTAGAGCACGGTGGCATTGGCGTCCGCGTCACTTGTGTGCCATGGCAGAGCCGTCAGATCCAATTCGTAGGTCTCCTTTCTCCCCTTTTTACTGTTTGTTTCTTCATTTCTGTTTTGCCTTGACATGGATCTACTACAGGGCTTGGGGATTTCACTTAGATATTTAACCTTTGATGCATACCACCATATCCCTTAATTTTAGATAGATGTGGGGCGAGGAATGGTTCTAGTAGTCACTGTAGCATATGGGTATTGGATTTGTTAAGAGGCAGCAAATTAGTGCCACTAATCTTTAAGCTGCACTTGTTGCTACGCATGCCAATGATGGTTTGCACTTGTAAAATTGAGGCAGCCTATTTGGGTTCTGCAGATTCAAGATGAATCCATGCTATATTGTGTTCCGCGGCCGTAGGTGAGGTGTTTTCCATAGCTGGGCTGACTGCCAGGAGCAAGTTCATGGGTTCCCTAGTGCTTCTTATAAAAAGTACACCTCCTGGGAAGCTGCACTTGCTGCCTTCAAATCCTATGAAGTTGAGCTCGTGTAATGATTGTGTGATTGTTAGACTTGATTTAGCTAAATTTGAAATGGTGTTGTAAGTGTGATGGTTAGACTTAATTTAGCCAAAATGAGCTCGTACCATGGAAATTATTAATGACTGTTAATGTTGTATTTTGGTATAAGTTGTGGACTTCACAGATGGACTTTGTTGAATTATTTTCTTCTTCATTCAGTTATCTCATTACTTAGGAAGTTGAGGCCTCTTGCACACTAATGAATGGAGCAAGCCCCCAACACATGGAAGGAAATTTCTATGCCTACTGGTAATAATGAGGACACCCTGCATCAAGCTTAGGGTCACTTGTGTGTATGTCTTATTGATGGTTCTCGCAATCAACGCAAGTTTTCAATATGGATCCTTGAACACTATGGTACTAATAATTGGACATTGCAGCATACAGTCATCCTTAACAACATTTTTAGAAGCATAAAAATATGAGGGATTTTGTCCCACACGTTGATTGTAGTTCACCCCGAATGGAATTTGGTTTTCTTAGCTGAACATAAAGGAAATCAAACCATCGCATATGACATGGACCACAGAAAAGGTCATGTCATCCCTACCAGCATGTCAAACCTATGTTTGTTTATATCAGAAGAAGCAGGATACACCCGATGAGTCTATCTTCCATATGTTCCCTTGTTATTAGATTCACTACAGCCATAAGTTGCAGATTTGGTAGAGGAGTCTGTCACTTCAAACCTACGTGCCATCAGATGAGGAAAGTCGCTTGTAACATGTGTGTGTGTGGTGGGCGGGGGGAGGCATGCTTGTTTATTGTAATGACTTTTGTAATTATTAGTTTTGTTTGTATGAACTTGATGTATCAATGATCGTGTGTTCCCTTGCATTTTATGTTGTAGTTGTCGATACTCTATCATACTCTGTCATACACATTCAAACATAAAGGGGTCAGACTTTCTTGTGTCTACCATCATTTCCATTAATAAAACTTGCTGTAAAAATACCCTTCCACGTGATCTGTGGTTGAACTTTATATTAAATTAAACTCTGTCATGTCGCTACTATAGACTGATCAAAATCATAACCGTCAGCAAGCACTTGGCAGACTGATTACTAGGGCTTTCAAAACAGAAGCATTCACAATTTATCCTATGAGATCAAATATGGAGCGGTCAGACTTTCTTGAGTTCGCAGTTAAATTGAAGAGCTACGTATCACCCGTGAAGCTATAGAGCGTGGCGAGACTTGTTGAGATGGACTCCTAGCAGCATACAGTTTACAACAAACTGTTAATAAGAATTAGCAGGGTGTTATAAAGGTAAACAGAAGATCACATGCACAGGTATTATAACAGCAAG
The DNA here is from genome assembly GCA_023333625.1 of Bothriochloa decipiens. Taxonomy (NCBI): domain Eukaryota; kingdom Viridiplantae; phylum Streptophyta; class Magnoliopsida; order Poales; family Poaceae; genus Bothriochloa; species Bothriochloa decipiens. The sequence continues at coordinate 27,741,903 of CM041643.1, read as the reverse complement.
TTAAACTATTGAACATCACGATTGTCTCCATTGAGCATGTCCTGACAACAAAATACAATAGATTTTTGGTTATGACCTTGAGTGGTCACGGTGAAGATGAGTACTAGTCTGGTCTGCCGGTGGATCCGTACCGACGTGCCAGTAAGGCCTTGTGACCTAGAACGAACCAAAAATTTTAGAACTTATTATATGACCATAATAATAATACAATCAAAACTAACATACCCATTATGCTTTGTCCTACGTGATCAGTTATGTAACGGTCGAACGTTCTAGCATTCGCAGACATGAATTGCCTGGAGCTAAGACTTGTGGGACTTGCAAGATCATGAGACGGGATAGTCTGACCCTTTCTCTTTTGTGTGTCATGGGGAAGTCCGGCCATACCTCTTTTGTGTTCCACGGGATAGTCTGTATATGGGCTTGTGATAATTGGGCAGTCCCTGCTCCTAAGGGACAATTTGTGTGGAATGTGTTGACCTAAATATTGGATATATATCCCTAAAAATGGGTAAATATCTACACATTGGACTTGCGTTGGCTGGGCGGCGGAGCTAGAGATGGCGATGGAAGATCCCGGGTGTGCTATGCTGGCTGTGGTGTCCATTGGAGGTAGGTGACAGAGCCTTCCCGGTGGGGAGCAGCGGCATTGGCGTCGACATCGCTTGTGTGCCGCGGCAGCGGCAGAGGTGTTAGATTCAATCTGCAGGTCTCCTTTCTCCCCCTTTTGCTATTTGTTTCTTCATTTGGGTTTTGCCTCATCATGGATCTACTTAAGGACTTTGGAATTTCGCTTAGAATGAACACATTTGATGCATACTGCCATATCCCTTAATTTTAGATATATGCAGGACGGTAATGGTTCTGGTAGTCCCTATAGCTCATGGCTATTGGACTGAACTTGTAATGGTATTGTAAGTGTGGTGATTAGACTTGATTTTGCCAAAATGAGCTCATACCATGGACATTGTTAATGGTTGTTAAAGTTGCATTTTGGTATGAGCCGTGGACTTCACTGATGGATCTTTGTTGCATTATTTTCTACTTCGGTGATCTCAATACGTGCTATTTGTTTAGCCGTAAGCTGAATTTGTAATTGTATTGTAAGTGTTATGGTTAGACTTGATTTAGTCAAAATTGTATTGGAGTTACAGCCACAATAACTGCTATTCTTGTTTGAGTTGTCTATGTCTATGTGCTGCCACTCTAAATTTGGATGAGCTCGTAACATGGAAATTGTTGTATGCTGTTAAAGTTGCATTTTAGTATAAGTTATGGACTTCACTGATGGATCTTTGTTAAATTATTTTCTTCTTCATTCAGTTATCTCATTACTTAGGAATCTATGGACTGTTGCACACTGACAAATGGAGCAGGCCCCCAATAAGTGGATGGACTCATTTGCCAGCCTCCCAGATGATCTCGTTCTTGACATCATCCACCATATCCCTAGCCCCTTCTTGTTCCGCTGTCTGTCGATACTAGAAACACCTCATCAACAACTCCGACATTAATGACAAGCTTGCCTACCAGACTATGATCGGTTTCTTCTTCAATAGGAAGATGAACACTCAGCACTTCACCAGCTTCACTGGTGAACTTCCCTACTTCAACTTCTTGCACACAGATTGTGTACATGTCTCAGATTGCTGCAACGGCCTCGTCCTATGTCTATGGTCTTTTGCTATGGGATATCGTTTGGTCGTCTGTAATCCAATCACACGGAATTATAAGGAACTACCAGATAGCCCTCATAATCGTGCCCTATCTTTGGATTGTTTTGTTCCATTAGCTGGGTTGGCTCAATTGTGTTTCGATTCGTCAGTCTCCTCGCATTTCCATGTTGTTGAATATTTGGAAGATGCAAAAGCTTTCGAGATCCACTCGTCTGAAACTAATACATGGCTTAGTACAGAATGGGGATGGCGGAAGGGTTTATATACAGCATGGTCAAACGTGAGGTGTATTTCTTAATGGTTTTCTACACATTTTGGCATCCATTACGCCTATTGCACCACCTGAGATACACAATATGGCGTCCGTTACGGCTATGGGACCACCTGTGATAATTGCTGTGGATATGGAGGGAAACACATGGAAGGAAATTGCTCCACCTACTGGTAATGATGATCTTACCCTGCATCAATATCAGGGTCACTTTTGTGTATGTCTCGTTGATGGTCCTTGCAAACAACACAAGTTTTCAATGTGGATCCTTGAAGACTATAGTACTAATAATTGGACATTGCAGTATACAGTCATCCTTAACAACATTTTTAGAAGCATTAATATCTGATGGGCTATGATCCACATGTTGATTGTAGTTCACCCTGAATGGAATTTGGTTTTCTTAGCTGGGTGTAAAGGAGAATGAATCATCACATATGACATGGAATGCAGAAAAGTTCATGTCATCCCAACCAGACTCTTTGAGTATCATAGATGTCGGATTACATAGGAAGTATGGTTCTGACCAGCCTACAATCTTCCATATGTTCCCTTGTTATTCAATTCACTAAAACCATAAGTTGTAGATCTGGTAGAGGAGTCCATCACTCTAAACCTACATCATACGTGTTCAAACATAAAGGGGTTAGACTTTCTTGTGTCCAACAACATTTCCATTAAAAACTTGCTTTAATAAGTCCCTTGCTCCTGATCTGTGCTTGAACTTTACATTAAATTAAACTCTGTCATGCCACTACTACAGACTGACCAAAATCGTAACCTTCAGCGAGCACTCGGAAGACTGATTGCTAGGTCTTTCAAAATAGAAGCATTCTCTTTGTCCTATGAGATCAAATATGGAGCTGTCAGACTTTCTTGCTTTCATAGTAAAACTGAAGAGCTATGTATCACCCATGAAGCTATAGAGCATGGCGAGACTTGTTGAGATGGACTTCGAGCAGCATACAGTTTACAACAAACTGATAATAAGAACAAAACTTAAAAGAGAACTCTAAACACTAAAGAATGAGACCCCATTAACAGAAATGTGTATTGAAATCAATGTACCTGCCCTGAGGTGAATTGGTCGTACATCCCCACACAACGAGGTAGAACATGGTTGGACATTCACACACTCATTTTTTTATAACTTGCATTTTAGTATTACATATATTTTTGTGAAAAAAGAGAATATCTAATATTATCAGTACAAGTCCTACCTGTTATAGCCTAACAACTACACGATGCTCGGCCCAACTACACGATGAGGCCTTGTGACTGGAACGAACCAAAAATTTTAGAACTTATTATATGACCATAATGATAATACAATCAAAACTGACATACCCATTATGCTTTGTCCTACGTGATCAGTTATGTAACAGTCAGATATTCTGGCATTTGTAGACATGAACTGCGTAGAGCCAAGACTTGTGGGACTTGCAAGATCCTGAGACGAGACAGTCTGACCCTTTCTCTTTTGTGTGTCATGGGGAAGTCCGGCCATACCTCTTTTGTGTTCCACGGGACATTCCTTATATGGGCTTGTGATAATTGGGCCGTCCCGCTCCTAAGGGACAATTCTTGTAGAATGTATTGACCTATATATTGGATATATATCCCTAAAAATGGGTAAATATCTACCCATTGGACTTGTGCTGGGTGGGCGGCAGAGCTAGAGGCGGCGACAGAAGATCCCCGGTGTCTTGTGCTGGCTCCGGTGTCCATTTGGAGGCAGGCGGCGAGGCTTTCCCAGTGGGGCGTGGCGGCATTAACGTCCGCATCGCTTGTGTGCCGTGGTAGCGGTAGAGGCATCAGATCCGATCTGCAGGTCTCCTTTCTCCCCTTTTTACTATTTTTTTCTTCATTTGGGTTTTGCCTCATCATGGATCTACTACATGACTTGGGGATTTCGCTTAGAATGAAAACCTTTGATAGTTAGACTTGATTTAGCCAAAATTGTATTAGACTAATGGTTACAACCACAGTAACTGCTATTCTAGTGAGTTGTCTATGTCTATGTGCTGGTACTCTAAATTTGGATGAGCTCATAACATGGAAATTGTTATATGTTGTTAAAGTTGCATTTTGGTATTTTAAGTGTGATGGTTAGACTAAACTGATGGTTCTTTGTTCCATTATTTTTGCCTTCAGTGATCTCATGACTTAGGAACCATGGGGCTATTGCGCACTGACAGAATGGAAGAAGCCCCCAACAATAGGACAGACACATTGCCCAGCGGCCAAGTACGAGCTGCAGAAGTCGATGCCGACGCCTACCGCTTCCTTGTTCAAAGGGTCTCTGCATAATCTCTTGGATTTTCAATTGAAGTCCTTTTCCACTATCTATAAGCCAATGTTTACTACTTGGATTTCACAGGAGGCAATGCTTCATGGATAGCTTGTAGCTGAAATGGGATATTCTATCGCGCTCGGCGATCAACTGAACAACATGACGGACGTAGCGGCCAACACCCTAAAACTAGAACTCATTAACAAAGCCATCTTCCTCCTTGTTTCAAGGGTCCTCTGCATAACCTGTTGGATTTTCAATTGAAGTCCTCTTCCACTATCTAAAAGCTAATGTTGACTGCTTGGATTTTGTAGGAGACAATGCTTCATGAACATCTTATGGCTGAACAGGAATATTCTGCTGTGCTCCCCGAACAACTAAGCGGCATGGAAAGGCAGGCATTACTGGTTTGACAGGAGTTTGAGGAGCTCAAGAGAAAGCTACTAGAGGGGTTCAATGAGCTCTGTGAGAATGTCATGCGTGCTGACAAAAAGAACGAGGAGCAGCTCAATGAGTTCCATGAGTATGCCATGTGTATCATGCGTAACTCTCAATCTTCAACTCCTGGGGGCTTGGCTGAGTGAACATTTGTGGTTTCATGTTTTGGAGTCTCAGTGCTTGTGAACAATTTCCCTTGGAATCCATTTCGTGCAGTTCTCCCAACAAATGGTCATATGATATTTTTAATGTTCAGTAAAGACAATTGTTATGTTGTACACTTTTATCTTGTTATCCTTTCCATCAATAAAACATCTGTTATAATACCCATGCACATGATCTATTATTGAACTTTATATTAGGTGGGTTAAACTCTTTCATCAGCAGTAAAATTCAACAACTAAGACTCATCCATGCCACACTAGATCGAGGCAATAATCATGTAAAAAGGAGCTAGTGACTTTGACAAGAATTGTTGAACTTGCTCTTTGAGATAAGTACTGAAGATACCTATTACAACAGCAACAGGTGTGTCACTATGGAGGATACAGTCTGACGAGTTCAAATATATAGTGCTCGGACTTTCTTACGTGCCCAATAGCATTTCAACACAATGCTGATTTGTTTGTTTTCCTTATCTAAATATACAGATACATACTATCAAAGAAAGGATACAATGAGACTGGCTCCTCATTGCTAGATAGGAGGCTGAAGATATTCAATTGATGCAATGCTGTCGGTTTTCAGTAGACTGATTTGCTATGACATTCATAATAGACAACCTTGATCAGTTGGTCTAGTGGGATCAAATATGCAACCAGCGGACTTTATTATGACCGCAGTAAAATTTAATAGCTACTTCATACCTTCACAGTTGGTCATACACCATCGTCGCACACACAACGGCCAAACTTGAGGTCAAAAATATCAAACGAGCAACTATTTGTAACGGGGGAGTATTTAATAATAATATAATTAGATTGGATCCCCTAAAAGAGGAAACATATCTTCCTGTTGGACTCTCGGCGGTGGAGGCGGAGGCGGCAGCGGGTGGTCCTTGGTGTGCTGTGGTGGCTCAGGCGTCCATTTGGAGTCAGGTGGCGGGGCTTTCCCCGGTGATGCGCGGCGGCCTTGGCGTCCACTTCAGTTCTGAGCCACGACAGAGGTGTCAGATCTGATTCATAGGTCTCCTTTCTCCCCTTTTACTGTTCGTTTATTAATTTGGGGATTGCGTACACCTTTGATGCATACCACCATATCCCTTAATTTTAGATAGATGTGAGACAGATTTGTTAGGAGACAGCAAATGGAAAGAGCCGAGCTACTGATTGTTAGGGTGATGATTAGACTTCATTTAACTGCTAGTCTGGTTAGAGTTGTCTTTGTCAATGTGCTGCTACTCTAAATTTGGATGACCTCGTAACATGGAAATTGTTAATGGCTGTTAAAGTTGCATTTTGGCTGTGGACTACTACCATGATGGATCTTTTTTGGATTGTTTTTGACATCAGTGATCGCATTGCATAGGAAGCCGAGTCTTATTGCACACTGACGAAATGGAGTAGGCCCCAACAAGAGGATGGACTTAGTTGTCAAAGAAAAGAGGAAAAAATGGTGTGTCAAAAAAGAACAAGATGACCGACTTAGTTGTCAAAAAAAAGAGAGGACAAAATGGTCTATAAAAAACAAGACGACAGACTCATTTTCCTACCTCCCAGATGATCTCGTTCACGACATCCTTCAGCACCTCCCTTCCCTATCCTTTTTTCACTGTAAAATGGTGTGTCAACAATGGGAAGACCTTGTCAAAATGTCGGGAATCCATGAGAAGCTAGCCCGCCACAATGTGATTGGTTTCTTCTTTGATAGGGTCGATGAAAATAAGTGACACTTCATCAGCTTCAATGGTGTACACCCCCGCTTCAACTTCTTTCCCTTGTACACATGTCAAGTAGTTGTCTCAGATTGCTACAATAGCCTCATCCTATGCTGGTGCAGTTTTACCTTGGAATCCTACTGCTGGGTCATCTGCAATCCAGTGACCTAGAATTATAAGGTACTGCTGTCTAGCCCTCATGCTCATGGCCTATCTTTGGAGGGTTTTGTTCCAGCAGCTGGCGAAGCTCACTTGTGTTTTGATTCAACAATCTCCTTGCACTTCCATGTGATTGATTTTGTGGAAAATGAAAACCACACATGCAAAAGTGTGCAGATCTACTCATCTAGAACTAATACATGGATCAGTAAGGAATGTGAATGGGGCGAGGGTATTGACCTAGAACCTAGTCAAATGCAAAGTGTGCTTCTTAACGGCAATTTGCACATTATGGAAAAATCAATTACATCGGAGCGTTTCCGGGGGCGAATACACTAGAGGCTGATGTCACATCTGTGATACTTGCTGTGGATACGAAGGGGGACTTATGGAGGGAAATTGCAACGCCTACTAGTAGTGATGATCACACCCTTCAACAAACTCAGAGTCACTTGTGTGTATGTCTTGTTGATGGTCCTCCCAGTGAAATAAAGTTTTCAGTGTGGATACTTAAAGACTATGGTAAGGATAATTGGGCATTGCAGCATACTGTCATCCTTAATGAGGTTTTTGGAAGCATCAATGTTCGAGTGAATTTGACCCCCCTAAGGTGATTGCGGTTCACCCAGAATGCAATTTGGCTTTCTTAGCTGGGCATGAAAGAAACACAATCATCGCATATGACATGGACTGCAAAATAAGATATGTAATCCCTTCCTGATGAGGACATCACTCCATTGGATGCACAAGATGATCCTCCGCTGGACATTCAAGGTCCAATCACAAGAGCTCACGCACGACAATTAAATTTACAGGTGAGCTCGTTCTTAAGGAAGTCTTTATATGATTTTGAGAATAGATTGCTACCTAATGATTATATTGTACTTAGGAATCATGGAGAGGACCAAGGGATGCATAAGGGATGGCTTGGAGGCGTGGAGGACCAGCAAGGGCGCCCAAGTCAAGGTGGAGACCCAAACCGAGTAGCCTGTTTCGGAGTCCAAGACTAGTGTGGAGTAAAGCGGACGCCCAGGACGCATCCGGACTCTGTTTTTGATGATCCACCTATGGATGGAAAGATCATTTCATAAGGAAGTCAATGGCATTGGTTTGAGGTCAAAATTCCTTGGAAGTCATCGGGAAGCATCGAAACAAGTTAGCATCCAGAATCTATTCTGGTGCTGCATCACCGTTTTTGGTCCATTGGGCCGTGTATCGTGGTTGAGCCCATTAGGGGGTGCGTCTAGGGGTGGCGACGACCCTTAGACCTCTATAACCAGCCGCTGCTTCTCTCGTTAGGTTTTTGGGGTTTTCTTAGATTATTCTGTTCACAACAGTTTCACCGCGCCGTCGGTTTGTGAGACCCCAACTCGTGAGATTAATCATTCATCTGCAATTGGTTGCATTCTTTCATGTTCTTGCTTGTGTTCTTCGATTAGCAGGAAAAGGACTCAGCCTTCTAGGCGAGGTCGACTGTGCTTCGACGGTCGATAACCAGAGGAGACGTGGTGCTGCGATTGCGGGGTTCAGAGCCGAGTTGTTCGAAAGCCAGATCGAATTGTGTCGCAATTCCACCAAATTGAGAGTTATTAGAACCTTTCGGAAGATCGGGAACCCTAGTTCACATCAAGTGGTAATCAGAGCTTCAGGTACACCGTCAGGTTCGCCCTTACCCTAGTTTAGTTTGTTTTCGTCTTCATCCTATAATCCAAAAAAAGCCAAAAACAGTTTAGTCTAGGTTTTTTCTTATCCCAGAACCACATTTGGCCTTTGCATAGTTCTTGTCAGATTCGGTAGTGTTGAATTTATGTCCTGGTCAGGGTCTTGTTGCTGGTTAGGTTGTGTTAGAGTCCAGTTGTGTATTTGTCCCCATCGTTTCCATTCAACGCTATCCCCTTCCACCGTCCCAAACAACAAGTCGAATCCACCATATTACTCGACTTGCCCCGCTAGCCACCTTGTGTCAATTCTCGCCGTCGCGCAAACCCTAGATAGGTCGCCAGCTGCTCATTGTTGCTTGCATCGTAGCCCTCCTTGCATCATCAGCCGAATACCTACTGCTGTGATCGGTGTTGGAGTTTAGGGACGTTTCGCCCTAACTGCCGCCGCCATGTTGTGCCTTCCGAGAAACATAGCTTGAGATACCTTCGGTAAAACAGGCATAACTTTTGGCTCGTTTATCAGAAAAATTTGAAATTTTTACAACAGCTTCTTGACTCCATTTGGAGCTGACTCAAACTAGCCTTTGGCCTATTTGGTCCAGTTAGAATTGCCAAAAAAATTGGCAAAATAAAGAAAAAAATTGACAAGGCTCTTGCACGCTTTTCAGAGAACGTGTTGACTTTCTGTAGACCACATTCCACCTCTGTTATAGGTGAAAATTTTTGTGGTTGCATCTTTTGTCATACTTGTTCAGAGAAAAATTTAAAAAAAGGAAAAATATAAGGAAAAACAAAAAGGAGTTGCTTGTTCTGTGATTGCTTGTGCTACATTGTGCTTTGTGCTTCATTCATACTTGACTCTCCATCATACTTGTGCTTTCATTGTCCTTGTTCACACACATTTGGTACTTGGAACATGTTAGGCCAGCAATGAGAACAAGTAATTGGGACTATAATTCAATATTACTTTCTGTCTTTGAATTGTGTACCACTCACATATTTTTTGGCCAGCCTTCCTAAGCCCCACATATATTTCTGCACAGCAAAAGTTTTGACACCCGTAATCTCAGCGCTACGTCTTTCAGGTATCCGTGCCTTGCTGGTAAGAACCGGTCAAAACTTGTTAAGGTGTTGCCTTTTGCTCTAAATTTGAGAGGCACCACTCCACCTTTGTAGAGGATTATTAGGGATAACTTTCACCGTTTGCTGCTTGTGTTTTGTGTCTACAATGGCAGGTGATGAGGGAGAGAATTCACCCAAAGAGTTTTCAGAGTGTGTTAGCCAAGAGCAACTACAATCTGTTATAAACAATGCTCAGAAGGACTTGAACGAGATAGTTACCAAGGCTGTAACTGCTGCACTCATTGATCTCAAGATTGGCAACACCCTTGAGAGATTGGATAAACGATTATCCACGCTGACCGATAGGGTAACTGCTTTAGAAGAACCGCCACCACCTGAAGAAAATAATGATGGCAGCAATGCTGGCGATGAGGTATATGATGCTGATGGTAATGTTGATAGAGCAACGAAAAGAGAAAATAGATTACGTCATCGTCTTCGCACAAATACCACAGGTATGGGTGGCGCTCAACATTTCAACCGCCACTGAGGTAATCGTACTCATGCTCCCGATGATCCTTATGCTAAGGTTAAATTTACCATACCTTCTTTTTTGAGACCTTATGATGCCGAGGAATACCTTGATTGGGAGATGACAGTAGAGCAAAAATTCTGTGCCCATCTTGTGCCTGAGCAACATCGCATTAGACAAGCCACTAGTGAATTTAAAGATTTTGCTATCATTTGGTGGACTGGTTTAGTGGCAGACAATTGCCAACCTCATACATGGGAAGAACTTAAGTTTGCTATGCGTGATAGATTTGTGCCACCATCGTATCATAGAGACCTATGTAAAAGACTAATGCATTTAGAACAGGGACATAAATCTGTGCAGGATTATTATGGTGAACTTTAGAAAGGTTAGATGTGTTGTGGTATAGTGGAGGGAACTGAGGATTCTATTGTTCGTTTTTATGCGGGTTTGAGGGAGGAAATTCAGGACATAGTTGATTATAAGGAATTTAACACTGTCAACCAGTTGTTTCAATTTGCTATGCTTGCAGAGAAGGAATTGCAGGGGCGAGATAAGTAGGCCAAGAGCAAGGCTAGCACCTCATACACAGCACGCACAGGAGCATCATCAGGGTTTCCCAAGGCATCCTCCTTCCACGCGCCTCTACCAGCGAACAAGAGGACATCTTCTGCGCAACCTTCTGGTTTAGGTAAAAATTTAGTGCAGGAACCATCGAAGAGTGCATCTTCTGTTGCCTCAACGGGATGCACTCCTAGCATTCAGTGTCATCGGTGCCATGGTTACGGACATGTGCAAAAGGACTGTCCAAGTCAGCGGGCATACATTGCTACAGAGGATGGGTACATAAGCACCTCTGACGTGGAAGATGATGATGAAGAACAAGATGTTCAAGAAGAAGGTGAGGTCTTTGGTAGCAAGGACACATCGGCCTACATGAGTGTCATTGTGCAGCGAGTGCTTAGTGCACAAGTACAACAACCTGAGAAGCTGCAACGCCACAATTTGTTCCAAATTTTCTTTGTCATCAACAACCGGCGAGCACGTGTCATCATTGATGGGGGTAGCTGCAATAATTTGGTGAGTTCAGATTTGGTCAAGAAGCTTGACTTGTCTACGCGCCCACATCCCCATCCGTACCACATTCAGTGGTTGAATGATTCTGGTAAGGCTAAGGTAACAAAAACTTGCAGAGTTTCTTTTTCCATTGGTACCTATGTTGATTCCGTTGATTGTGATGTAGTACCTATGGAAGCTTGTTCACTTTTATTGGGTCACCCTTGGGAATTTGATAATGATGCTGTTCATCATGGTAGAAGTAATACATACACTTTTGTTCATAAAGGAAAGAAAATTACTTTGGTGCCAATGATCCCAGCTGAAATTGTACAAGCTGATAAAGAACGAGCTGCTAGTTTGCATGATGTTAAATCTAAAAATCAACAAGTTGCAAATTCTGTTTACCCACCTAAAAAGGATAAGTTAACACCTAATTCTATGGTCGAGGAAATTAAATTGATGGGTGGTGTTATGCTTGCAAGAAAATGTGACCTTGCTGAAATTTCTGATGATGATATTTGCTATACTTTGGTTTGCAAACGAGCTTTGTTTTCTCTTGATGATGTTGTTAGTTCGAGACCTCCTGCTGTCACTAACCTTTTGCAGAAGTATGAGGACATTTTTCCAGCTGAGATACCCCCGGGGCTGCCACCTATGAGAGGAATAGAGCATCAAATTGATTTGTTTTCGGGAGTGACATTGCCAAACCGTGCTGCTTATCGAACCAACCCTGAAGAGACTAAGGAGATTCAGCGACAAGTCCAAGAGCTTTTGGACCGTGGGTATGTACGAGAAAGCCTTAGTCCTTGTGCTATTCCTATGATTTTGGTTCCTAAGAAAGATGGTTCTTGGCGCATGTGTGTTGATTGTAGAGCCATTAATAATATTACTATTCGATATCGTCATCCTATTCCTAGGCTTGATGACATGCTTGATGAGTTATGTGGCTCTGTAATTTTCACTAAAACTGACTTGCATAGTGGCTACCACCAGATTAGAATGAAACTTGGAGATGAATAGAAAATAGCTTTCAAAACTAAATTCGAATTATATGAGTGGTTAATAATGCCTTTTGGTTTAACTAATACACCTAGTACTTTTATGAGATTGATGAATGAAGTTTTAAGGGCTTTTATTGGGTGATTTGTGGTAGTTTACTTTGATGATATCTTGATTTATAGCAAGTCTTTGGATGAACATAAGGATCACTTGCGTGCTGTTTTTAATGCTTTACGCGATGCACGCTTATTTGGTAACCTTGAGAAGTGCATCTTTTGCACAATTGAGTCTCTTTTCTTGGATATGTTGTTACTCCACAGGGAATTGAGGTGGATGAGACAAAAATTGAAGCCATTAGGAGCTGGCCAGTACCCCAATCCATCACACAGGTGAGGAGTTTTCTTGGTCTTGCAGGTTTCTACCGCCGTTTTGTCAAGGATTTCAGCACCTTTGCTGCCCCATTACATGAGTTGACAAAGAAGGGTGTGGTGTTCCAATGGGGTAAGGCACAAGAGGAGTCATTTGAGACGTTAAAAGGTAAGCTTACAAATGCACCATTGCTGCAACTTCCAAACTTTGGTAAGACTTTTGAGTTAGAATGTGATGCTAGTGGAGTTGGCATTGGAGGTGTTTTGATGCAAGATGGTAAACCTGTGGCATACTTTAGTGAAAAATTGCATGGTCCTATTTTAAATTACTCTACGTATGATAAGGAATTATATGCTCTTGTACGTTCTTTAGAGATGTGGCGTCATTATTTGTGGCCTAAGGAATTTGTTATACATTCAGATCATGAATCACTTAAGTATCTTCGTTCTCAAAATAATCTGAATCGTCGACATGCTAAGTGGGTTGAATTTATTGAATCCTTTCCTTATGTTATCAAACACAAGAAAGGGAAGGATAATATAATTGTTGATGCTTTGTCTAGACGATATACTATGTTGTCCCAACTTGATTGTAAGATTTTTGGGCTTGAAACAATAAAAGAACAATATACGCTTGATCCTGATTTTAAAGATGTGTTGCTGAATTGTAAAGAGGGACGTACGTGGAACAAGTATGTGATAAATGATGGATTTGTGTTTAGAGCTAACCGTCTATGCATTCCAGTTGGTTCTGTTCGTCTTTTGTTGCTACAAGAAGCGCATGGAGGAGGATTGATGGGCCATTTTGGTGTTAAAAAGACGGTAGCTGTTTTGGCCACACATTTCTTTTGGCCACAGATGAAGAGAGATGTTGAGCGGTTCGTGGCACGCTGCACCACATGTCAAAAAGCTAAGTCTCGCTTGAATCCACATGGGTTGTATATGCCTGTTCCTGTTCCTTCTATTCCTTGGACAGATATTTCGATGGACTTTGTTTTAGGATTGCCTAGGACCAAGAGGGGAAGGGATAGTATTTTTGTGGTTGTGGATCGATTTTCTAAGATGGCACATTTTATACCATGTCATAAAAGTGATGATGCAACTCATATTGCTGACCTCTTTTTCTAGGATATTGTTCGTTTGCATGGTATGCCATCTACTAATGTTTCAGATCGCGATGCCAAATTTTTGAGTCACTTCTGGCGAACTCTATGGAATAAGTTGGGCACAAAATTGTTGTTTTCAACAACTTGTCACCCACAAACAGATGGACAAACAGAGGTAGTGAACCGCACTTTGGGCACCATGCTGAGAGCTATTTTGAAGAAAAATTTAAAGATGTGGGAAGAATGTTTGCCTCATGCGGAGTTTGCTTACAATCGGGTGACACATTCTTCCACCAAGGTAAGTCCTTTTCAGGTAGTGTATGGTTTTAACCCTCGTGCTCCAATTGATCTTTTTCCTTTACCTACCCATGAAAGAACACATAGTGATGCTAGTACACGTGCTGAATTTATTCGTAAGTTACATGAAACCACTAAAGAAAATATTGAAAAGATGAATGAAAAGTATAGAATTGCTGGTAGTGAAGGTAGAAAAGAACTTAAACTTGAACCAGGTGATTTAGTATGGTTACATTTGAGAAAAGCCAGGTTTCCAGAGCTGCGTAAGTCAAAATTAATGCCAAGAGCTGCTGGTCCTTATAAAATTATCGAGAAAATAAATGATAATGCATACAAACTTGAGTTGCCACCCGAGTTCGGGGTTAGTCCTTATTTTAACATTTCAGATTTGAAGCCGTATTTGGGAGAAGAAGATGACCTTGAGTCGAGGATGACTCCAATTCAAGAGGGGGAGGATGATGAGGACATCACTCCATTGGATGCACAAGATGATCCTCCGCTGGACATTCAAGGTCCAATCACAAGAGCTCACGTACGACAATTAAATTTATAGGTGAGCTCGTTCTTAAGGAAGTCTTTTTATGATTTTGAGAATAGATTGCTACCTAATGATTATATTGTACTTAGGAATCATGGAGAGCACCAAGGGATGCATAAGGGATGGCTTGGAGGCATGGAGGACCAGCAAGGGCGCCCAAGTCAAGGTGGAGACCCAAACCGAGTCCACTTCGAGCCTGTTTCAAAGTCCAGGACTAGTGTGGAGTAAAGCGAACGCCCAGGATGCATCCGGACTCCGTTTTTGATGATCCACCTATGGATGGAAAGATAATTTCATAAGGAAGCCCATGGCATTAGTTTGAGGTCAAAATTCCTTCGAAGTCATTAGGAAACATCAAAACAATTTAGCATCCAAAATCTATTCCGGTGCTACGTCACCGTTTTTGGTCCGTTGGGCCGTGTATCGTTGTTGAGCCCATTAGGGGGCGCGTCCAGGGGTGGCGACGACCTTTAGACCTCTATAATCAGTTGCCACCTCTCTCGTTAGGTTTTGGGTTTTGCTTAGATTATTCTGTTCACAACAGTTTCGCCGCGCCGTCGGTTTGTGAGACCCCAACTCGTGAGATTAATCATTCATCTACAATTGGTTGCATTCTTTCCTGTTCTTGCTTGTGTTCTTCGATTAGCAGGCAAAGGACTTAGCCTTCTTGGTGAGGTCGACTGTGCTTTGACGGTTGATAACCAGAGGAGATGTGGTGCTGGGATTGCGGGGTTCAGAGCCGAGTTGTTCGGAAGCCGGATCGAATTGTGTCGTGATTCCACCAAATCGAGAGTTATTAGAACCTTTCGGAAGATCAGGAACCCTAGTTCACATCACTTCCAACCTCTTTTGATGGTTAATGATGGTGGTATCCCTAACAAAGCACACTATATTCCATATGTTCCTCTGTTCTTGGATTCACTAGAAGAGGAGGATTTGGTGCCATTGTCCCGCTACCCTCCGCGCCTGTGGAAATGGAATCATCCAACTGATCAGTACCACAACGATCTAGGCTACTTGACGAAAGATGCCACCTCATCAGACTTGGACTAGGAGGAGGGTGGTGAGACACACGATGGCGGGGGCAGCGACATCGATCGAAAGGTGCAGTTGGGGCTTTAGCAGTGGAAGTGCAATGGTGAGAGCAATTGTGGTGTGTAATTTTGGTCTATTTTGCAATGCCCTTATGTACCCAGGATGGTTAGACTTGATTTAGCTGACTTGTATATGTCTATGTGCCTCTACTCTTAATTTGGATGACTTATTACTAACATGGAAATTGTTAATTGTTGTTAAAGTTGCATTTTAGTACAAGCTGTTGACTGTTCACACTGGATATAACACCCAGGTAAATCTGCAAGTGCACGGATGTCAATGTAGTTTTCACCAAGGAGGGTATCGAATTTCCATGGGGAACATGAAGTGAACTAGTGAAGAACTAAGTGTATCTAAGTATAAGTGATAAAAGGATAGAGAGAATATGTGTGGGTTCTCTGACTAAGGCAATACTAAATAAGACCTTACTAAAGTTAGTTAATGTAAGCACACTCCCTCAGAACTCACCACAGTAAATGGCTCCAACAGGCAATAAGGCTTTATTACTTGAAGAAGAGTTGAATCTGCTGAGCTACAAGTGGAGAGGTCACTGACATGCTCGACTCCTCTCCAAGCTTCTCTTCACTCTCTCTTTCTATCTTCAACTTAAGAGAGCCATTGAACTACTACTCTCATGTGAAGAGTGACTACTCTAATGGAAGAGTACTTGATATTCATGGTTTGTGTTACAAATAAAGGATGAGGGACATATTTATAGTGCTCTAGAGGTTGGTAGCCTTGAGAGTGGGCGTGGCCGCCCTAGGCCCAGGGTGGGCACCCTGGACATACCATCCACTCACACCGCCTTTCGATCTAACGGTGATGGATGGCTTACCCAAGTCAGTTGCATGTGACTAAAGTCGGTTTTGAGTCAGTTTTGGACCGACTTTGGTACTCCAAGTGGATGACAGTGGCCCCAAGGATCCAAGTGACATCCATCGAGCGCCCTTGGATCAAACTGACTTGGTTTCGACTGTTGAGAGATGTGGGAAGATGTTGTCGTAGATCGGTGACTTGGCTGGGTCAGTTTGTTGCCACAGTCATAGTGGGCGCCCTGAGTCAGGGTGGACGCCCAGGCCAGGGTGGGCGCCCTGAGTCTAGGGTGGGCGCCCTGGCCCTGGCTGGGTTGCTAGCCCTGCCACATTCCATTGCCTTCATTGTTCCATTTTCAGCCATTTTTGATATTTTTCCTACATACAAATAAAATTTCCAAGTACAAGTGGAACTAGGTGAATTATAAACATAAATCACTACTTGTATTGTTGGTTGTCCTTATTTTGATGCAATAATGATAGTCAAAATTGGTAGTTAAGGACTATCAACATTGACTTCAGTGATGGATGTTTGTTGGATTATTTTCTACTTAATTGGTCTCATTGCTTAGGACGCCAAGGCCTATTGCACAATTCATCCTATGAGATCAAATATGCAATGGTTAGACTTTCTTGCTAGCTATAAAATGACCAAGCGACACGTGCTTACACCACACTCAACAGATTTTAACCCACCTAATATATAGTTCAACAAAAGATCATGTGCATGGGTATTATTACAGCAAGATGAAACTGTATAGCATCTCATTACGAAATGGAGGCGGCCCCCAACATCTCATTACGATGCGGTGAGACTAGATCCTTGCTACAATGATGGTGGCAGAAGGTAGATGATTGATGCAATGCTATCGGCTTTCAAGCAGAGTGATTGCTAAGAGATTCAAAATAGACAATACTGCACATGTCATCCTATGAGAAAGTATGTAGTGGTCTGACTTTCCCACTAGATTGAGGCGAGACTTGTTCAGATGGACTCCTCGCTCCATACAGTTTACAACAAACATGTAATAAGAACCAACGAGGACTACAAAGCAAACACAGCCAAATATTAAATTGTACAGCATATTAGTTGTCCCTAGTTAACATTGAGAACACAAATTAGATCATCTGTTATCAGGTACTTGAACACATCACACCATTTTTAGAAACAAAGAACAAAATATGCATATGCACCTTTACTACTCTTCTTTCTTGCCTTCAACATGGGAACATAAGGCATACAGCGAAGTCCATTAAAATCCCACTTTTCATTACCAGATCTTGTGAGCTAGGCACAGAGGACTGGGATGCTTCCATGGCGTATGTCATATGCCATCAGTCATTTGTTCGGCTTAGAAAGGAAAACCAAATTCCACTTTGGGTAAACTGCAATAACACTATACTCCTCATTGGAAACAATGATATCTAACCATGAAACAGCCTTTCCAAATAGCTACAACGTGTTCACCCTATGCTTCAATGTCCATATAATAGTACCATAGTCTTCAAGGATCCAGATTGAAAGCTCAGCCAGGTTGAAAATATCAGCAACGCATACACAAAGCCGACCCTGATCTTCGGTCATGGATAATGGATAAACTCTTGCAGACAAAGGAATTTTCCTCCATGTCTTTCCATCCATATCAAAAGCAACAATTTGGTAGGGCAACGCATGCATGTGCATAAAACCTTTAACAAACACACCTCCAGGAAGATTTCATACTATGGAACCTGGTACCCATCTAGATTTTTTACAAATCCATTCACTAGTAGAGATATGACCTACCATTATGAAATTTCTTATGATGATTCTGTTATGGTCACCGAAGAGTAGTTTTCATGACGTTTTAGTCGCTTTGGTCATGGAACTATGTGACAATTTCCCAAAAAAGTACATTTTGAAAGGATCTAATTGGCCTAGAGGGGGTGAATAGGCGATTATCGAAAACCTAGACTTAAAGCTCAAATGTGGAAGTTAAATACAAACTGGTAATAGGACTGAAAGTAGCACCAATACTACCTATAGTACAAAAACCAGTACTATCGATGAAACTACGAAATCAAAATGGAAATCAGAGTAAAATGAGCTGTAAATTCAGATCCAATTGTTACCACACCTTTAGTTGATGTTGCTGATGAAGATGTTGAGCCTTTTGGAGCTTTTCACCAGACCAAATCATAGATCGAGTCCTCCAACCTAAGAACTTTGGGGATAGGGATGAAGAACACGAAGAACACAAGAGCAAGGGTAGTCGATGCTACCACCACAGCAAGACACATGATTTGATCTAAGGTTCGGCAATCCCCACAAAGGAGTTCTTATGTCCCCGTTGTTGAGTCACCACAAAGGTTTCCTCCCTCAAGCAACCACAAAGGTAAACTTGAGATATCCACTAAGAATCAGGGGTAATACAAACACTTCGTGGTGCCCTCACAAATGAGGCAACACGGGCAGCCACGAAGAACGCCTAGCCGGCTAGGGTTCCAAGAACCCAAGAGTAAGAAACATAAATCAAGCCGGCAAGACGAGGAATCCAAGTGCTCAAGTCATAGATCAAAGTTCCCACTCTCTAATCTCACATCCCTAGCTCAAATCCTTGAGGGATGAAGTTTGGGAGCAAAGGGGGAGAGGGAGCAGGCGAGCTGAAGCTTGGAAGAGTGCCCTTCCCAAGTTTGAGTCGCGTGAATGAATGGAATGGGCAAGAGAGAGAAGGGAGAGAGGTGAGGGGTATTTATAGTGCCTGTCCAGAACAACTACCGGTACTACTGATGGGAACCACTGGTACTACCGGTATCTCACAAAATATGACCGTTGGAGTGTGTTAGAGCGTACAGGGTGGGGCAGACCGGTACTACTGATCCAATGACCGGTACTACCGGTAGTACAAGGGCGAGCAACTATGCACGTTCAATCTGCTCGAAAAAATAATCCTTGCTACTATCGGACTATAACTTGAATAAATCTGGTACCTCTGGTGCGGACCGGTACTATCGGTCTAGTACCGGTGTACTTCTAGTAGTGCAAAACTGCTACCGCGAGCATTCAACTTTGTAGGAAAAATAGGACTGGTACTCTGGTCTATAAATCATTTTAATCCGCTACTAGCGATGACGACCTGTACTATCAGTACAAGGACTGGTACTACCGGTTGTACATCAATAGCAAAATCGAGCGTTCAACTTGGCAGAAAATAATCGCCATGTACTACCGCTCTAAAACTCGATTAAATCCGGTACAACCGGTAGTATAGGTTGGGCAAACAATGGACTTTTTCTAAGTGGCATGAGTGCAACGGTGACTCTCCAAACGCTCTAAGAAATGATATGAGCACTTGTAGACCTCAAAATACCAACCTAATTTATATCCCTCTTGATAGTACGGTGTTTCTTATAACTCAAGCAAGATAAAATCTTAGGGCTCTCATGAGTAGAAATGTCGTCCATCCAAAATAAAATTTAGGGTGCTTGTATCACCAAATGTTATCAATCAAATCTTTCAATAGACTAACACCTGCGCATTCACTTAGATAAACTTGTTAGTCCCCAATTTGATTGTCATTAATTATCCAAAACCCGCATCCGGGGCAAATGCTCTTACAAACTCCCCCTTTTTGGTAATTGATGACAACCAACTTAGGCTTACCATAAATTGAAAGAATTGAAGCTTTGAATCCCAAATTTTATGGAGAGCTCCCCCTAAATGTATGCATAAGATTTTGATTTCAAATCTTGACAAAAATCAAGATGACATACATTTAAAGCAAGCTCCCCCTAAATTTTGCAATCTGTGGGGTGCCTAAAGAGGTGTGTGTGAGAAGTATGTCCATGATGTGTATGACAAGATATATCAAAAAAAGATAAAGAAAATAAAATGAATGGTTATGTAATAAGTAAAGGTCTTAAAAATGGCATAACCATTCTAAAAACAACAATCATCACAAGATAAACAAATGTAGGCCATCACAACAAGATAAATCGAATAAGCATAAGTGTTTAGCCTACAATCATTCATCACACACATAGTTCAAAGTTCACCATACATAGTTCACCATGGAGAGATAGTTATTACATAACCCATAAATAGCTACCCTATTACATTAAGCCTATCACTCCCCCTTTGGCATCAAATGCCAAAAAGGGTAGGCAACAATAGAGAGCAAAGGATAGGAAACCACAGTACTCCCCATAGCTATCATCACTGTCATTGGGGTTGATGTACCTGCTCTTGCCATAAGGAACTGCAGAAGAAGATGGACCACTGGTAGAGGTGCGAGTGATATAATTGGCCCCGCCGAAAAGAGATCCAAAAATAGCAGTGTCCTCAAGAGTATAACTAGAAGAGGGTCGTACATCATGTGTAGCATCAAAACTACTCGGCTACTGGAAACTGTGTTGCTGCTGAGGTGACTGCTGAAGGCCCTGATGCTCCGGAGGTGGCTGCTCAAACTGCTCATCCTCATCCTCATAAAAATACTGAAAGGGGCGAAGAGAAGAGGATGGAGGAAGGCCAACTTGCTCCTCAATGCGATGAAGCATCCCATCTTGCTTCTCCTAGGTATAGCACATGTATGAGATAAACTTCTTCAACAAGGAGAGAGGGCCATGACCATGACCGCTACCACTGCCATGACCACCACCACGTCCGGTAAAAGCTCCAGCTGAAGGATCCACAGGAGGAGCATCCTCCCTCTCCACGCCAGCAGTCCCTGCATCAACTGATGGTGCACTAGCAGAAGTAGAAGCAGGTGTCTTCACTGTGTGGGGTTTAATGTTGTGAACACCCAAGGAAGAGTGAATAATATCATGGTGAAAAGTGAAATCCACAACTTGCTCTATGATATGCATGATATAGGGAGCATAAGGCAGGGACCTATGAGGATCAATGGGCGCATCTGTAATCTTCCTCCACAAAAAAATTAGACACACTGAAGCACTTGTTCAAGCTAAACAAACAAGAATGGTCAGTGCATGGCCTTGAATATGAATTGAATCACCACCCTTGGGATCAATGGTAGCCCCTAAAATGTTGTTCAACACATAGAAATAGGGCTTCAAATAAGTGTTTGTTCCATCAGCCTGCTGCTGATCAAGGTACATCTTAGCTACAATAAAATCAGCTTGGCCAACATTCTTAGCATAGTGAGTCCAAAGACTATCAGCCTCATGGTCCTCATGATTGAAACCAAGCAAACGAGAAAACTGCACATAGTCGCACCGATAATGATGATGATGGGTCATCCAATGCAACACCTTATGACCATGATCAATGTGGAGAGTAGACCAAAACTGACAAAGGATCTCGATGTTCCAATCATGTTAAAAAGACATGAGTGGCAAAAGACGCCACTCCTCGAGCCTAGCCTTCAAAGCAAGAATATCGGTATGCTTGATTTTGTCTAGAGATGCTGGTTTCAAAGCCTTGTGCAAAAATATAGGAGTAGGGCCAGTAGCAGTGTCCTTGAGGCACACAGAGAGGTAATAATCATGATGAAATAGAGACCAAAACCTTTCATCAACCCTGGGATTTTGAATAATTAGGTAGGGATTTCCCAAACGCTGCTGCGCTAGAGCCTGACGATCCTTGGTGTAATCAAAGAATGCACGAGGTTGATCAGGTGAATGAAGCCTGGCCTTACAGAGCTAATGCAGAGGAAGAACACGATCTACTGTGATGTCCCCAATCCTCTTAGGAGACAGATTGAACTATGACTGAAGAGCAAGGCCTTCAATTTCCACAGGATTGTTTGACACAACCCCATGAACAATGTCCTCATGGCGATGAAGAGCGCATGCTTTAGGTGTATCAACAGCAGGAGCATAAGCAGCACAGGAGGACGTAGCACAGTCACCATGGGAAGGCTCTGCATGGTCCATCCTACGCCGACAAGCATGCTGACTAGCTGCACGTTCATCCTCCCCATCACCCAAACTGTGAGGACGAGGACGAGCATTGTGAGTGGGGTTGTGCCGGCGTTCTGACATGCTATAAGGGAAAAATAGGGGCAAGGAAAGGTCTTAGACATGCTAGAAAATGCTTGCAAGAAAGTTGGAATGAAGAATTGCTGCAAAACGAGCCGACTGGGTACAGCCGGTAGTACTAGGCCGCAAGGACCAGTACTACCAAAAGGACCCGTGCGTGACACAATCCGCAGACATCGACACAACCAACCATGGAAATTGTAAATAAAGCATTCATAGAGCATGTGTATAGCATAGATAACTAGCACGAGTAAGGGAGCGGCCTAGAACAAAGTAAATTTAGAGATCAGGCATGAACTCCATGATACCTCGTTGCTCAGGAAGAAGAGGCCGATCCGCGCGTGCAAGACCTTCCAGTGAAGTCCACCACCTCCAAGTTGGTCTCCAAGGCTCGGGGAAGCTCCCCCTCGAAGGGATTCAAGGTTGGCCAGAGGATGAGGGAGATCGGCAGAGAGGGGTCGGGCGGCGACATCGCCAGGCGGGCAGGTCGGGTGGGTCGAGGGAAAGAAGAAGGAAGGGGTAAGTTAAAGATAGATTTTTTTAACTAGCGGCCCCTTTTATACCGCAATAAAAATGTGTTACCGGTAGTACCAGTGGGCAGGTCATGGCAACGCAGAGTTATGCAGCTTTTTGAACCATCGGTAGTCTGGGCCTCCATCGGTAGTAACGGGTACCGGTACTACAGGGTTACCACCGGTACTACCGATAGGTAAAAAATACAGGAAGCAGTTTTAAAGATGGTGAACTATATAGGGAATATGAACCCTCTCAAGCATGACCAGATTTCATCAAATCATTACAAAGCTATGGTCAGGCCTGAGATGTGAAAAATAGATTTTGAAATTTCACCTAATGATTTTGTAAACATTTTTTTTTCTAAATCTAAGGCAATCAAAGTGTGCAAGATAATCATTCCACGTTACGAGAATCAACGATATTGAGCTCATGCCTCAAAGCACAAAATCTTGACTCATTTAGAGGCTTTCTGAAGATATTGGCTAACTATTTTTCAGTTCTCACATGTTGAACAACGATATCTCCTTTCGCTTGGTGATCTCTAAGAAAATGATGATGGATGTATACGTGCTTTGTATGGGAATGGTTTACGGGGTTATCGGCTAGCTTGATTGTACCCTCATTATCACATAAGAGTGGAATCTTGGATAGGTTGTAACCAAAGTCTCTCAAGGTTTGCTTCATCCAAAGTAGTTAGGCACAACAAGAGCTGGCTGCCACATTCTCGGCTTCGGCGGTAGATAGGGCAATGAAGTTTTGCTTCTTAGAACTCCAAGACACCAAGGACCTACCAAGAAATTGGCAAGTTCTAGATGTACTCTTCCTCTCTACCTTGCAACCAGCATAATCCGAATCAGAATAAACAAGTAGAGTGAAAAATGAGCCCTTGGGATACCATAAGCCAAGATTAGGTGTGAGCACCAAATACCAAAAAATTCTCTTAATGGCTGAAATGACATTCTTTCAGATTAGATTGAAATCTTGCACACATGCACAACACTAAGCATAATATCGGGCCTAGATGCACAAAGGTAAAGCAATGATCCAATCATGGAGAGATATACCTTTTGATCAACGGCTTTACCATCCGTGTCAAGGTCAAGATGCCCCGTAGATGGCATTGGTGTGTTGATGGGCTTAGCCTTGTCCATACCAAACTTCTTCAACATGTCATGAGTGTACTTGGTTTGGCAAATGAACGTTCCTTCCTTGAGTTGCTTGATTTGAAAACCGAGGAAGAAGGTCAACTCTCCCATCATGGACATCTCAAACCTTTTGGTCATAATCCTACTAAATTTCTCACAAAGCTCCTTTTTAGTACTACCAAATATTATGTCATTGACATATATTTGGCAAATAAAAATATCACCATTAACTTTGCGAGTAAATAAAGTAGGGTTGACCTTTCCTATCTCAAACCCTTGTTTGAGTAGGAAGTCCTTGAGACAATCATACCAAGCTCTAGGGGCTTGTTTGAGCCCATAGAGCGCCTTGTGTAGCTTGTATACATGGTCTGGATGATGTGGATCTTCAAAACCCAGTGGTTGCTGTAACACCCCGGCCCAGGGCTTAATAGGATTAATAGGATCCTCATATCAATAAGTTGCAACTTTTTTCCAGAAGCCCATCTTCTAAAAACTCCAAAGTTAAGTGTGCTTGGCTTGGAGCAATGGGTGACCGACCGAGAAGTCCTTCCCGGGTGCGCATGAGTGAGGACAAAGTACACAGAAAAGATTAGTGTTGGTCGGTGAGGGCAGTCTATGTCCTAGATAATCTGCCGGATGTAAGCAGGCCTAGCCTCGAGGAGGCGGGACGTTACAAATGGTATCAGAGCCAACCCTTGGGGTTTCATGGGCGCTTGTGTCAGTTGTGCAGGCGTGGTGTGCATGGCTGGTGTGGATCCGGAGTGGTCACATAGTATGACACATGCGTTGGCACTGGGCACACGGACGTGGCCAAGAGGGGACGTTCCTGGCCTAGGGTTGACCGACGAGGATGTCGGTCTCCTAAGGGGGTGAGTGTGTAACACCCCGGCCCAGGGCTTAATAGGATTAATAGCACGTGGATGTGGCCAAGAGGAGATGTTCCTGGCCTGGGGTTGATCGATGAGGACGTCGGTCTCCTAAGGGGGTGAGTATGTAACACCCTAGCCCAGGGCTTAATAAGATTAATAGGATACTCATACCAACAAGTTGCAATTTCTTTTCTGGAAGCTCATCACTAAAGAACTCCAAGGTTAAGCATCCTTGGCCTTGAGCAATTTAGGGATGGGTGACCGACCGGGAGTCTTCTCAGGTGTGCACGAGTGAGGACAAAATACGCAGAAAAGACTAGTGTTGGTCTGTGAGGGTAGTCTATATTGTAGATAAGCGATCGGATGTAAGTGGGCCTGGCCTTGAGGAGGTGGGACATTACAGTTGCTCAATATACACCACTTCGGAGAGGGGGCTGTTGAGGAATGCACTTTTCACATCCATTTGAAATAACTTAAAATCATGGTGAGCAGCAAAGGCAAGTAACATACTAATAGATTTAAGCCTAGCAACCAGTGCATATGTTTCCCCAAAATCCAAACCTTCAATTTGGATGTAACCTTGTGCAACCAACCATGCCTTGTTCCTTGTGACCACGCCATACTCATCTTCTTTGTTGCGGAAGACCCATTTGGTACCTATCACATTTTGCTTAGGCCTTTCCACGAAGGACCAGACTTCATTTTGGGTGAAGTTTTCTAACTCTTCTTGCATAGCCATCACCCAATCCCCATCTTTCAAAGCTTCCTCCACCCTAAGAGGTAACATAGAAGAGACAAAAGAGTAATGCTCACAAAAAGATGCTAAATGAGAATGAGTCATCACTCCTCTTCGTATACTTCCTATCACATTGTCAACCGAATGATCCTGTTCAATGGATTGACAAATCCTTGGTTGAGGTACTGTTGCCCTTCTTTGAATTGGGCCATCATCTTCACTATTAAGATCTTGGTTGATTGGGGAATTTCCATCAAGGTCTCCCCCTTGATCATCATCTTGGTTGCTTTCTTCAACTTGTGGTGGATCTTGTTTTGCTTGTTCTCTTGAGTCATGATCATCTCTTGATGTGGAAGCATCACCATGGGCATTGGTTGACCCATGATGCGTGTATGGATCTTGATGGACTTGCACCTGTGCATCATCATCATCATCTTGTTCAACGGGCTTTACTCCACCAGTTGCAAGCTTCTTTATCACTTTATGATAAGGCTCCTCTTTACCTACAATGTCCATATTGACTTGCTCTTTTTGAGAGCCGTCGGATTCATCAAAAGTCACGTCTACCATTATTTCAGTAAGACCAGTGGTCTTATTAAAAACACGATATCCATGTTTGTTAGTACCATAACCAAGTAAAAAGCCTTCATCAACCTTCGGTTCAAACTTAGAGCTTTTGGATTTCTTTCTAAGTATGAAACACTTGCATCCAAAAACTCTAAAGTAATCAACCTAAGGCTTTTTACTGGTGAGTAGCTCATAGGTAGTTTTATTCCTAATCTTGTGGAGGTATAGGCGGTTGATTGCATGACATGCCGTGTTCACCGCCTCCGCCTAAAAATCTTTCTTCAAAATCTTGTACTCATCCAACATTGCTCTTGTGGCTTCTATGAGCGTTTGGTTTTTCCTTTCCACAATCCCATTTTGTTGGGGAGTGTAGGGGACCAAAAAATCATGCTTGATCCCTTCTTCATCAAGAAACTTCTCAGTGTTGGTGTTCTTGAACTCCATCCCGTTGTCACTTCTCACTCTCTTGATCTTCACATCAAACTCATTTTGTGCTCTTCTTGCAAATTTCTTGAAGATTTCTTTAGTCTCACTCTTATCTTTCAAAAAGAACACCCAAGTGAAGCGAGAAAAATCATCAACATTACAAACCCATATTTGTTACCTCCAATACTTATATAAGCATTGGTCCAAATAAATCCATGTGTAGTAACTCAAGTGGCCTTGATGTTGTCACGATGTTCTTAGCGGGATGTTTAGCTCCAACTTGTTTTCTCGCTTGACATGCACTGCAAATCCTGTCTTTCTCAAAAGAAACATTTGTTAGTGATGAGGACATCAACACTAATCATACATCCAAGTCAGCCACGCCAATACCTGCTGGTCCTATTACTCGTGCGCGTGCTCGCAAACTTAATCATCAAGTGAGTTCCTTCTTGAGTTCTTGTCCATCTTGTTTAGATCTTGGAGACACGTGCACTTTTGTTTTAATTAGGAATCAAGGAGAAGACCAAGAGGGAAAAGGACTTGCGTAGGCTGGATTCGGACTGCAGCACACCTCCAATTCGTTACGGTCGCCACGGTTACATACGGAGTCGGTTTGGGATGAATCAAGACTTGTTGGAAAGCTTGTCAAGTCTATTTTCATATGGATCGGGTCTCATACTCGAATCTGTCCCGAGGCGGCGTCAATAGGCCAACAACTACCGAGAGGTCTTTCTGTCAAGGGTGCTGCGTCACCTTAATTTAGCCCAATGGGCTTGTATCGTTTGGAGTCCAATAGGGACGTGTCCTAGGTTTGGAGAACGACCCAAACTCTCTTGTGGTCGTCCTACCCATGTTATATTCCCCATAGCCGCCACCAGGAACACTTGGGTTTTGTTTAGGTCAAGTTTAGCCGTCGCTACTTGCTTGAAGGCGCGCGTGCTGATCCAGCCGCCCGTCTCCTTGTTTTCGGAACCCCACTCATAATAAGATTTAGATTGAAACTTTCAATTACATCTTGCAATTTCAGTGCTTGTTCCTCGTTCTTGCTAGTTTTTCGATTGCTTGCAGGACGGGAGCCCTAGTGGCTGGTTGTCGCGCTCCACAAGATCGTGACGGCCTTTGGAAGTGGTGTATCGGTCGCTAAGGCGCGGTCTTGGAAGGCTGTAGTCGGGCCGTGAACGTCATCTCCATCCACCAATCGAGTTAACTCACG
>CM041643.1:27674825-27709210 GCA_023333625.1 Bothriochloa decipiens | reverse complement strand
TCCTTAGAAGAAGTAGAAGTGCTCTTCCAAAGAGTGTCATAGTTTATATCAAGCTCATAATATTTATTTGTCAAGCTTGTGAGGCTTTCTTGAGCTAAATTATGATCATTCTTTAGACTAGCCAAAGAGTCATTAAGTGAGGAATCTTTCCTCTCTAGCTCAACAAGGTTAGTGGAACAAGGATATATATCAATATTAAAACATTTTTCACATCCTTTACTTGTTGAAGCTTTGGATTCCTTAGAAGAAGTAGAAGTGCTCTTCCAAAGAGTGTCATAGTTTATCTCAAGCTCATGATATTTATTTGTCAAGCTTGTGAGGCTTTCTTGAGCTAAACTATGATCATTCTTTAGACTAGCCAAAGAGTCATTAAGTGAGGAATGTTCCTTAGCCAAGCGCTCATGAGAGTCCTTGTCAAAGACAATTCTATACTTAACTTCTCAACCTTCTCCTTTTCCTTGGTGAGACATGCATCTAGTCCTTGGTTCTTCTCCCTTTCCACTAGGAGCATTTCACTTTGAGACTCAATGCATGTCTCTTGCTCCTCTATGGTATACATCAAATTTAAGATTTTAGAGGCAGCTTCTTTTCCATATAGCTTAATGATTTTAATTGCATAGTTTTCATCAAGCTCATCATCATCATCACATTCATCATTAGAGTGAGTGGGAGCATGTGGTGATACCTTGTCCTCCTTTGCCATAAGGCAAGTAGGAGTGACATTGTCATCGTCGGAGAGGTTGGTGAAGAGCTTGGGTGAGGAAGAAGTGTTGGTGAAGAACGATGTCGATGAAGATGATTATCATGTATAGCAATTGCAGCTACACTCTTCTTTTCATTGTCATTGTCTTCATCACTATCATCATCGAATTGCCATTCTTCACCTATATGTGCTTTACCCATTTTCTTGCTCTTGTACTTTTTGTCGCCTTCTTTGTTGTATCTTGAAATCTTGCCTTTGTTGGGACAATTCGTAGCAAAGTGACCGGTGAGACCGCACTCATAGCAAAATCTCTTCTTATATTGCTTGTTTCCACCACTACTCCTCATCTTTTGCTTCTTCTTGATCAAGAACTTTGCATAATTTTTCACCATGAGAGCTTGTTGTTCATCAAGTTCTTCATTACTATCATTTTGCTTGTGGCCACAGCTTCCTTTGTTGCAATGACTTGATTCACTTGCATGAGATGCCGCTAGAGCAATTTTCATCTTTTGACTTTGTCTTTCTTTGACCTCATCATATAGTACTTCATGGTGCATAATCTTTGCAAACATTTCTTGTGTTGTCATAGTAGTGTAGTTTTCCCTTTCCATAATTACGGAAGCAAGCATGTTGTTCTTGTCTCTATATATTCTACAAAGCTTTCTTGCAGCAGCATGTTGATCCCATCTTGTACATCCGAGAGCTCTAACTCTATTTACCAAGGTCATGAATCTATCATGCATAGTTTTGGTAGTTTCTCCTTCCATTATGGTGAAGTTCTCAATCTTGCCTTGGAGAAGCTCAATGTTTCCTATTCTCATGCTCTTATCTCCCTCAAATGATATTCTCAAAGTTTCCTAAATTTGCTTTGCATTATCCATACAAATGACTTTGTTGTTGTCCTCTGGAGTGAGACATTGCAAGGTCAAAGTTGCAGCTATAGCATTGAGATGAAAGTCTACCTCATCTTTGGGTGTGCACTCACTAGGATTCTTGGGAATATTCACACCTATTTCAACGGCTTCCCAACATCTTGCGGCTATAAGATGCAACTTCATTCTATGAGCCCAATCGGTGTATCTTACTCCATCAAAAGGAGGTGGCTTGATGGGATTTATCATTGGCATATGGGGATTGGTGTTCTTGCTTGTAGAGCTGTAGTCATGTCCCACTTTTGAGTATCTCTTTGAGGCTTTTCTTGCATCATCACCTTCATTTTCATTCTCTTTGCTAGTTGCTTCTTGACTTTTCTTGTCGATGATCTCTTGCATCTTTTCAAGTCACTCTTGCATCTTGTTCATTTTCTCTTCTTGTTGCTTTTTCAGTGTTACGGTGAGCTCAGCTGCTATTTGAGCAGCTAACTCCTTCATTTTAGCCTCATCCATCTTGGCCAATGTTACTCCTCACATGATGAAGCATTGAACCAAGGGACCTAGCTCTGATACCACTTGAAAGGATCTAATCGGCCTACAGGGGGGTGAATAGGTGATTATTGAAAACCTAAAACTTAAAGCTCAAATACAGAAGTTAAATACTAACCAGTAGTAGGATCGAAAGTAGCACTGATACTACCTGTAGTATAAAAACCAGTACTACCGATGCAAATTTCTGGTACTACCGGTAGCCTAGGAAACTACAAAATCAAAATGGAAATCAGAGTAAAAAGAGCTATAAATTCAGATCCAATTGTTACCACCCTTTAGTTGATGTTGCTGATGAAGATGTTGAGCCTTTTCGAGCTTTTCACCGGACTAAATTGTAGATCGAGTCCTCCAACCTGAGAACTTTGGGGATAGGGATGAAGAACACGAAGAACACAAGAACAAGGGTAGTCGATGCTACCACCACAGCAAGACACATGATTTAATTCGAGGTTCGACAATCCGCACAAAGGAGTTCCTACATCCCCATTATTGAGGTCACCATAAAGGTTTCCTCCCTCAAGCAACCACGAAGGTAAACTTGAGATATCCACTAAGAATCAATGGTAATACAAATACTTTAGGCCGCCCTCACAAATGAGACAACACGGGCAGCCACGAAGAATGCCTAGCGGGCTAGTGTTCTAAGAATCCAAGAGTAACAACACAAATCAAACTAGCAATATGAGGAATCCAAGTGCTCAAGTTGTTGATCGAAGTTCCCACTCTCTAATCTCACGTCCCTAGCTCAAATCCTTAAGGGGATGAAGTTTGGGAGGAAAGGGAGAGAGAGAGCAGGCGAGTTGAAGCTTGGGAGAATGCCGTTCTTGGGTTTAAGTCACGTGAATGAATGGAATGGGCAAGAGAGAGAGAAGGGAGAGAGGTGAGGGGTATTTATAGTGCCTGTCCAGAACAACTACCGGTACTACCGATGGGAACCACCGGTACTACCGGTATGTCATGAAATATGACCGTTGGAGTGTGTCAGACTGTACAGAGTGGGGCAGACCGGTACTACCGGTCCAATGACCGGTACTACCGGTAGTACAAGGGAGAGCAACTGTGCACGTTCGACGGGCTTGAAAAAATAATCCTTGCTACTACCGGACTATAACTCGAATAAATCTGGTACCTCTGGTGTGGACCAGTACTACCGGTCTACCACAGGTGTACTTCCGGTAGTACAAAACTGCAATCGTGAGCGTTTGACTTTGTAGGAAAAATAGGACTGGTACTCCTGGTCTATAAATCATTTTAATCCGCTACTACCGATGACGACCGATACTACCAGTACAAGGACTGGTACTACCGGTTGTACATCAATAGCAAAGTCGAGCGTTCAACTTGGTAGAAAATAATCGGCCTGTACTACCGCTCTAAAACTCGATTAAATCCGGTACTACCGGTAGTATAGGTTGGGCAAACAATGGACTTTTTCTAAGTGCCATGAGTGCAACGGTGACTCTCCAAACGCTCTAAGAAATGATATGAGCACTTGTAGACCTCGAAATACCAACCTAATTTATATGCCTCTTGATAGTACAGTGTTTCCTATAACTCAAGCAAGATAAAATCTTAGGGCTCTCATGAGTAGAAACGTCGACCAAATGTTATCAATTAACACCGTACCTGGGATAGAGTCCTGGTCAGAGATGAGGACGACGTGAGGAGGGTGATGACACTGGTGAGACCCATCTGTCAGTGACTCAAGCAGTGGAGCCCGGTCGTCAGCCACACAAAGAGAGAAGGAGAGGGAGGCGGGCTGCTATTGCTTACTGCTGCTGGGCCGGCCCAAAGGAAAAGGATAGCGTGCCGAGGAAGTGGTCTTCGGGCCAGAGGAGAAGAGGGAGGGCGAGCAGGCTGGATGGGCCAGCAGGCCGAAAACTAGAGAGAGTGAGAGAGGAAAAGGAATTCTCTTTTCTTGTATTTGAACAACTTTTCAAATAGTTTTTCAAATAGATTTTGAAATCCTTTTGGACTTAAAGCAGAACCAAACATCACAAAATAAAATATACAGCAACATGAATGCTCAAACATGTTTCTAAATCTATGATAAATTTTAATATAATGAAAAATATTATTTTCCCTAGGTTCTCATGAGCACAATAATTCAAATTAAATCATTTTACTCTATTTTTCAAAAGCACAAAATTTAGGGTGTTACAATTCTACCCCCTTAAGATGAATCTCGTCCTGAGATTTAGAGAAGATGATGAAAGAGATAGGATACTTTGTGTTGTTCTTCTTCATTGCTTCGGGTAGCTCCGCCTCATTGCTATAAAATTCATTTAAACTTTGCACACCTTGGTAGCCCTGATCCAAATAACATGATCACTAATTCCAAGATTTCTTACAAGCACTCTACACAGTTTTCAGGTAACTCCAAATCTCCAAGGCATAAACCACATCTGACCTGTGGATTATGACCCACCATAGCTCCATCTCATACAAATTCCACTACAATTATATTGTCACTAGATTCACTTCAACTTATTAAAAGATCCTTTGAAGGCCTTGATGTCACTCTTTATGTCCAAGCAAAGCAAATACCTCTATGCTCCACTGTAACTAATGGTTCTCATAGGTTGAATAGTTCAATGCACGCCTCATAGTTGACTTGATGCTTAACCCATTGATGGTCTTACATAGAACACCTCCCCAATCATACTAAATATCTCTGAATCACTCTCACATAGATGGACAGGAACTCAACACATCTCCCTTGAATTCTTCTTCATGTAATTGCACCACTAGACATATCATAACCATGAAGAGAACTTTCTTCAATCAAACTTACTTGACATGCTTGGTGTAACAGTGAGGTCTTCTGAGTTATCATTGAACTATAGATTAATTTATCTTCACACTCCTTTGTCATCAATGTCAGCTTCTCTTGAGTTGAGAGTTGAACTCCTATGTGATGATAGCTTGAAGTAGCTTGAAACAAAACCCAATCTTGATGAGCATAAAGTCTCCATGTAGATGATCCGTTGAGTCACTAACCAAAGAACAAAACACTTGCCCATGGATAGATATCCCAACTAATAGAGATGACTGCTTCTTCCATGTAGAATGCTTGAATGCATTAGCCTTCATCTTGCAGCTTCTTCGTCATGGCTACCCCCCTTAAGAAAAGATCACCAGTGACACCAAAGGATAGCTTGCATCTTCTTCTAAGTGATTTGATTGTCTTTATGTCCTCCTGTCATCCCAAAGAAACTCATGTGCGTTGGCCAGAACTAGTAACTTGCAGTTCCTCTCAAGCATAAAATCAATAGCATAGTAAAACATGCATATTTCAAGTTCTGTTAATCCAATGAAGTTGTACCGTACACCGTTGGAAATCTTATGAAATTATCTACAACTCCCTTATATATATTTTTTCCAGATTCTGTAATTAAGTTGGTCAAAAACAGTCCAAAACAGAAACTGCTCCAGATTTTTTGACAGCATAGATGTATCGTATTGTGATTTTCATAACTCTCAAACCATACTAGCTATTAAGGTGATTCCTACGCCCAATGAAAGATGCTGAAGTCTACTTTTGTCCAGAATGTTTCCATAATTTTTTATTATCCATGAACAGAGGTAGAAACTAAAGTAGACACGTTGCTCCGAAAAGACAAGATAGAAAGAAGAAGAGAAGAACCCAACTATTTACATCATTACCCCTATGCCCTAAGCCTATATGCTAAATGAAATTGTGGACCAAAACCACAAGACCAAGCCATGACAACCGCACCATAAATAGTGCGCCCTGCATCCCTGTGGCCTCCCTTTGACCAAAAAGCAAGCCAATCGTCTTCGCCTCAAGTCCGCAGCACGTGAAACCCTAGCTCGCCGCTGATGCTTTCGGTTTCGCCGTTCCGAAGCTCTAACGCCACCGTAAGCACGTCGTTGGGTTCACCTTCGAGTTGTTGAAGTTTCCTAGATCAATTCCTCTCTTTCTCTCGCTCTTTATCACTCACTTCGCCTCGCCGAACCTCACAGATCACCGCCGTTCGCCATCCTGAGCCGAGCACTGTTCATGATCCACCTCCACCTTCTTTTACGCGTCTGGTGAGTTTGCGTCAAGCTCCTCTCTCTTTTGGTTGAAGTACTGAGTCGATCTGTGGTCTCTAGAACCAGTTTCAAACACGCCGGTGAGCTCCTGTCGCCGCCGGCCATGTCTACCACCGGGACTGTCATCTTCCCCGGCAAGCACCCCTCTCTCTCCCTCCATCTTCTAAACTCAACTGTCAATCTCAGATCAGACGGCCAATAGTGCGATACTCCTTTGTCTGTCAATTTTGCAGAAAACTCCTCGTACTTCTACATATTTAATTAAGAGTCCCTGCCAGATTTGAAAATCCTGATTTTCTAAGATTTATTTTATTTCGAAAATCCTGGTTATTTGCAGTTTAGTCCCTAATCTTATTTTGCTCATAACTTCTTTGTTTTTGATCCAAATCGATCCGTTCAAGTTGCGTTAGATTCGTAATTTCATAATCTACATGTTAGTATCATTGTTAGATTTATTTTTAGTCTTTGAAAACTGAGCTTTATTTTAATCTATTATTTTATAATAGGAAATCTTGTAAAATCTATAACTTATTCGTTATAGCTCTGTTTTCAGTGATCTTTACGTCTGTGTGATTGTAGTGATGTGTAGATTGGTTTTATAAGATTTTCAATCTATTTTACTATGATTGGTGTAGTGTTCTAATTTAGTCCTATTGTTTGCTTCATGTATGATTGCATAGATTGCTTGTGTGGTGTTCTATGATTATGTCCCATCGGTGAGCTTTACGATATGGTGTTCTACAAGAAGTTGGAGAATCAAGAAGCAGTTACAAGAAGGTTTGGACTTGAAGAAGGATCTGATTTTAAGGCAAGTATAGTTTTGGGACCATCCTTGTTACCTATTCACTATATACACTAAATTACATATGCATGTGTCTCTTTGCTACCTAAGTTGGAATTCCCTAGCAATTGAATCCTAAATACCTTGTCACCCTAGGCTATGCATTTGGGTACTATGCCTGCTAGTGCTTTATTGAATCATGATCGCATAACTTGGTTAATAACTATGCCATGAACAATAAAAGAAAACCCTTTTAAACAAGATCCTATCTGTTTGCAAACCTCCGGGACTTAACGTACAACTGCAGGGGCTATATGGCTCTAGCTCTAGTTGTTCATAGGACCTTTTCGAGTGAGTTAGAGGATCTGCAAGTTGGGTATAGGATGACTTCTTCAATATGTGTATAACTGGGATGTGCCATATTGGGAGGAGGGTTTTCTTACATCCGATGACCCTGCGGCCCTAGCTTGTTAGACGAACCTATGAGTGGTTTTATATGGTTTTTGGTGTTTTGGGAGTCATGACCCTGGACATTTGGAAATCATGACCTGTAGTGAAAGTGTACACCTCTGCGCAGAGTTAAATCAATATATTGTCCATGCCCATGGACAGGGCGGCCTTGGAGACATCTATGGAATAGTTGATCATTAATGAAACTTGCTTAATGTTTATTTGTGAAATTCATGTGCTACTTATTATTCATGTTATTCTGATCATGTGATTATTGGCATATCACTACCTTGTTGCTAATGCTAAAACTTGACATACACTTAAAAGCTAAATGTAGTCTAAACAGTGTCAGCTTATTTGAGCCTCATAAACCCCATGCTATACTTGTTGAGTTCGACATGGACTCACTCTTGCTATTCACCCCACCACCTCAGGAGAAGTTTTAGGCTTGTGATCAACCAGTCAGTTGGATCCAGTGGAGTGGAGTCCTTACATGAAGATCGGAGTTGTCTTCCCGCTGAATGCTACCTAAGGGTATATCCTTCTTATATTAGGTAGTATATATTAAGAATTGTCTACTGATACTACCCTTTGCTCGTAGCTATATGTGGGAATTGACTCCTAGGACTCACATATGGTGTATATCTGGTTTTGTTCTTAAAACCAGGTATTACAACAGGGGGACCCATCTCTGTTCATGTGGGGCCACACTTCCTAGACCGACATGTGGGACCGCATCTGGCACCTTTCTCAACCTAACGAGTGGGGTCAGAGTGTTAGTCAGTGGGACCCGCAACTGGGGACCCATCTATGTTCAGTGGGGCCAACATTCTTCGACCGACCTATGGGACTCGTCTAGCACCCTTCTCCACTCGTCGCGTAGGACCAGGGCGTTAGTCAGATGGGACCCGCAACTAGGGGAACCACCCTTCTTCGAAGGACCTATGGGACCTGCCCGCAATGTGGGACCCCCTCTATTCACATAAGACCACCATTCTCTGACCGACATATGGGACCCGCTTGTAATCCTTATCGTTCCGACGTCCGGGACCATGTGTCAGTTAATCGGGACTCGCCACTAGGGGGAACCCTTCTTCGACAGACCTGTGGGACCTGCCCACAACGTGGGACCCTTCACTGTCCCGGCGAAGGGGAATTGCCGCCGATGTTGAATTTCCCTATTGGGTACCTGGATAAGGGGGTACCCTTAACCCTTGATCAAGTAAGTTAATCCCGATGTTGTTGACAAAATCCACCACCATAACCTCTAGCAACAATTCCTGGCGAGCTCAAACTCAAATACTTAAGTATAAGGTCCAAGTACCAAGCTGCCCTGGGTCGGCCCACGAACGGGTCTCGACAGCCTAGGGCAATGCTAGCTCGATGGGACCCCTCGAATAATGGGAGTTCGCCTGAGCGGGCAACCACCCCCTTGAGTGATGGAATGCGGTGCAGGTTAACGACCCCCCATCGACTGCTGTTCCCCCTCGATCCACCTACCTTTGTACGGGGGTCAGAGCATTTAATGTGATCCACTGACTACTGCCAACCCCCATGGCTACAGTGGTGGTCATGATGAGCAAGTACAGGGGCCAAATCCACCTTTTTATCGCCCATCCCCAGGGAACCGTCATCTCATACAGACCACTATTCCTCCGTACCAAACACTATGCCCCATCATACACCCCCTCAAAAAGTAAATGTCAACATCTGTACCAGGATTCCTAGGGCTTATTCTTATCTACACGGCCTCGAGGCCCCCTGGGTACCCCTCGACTCAAGCTCTCGGCAACCCTGGTCAGCGATTCAACCACTCCTGTACACCATCTACTGCAAGCCATACTCCCTTAACAGGAGGTCACATCTTTCACCATGCCACTGAGGCACACCAGCGTCATCATCCGTACTGGTCACTCACCAACTTCGTCGTGATATATTAGAAGGGCGAATCTCATCATCACACACGCTGCTACAGGGCTCGACTTTGCTTTAGCGCACACCTCTACAGTACCCGCGACAGGATCGCTCCTCAATATCATTGCTTACAATAGCCCTCGCAGCACCATTAGGGTTTCCTATACACCCATGCCCCTCATTGGACTATAAAAGGGGGCGCAAGGCTAGCTGAAGGGGGAGATTCAGATGCACTCTGCCTCTCCATGCACATTGCGAGGCCTAGGACTAGAGTTCTTAGACTTAGGCCCTGCTCACCCCTTCCTCGCATACGCCCGCTTGTATCTCCCTTGTACAAGCACTTCGGTGCAAGATAATACAAAATCTCCTCCCCCGCTAGATGTAGGGCCTTCTCTTGCCCGAACCAGGATAAATCCTGTGTTCTTCTTGCGTCACCATCTAGATTAGGGAGCACGCAGCACATAGTTACTTATTAGTGTTAGGCCCCCGGGGTCATGACACCGACAGTTGGCGCACCAGGTAGGGGATTTGTGTGTCACTAGCGTTTCCCACCATTTTCTGGATAGTAGACTCCGTGCCATCACTTTCGTTCACCACGGTGATCTGGTTCGGGAGCTTGGAGTTCATGTCACTCGGTCACGACCTTGACATGGTCCTACTCTCGGTCAGAGATCTGAGTGGAGGCCATCACGGGTCCTCTCAGGGGGCCCCTCGCCGGCTTCATCACCACGCTTCCGTGTCCTGGAGGAGGTGCGGCTGGCGCCACCACCATTGCCGCTCTATGATTGGGTCGATGTCCACTTTGGCTTCCTTGCTTTCAGTTGAGGACAAAGGGTCACTGGTTGGGAACCTGGCGGACTTACGCCTAGGAGCGGAGGAGGAGCTAGGAGGACCCGGCGGTGACCCTGACTTAATCTTTGCCGTGCGCTGGCCGAGGGGACGAGGCGCGGCCTCCACCATAAGCGCCGACATGAGTGCACACGCGGCCCTTCAAGGGCCTCTCCTTCGTGCCACCATGGACATGGCAACCGTCACACCGTCCCTGAGTACTCCGGCTTCTCTTGAGCACCCGGCCCGAGGCGCTACACTGTTGGCGCGATGTGACATCAGTTGGAGGAGGAGCAACACGGGTGATTCGTCGTCTTCTACTCCGGCGATCCCGACTCTGACTCCGATTACTACAATCCCATGCGCAAGTGCTTCCATGTCAAAGGTGCTGTTGCGTCGAGCAGTGACACGGTTGACCCCACGGACGCAGCCACGAGCGTGGCCGTAGGAGGAGGCGCCCTCATCATGGTGGGCCAGGAGGAGCAACCACCAGCTGTGCCAAACAATGCGCGGTTGCCCCAGGATCTCTGAGAGATGTGAGCCCTCGAGCAGGAGCACGGAAATCCATCCGGCTAAAGGGCTCGAGCTAGGGCCTGAGAGGTCCACCGACAGATTGTCGGAGGGGGCACGATCGAGCGTCCCATCTTCAACCGCTCTAGCTAGAATGTCATCACAGTGACCATGCTTCTTTGCAACATGCCGGCCTCCTCAAACCCTGAGGCCCATCACATCAGGGATGAGGTTCAGGGCCTCCTCGAGGTGGTGGCCATGCAAAAGGCCAAGAGCTCAGCCTCAAAACATCGAGAGGCAACCTCGGAGAGACTGGCCGACCCATCCCAACATGAGAGGGAAGGTTCTGTCCATCAGGAGGCTGTTCCCTGTTGGCGGTCCTTAGCATCTAAAATACAACATCATTTTAATACTAAAATAAATAGAAGGTAGGGCTTTTATCTAACCTTTTCACATGTTTTGTTGTGTATGTGACATACAGGTCTGACACGTGGAAATGCACAAAATTCACAAGAAAGCGCACTTCAAGGAAACATATTCAGAAAAGGTGCAAACCAAGGACAAATAGGAAAGCCCACCTCAACACTGAACTAGACCCATTCGTAACCACGAGGAAGGTCCAGGCCCAGGGAGCAACCGACCACCCGAAGATCGTGGCCAACAGGCCCAGCCAGGGGCCGGCCACCCCCAGGACTGGCCGCCCCCTGGTGGGACCTCCTGGGCCTAGCCTTCTCAGGCCGTGCTTGGGTTGGTTCCCTCAAGGTGGTTTCACCTCCTTCCAATTGAGGAGACGCTCGAACCATCCTACATGAGCTATAAAAGAAGGGCTCCTTCACCATTTAACACACACACCAACATTTGGAGCACTACACCTCACATTTCATACTTGTTCTCTTTAGTTTAGTATTAGTATTTAAGCAAGGCAAAGCTATCAAGTAGAGCTTGTCTCTTGGAGGAATCAAGAACACCTTGGTATGAATATAATTCAGTTCTCCTCTATGAGCAAGTTCTTATCTTATTTATATAGCAATGCATATGAATTAGAGTATAGTCTTGTTCATATTATGATCATGACATATAAACTAGTCTATAGTCTATCTGTTATGTTCTTGATATGTTCATCAGAGTTCTTCATCGTTCATCGAATTAGTATGAATAGAGGAAGAACTAAGGATGGGATAATGGTTCATTGTGTCGTCATGGTTGCTCCTAGCCGAGCCTGTCAGTCCGAAGGGTTGGGGTCCTGGGAGGTTAGGAGTTGTTTCTATTTACACGAGCATGGTGCTCGGGTATGCGGAGATCAGCGGATAGTCGGTACCCCATGGGCAGAGGGGTAGGTGGGCAGATGGTGACAGCCCTGTCCATCCCTGGCATTCCCCCATGTTCGGGTGTTGAGTAGGAGTTTGTAAAGTCTCTATTGGCTGGCAGACTAGCTACGGGGTTCTCCCTATTGTCTCAGACTGTCCTAATTTTAGTCATATTAATTAGATGTATTCTGCTATTCTTTGCATAGCTGTATTAGATCAATGCCTGCTCGCATAGTTAGTCTTTATTCTTTATTTATCTTTTATCCTTGAGGTAGCTCCGATGTGTGTGTCCACTATCTTATGAACCCGATTTACCGTTGTTTATTCTACGTCTACATATGCATTCAATAAGTAATCATGATTATTCCAAAGCTAGATGCATTCATCATGCCCTCCTATGGGAAATTATAAATACGACACCTTTAAAATGCTACAATGAAATGCTACAATGATAATTCTATGCGCTTGCAAATTTATTCATATTTCTTACTGAGCTATCGATTGGTGTACCTAAGTATGTTACTTAAGGATTGTAATTCTTGTTGCACCCCATGGCGCCATGCCACAATTTTGCATATCGTAAGTAATGACGGTTAGGAAGCCCAATCCGGCACTTCTACCTGTTATTACCAGACTGCATTACCTAGGTCGACGCCATTAAGGGCCAAGGGTTACCTTTCTGAAATAATGGTGGTTAGGAATGTCAACACACATTTCTAGTGTTATTATTAAGGACAGACTTATAGTCTACTTTTAGTAGTGATGCTAAGAAACGCCAACAAGCATTTCTGGTACTATTGCCGGGGAGGGCAAAAGAAAAATGCAGACATCTAGCATTGGCATAAACATTGATTACAAAATTAGCATTGGTAGCCATAGTTTAAGCAGCCTAACTTTGTTGTTTTCTTCCTCTTTTTATTGGAATGAAAATAGGATAGTGTATGAGGGGTTTCAACCTATCGGAAAACTTCATCAACGCTCTGGAAGCACTCCTAAGGAAGAGAAGGGCCCGTACCATTTCTTCTTCTGCTACTTCACCAGCAGACGAACCGGTCACTTCCGCACCATCCGCTACCACCACCATAGCCAAGTCACTATAACACCTCGGTTCCCAAAGGAAGACTACAGGTCATCATATGTGTGCCTAGAAAGTCCACAAATATAACAAAAAATGGAATATCATTAAAAAATGTATTCTATAGCGGAAACTTACTTATATCAACACTTACTAACATCAAAGTAACGTAGAATTGATGGCTACAACTTCTCTTCAAAGCTCCATTCTTCTTAGGGACAGTTGACTGGGGGGCTCCGTACGCCAAACACTTCTGACACTCAACAGCTTTATCCTTCTTCAAAGCAGCATCTTGCTACAAACTATAGCAAGGGTGAGTTCCATGTCGAAACTCAGCAAGTACAGGCGGAATGTATAATGACATGTATGGCTTAACAAAGGTAGGCTGGCACAGTTTGACTGTGGATAGCATTTTTAGTGGATAACAAAACATTATTAAGCAACATATTATTAGATCTTTATAGACTACCTGTTTACTAAAAGTTGGTGGAACAACCCAACCCTTAATTAAGGTTCAAGTAGAAATTAAGAGTACATTTAGCATCATTATATATATCATTATAGTTATCTTTATAACTAGAGATTGTCATCTCAGAAGCACTCAGGATTGCCATCCTGATGCACACAGGATTGCCATCCCGTAAAACAAGAGGTAGCCACCTCCAAGAACCATCTCCACCAGTTTCTTGTGTGTTGTCCATTTGGCTAATCATGCGAGTATCTAGGCCGCTCGTGACGGTGAGCACAGATGATATATTGATTTAAACTCTGTGCAGAGGTGTACACTTTCACTCCAAGAAGCAATTCCCATTTGCCTGGGGTCATGACTCCCCAAAACACTTCCAAGGTGAGCGAGCAGGGTTTCACTACAAGGCTGTTCATAGGTCATAGGCAATGACAACTCGCTAGCCTTGAGTCCAAGCGTATGGGTGACTTCACCGTGAGGCCACCCCCTACACGGATCCCTAGCCCCTCCCATACTAAATACTTGTAAACAAACCCCAGCGACTATTGCTATAGCCACCTGTCAGTAAGCTTCCCAACCTACCTATGATGGTCCTGCTAATAAACCAAGCCAGAGCCCATTAGCATGGAGCCGTATGGAAGTCCTAGGTTGCCGCTCCATGAAAGGTCCTTAAGGGGAGGAGATACGGATACCCTCATCAACACGAGTCCCACTAGCATCCGTTCCCCTTTCATTCACCGCCAACCAACGATGTGGATAGCATCAACTTCTCCAATGGCTGAAGCCAAGAGCCCATGGCTCCAACATCATTATTAAGAAGCAAGTTTTATCTTCATTAAGCAGGTGAAAGATGAGGTAGAGCACTAGCAACCTAGTAACCTATCAACTATAAACCCCACAGGTGATATATGGATAGAGTGGCTAGTCATTCCTATGGTTTGCCGATTTAAGACACATGCAATGAATTAATTAAAAGTGAATAGGCACAATATGGTCAAAGGTGCCTGCACTTGCCTTAAATCCAAAGATTAGCTACTCAATAATCTTTAGTCATTCCATCTTGGTCTCTAGCTTTGGCTGCTCTTGTCGATCCTCAACTCCTAGTCTTCAGTGCTAACGAACTGCTCTTCGTCTAGTCACAGCAACCAAGCAACACAAACAAACACACAAAATAAACAAGACTAAGAACAATACACCAATCAAAAGGGGAAGCAAAAGACACAACAGTACTATGATCGCAAGAGCGCAAGAACAACAAACAACGAAACTATCACTAAAGAGAACACGACTATCGGTGTACTTGCACCAAGCACAGAGACAAACTTTAAGATTGATACATTTACTAAAGCAAGATGCGGAACATATAACAAATACATAAAGTCAAATCAGTTGGATGATGTTGAAATGTAAACAGGGTTAAGCCTTAGTCATACTCTATTTATAAGCAATTATATTATCTAAGCCATTTTAAACATTCATAAATTATCAAACCTAGAACATGCGAGAGCATTAAAGAAACATCATGTGCTTAAAGATTAATCCAAGTAGGACATAAATGACAAGACATGTTGATATTAAACATAGAGTATTTATGATTCAAGGTTGAACTAAACAAGCCATTAACAAAAAGGCATTATTGCTGATATAAAACATATTAGCATTAAAGACCGACGTGAATGTAAACTAAGTCAAACTTTAACATGATCCAACTTATACACATGTGAGAACAACTATAAGAAACATAATAGGTTTCAAGGTAATACTAAACAAGGCATAATTAACAAAGAAACATTTAAGTTGATACTAGTCATATTAACATGCATGTATGCAAACTCAAGGTACAAACCTAAATTACTTTTGTACAAGAGAGCACACATCAATTAATAAACAAGATTACTTACGTAACACATGATGTGACAAACATTATTGATAACAAGCAACATACGTTGACATGATCGGAACACAAGGACAACAGAAACATAGCCCTAGGTTGCTTTTATTTAGTTGAACATCAAATAATTATTAAACAAGTGAACAAGATTAAATGCACAGACATATGACATCATGAAGATCATTGCTAAAACAAAGCCTAAGGTCGACATGGTCATAGCACAACGAGATCGGAAATATAAAACCCTAGATTACTTTTAACTATAAAACTATTAAATAATTATTAATCAAATTGCATTTAACCAAATAAATTCATAACTTAGTGACATGATAAACTTTACTACTACTACATAGTGACATGATAAACTTTACTACTCCTACATAGAGCACGATGACACGAATCTAACGCAACTAGAATCACTCGAATCAGAGTTAAAACGGTCAAACGGCGAAGATTATACGATCAGTGGAAAAACTGTAAATAACTGCTAGGTGGCAAAACCGTAATTACCATCGTCTTCAACCACTAGTCAACTTCTTCATCTCAAATAGGACATGGCCATGGCAGGGTGCTGCTGCTCGTGCCGAGAAAAGGGCAAGCCCTCGGCCGGGACTTGGCCGGCCGGCAGCGGCTTGCTATGGCTGGCGCCGGCCGGCTGTGGCCGTCGACGGCTGGGTGTGGCCGGCGGCGGCTGGGTGTGGCCGGCGACGACTGGCTATGGCCGTCGACGGTGTGCGGCTAGGGATTGCGGGTGGCGGTGTGGCTCCTTCTAGGGTTGCCAAGGGGCTATGGCGCACTGGGGCTGGCCCTCTATAGACCGGCGAACCTCGGGCGGCGGCAGCGTACGTTGTGGGCCGGTGCTGGCCACTGCGGCTGGCCTGTTGGGCCGAGGTTGGCCTGTTGGCTGTGCGAGTTGGCCTTTGGCCGTAGGTGGCCTGGTTTGGCCGCTGCTGGCCAGGCTTGGCCGCTGCAGGCCAAGCTTGGCTATTACTGCCCGAGGCTGCCCAGATATGATGGCGGCCGGCTGGAGCTAGTCAATGCTGGCCATAGTTGGCTAGTGGACTCCATGAAAAGCTCAAGGTGGCCGGGGAAG
Organism: Bothriochloa decipiens; assembly: GCA_023333625.1. NCBI lineage: Eukaryota > Viridiplantae > Streptophyta > Magnoliopsida > Poales > Poaceae > Bothriochloa > Bothriochloa decipiens. The sequence goes on along the minus strand of CM041643.1, from coordinate 27,692,709 downwards.
GTTGTGGCTGTTGTGGCCAGGTAATGCTGGCTGTGGCCGGCCGGAGTTAGCCATGACCGACTGTGAGTGGGCACAGGTGGCTATGGCTAGCCGTGGTTGGCCAAAGCTGGCTAGAGTTGGCCAGATGAAGGGGGTTGAGGCCAAGGGTGGCCTAAGCTAAGTAGGAGCTGGCCAAAGCAAGCTAGGATGTCTTAGAGAATGGTAAAGGGTTGCTAGACCGGACTGTTGCTGGCCTTGCTATGCTGCTGATGGCCAAGTTTGCCCGCTGGTGGCTGGCTGCTGCTACTGCTGGCCTGGTCAGGGTGGCCATGGCCGGCTAGGGTAGTCTAAGACTGGCCGGAGCTAGCCAGTTAAGGCTAGGAGAGGCCAGAGCAAGCTAGGTTAGGCCAGAGCAAGCTAGGTTAGGCCAGAATAGGCTGGGGCAAGCCCGAGTTGACTGGAGCTAGGTAGGGGATGGTGTCTAGCTAGAGCGATGGCTGACACTATAGAGGAAAAAGAAAACTCTCTCTCTAAACAAGAGAAAGGATTTTTCTGAAAACGTTTTTCTAAAACCTTCTTGAGGCAAACTTGGGTATTCGAAGCTTTATTTTCAAATTCAAAGAAAACCTAGACGTGACTTGCTCGAGGTTTAGAAATTCTTTTTCACACCAGCAAGACCAAGCAAAGCACCAAGCACAAACCCATCTTTATTAACTTTGTAAAAGTTTTATAAAACCACTGTTTTTATCATTTTGTAGTGATACAAAAAGAATATAATCTTGGCTAATTTTAAAGAAATTAATAAATCCTTTAGTGTATTTAGTGCTTTTGGTTCACAACCCAAAATAGAAATTTTGGGGTGTGACAGTCACTCCGCAAGTGTTCCACCCCTGCTATTGCCAACATGCCCATTGGGCCCGCTGTCAATGTCGGGAACGAAAACTTTGACATTCATATAGGCCTACTCACGATGGTGTAGGAAAACCAGTTCTGTGGTTTGCCAAGTGAGGATGCAAATGCGCACCTGCAAAACTTCCTTGAGTTGTGCGAAACAATCATCATCAAGGATGTCGCACAAGACAGCATCAGGCTCCGCTTGTTTCCCTTCTCCCTCATGGGAAAGGTGAAGCAATGGTTCTACCAAAGCAAGGAAGCAATCAACACGTGGGACAAATGTTCCGCGGCCTTCCTCATGAAGTTCTTCCCCATGAGCAAAACAAATGCTCTACAGGGAAAGACAAGCTCGTGCTTTAGAACTTCTATGAAGGCCTCACGTCCATGTCTAAGGGGCACATTGATGCCGCTGCTGGAGGCGTGTTCGTCTCCCTCACCATTGAGAATGCCACAACACTAATTGAGAAGATGGTGGCCAACCAGAGTTGGGGAGAAGGACGTAAAACATAAAAAGGCATGCACACGGTGAAGGAGACGAATCTGCTTGCCGCAAAAATAGAACTACTAGTGAAGAAGCTTGAGGGACGTGCCACTGATCCTACCACCGGCACAGTCGAAGCCATAGACTCACACATGACCTGTGAAGTCTACGGAGATGTTGGCCATTTGGGGAACAGTTGTCCCAAAACCCAGGAAGAAGCATCATACGTCAACAACAGGTTTCGCCAACATCAATAACCAGGTAATGGGTGGAACAACCAAAACCGCCCCCAAGGTAATTCTTCCAATTTTAATTTAAATCAATTCCTCCCAACCTTCATTAAAAGATCTTATTTTAGGACAAGCTAAGTTAAATGAAAACCTTATGAAAAAGCTTGTTTTCAATGATAAAATGTTTAAAAACATAAATGCTAAGCTTGATAGCCTGTCCTTATCTGCTAAAGATCAAGTAAGTTTTAATAAAAAGATAGAATCTCAGATTTCTCAGCTTGCCTCTGCTACTAAATCTGCTATGCATCCTAATAGTTCTGTTGAGAATGTTAATTCGGTGACCACGAGAGGGGGTAAGACCACTCGTGATCCACCACACCCTAACCATAAGACAGGTAAGGCACCACGGCAGCAGGAGGAAGTACTAGTTGAATCGACGGAACCACAAGAAGAATCTATGGAAGAAGAGCCAACACTAGAAAATTATGTGGACACCACAATGCTGCCTTTCCCCACAAGGATAAGGAAGAAGAAGAAGGCCAGAGATGAACAATTCCTCTAATTCATGGAAATGGTCGAGAAGACACATGTCAGTGTTCTGCTAATGGATGTCAAAAAGGCCTACCCCATCAGCCACATCGAACTTCCGGGCCAGGTCCAAGCCGGTGAAGCAACGCTTGTGCTGCTTCGATGAGGAGAAACGCAAGATCATCGAGGAGGAAGTCAACAAGCTTTTGGCAGTCGGGTTGATCAAGGAGGTTCATCATCCCGAGTGGTTCGCTAATCCTGTACTAGTTAAGAAAAAGAATGAGAAATTTAGGATGTGTGTAGACTATACTAGTTTGAGTAAAGCATGTCCTAAGGTTCCTTTTCCTTTACCACGTATTGATCAAATTATCAATTCAACTGCGGGATGTGAAACTCTTTCTTTTCTTGATGCTTACTCTGCATACCACCAAATCAAGATGAAGGAGTCCGACTAGCTCGCGACTTCCTTTATCACACCTTTTGGCATGTACTACTATGTGACCATGCCCTTCAACCTTCGGAACGCCAGGGCAACATACCAGCGGTGCATGCTTACTGTTTTTGGTAAACAATAGGTCCAACGGTCGAGGCCTATGTCGATGACATCGTAGTTAAGTCCAAAAAAGCCGACAACCTCATTGATGACCTCAAAATCGCATTCGAGTGCCTCAGGGACAAAAACATCAAGATCAATCCTGAGAAATGTGCCTTTGGCATCCCTCGAGGCATGTTCCTTGGGTACATCATCTCTCAGCACAACATCAAGGCCAACCCTGAGAAAGTTTTAGCCATCACCAAGATGGGCCCGGTTCGAGACCTCAAGGGCATTCAGAAGTTCATGGGCTGCCTCACGGCCCTCAGCCGTTTCATCTCGCATCTCAAAGAAGAGGCGTTACCTCTATACCGCCTCTTGAAAAAGTCAGAGCACTTTGCCTAGACCCTCAAGGCCGAGGAGGCCCTCGCTAAGCTGAAAGCCATGCTGACCTCACCTCCGGTCCTTGTGCCTCCAAGCCCGGTCGAGCCCCTCTTACTCTATGTCGCTGCCACCACCCAGGTGGTCAGCACGGCCATAGTGGTTGAGAGGGCAGAGGAAGGGCACACACTGCCCGTCCAGCGGCCGGTCTACTTCACCAACAAGGTACTCTTAGAGACCAAGGTCCGCTACCCATATATCCAGAAGCTGCTCTACAGTATTGTCATCACACGACACAAACTCCAACAATACTTCATCAGCCACCGAGTAACTATGGTTTTGTCTTTCCCCCTCTGGGAGATAATCTAGAACTAGGATGCCATAGGGAGAATCGCTAAGTGGTCGGTCGAGCTCATGGGTGAGACCCTCACTTACGCATTGTGCAAGGCCACCAAATCTTAGGTGCTAGCAGACTTCATCGCCGAGTGGACCAATACCCAACTTCCTCTGACGTAGATACAAGCAGAGCTGTGGACGATGTACCTCGATGGGTCACTGATGAAGACGGGAGCGGGCCTGCTCTTCATCTCGCCGCAAGGCGTCCATATGTGCTACATCATTCGACTCTATTTCCCCACCGCGAACAACATCACCGAGTACGATGCCCTCATCAATGGACTGCGCATCGCCATCGAGCTTGGGGTCTAACACCTCGATGTTCATGGTGACTCACAGCTCATGATCGACCAAGTCATGAAGGCCTTGAGCTACCACAACCCCAAGATGGAAGCCTACTACAAGGAGGTTCACAAGCTGGAGGACAAGTTCTATGCCTCGAGCTCAACCACATCACACAAAGGTACAACAAAGTCACCAATGAGCTAGCAAAGATTGCATCAATTCGAGGCACCGTCCCACCCAACGTCTTCTCGAGAGACCTGTCCAAGCCATCCGTCGACTGGGGCATGGGGGCTAAGGCCACACCTCAAGCCATCGAGCCTCCCCCTCTTCCAAGGCCCCCTCGAACAAGGCCAAGGTCATGGAGATCGAAGGGTCAGCCCCACCTTTGAGTCCCAAACCTTATTGGTGCGCCCCCTTCCTCGATTATCTTATTCGAGGGGAGCTCCCAGAGTATCGAACCAAGGCTCGATAGATCACTCGATGGGCCAAAACCTACATTCTCTTCAGTGACAACAAAGAACTATAGTGACCCAGCCCTACTGGCATCCTCTAACACTACATCACCATCGAGGAGGGCAGGAAACTGCTCAAGGATTTACACTTTGGGGCTTGCGATCACCACGCTGCGCCAAGAACCCTCGTCGAGAATGCTTTCCGGCAGGACTCTACTGGCCGACAACCATCTCCGACACCGTCAACCTCATGCGCTCATGCGAAGGGTGCCAGTACTACACCAAGCAAATGCATCTCCCTGCCCACGCTCTGTAGATGATCCCCATCACTTGGCCATTCGCCATGTGGGGGCTCGACCTCATTGGACCCCTAAAGAAAACAACCAAGGGCTTCACGCATTTGCTGGTTGCCGTCGACAAGTTCACCAAATGGATCAAAGCTCGACCCATCACCAACATTCGGTCTGAGCAGACGGTTTCATTCTTCACCGACATCATCCACTGCTTCAGGGTCCCCAACATCATCATCACCGACAACGAAGTTTACCGGCAAGAAGTTCTTGGATTTCTATGACCACCACCACATCTGTGTGAACTGGTCCACGGTAGCCCACCCTCGAAGTAATGGCCATGTCGAGTGTGCCAATGGCATGATTTTACAAGGCCTCAGGCCAAGGATCTTCAACCGCCTCAAGAAGTATGGGAAGAAGTGGGCCGCCGAGCTACCCTCAGTTCTATGGAGCTTAAGGATGACACCGAGCCAGGCCACGGGGTTCACTTCATTCTTCATGGTTTATGGGTCCGAGGCTGTCCTCCTCACAGACCTTGAGTACGTATCCCCTCGATTGAAGGCCTACAACAAGCAGATGAATGAGGAGGCCCTCATGAACGCTGTCGACCAGCTTGAGGAGGCTCGAGACATGGCCCTCCTCAACTTGGCTCAATACCAGCAGAAGCTGCGACGCTACCATGACAAGCATGTGTGCAAGAGGGACCTCCAAGTTGGCGATCTCGTCCTCCATCGACGACAGAGCAACAAGGGCTGCCACAAGCTAACTCCACCATGGGAGGGTCCCTACATCATCACCAAGGTATTGAAGCCTGGGACCAACAAGCTATCGAATGGCAAGGGCGTGACCTTCAACAACGCTTGGAACATTGAACAGCTACGTTGCTTCTAGCCCTAGGGCCTCGAGGCCTTGTACATTTCTCATATTTTGTACAACTATGGCATCATGAATGAATAAATGAAAATAGCTTCGATTTAGCATACTTTCTTATTCATGTAAGGTAGCCTCGACTCTGCTTCCTCAGAGTCAAGCCTCCCTCAGGGCTACAAAGGGGGGAACACCCCGAAGTCCCCAAAAAACTCACATATTTTTTTCGAAACTCGACGTTCTTCTTCTTCTCCTACACTTCTACGTCCTACTTTACTTAGTTAAAAAACACCTCAAATCCCTAAGGGTCGAGGGCTGTCGAGCCGGGAGGTCGCCTACACCTTTGTGCTACGGTACCTCCACTCACTCCCCCCTCGAGGGACTCGAGCACGCTTCAAGAACTTGGTAAAAGTAGGAATCAAGCAAAAAAGTGATAAGAAACTCGAGCTAAAAAATATCCAAAAGCATCCACATGATGCATATTGTTCTTAAGGCCCCCAGGGCCACGATATCACCAAGTCAGTAAACTAATCTATTACATGGGCCTTTTTTGTGCAGAGTTGGCTCACAGGCCGGTGCTATCATCAAAGCTAGGAGAAAGGACTTCGAGCTCAAACAACTTTGCTAATCGCATGCCCAGCTCCTCGGTGTCCTCAATCAAGGCCCTATGCACCTCTTCATTCTCGGCGTCTGTCTTGTTGGGGTCGGAGATGAAGCCATGGGAAATGATGCCCATGTTGTAGGTGAAGCCGGTGTAGACAACTGCCATCGCCCGCTTCACGCCGATGTGAAGTGCGTCCCGAACCCTCTCCCTCATGACGCGTTTGAGGTCATATAGCCGATTGAAGAGGGAAGTCCTGCATACCACCTCCTCCTCCTCGACCTCTTCCTCGAGCTCGACTCTGACATCGTCGTAGACAGAAGTGATTATGGTGCAGAGCTTGTCGATCAACATCGCCTCCTTCCTGTAGAGATCCTGGAGAATCTTGGTGTTGTTCTGGGCCTCGAGCCTTTTCGCTTCAAGTTCTGGAAACCATGGTAGAAATCAGCCACAACAAATGAGCAGCTAGAATCAAGAAAGAAGAAGTCAAAAGAGAAAAGAAAAAAGCTCACCTGTGGCGTGTGTGTTGAGGGCGGTGAACGCGTCCTTTAGCGAGGAATACTCCTTGTTGGCCTTCTCCAGGGCACGGTCGGCTTCCGTCTTCCCCACCCTCTGGTCCTTGATTGCCTTATTGGCTAGCGTAATGGCCTCCACCTCCTTCTTCAGGAGGGTCTCCTTAACCATGACAACCTTGGCAGACAAGGCACGGGAGCGTCGTTGCTCCTCCCCAACCGAAATATTGAGGGCATCACAAGCCTAGGAGACCTAGGTGACGTCCACCTCAAGCCCTTTGATGCACTCTGAGGAGTCCCGGAGCTCCCTCTCAAGCGACTTGACGCATTCCTCTAAGGACGAGAGGGCCTCAAGGGTCTTCTGCGCCTTCGCACGGCCATGGCTGGCGTCGTCCCGAGCTTGAGTGGCCTCCTCCTTGGCCTAGGATGCTTCCCCATGAGCTTCCTTGGCCTCTTCCCTGGCCTTGGTCGCCTCCTCCTGGGCCCTAATCAGGTCCTCCCTCACCTGCACCACCTCTGCATTGGCTGCCTCGAGCTGGTCCTGCAGCAATGAGACTTTTCCCCATCCACCCTTGGTCATGAATGAACCGGGACTTGATCTGGGAGCATTTCCTCCTGAGTGTTGAAAGCACGGAAGTAAGCATCAAATGGAAGACAAGTCAACTCAAGGGTTCAGAAAATAAGGATCATGTACCACAAAGGCCCTCGAGAGGTCTTCATCGACAATGTTGACGGTCATCGTCATGGCATGCTGCATCCAGGCCTAGAACTCCTCCACGTGCTCCAAGCGCTCGACCTCCTTCGGGTCGTTCATCTCAAACAGGACCACATTGGGGTCCGTCGAATCCTGAAACTGGATCGCATCCTGGCCGCAATAAGGGAGTTCCACCTCGACTCGCTCCCGCATGTTCGCCATGATATTGCCCACCATCTCCTGCGAGCGGCCATGACGATCCACGTGATCGGCAAGTGTGGGGAAGGCCACCTCGGCCTCTGACCCAGACCCCAAGGACCCAGCCTCTCCCACCGGTTGCGTCCCCTCGAGATGTAACCAGGAGCATACGTGCTAGGGTAGTTCAAGGACCCCCTAGCGACAGACGACCCGGATGGCGGTGGTCAAGGCATCATCACAAATGCCACCACACCAGGCGCCGAGGCCTCCTCCAGCATGGGGTGCCCAATCGGCTGGGCGACCCTCCCCCACGTCGAGGTGTCCTCCTCTATCGGTGCATCCAAGTGCTGCGAGGCCGGAGACTTGGACCACCGAATGTCCCCTTCTCCTACGTCCTGTAGGGCCACCTCCTCCTCCTGCCACTATGGCGAGAGCGTGCTTGCGGATGTCGTTTCCTCCTGCTGCTGACATTGAGGGCTCAAGGTAGCCAGCGCCTCGTGCTGCCCGTCTAGCTGTTGCTGTGACGGGCTCGAGGGACCTGTGGCCCCCTGCTAATGCTACTACAGCTTTGCCTGGCTCGAGGCCAACCGTTCTGCTTCCTCCTGCTGCTGCTGCTCGGGCTAGATTGCGGCCAACCGCAAGTCCTCCTGCTACTTCTATAGCCACTCCTCCTACTACTACTTCTATAGGACGTCATGCTCCCTTTTGTGCTGCACCACCACCTCATGTAGCCCCGGTTGGCATTTCTTAGCATAATCACAAGAATTGCAAAGTCCATGGCAATGCCACTAGAAACACTAGTAGGTACTATTCTGCAATGTTTATAGAACAAGTCCACAAGCGCATGGAAATACCGTTGTAGCATTTCACCTTGAAGTACTCAGGGTATCGTTATTTATATTTTCCTAAAGGAAGGCATGGTGTAAAAGAGCAACATGGTCAAGACAACATGAGAGCATAATAGACCAAAGTTCATAACAGGTTTAAAAAGGATAGATTGATAGATAACTGACACACACACTCGAGCCAAGGATAAAGATAAAAGAAATAGTAAAGAACAACCTATACAGGAGTAGGCATTCCTAGATAGTTATGTTAAGATAGCAGAATCATACAAATACATGTCTTCATATAGGGTCAGAGGTTCTAAGGTAAGTTAGCCTGGCCGCTACTGATCTACTTCTGGCACCGGATAACACCTGTTCTACCAAGCGTTGCTGGCCTACAGCTCTACACCAAACCTGGACATGGGGGATTACAAAGGATAGACGGGACAAGGTCACTCCCCGCCGCCTACCACCTCAACCGTATGAGAAAGGTGCAGCCGACGGTAGCCTCAAGCCTACACACCACGTCTAAGCTGTCAACCACTACTCTAGCGTGATATCAAGGCATACCCATTCCCGAGCTCCTTCTACTCGAGTACCCACCACAAGGACGGCATCGATCCCGCAAACCAACTTTGGCCAAGCCTAGATTAGAATAGAACCCATCACCTCAACATAGCTCTAGGTCTAAACATATATGTATGATAGGTTTAGCATAAAGTTTTATGCGCATAAGAACTTAGCTCTAGTTCTAGAACATAACTATATGATATGATAAGAGCAAGAACAAAAGGGAACTCTAAATGTATTCATACCGAGATTGCTCCCAAAGGTTCAAGCTCTCCAATGAAGCTTGCCTTGCTCCAACTAGCTACTAATATTACGACCTCCTAAACTACTAAAGAAGATACAAGTGAGGGAGAGAGGCTCTTGTTGTGTGGTGTGGTCTATGAGGGTGAGAGAGCCTCCTTTTATACATGGAGTGGGGGGCTCTTTGTAAAATGCTCCTCCCCACTTGGAAGGTACCAAACCAACCTCAAAATGTCAGTTTCCCACCTTCCTTGTACGAGTGCAGCACCGCCTGACCTTCAGAAGGAAGGTTTGAACCACCTCACCAAGGATGAGCCTGATTGGACACCTAGGAGGGGCGCACGCCCCTCCCCTAGCGCGCGCCAGGTTTTTGGCTGTAACACCCTGAATTTTGTGCTTTTGAAAAATAGAGTAAAATAATTTAATTTGAATCATTGTGCTCATGAGAACCTAGGGAAAATAATATTTTTCATTATATTAAAATTTATCATAGGTTTAGAAACATGTTTGAGCATTCATGTTGCTGCATATTTTATTTTGTGATGTTTGGTTTTGCTTTAAGTCCAAAAGGATTTCAAAATCTATTTGAAAAACTATTTGAAAAGCTATTCAAATAAAAGAAAAGAGAATTCTTTTCCCTCTCTCACTCTCTCTAGTTTTCGGCCTATTGGCCCATCTAGCCTGCCCTTCCTCCCTCTTCTCCTCTGGCCCGAAGACCACTTCCTCGGCCTACTGTCCTTTTCCTTTGGGTCGGCCCAGTAGCGGCAATCAACAGCAGCCCGCCTCCCTCTCCTTCTCTCTTTGTGCGGCTGACGACTGGGCTTCACTGCTTGAGTCACTGATGGATGGGTCCCACCAGTGTCATCACCCTCCTCGCGTCGTCCTAGTCTCCGACCGGGACTCTGTCCCAAGTCCGCTACCGCCCCGACTTCGCCTTGCCTCAGCGTGCGTGCCATGACAAACGCACCATAAATAGCGCACCCCGCATCCCAGCGGCCTCCCTTCAGCTGAAGAGCAAGCCAAACATCTTCGCCTCAAGTCTGCAGCATGCGAAACCCTAGCTCGCCTTTGACGCTTTTGGTTTTGCTGTTCCGAAGCTCTAACGCCACTGTAAGCACGTCGCCGGGTTCATCTTCGAGTTCTTGAAGTCACCAAGATCAATTCCTCTCTTTCTCTCGCTCTGTATCACTCACTTCACCTCACTGAACCTCGTAGATCACCGTCGTCTGCCATCCCGAGCCGAGCACCGTTCATGATCCACCTCCACCTTCTTTTACGCGTTTGGTGGTTCAAGTCCCGAGTCGATCCGTGGTCTCTAGTGCTAGTTTCAAACTCACCGGCGAGCTCCTGTCGCCATCGGCCATGTCCGCAGCCGGGACTGTCATCTTCCCCGGCGAGTACCCCTCTCTCTCCCTCCATCTTCTAAACTGAACCGTCAATCTCAGATCGGACGACCAACAGTGGTCGATACCCCTTCGTTTGTCAATTTTGTAGAAAACCCCTCATACTTCCACATATTTAATTAAGAGTCCCTGCCAGATTTGAAAATCCTGATTTTCTAAGATTTATTTTATTTCGAAAATCCTGGTTATTTGCAGTTTAGTCCCTAATCTTATTTTTCTCATAACGTCTTCGTTTTTTATCCAAATCAATCCATTCAAGTTGTGTTAGATTCATAATTTCATAATCTACATGTTAGTATCATTGTTAGATTTATTTTCAGCCTTTGAAAACCAAGCTTCATTTTAATCTATTATTTTACAATAGGAAATTTGTAAAATCCATAACTTATTCGTTATAGCTCCGTTTTCAGTGATCTTTACGTCTGTGTGATCATAGTGATGTGTAGATTGGTTTTATAAGCTTTTTAATCTATTTTACTCTAATTGGTGTAGTGTTCTAATTTAGTCCTATTGTTTGCTTCATGTATGATTGCGTAGATTGCTTGTGTGGTGTTCTATGATTATGTCTCATCGGTGAGCTTTACGATATGGTGTTCTACAAGAAGTTGGAGAATCAAGAAGCTGTTCCAAGAAGGTTTGGACTTGAAGAAGGATCTGAGTTTAAGGCAAGTATAGTTTTGGGACCATCCTTGTTACCTATTCACTATATACACTAAATTACATATGCATGTGTCTCTTTGCTACCTATGTTGTAATTCCCTAGCAATTGAATCCTAAATACCTTCTCACCTTGGACTATGCATTTGGGTAGTATGCCTGCTAGTGCATTATTGAATCATGATCACATAACTTCATTAATAACTATGCCATGAACAATAAAAGAAAACCCTTTTAAATAAGATCCTATTTGTTTGTGAACCTCCGGGACTTAACGTACAGCTACGGGGGCTATATGGCTCTGGCTCTAGTTGTTCATAGAACCTTTTCTAGCGAGTTAGAGGATCTGCGAGTTGGGTATAGGATGGCTTCTTCAGTATGTGTATAACTAGGATGTGCCATATTGGGAGGAGGGTTTTCCTAGATCCGATGACCCTACGGCCCTAGCTTGTTAGATGAACCTATGAGTGGCTTTATATTATTTTTGGTGTTTTGGGAGTCATAACCCTGGACATTTGGAAATCATGACTCGTAGTGAAAGTGTACACATCTACGCAGATTTAAATTGATATATCGTCTGTGCCCACAGATAGGGCGGCCTTGGAGACATCTATGGAATAGTTGATCATTAATGAAACTTGCTTAATGTTATTTGTGAAATTCATGTGCTAATTATTATTCATGTTATTCTAATCATGTGGTTATGGGCATATCACTACCTTGTTGCTAATGCTAAAACTTGACATATACTTAAAAGCTAAATGTAGTCTAAACAGTGTCAGCTTATTTGAGTCTCATAAACCCCATGCGATACTTGTTGACTTCGACATGGACTCACTCTTGCTATTCTCCCCACCACCTCAGGAGAAGTTTTAGACCAGTCAGTTGGATCCATTGGAGTGGAGTCCTTACCTGAAGATCAGAGTTGTCTTCCCATTGAATGCTACCTAAGGGTATATCCTTCTTATATTAAGTACGTATATATTAAGCATTGTTTACTGATACTACCCTTTACTCGTAGCTATATGTGGGAATTAACTCCTAGGACTTACATATGGTGTATATCTAGTTTTGTTCTTAAAACCAGGTAATACATTGGCAACTGGGCCTCATCTTTTGCAGGTGCATGGGCCTCATCGTTAGATTTCCAACGCCTGGTGGATGGCCCAAAACGGAGTCTATATGAGTGAGTTATCGCCAAATTACTCAAGCCTACTCCTACAGCCTGAGTTGGAGTTGGACCGGGTTTTGGGCTTCCACTTCTTGGGTTCATGCGTGGGCTTGGGCCATGGTGGCATGGTGCACTCGGCCCAATTTGGTCCCAAAGTGGACCTTTTCCCAATCCCTTGATTTTACACTTCCTGGAAAGCGTATTTCTAAATGGAATTTCTTGTACTTATTGTATGTTCCTGCAAAACAATAATTCTCCTGTACAAGTGGAATTGGGTTAATAGCAAAAGTATATGTGTAAGTAAATATTTAATTCACCCCTTTTTGGGTTATTCTTGGTGGTATAAAATTGTCGTTAAGGAACACCAACAACTCCCCCAAGCTTACCCTTTTGCTCGTCCTCGAGCAAAGTTAGGCTTTGGTTGTTGATCAGGAGTTGCTTAGATGCCGATTATATTTCAAATTTACTAAAGTTATAACAAAGTTTTAAACTTCAATTTGAATAAATCAGCATGCTATCCACCCTGTTATTATCTTGAGACTGATGGGGCTTTTTAACTATCTCAGGTCTTAGGCGATTGCAAGATAGAAAAGATCAACAAGCATTGCTTATCATTCATCCCAAGATCAACCATCTTTCTGGAGGTTTTAAATTTTTTTTGAAAAGAAAAGGTAAATTCCTCAAATGATTCTCTTGATCGCTCAATGTGTATGATTACCTCACCAAAGGCATTATAGTGTTGCCTTTTTGTATCCTACCACTAAAGCAGAGAGTGGAGTTCTGGGCAGGTAAAAAGGTGGGTATACTTGCATCACATATATTGCTGGGTCAAAAATCAAACCACAAGGAGATACAAGTCATACACTTGGAATGAGATGTGCAAGTGTGTGGAATATGATGATGGTGGAATTCTAATGCTAAATATTTTCTTGATACTCCATGCATCATGACTCTCTTTATTGGATGGATGATATATTTGGAGGAATATGGGATATAAAGGTACACATTTTCTTTTCTCTTCTTTTTTCTTTTGAACAAGGAATTTGAATTTCCTTCCTGTTTTTACTGCTTCTCTCATGCCCCTTGGCATGGATGCTTTCTCCTTTTTTTATGCCCCTTGGCATGGTTTTTTCTTTCTTAAGCATAGCCCATATCCTTTATTGGTACATGATGAAATGTATGATGGGGAGATGTCATGATGGCAATGCGAGGAGTACATTTTCTTAGATAAGGAATGCACGGCTCTCAGGGTAAGAGTCAGCATTTTTATTTGGTGAAAAAGGTGTGCAACTCTTAGGGTAAGAGTTGGCATATTTTTGGTGGATGGATGGGTGCATGTTGTGCGCAACTCTCGGGGTGAGAGTTAGCTTTATTTGGTGGGTGCATGTGAATCTCAATCATGGGTGTATGAACATAATCTCACTAAGGTCACAACAATTTGACCCAAATCAACATTCCGCAAGTAGCATATGACTAAAGGCTTTTGCAGAATTGGAACATGTCATATGGCCTTGGTAGGTATTTCATAATGATTGAGTAACTTTTGTTTTTGATTTTTTAAAAAATAAAACTCCGGATGTCAAGTCTCACTCAGAACAAAGTCATAGCATAGCCCATGTCACCATATCATATCAAGCAATAACTTAGACAAGATCAAGCATATGCAATCCACTAGTACAAGTTTTTATGATGAGACAATATTAGCTGATAAACCCAAATCTTAGAGAAAACTCGATTATAACATGGGTATAGATGAAACACAAGACAGAGCAACTATTCATCATCTCAACAAGGGCTAAACTAGATATTTGCATAACACATATATAGATTATAAAATCATCATTATTATATCTCATCATTCTATAAGATAGTCAATTTATTCAAAGAAGTTTGAGATATAAGTTACCTTTGCGGGAGCCCTCCCCCAAGCTAGCTTCTGACTTACCTTTCGTTTTGAAGGTTACTGGCTAGTGCACACTAAGGCCTGATTTGCAGTTCATGGCCTCCTTTATGTGTGCTGGGAGGCTTCCCTCCCCCAAGCTTGTCTTGTGATGTTAAGATAACAGAACAATAAACTTGGGTTCGAAAGGTTCATTTTATTTTATTATTGAAATTTATATATATTATTATTTTTTGGTTCACCAAACAAGTTTTCATCTCCATTGTCATTTCAGGACTTACCCTTATAAAATTTATATTTTCCTGCAGGGGTTAGTCCATATGATCAACCAAAATCTATACTAGCAGCTTGGTATAGAAATCAAACTCGACTCCATGTCTAATTTGATTAAGGCAGGCACAGCTAACCTAAGAACCACGCTTAATTTAGCAAGCCTATGGAAGAATGATCATCCGAATGACCAAAACATCCAAACCAAACATGCCAACATAAACAAAGGAAGCATGAAAGGATTAACAAGATTCATCCAATAGAGGTGAAGATAAAGAAAGGTGAACAAAAGAACTATATGATTATTTATAAATTTTATCACTAAAACATTGTTCCACCAACTTCTATTCAAACTCAAACAAGGCTAAGATAAAAGCAGAGTAAAACATGCCTTGGTTTATCTCCAACATAAGTCACTTCTATTGTTTATGATGCCATACAACAAAAAAGATCAAGATATGGATACAAGTATGAGTAAAAGAGTTGGGGAACATTACCTTGCATACTTGAGCATAGTTACCAGCATCATGGATGGATAAAATATCAGAGTTGTTGCTGCGGTTTGCATGATGACTTTTCCTAGGTGAACTACCAGGTTAGGCCACTCTCATGGCTTAATGTGTATGGGCCATGGCCTTTATGGTAGTAGCAAAGGGGTGGAGGTGAGCCATACTTGTTTGTGAAAAACAATTGCTTGGACAGTGTCAGGCAGCCCATAGTTGTTCCTCTTTGGATGTGTCGGGCCAGCCTGCTCCTTCTATCTCCTTCAATTATTATTTTTTTATTATTATTTTTTTAGTAATCTTTTTTCATAATTTTTTTCAAAGCTAATTTTTTTCTTTTCTTTCTTTTTTCTTCTTTTCTTTCCCTTTTTTTTTCTTTTCTTTCTCCCCTCTTTTTTCTTAGTAGAGCTGACATCATTATTTTTTTCTGATGACCTTTGCTCTGGTGGAGCATGTAGCAAGACTATCACCATCCTCCCTCTACACTTAGCTCTTGTGAAAAAGTCAAGTGTGCAGGGTCAGGGTCTCCTTTTGAGTTTGTTCCATCACCAAAGATCATCAAGGTATGTCGTTGATGTCGCTTTCATGTTCTCAAGCTTCGTATGCCCTTTCTACTTTAACCTGAAATGGTTAGTGACAAGAATACCCGAAGGTGCATACTAACTTGACAACATGTGTTTATATTTATTAGAAAGGAAAGTTCTTTTTTTATCATTTATTTATTTAATTTTTTTGCAAGGTAACAGAAGGATATGAGAGTGATAGATACATGTTACCTTATTGCGGTCCTCCCCAAGCTAGCTCAAAGCTAATGGATCAGGGTTGTACCCAACGTTTCTTGTTTCTCCTGCATGGTTATGATTTGGTAGATCACAAGGGATCTTACCTTCTCTTGTGATTACCGCATTGAAAAAAACATATCCAGGAAGCAAATTGAGCTAGTTGGTTTCAAAATTTATTGAACTTATTTTTCAAAGGAGGACATCAAATATTTTTTTTTAAAATTCATTTTTATACGGAAAGAAAGAGAAATTATTTTAAAGATAAGTTTTCAAATTTTAGATTTTCAAAATATCTATTTTTTAAAGATTATTTAAGACATTTTAAAAATATATAAATATATTTTTTGAAACCATTTTATAAAATATTTTTATATAAATAAAATAACTATAAAAACCTTTTTTATTTAAAGTCTACACTTAGTAGTTTTGGAACAATGATTAGACATGTCGTTTATCAAAACAGGCAATTTAACCCAAGCTCCATGCTTAAATTAAAAAGCCTATGAAGATATGATCCTGCACCAACCATACTTCAAACCAAAACATGCTTCATACAAAACTTTTAAAACAAAACAACATTTATTAAAAACATTTATTTTTATCTGTATTTTATAGAAGGAAAGGTCATGACTTGCAAAATATAAATATAGATTTGTATATATTTTTTTCAAATATTTTTTTGAAAGAGGTAAATATATTTTTAGTAAGTTTTAGAAAAACATTTAATTAAATATTATTTTTTAATAAAGCAAAATAACTCTTTTTTTGCTTATTTCAAAAGATATATTTTTTGTAACAAAATATAGTTTATAAAAGAAATTTTTTTATCCTGAAATGAGAAATGGCTACTACACAAACATATTATCAAGAATATGTCTGATTAAAATGTTTTAACCAATGCCATCCCCAGCAACGGTGCCAGAAATGCTTGTTGGCGTTTCTTAGCATAATCACCAAGATTGCAAAGTCCACGGCAATGCCACTAGAAACACCAGTAGGTATTCTGCAACGTTTATAGAAGAAGTCTGCAAGCGCACAGAAATACCATTGTAGCATTTCACCATGAAGTATTCAGGGTATCGTTATTTATATTTTCCCAAAGGAAGGCATGGTGTAAAAGAAGGACATGGTCAAGACAACATGAGAGCATAATAGACCAAATTTCATAACAGGTTTAAAAAGGACAGATTGATAGATAACTGACACACACTCGAGCCAAACTCAAGGATAAATATAAAAGAGAGATTAAAGAACAACCTATACTGGAGCAGGCATTCCTAGATAGTTATGTTAAGATAGCAGAATCATACAAATACATGTCTTCATATAGGGTCAGAGATTCTAAGGTAAGTTAGTCTGGCCGCTACTGATCTACTTCGGGCACCGGATAACACCAGGTCTACCAAGCGCTGCCGGCCTACAGCTCTACTCCAAACCCGGACGTTGGTGATTACAAAGGACGGACGGTACAAGGTCACTCCCCACCGCCTACCACCTCAACCGTATGAGAAAGGTGCAACCGACGGTACTCAAGCCTAGACACCACGTCTAAGCTGTCAACCACTACTCTAGCATGATATCAAGGTGTACCCGTTCCCGGGCTCCTTCTACTAGAGTACCCACCAAAAGGATAGCATCGATCCCGCAAACCAACTTTGGCCCAGACCAAATTAGAATAGAACCCGTCACCTCAACATAGCTCTAGGGCTAAACATATATGTATGATTGGTCTAGCATAAAGTTTTATGTGCATAAGAACTTAGCTCTCGTTCTAGAACATAACTATATGATATAATAAGAGCAAGAACAAAAGGGAACTCTGAATGTATTCATACCGAGATTGCTCCCAAAGGTTCAAGCTCTCCAATGAAGCTTAACTTGCTCCAATTAGCTACTAATGTTACTACATCCTAAACTACTAAATAAGATACAAGTGAGGGAGAGAGACTCTTGTTGTGTGGTGTGGTCTATGAGGGTGAGAGAGCCTCCTTTTTTAGATGGAGTGGAGGAGGCTCTTTGTAAAATGCTCCTCCCCACTTGGAAGGTACCAAACCGACCTCACAACATTAGTTTCCCACCTTCCTTGTACGAGTGCAGCACCGCCTAACCTTCACA
The DNA here is from genome assembly GCA_023333625.1 of Bothriochloa decipiens. Lineage (NCBI taxonomy): Eukaryota > Viridiplantae > Streptophyta > Magnoliopsida > Poales > Poaceae > Bothriochloa > Bothriochloa decipiens. Next base: position 27,674,951 of record CM041643.1, on the reverse strand, counting down.
AGGAAGGTTTGAACCGCCTCACCAAGGATGGGCCCGATTGGACACCTGGGAGGGGCGCGCACCCCTCCCCTGGCGTGCGCTAGGTTTTGGCTTAGCTAGGCCTCATCTTTTGCAGGTGCGTGGGCT
>CM041643.1:27631541-27670866 GCA_023333625.1 Bothriochloa decipiens | reverse complement strand
CTAAAGCAGAATCGAGTAGCCATTGTTGGTGAAATGCTATTGCGCAGATAAGAAAGTTCGGTCGCTGAACATTTGAACGTGTCTGACAACATCCTCAATGAAGAACCAAATGTGGCTTCATCCTCGGGTACAAGTGTTAGACGTCGATGCTACAAAGACATACTCATCTCGTCCTTTTGTATTTTTTCTTGCAACCTCTATTTGAATAGGGGTTAATTTCATCTTATGCTGGTTTTATGACTTATGTAAACTCCATGACATAGATTTATCATTGTGTATGTACATGAAAAAGGATCAATGAAAAAATGTGGTTCAACACTATTCACTCTTCTTAGACTTCACATTCTCGCAATGTTCTCACAATTCGATTCAAAACACGTTATCGACACATTGCTCATCGCTTCATCATCCTGCTTGCACCTCTACAAGAAACCATACGTGGTTGTCAAGAGGTATATTTTTCTGGTGTTGTCATAATTGTCATGCTCAGACTATCTCGTGTGCATCAACATAATGAAGGGAATAAAGGATCAGGCGAAGAGGAACGGGGAGCATGGCTTTGGCCTTAACAAGGACAATCAGCTAGTTAAGGCCTTAACATGGGAGGTGTCTGGCTCGGTCAAAGTGACAAGAGTTGGACCATCACATTTGCACCAAGGTAAACGTTACGTTGTGAAACAAAAAGTCTGCACAAATGCGCACAATGCATGGCTTCAAATACACTGGTAAAAATAGGAGAGCAGTGGTACTAGACACAAAGATAACATTACAGCAAATCACATTTCATATAGTTCAGCAACGACACTAGATCAGACTTACATAACCACGCAGTCATCTACCATAATAAGATGCGAGGAGAGCAGTACCATCCCACTGCTCGAAATCATCCAACAACTACCTAGACTTACTAGTTCTTAACCAGAGATCATTAGGTAACATGACTTCATAGTAGTAGTGAGCAGCACCATCCCACTGATCAATACAAGTCATGCGAATAGCAGCACACTAGTCGTAACTACTTATGTTAACATAACTTGATACTACCAATGAGCAATGTCATCCCACGGCTCCGAGCAAGTCATGCAACAACTAGGCAGGCACAAAATCTAAAGCCTGCAACGCACAAAAACCTCCTTTATGCCATAGCCACTCGGGCGCAGCATCCAGCCCTCATTCATCGCAAGGAAGTGATGATGTTCAACATCCTTGTTGACGATGTATGAGCCATCGTGCCTCGATTTGGTGGCCATATCCAAGACATGCTGCTTGGCCATGGTCTGGTTCCAACTATGGGGCTTACGGTTGGGGCAGACGGGCACACCAGGCCACCCCACCAGGTGCTCTGGATAAATAGATACAGGCCCTTGGGCACAAGAATCACATACCCATGCAGGCGATTATCTTCTAAGTCCGTCTCTTCGACATCCGGATAGCCGTCGTCATCATTCTTGGACCCGGCCTTCGATTCGGCGAATGGCGAGCTGGGCCGAGGCGGTCCAGGAGACGGTGAGGTGGGCCACATCGGGGCCGGTGGTGACATGGGCAACACACGTGCCGGTTGTGCCCATGCCATCAATGACGACGATGGGGAGACCACCCTAATTGGCGACGGCCATGGGCGCGATGCGAAAGCTGATGTCCCGTGAATGGACACCTGTGCTGCCAGCGCGACAGTGAGCTAGCCTACACCAGCGGCCCTGTCTCGGACGCGAGGGGTTGCGCTGATGCAGTGGAGGAAGCGGGGACCGGGGCCAACCCGCCCTTATCCAAGGAGGACCTGTACCTCAACTCAGGGGTGGCTTTCATGGCAACCGACTGTGAGAAGGAGGCGGGACTTTGAGAGGAGAGAGGCCTTCCATGCAATGCAAGGAATGAAACAATGGGAGTGCAGCGAGGCGAGAGGGCTTGAGCTCAATGCAAGATGGAGTGAAACAACAGGAGTGAGAGCAGGCTTTACGGCCTGCTTGTTTGGCTTCCAAAATACGCCAAGCCGATGCAGTAGTATTTTTCACCAACCGCCGTGCTCCCTCGGGTGCCATCGTGATCCCTTGGGAGCCACAACCGTATTTCTCAAAGAAGGCATCAATGGCGCTCAGAGGCGCCCTCTGCAAAAACAGAGCCACGTCGACTCTACAAAAATAGAGCCACACCGATGTGATGGCATAAGCGTCCAATGGGGTCAGATGTGCGGCCAGCGGACTTTCTATCGTGTTCAAAGGCTCTCGACTACAACTCGTGTTAACACTATTGAATTGACTAGTCAGAATTGAAATGTAGGATGAGCAGGACTATGGAAGTGATGAAGCATTTGACCGGTCATGACACAGTTGTGACAGGTCTTTTCACTATAATCTGAGCAGTCACAACAGTCAGTGGGCGAATCATCTAGCTCGAGGTGACGACTCGTACTCAGGGCTCCGTAAGTCCGGTGATGGTCAAATTTACCCTAGTCGTACTATGAGGCGTGCAGTCACCATTGTACTATCCGTAAATAGAAAAAGTTAGTATTAATGTCCTGGCTACTTTACTCCCAACTACCTACACAGCTCCTCTTCTCCCATCTTTAAAGGTTGGCCTATTTATTATGCACATGTTAGCTTCAATCAGCAGTCGTGCAATGTGCTCCTCCTCCCTCCATCCATTGTGAGGTGCTGCCAAGGAACATTTACAATGCCTGCAGCAGGTGAATTTGATGCCGCGCTCCACCACATCGCGCTCGCCGCATCCTAACGGGTGCCCGCCACTGCGAGCTGGCTTCGAACAGCCGCCTCCTCCGCCTCGACAGCCGCACGGGCCGTCTGCTCGGCCTGCAGTGCCTCGCACAGAACGGCAGCCTCCTCCTTAGCAGTCGTGTGGGCCGTTCACTCGACCTACAGCACCTCGCACAGGTTGGCAGCCTCCACCTCAGCCGCCCTGCACCTGCGCCGCTCGTCGTCAAGCTGGGCGCGCAACCCGAGAACCTGATTCTCCGGTGTGCGCAGATGGCGCCCACTGGAGGACGCGAAGTTCAGGTTGATCATCCGCCGGCCCTTGTGGCCAGCTCCATCGTCGCCGCCGCAGCCACTGACTCCATGCGCAAAGAAATGTGGAAGAAGAGAAGGGTCGAAGAAGAGTTGTTAACAAAGGAGGAAGAACGACAGTTTATAAAGGCCCTGGGAGGCCTCCGCGTGAGCGCGTGCCGCCCAGGGGAATCAATGCAACCACTGCTTCCCCATGGCCTCATCGTTATCCCACGCTGGCCCGGGAGCCGAAGCAGCGAGGCTATCATTGCCGGCGCTTGGTACCAACCGGCAGTGATGTTCTTGACAAAACTTTTCATTTTAGTTTTTCATTTTCTTTTTATTTCCAAACTATTTAAAATTTAGATCCTTTTTCAAATCTTTTATTTAAAAGTCAAATAAAAATTTTTTCACTTTAGTTTTTTATTTTTTGTACTTCCAAACTATTTAAAATTTTAGTTTTCTTTTTGATATTTTTAAATTCAAATTTTGACTAGGTCAAACTTGGTCAAATAAGACACTAAATTACCTGAGATGAAAAACTTTTGAAAACCAAGATTATTAATCTCATAATGATCTACATATGTTGTATAGGTAATTTGAATGGTCAAACTTTGTCAAATGAATGGTTGGCCAAAACAACAAATGTAGATCTTGAAGAGCTCAACAAACTTGGAATTTATGACTTTTCAAGATCAGACAATTTAGAGTTCTCAGATCTGTCTTCATTTTCATTTGGCGTTTGTTTATTTAATTAATTCATAAAATTTAACAAATCAATGGCTCCGATTCTTTTGTTTGTGTACCGTAGCATTACACCCTATCCGTCGAGTTACAATAACAAAGCGCCGGACCTCCTGGCATACGTTTTCAGAAAAGAGCGCCGGACCTCCTAGTCAATGTCTAATTACAATTTCCAATTGCACAAATTCAATTTCATGCTAAGCCTATAGTTCTTGTTGCAATACACTGCCCACGAGAGGTTCATGACAAGTTTACAGATAAATTCATGATTATTATAATCTACTCTAAGAAGACACTACTGATGATAGGCGAAGCAGGGATAACCGAAGCAATGGCATCAGCACAGGCATAAAATTCATCCTTCAAGTCATCAAACTTGTCATCCTCACATGATGCGATGAAGGAAGGAGCAAGGGAAATAGAGAGCTTTACACATGAGGAAAGTTGAGCAGCGGCCAGAGCACCAGACGCTCTAGAGCCCATTCCATGGAGGGAAATTTCTTGAAGACGGAAGTAGATGTCTTGGAGTCGTTCCTTTTCAGTCTCCCCTCGGGCGTTTACCGCTTGAGTGGTTGTTGCAGTGGCAAGACAAAGATTGTCGAGCTGCATCTAAAGATCTGCGATTGGATTGAATAGAACAATCATCTATCATTGGAGGTTCGAAACATCAAATCAAAAAAAGAGGAAATCTGGCAATAAAGAGATTTATTAAAATAGATCTCTAAAAACCACAGTTTAGATGCTTTCTAAAATAGATAGCTTTCGTATTTACTAGAACACCACAAGCAAACCGCTCCACCCTACCAAACTGGTGCGGACGGACGATCTCATTAGTCCATCGGGCAGGGCATTGGACATTCTCTTGCGTTCAACCAGCAAGGCGTCAGACTTTCTTATGTGACAACTAAAATTTGAATAGAGAGATAGGTCTACGATAAACAGTCAGGATAGTCAGATACCATTGCCATAGGTCACAGGCTTCACATGTGTTGAGAGGCGGACTGGATGAGTTGCATTCAATGTGCGGTCCACTGAAGCAAATTCAGTGCCTATGCAATGTGTTCTGCATTATGCCGGGCTTGCTCCACTCCAAGAAAATATGCGTGGTTGCCAAGAGGGATATTTGCCCGACCCTATCATAATTGCCATGCTCGAACTATCACATGTGCAGGAAGGTAATGGTAAATGATACACTGTGAACCAATATGTTTGCACAAATGTGCACACGACATGGGATGTGGCCGGCTCGGTCAGAATTGCAATGCTCGGACCATCTCGTGTGCATCAAGATAGTGAAGGAAAGGAAGGATCCAACGAAGCAGAACCAAGAGCGCCACTTCGGCCTCGACAAGGACAATCAACTAGTTTGTGGCAGTGCTACAAAGTAAATTTTCGTCTCATTTGTGTATCATTCACATGCTTTATTGTTACTCTTTATTATGTCGTCTTGTATGTACCATGTTCAACTACATCTGGTTCAATGTGTCTGACAACATCCTTCATAGTTGATACGGCCAAAGTTGTCCACATAGCTCGGTACAAGCAGTGGCCAAGCCTGCTCAAAACTAACCCTGTTGCACTCTCTATCAAATATCAAGGAACATATACAACTTTAAATGGGAAAAAATATATGGAAAATTGGATGTAGCTACTAGCAACTTTTTGTTTTGCCGTGGTGCGCATGTCACCAGGGATAACCAACGTGGCTTCGCCCGTACATGTGTTAGATGTCCATGCTACAGATACATATTAATCTCATCCTTTTTGTGTTACTTCTTGAAACCTCTATTTCAATAGCAGTTAATGTCCTCTTATTGCTGGTTCTATGACTTGCATGGCCTCCATCACATTGATGTGGCATTGTGTATATATACATGGAAAGGTATGCACCAGTCATGTTAATCACTACAAGGCAAGGCTACTAGTCATCAATGTGATCCACCATTACCAAGACACACTAGTTCTAACTACAGCTGATTATCATGACTTCATTTTAGTAGTGAGCATCGGTATCCCACTGCTGAAAGCAAGTCGTGCAACAATAACATTAGGCATCAAAATAATCCTAACTACACATGTTAACATGTCTTGATAATAGTTCGCTGTGTCATCCCACAGATAGCAAGTTCATGCGAAAAGAGTAAAAATAGGGACGAATAAAATCTGCAAGGTTAACCTAGCTGGGTTGAAACAAGCAAACCTCTCCGCCCCACCAAACTGGTATGGCTGGACGATCTCATTAGTCCATCAGGCAGTGCGTCAGACGTTCTCGTGAGTTCAACCAGCAAGGTGTCGGACTTTCCTATGGAGCCATGGCCCGCGTACCATGTACAGTCTATCGAAGCGAATTCCCTGTACGACATGGGCTGTGTCCGGCCCAGTCAAAGATACAAGAGTCGGACCATCCCATTTGCATCAAGGGAAATCTTACTCTGCGAGACATAGCTGTTGAGTTTTACTGCGAACGGAAGAAAGTCCGACCGCTTCCCATTTGATCTTGTAGGACGAAGCGTGAAGGATTATCTGTTTTGAATGACTTTCCTATGATCCTATCTGGCAGCAAGGATCTAGTTTAGCCGCATCCTAAAGCAGAATCGAGTAGTAGTTGTTGGTGAAATGCCATTGCGCATATAAGAAAGTGCAGCCGCTGAACTTTTGAACGTGTCTGACAACATCCTCCTCGGAGAACCAACGTGGCTTCGTCCCTGGGTACAATTGTTAGACGTGGTGCTACAATGACATACTAATTAATCTCATCCTTTTTGTATTTTTTCTAGCAAACTATATTTGAACATGGGTTAATTTCATCTTATAGATGGTTTTATGACTTACATAACCTCCATACGAAACCTTGGAGAGGCTATCGAAACTGTCAGACTGCGTCATTAGAAGGCAATGCGACAATTCCCATATTAAATGTTATGATGGCATTCTCTGTAAATGTTAGACAACGGCGCACCTTCTATTATACAAGAAGGTTCGGTGCTCTGTTATTAGGACATGCCGGACAATGAATATTACTCTTTTGTGAATTCACCGGTCGAAGTGGTTAGTTTTCTGGGGCACCCTTTATTTGCTACTCCGCGTGAAGGGTGAACCAGTTACATTCATTATGTGCAGTCCGCTAAAGCAATTTTAACACCTATGGCACGCATGCTCCTCTCATAGAAACACTGTGTGGTTGCCAAGAGGTACTAGTGTCTGGCCTAATCTGAATTTTCATGCTCGGACTATCTCATGTGCAGTGAAATGATACAAAGATAACATGATAGCACAAATGCGTGCATTACATGCATAAAAAAATAGGATAGTAGTGCTACTAGATACAAAGATCATGGTTATCTTGAGATCAACAACGACACTAGTTCAGTACATAACCACACCTTCATCTACCATAGCCATCTCAAAATTCACCCAGATACAACCAAGACATACGAGTTCTAACAACAGATCGTTAGCCATCCTACTGCTCATACCAATCGCCCCCCCGGTCGCCACCCTCCTCGTCCTCCGACGACTGAGGTGAAGCCATCATCGTCCTACCCCGATGCTCGGTGTAGACTTTGAGGTAGCTTGGTGTAGAGTTTGAGGTAGCTCTGCACTGTCGGGTGGAGATACCTAGACAAATTGCTTCGGCATGCCGGACATGTGGACTCCCGGTCCAACTGTTCGTGTTTCTTAGCGCAATCGCTAAGTAAGGAGGTTTTAAGTCCATCCCTAGCGACTGCACTAGAAAGCCAATTGGTATAAGTTAACGCAAACAGATAAATCCACAAGCAAATAGATACCGTTGTAGCTTTCACCCAGGAGTATTCCGGGGTATCGTATTTAATCCACAGGGAAGCAATGTGTAAAGAAGTTGATAAGTATTTGACATACATCTACTAGCTAGTATGCCAACTAGACTGATGCGGGGGCAAAAGATATGATTGGGGTTTTTGATAAGCGACATACACAGGAGAACTCTAAGTAAGATAGCGGAGTAGACTAGCTAAGCTAGGAGGTCATAGGGAGAGGTCAAGGTTCCTATTTTCTCCTCCCTTACTGTGGTTCTATTCTAGTTCACACCAAAGGATTAACCAAGCAAAGAACAGACATAAAGGTTACACCAAGGCACTTCGGGACAGCTGTACCTTTCCGGTTCTCGAAAAGACTGGGAAGGGGGTAACTGGGAGAAGACAGCCAAAAGCCCTACGACACCAACCCGAACGTGGTGGAATACAAAGGCCTGGTCGGGTCTGTCACCTCCGGGGCTACCACAACTATCCGTGGGGCTGGGCGCATTCTCCGATAACTCGTTAGCCCAAACACCATGTCTGCGCCAGCTGTTACTGCTCTAGTCACAATTTATAACTAGAGCAATCGGTAGACCAAAGAACCCATGCTAAGGTATAAAACCTAAACATCAACTAAGCTCAGCTAAAGAACTAAGGCATGAATAGATAACCAATTCAGTAAAGTAGAGAAGATAAATATATTAAGTACTTAAGACTTATAGAGGACCGAGGCAAGAATTGCCGGAACTCCGAGGACTACTCTGAAAACTTGCACTTCTCTCCCTAACTCGCAGCTAAGCTAATACCACTACCACATCTTGAAGAGTGGAATAAGAGAGCTCCTTGGTGATCTGTTGGAATGTGTAGAGAGGTCCTGTATTTATAGGTGGAGGTTCCTTGGGAGAGTGGAGATGGTCCTGGAATATTCCTGGTTCAACCGACCTGTGTACGTCGGTTGGCAACGCAAATCTCGCGCAAATCAAATTCTCCACCGACCTGCAGCTCCTTACCGACCTTCAGCCAACTGGACCGGGCCTCCAACCTGCATTGCGTCGTGTGTCCTGCTGCGTTGCTCGAGCGTGCACGCGCTAATGGTCGTCGTGATCACCTGGGCCGTTGCGTTGCCTCAGCTGGGTGACCAGCCGGTCGTCGGCCTGCTGGCAAAGGCCGATTGGCCATGAACGTCGTCGGCTCCTGCTTGGGGATCAGGTGGGTCCACTCGGCCCGTGCAGGAAATGGACTAGGAGCAGCTGTTGGCCACCGGTCCACAGGCGTTGTGCAACTTCTGGCCGGTGCTTGCTGCCTTGTGCATGCCTGCTGGTGGAGCCCTGCTATCTCTAGCTGTTTTACGTGGACGTGTTGGCCTGCTGTGCATTGACTGGGCCTATGGCCATGCACGTTTCCAGCTTGAGTGCTCATCACGTTGGTGCTTTGCTCCATATAAATACATCTTTGTTCCACGGAGCTCCATTTATATATCAAATATTATATCTCAACTAGCTCTTGACAATGGTGCAACTCAAATATTTATTTGAGACTTTTGTGGCATCCAATTTTTGAATATATATTCTTGTCTAATTTCACCAAATGATGTATGCACTATATATTATCATTTAACACAGAATTTGAATATATCCTGCAAAACAAGCGAAGAACACCAAAACTCGTGGAACTCGTTAAATAAGTAATATTTTGTTATGATGTTCCATGGAATTTTGTCATCTTAGATTATTTTGGCGGTCAAAGTATATGCAATAAGAAGCGCCAACACCAACTATTCGGCGATGCACTCGCGGTGGAATGAGCCTTTGCAGCAGGGCACCCCAATAGAAGTTTCACGGATCAAGCAGATGACGCATACCTCAGACCCCGATGGCGCTGCCTCCGGGCAAACTGCCAGGAGTGCAGCTGACGCGCTGAACTCGATTTGTTGTTCAACCACAAGCCCAATTGTTGCATGGGCGATGCAGCAATCGTGGCAGCCCTGGCGCGCCGTGGTCGCAAGTAGACGAACCAGAGACTCAGGCAGGATGTCCTCCCACTGAGATTCGGTGAGTCTGAGCTGCTGTAGGGGCATGACTGTCCTCATCAAGCGGCGAAGGACAGCATCACCTTCCTTGTCGCCGGGGATACCAACGGCTTGAGTCGCGGTGAAGGTCCTGTTGGCGCCACCTCCTACATAATCATAACTGACCTGCACCGGCTGGCGTAGACCACCGGGTTTGAAGGTCCTAGTGACCTCGCATTGCAGGGTCACAGAGAAAACTGGTTCACCACCGCTCCCAGCAGATGGCGCCTTGCTGATTAAGGGATTGATCCACTTCCTTGTCGACCCGACGCACTGTGTGAAAGTGGAAAACTAGGCTTCATGATTTGGGGCGGAGCTCATGGCGATAGCAAGTCTATGGGTCGAGTGGCTTAGTTTGTAGCTATGACTGGAACTGGTTTGGAGCTGGGGCAACTAATTATAGATGACGATTTAAAAGCTACCCGGTGTTGAATTTGCTGTTTGATGAACAGGGCCCGGATTTTAAGGGATTGGCTTTCATCTGCGTTGACCCAGTCTTCGGTCTGTCCCAAAGCTCATGATACTGCTGCTATGTTGGAGAGGAAGAGAAAAGAAAGAGCAGTGGTATACAGTAGCAATTGAGTGAAGGACAATGGACAAAGATGCTAGTTGTGGGGCCCTCTTCAATGCTTTCTTTGGCCCTGTTCAGCTAGTGGAAAAGCCGGCATATTTTGGCTGAAACAATAGTGTTCTGTAAGATGAAACAAACTGGAATAAGCCGAAACAAGCTGAAACATGCGGGCTGAATAGGGTCCGACAAGATCCTTTGTGCAGCCGTTGGACTTTCATTCGTATGCACTAAATTTTGACGACTAAAAAATAGCTACACGTTTCTTTGTCAACCAACATGGTTTGCAAATGCGAGATCAGTGGTAATACGTACATATGTAATGTACTCTGAGAGAACTGGTGTGGCCGGACGATCTCATTAGTCCATCAGGCAAGGTGTGGGACTTTCCTATGGAGTCGTGGCCCGCGTACCATGTGCAGTCCACTGAAGCGAATTCCCTGTATTCCGGCCCGGTCAAAGATACAAGAGTCGGACCATCCCATGTGCATGAAGGGAAATCTTACTCTGTGAGATGTAGCTGTTGAGTTTTACTGCGAACGCAAGAAAGTCTGACTGTTGCCAATTTAGTATTGCAAGAAAGTCCGACCGTTGCCGATTTGGTATCGTAGGACGAAGCGTGAAGGATTGTCTGTTTTGAATATCGTACCAATCAATCTGCTGGCAAACAGAGAGCACTGCGTCAATCGCTTACTCTGATAGCATACGTCAATAGCCTTCTTGCATGACGAGCAATAAAAAGTTGAACTCAATACTCAAAAAGCATATTTTCGTCTCATTCGTGTATCGTTCACATGCTTTCTGTTACTCTTTATTATGTGGTCTTCTATGTACCATGTTCAACTGCATCTAGTTGAACATGTCTAACAACATCCTCCGTAGTTGATAAGGCAAAAATAGAGCATGTCTACGCCAAGGAGCTGTCATGTCTCGGAACAGTGTCCGATGAAATCCTTCGTGCAGCCGTCAGACTTTCATTCGTATGCACTAAATTTTGACGACTAAAAAATAGTTACACGTTTCTTTGTTAACCTACAGGGTTTGAGAAATGTGAGATCAGTGGTAATACGTACAAATATAACGTGATACCAACGAGACATGTCTTAAAAATACACAAGAAAATGATGCTTCTGCGGCTGATAAGTAGGTTAATGCTATTCTGAGAGAAGAACATTGTACAATGCTTATAAGTCGAGCTCATAAAGTTCAGGCGAACAAGGCGATCAACATAAAGCATTCCCTAGAGACAGCATTCACTACAAACAGCATACTTCAACATAAAGCAATGCATTAATAACTTCCGCTTACATTAATTAGTGACAACAGTCACCCATTTCCTACAGATTAAACTATCCACTAAAGCAAGCTCCATCCACAACATGGGATGTGTTCGGCCTGGTCATAATTACAATGGTCGGATTATCACATGCGCTGGGTTGAAACAAGCAAACCTCTCTGCCCCACCAAACTGGTGCGGCCGGACGAACTCATTAGTCCATCAGGCAGGGCGTCGGACGTTCTCGTGAGTTCAACCAACAAGGTGTCAGACTTTCCTATGGAGCCGTGGCCCGCCTACCATGTGCAGTCCACTGAAGCGAATTCCCTATATGACATGGGCTGTGTCCGGCCCGATCAAAGATACAAGGGTCGGACCATCCCATGTGCATTAAGGGAAATCTTACTCTGCGAGACGTAGCTGTTGAGTTTTACTGCAAATGCAAGAAAGTCCGACCGCTGCCGATTTGGTCTCGTAGGACAAAGCGTGAAGGATTGTCTATTTTGAATGTCGTACCAATCAATTTGCTGGCAAACAGAGAGCACTGTGTCAATTGCCTAGTCCAATAGCACTACGTCGATAGCCTTCTTGCGTGACGAGCAGGAAAAAGTTGAACTCAATACTCAGAAAGCAGATTTTCATCTCATTCGTGTATCATTCACATGCTTTCTGTTACTCTTTATTATGTGGTCTTGTATGTACCATGTTCAACTGCATCTGGTTGAACGTGCCTGACAACATCCTCCATAGTTGATAAGGCAAAAACAGAGCACGTCTACGCCAAGGAACTGTCATGTCTCGGAACAGTGTGTGACGAGATCCTTTGTGCGGTCGTTGGACTTTCATTCGTATGCACTAAATTTTGACAACTAAAAGACAGCTACATGTTTCTTTGTCAACCAATATGGTTTGACAAATGCGAGATCAGTGGTACTACACACAAATGTAACGTACTCTGAGAGAACTACAAGGGCCCGGGTTTTAGGGGATTGGCTTTCATGAGGCGAACAAGGTGATCACTACAATGCACCAGTCATGTTAATCACTACAAGGCAAGGTAACTAGTACTCAATGTGATCCAACTACTACCAAGACATACTAGTTCTAACTACAGATGATTAACATGACCATATTATAGTAGTGAGCATCGGTATCCCACTGCTCAAAGCAAGTCATGCAACAATAACATTAGGCATCATACTAATCCTAACTACACATGTTAACATGTCTTGATAATAGTTCTCTATGTCATCCCACTGACAGCAAGTTCATGCGAAAAGAGTGAGTAAAAATAGGGACAAACAAAATCTGCAAGGTTAAGCTAGCTGGGTTGAAAGCAAACCTCTCCGCCCCACCGAACTGGTCCGGCCAGACGATCTCCTTAGTCCATCAGACAGAGCGTCAGACGTTCTCTGAGTTCAACCAGCTCGACGTCGGACTTTCTTATGTGCACACTAAAATGTGAACAGAGGAAATGGTGTAGATAAGAAAGTGAATGAAAAAAATTCACATTTAATTTCAAAAATAAAAGAAAACTCCTCATTTTCCGGTAACTGAGCTGGCTCGTCCGCCCCATTCCCCGCTAGTAATCTGAACCGTCTTGTCGTTGCGTGTTCCCACGCTAGTCGCATAGGGTACTTCAAGAACTACCGTAGCCCCACACCCAAACCCCTCGGCCGCCTCCCCCACTATACCACAGCCAATTTGTAGGGTCAGCAAAAGGGTCGCTATAAGCCGCTATAGCGATGATCGGGTCGCTATAAGCCGCTATAGCGACCGATCATCGGACGCTATAACGCTATAGCGACCGATGTATTAATCGCGGTAAGTGGCGTCGCTATAAGTATATAGCGTCCGATCAGATCTATAGCGTCCGATAGTTAGACGCAATATGTATAGCATCCGATGATCAGTCACATAGTTTAGCGACCGATAGTAAGACGGTATAAAACTTTGTAGCGACCAATAATCCGTCTCTACTAACTGGCACCATTATTATAATCACAATTTCATATTAACCAGATTTCATGCCTAATAAACATCCATAACAAACCACATTGTCCATTAACCACATACATATATAATCCATAACAGCCCACAACACACATCAACCATATATAAGTATCTCAAGTTTTCATTGAAGCCCACATTTAGCGATACATAAAGTTTGCTTGCACTAGGTCATCATTACAAAAGGAAAGAAATATATTCAGTTTGCTTGCACAATCCATAACAGGTCATGACTACAAAAGCTTACAATCTAGCTAGGTCAAATGGCAGGCACAAGTCATATGTTTGCTTGCACAATCTAACTAGATTCACTACAAAATGCCTCATCTCCATCTTATCAAAAGCAAAATGTCATGTTGGCTTCCTGGTGACAACGTCATGTGCACCTCCAAGGACCCCTCAACCTGAAACATCAAGAAGTTAAGGACACACAGTAGCAAAGAATTATAGACAGTGGGACTGATGTTACTAATGCATACACAAGAATAGTAGAGTGCAAATGACACAAGAAATCTGAAATTGCATGTTCTTAACGATCTCCAGGCAAGAAATCTGAAACATTCTAGTATCAGTAATTCATTTTTCTAAGATCAATGTGATATGTGTGTCATTCTGTTTAATCACTAGCATGTGTCATTCTGTCTAAAACTTGGGATCATTCTAAGATCAGATCTAGCATGTGTTTAATTTATTTTTTTTCAATATAGTAAACTGATCAAATCTCAGACTACAAGCAAGAGAAGGAAAATGAACTGAACCGCATTGATTACTTGATTGTCATGCATCAGTTCTGACTAAACTGAACACTACATCTCCAGTGGTGCATCTGTATAAACATTTAGTAAGCATAAGTTGTACTGATCTCCAGTGGTGCTGTACAGCACTTGTTTTATTTTATTTAACAGAAACATGTTCATCTAGGCAAAATTAGTTGGTTAGTAGAACTTCACTGATACAGGAGTAGATCAATCAATTATTCTCAAGCCTAGCATGAGGAACTCAGCTTGTGATATAATATAAGAAGAATCAACAGCCTACAGTAGACACAATTGTCTCGGATGAAAGAAGGGATTCAGACTAATGCAAAAAATTTAACAATCTATGTTGGAGATCACCTAAAAATACTAAAATGGCGCACTGTACATAGATTTGACACAAGATTACTTGATTTGGTAAAGTAAATATTTAGTTTGGTGCATAGTGCTCTTAGTAAATCAGAGATCCAGAGAAGCACTCACACTGCAGGTGTCAATAGATGAAGAGATTATGCAACAGTCATAAATGAAATAATACATGTACCTAAGGTAAATTGACAGCAACGTCGCAGTCTAACCAGATATGAACCGAAAGAACTAATTATCCATATCCTTCAGCTCAATTTTTTATTTACTAAATCAAAACCAAAAGCTTTACACCTCTATCTCCCACTACTACAAATCAAGATCTGGGACTAAGAGAGAGCAGCAGCAATACCTCAACTCGACAGGACTGTCCTGGTCAACCTCCAGGAATGGGTCGAGTCGTCGTGGAGGCAACGACACCCTGCTTGCTATAGTGGATTGGTGCAGAGAAATTTAATGATCTGCCTGTTCCAAAGTGCGAGTCGGTTAAGAGAGACCTTAAGGAGTGGAATATCCCTAAGGATTTAGCTATGGATAAGAGCGCTTGGAGACTAGCAATTAACGTGCCTGAACCATAATCCTTTTTTCTTGTACCCTCTATGTGTCCTTTGTTTTCTTGTCTCTTTTGGGTTTCATCTCTAGCCTACCCCAACTTGCTTGAGACAAAAGGCTATGTTGTTGTTGTTGCCTGTTCCAAAGTGAGAATATGTGCGAACCCTCTGAATACACATTATGCAACAGGACTAACACATCGAACAGATCTTGAAAGTTAAAAAGAAAGAAAGATATTGAGCTAATTGTACGTGAAATTCTAATAGCATACCATGGTCCTGAGATGTACAATTAATTTACCAGTGTACAGAATATCTATTGCACACAATATAGAATAAATCACCATGATTGCTAGGGAGTGGTTAATTAGTTTCTAGCTGTAAATACAATGTGTTCAGAACAGCCAATGCCAGATACAATATGATAAACACAAACCCCAACTTCAGCTTGGATAGGTTCAAACAAAAAACAACATATGTTTGAAACTGTCAAACAAATAAATTACCTCCTATCTCATAATCTACATAATCCAGATAACAATGGCTGAACCAAGAATTCAATTGGCTTTTAGAAATAAGAAAAAGATAATAATTGATAAAGAACATGTATTCTGTGACCTCTAAAAGCAATAAATATGTTGCAAGAGTAACTAAAAAAGAAAGTTGGCAGTCATTAGCCACTGTGCATTCAACATTTTACTCAAATCATCAAGCAAGATCTCAACCATGATAATTTTTTTGTGACCGATGGTCTGTCCTCTATATCTCAAGCTGAACAAACCAAGCTTAATCTAAACTTGTAAGATGAATGATTTTAGGATGTAATATTGTGGTAGCTAAACCTCTGTAATAATAGTTCTAAACCTAAAATATAGTCCTTGTGCACAAAGAATGAGTTACTGAATCATGCTTATGGTACTGAGAAGCAATATGGGCATGTCTTACTAAATGCATTGTAAAGCTGAAAAGTGACCGAACCTTCTAATAGAAGTGCCAAATTTTTTACTGCTTGTATAGACTCTAATTAGGTACCACATCGATTGTTTTAAACAGAATGCAAAATTAAGTGGGTTATTTTACGGTTGGTCCCGAAGGATTTAGCTATGATAGGAGTGCTTCGAGACTAGCAATTAACGTGCCTGAACCATAACCTTTTCTTGTACACTTTATGTGTTCTTTGTTTCCATGCCTCTTTTGGGTTTCATCTCTAGCCTACCCCAACTTGCTTGGGACAAAAGGCTACGTTGTTGTTGTATTATTTTACGGTTGGTCCAACCTGTCAAGTGTCAACTCCAGAAAATAAAATTCATGACAAATGTGAAGAAATTGCCATCAATTATCATTGAATGAGCATGACGCGTCGAACTCAACGCAATCTCCTAAGCGATAAACTTAAATAGCTTACTGGAAAACGCACACACGTAAACTTGTCAGTTCTATCAT
This sequence comes from Bothriochloa decipiens, assembly GCA_023333625.1. Lineage (NCBI taxonomy): Eukaryota > Viridiplantae > Streptophyta > Magnoliopsida > Poales > Poaceae > Bothriochloa > Bothriochloa decipiens. The sequence continues at coordinate 27,654,310 of CM041643.1, read as the reverse complement.
CAAGCAAATATGTGCATAGCTTACTGAAAAACAAGTACACAAATGAACTTGTTAGTTGTATCCTCAACAAATCTGTGCAGTCCACTACATTTTCCTCAACAATTGTTTGTTACCCATAACACTAAGAGCCGGTATAAGAGGCTCAAATCACTGGCATTGTCATCCATTCAAGATGGCAAGCACCACGCCATGCCAACAAAACTCTGAAACACCCCGACCCCCAAGCATCAAAGTTCAAAACAATGAATTGGGATTCGGGATTAGCAGATGTCACCTGCTGCTTCTGCCATCTGGAGAGTGGGGGGCGCCTGGTGCTGGGGCGGCTGGGCCGGTGGCCGGGACACCGGAGGCTGGATTGGTTGCCACGGCCCTCGGCGCCCGGCCTGGCCTCCATGGATCCACGCCCCTGGTATGCCGCAGCCGTCGCCCCCCGCGCGTCTCGCCGCGGCAGGCGCCGTCGTCTAGGGCTTCGTGATTTGGGCGAGGCGACCAGGCGAGGACGGCCGTGACGGCGTCGACGGAGGCAGTGGCGGCGTGGATGGAGACCGCGCCGATCGCGGTGGCGAGGACGGAGGCCGCAGCGAGCTCGCGTAGGTGGTGATCTGGAGAGGAGCGGGTGAGCAGGTGCAAGTCCTGATGCGTGAGATGGCGGCTGTTTTTCTTTTTTTGACTCGAGTGAGATGGCGGCTGATGGGGGATGGTTTTGGTGGTAGAGCTAGGGTTTTAGTTGACACTGTAACGGGTGGGCCACACAAATTTAACTCTGCGCTAGTGGGCTGGGCCAAGTGCACCAAAATGAAATCATGCTATAGCGACCGATCATTGGACCTTATTACTGATTTTTAGCGGCCGATTGTTCGTGGAAATATACACTATCCGATTATCGGTCGCTACAACAAAAAAAAAATAGCGACCAAACCTCGGTTACAAAATTGTAGCGACCGATAGTTCGGCGTTAAAATTCGGCGTTAAAATTAAGTTCCAACGACCGTTATCTGACGCTATAGATTGGTTGTGATACAGTGCCCCCCTCCTGCTAAATTAACATACACTTGACCTCTCCGCCTCAACGGCCCTCCGCAAAGCGTGACGCCGGCAATCATGGCGGCAAGGTCGCTCCACACGTCGCTGATGGCTCTCTCGGATGAGCTGCTTATTGTGATCGTCGAGCACCTCGCTGCAACCTCGGAACGGCCCATGGATGACCTCCGCAGCCTATGGGCGACCTGCTCATACATGCGCCGCATCTGCGGCGACCACGATGTCGCTCTGTGCATGTCATTGGATCAAGTCAGACGCGGGATCAGGCCATGGAAGGACAGTGTCAACTATTACGCCCTCCTTGCCAGCTTGAAGGCACTCGACAACCCGGAGGCTTGCTTCCTCATCGGGATACAAATCGCGTTTGTGGCAAACCACAGCCCCCGGCCATGCCTTGACGATCTCATCCACGCCGCTAATAACGGGCACAATGTATCGGCCTATGTGGCCGCCCTATTGCTCTATAGGCACAATGGTGGTGGTCGCGACGACGCCACTGTGAGGCGGTACATAAGGCGCGTCGAGGGCGAGGAGGAATCACTGGCGGTAGCGGCGGGTGGCGGCGGACCGACGAGTACGTGGCTACGCAACGACTGGTGTGTGCTATGCCGCAGGGTGGCCGCCGTAGTGCATGCTCCTCCAAACGGGGTGGTGGGTCGCCAAGTTGTCACTGCCGCCTCCGGGGCAGGTTCGCGGCGATCTTTCGTGCGCAGGTGGCGACTGCGGCCGGGCAGACGAATGGGAAAGCAGAGCTGTTTATTGCAGCGAGAATTGTAGGCTCAGGCGTGAAATTGAATTGTTCCAATGAATCAGATATCCGCATGGCCGTCAGCGCCGCCGTCGACACTTTTGTAGAAAGGCCCCTGCTGTTTTACTTATTTATGATCTAGTCCTTCTTAGTTCATATATGTTGAGATTCCAGTTCTGTTTTCTGCAGTTTTAACCCTAGACTTGATTAGGTCATAACTTTCACGTTTCAGCTCTGTTTTTAGTGATCTTGCTTGTTGGAATCATCTCGATGAGTAGAACAGTTTTATGTCATTGTTTGCTTCTGTTTTCATGATATGGTGTACTGTTCTGACTGAAATGCTTTTACTTGCATGTATTGCTTGTTCGTGATGATTGTGGCGTATAGAACACGAGATGTGGGTGAAGGAGGAGTAGCAGGACTCAGAGGACTACGAGCAGCAGGACCTCAACCAAGGCAAGTGCAGGCATTCTTTTGAACATATTGTGCCTATTCATGTTCATAAATACATTGCATGTGTCCTAAATTGGCAAACCATAGGAATTCCTAGCCACTTTACCCAAAGATATCCCATGGGTGTTTTAGTTGATAGGTTTTAGGTTGCTAGTGCTCTATCTCACCATTCACTGCTTAATGAAGATAAAACTTGCTTCTTAACCTGTTGAGCCTTAGGCTCTTGGCCTCGGCCGTTGGAGAAGTTGATGCATGTCCATATCGTTGGTTGGCGGTGAATGAAGGGGGAACGGATGGGTGGCTATAGTTATGGTCGCTGGGGTGTTTACATGTTGTAGTATGGGAGGGGCTAGGGATCCGTGATGGGGGCGGCCTCACAGTGAAGTCGCCCATACGCTTGGATTCATTGCTAGTGAGTTGTCACTACCCATGACCCTGTGCTACATTGTGCTTTGTGCTTCATTCATACTTGTCTCTCCATCATACTTGTGCTTCCTTTGTCCTTGTTCACACACATTTGGTACTTGAAATACGTTAGGCCAGCAACGAGAATAAGTAATTGGGACTATAATTTAATATTACTTTCTGTCTTTGAATTGTGTATCACTCACATATTTTTTGGCCAGCCTTCCTAAGCCCCACATATACTTCTGGACAGCAAAAGTTTTGACACCCATAATCTCAGTGCTACGTCTTTCAGGTATCCATGCCTTGCTGGTAAGAACCGGTCGGAACTTGTTAAGGTGTTGCCTTTTGCTCTAAATTTGAGAGGCACCACTCCACCTTTGTAGAGGATTATTATGGATAACTTTTAGCGTTTGCTGGTTGTGTTTTGTGTCTACAATGGCAGGTGATGAGGGAGAGAATTCACCCAAAGAGTTTTCAGAGTGTGTCAGCCAAGAGCAACTACAATCTGTTATAAACAATGCTCAAAAGGACTTGAACGAGACAGTTACCAAGGCTGTAACTGCTGCACTCGTTGATCTCAAGATTGGCAACACCCTTGAGAGATTGGATAAACGATTGTCCACGCTGACCGATAGGGTAACTGCTTTAGAAGAACCGCCACCACCTGAAGAAAATAATGATGGCAGCAATGCTGGCGATGAGGTATATGATGCTGATGGTAATGTTGATAGAGCAGCGACAAGAGAAAATAGATTACGTCATCGTCTTCGCACAAATACCACAGGTATGGGTGGCGCTCAACATTTCAACCGCCACCGAGGTAATCGTACTCATGCTCCCAATGATCCTTATGCTAAGGTTAAATTTACCATACCTAGGACCAAGAGGGGAAGGGATAGTATTTTTGTGGTTGTGGATCGATTTTCTAAGATGGAACATTTTATACCATGTCATAAAAGTGATGATGCAACTCATATTGCTAACCTCTTTTTCTAAGATATTGTTCATTTGCATGGTATGCTGTCTACTATTGTTTTAGATCGCGATGCCAAATCACTTCTGGCAAACTCTATGGAATAAGTTGGGCACAAAATTGTTGTTTTCAACAACTTGTCACCCACAAACAGATGGACAAACAGATGTAGTGAACCGCACTTTGGGCACCATGCTGAGAGCTGTTTTGAAGAAAAATTTAAAGATGTGGGAAGAATGTTTGCCTCATGTGGAGTTTGCTTGCAATCGGGTGACACATTCTTCCACCAAGGTAAGTCCTTTTCAGGTAGTGTATGGTTTTAACCCTCGTGCTCCAATTGATCTTTTGCCTTTACCTACCCATGAAAGCACACATAGTGATGCTAGTGCACGTGCTGAATTTATTCGTAAGTTACATGAAACCACTAAAGAAAATATTGAAAAGATGAATGAAAAGTATAGAATTGCTGGTAGTGAAGGTAGAAAAGAACTTAAACTTCAACCAGGTGATTTAGTATGGTTACATTTGAGAAAAGCCAGATTTCCAGAGCTGCGTAAGTCAAAATTAATGCCAAGAGCTGCTGATCCATATAAAATTATTGAGAAAATAAATGATAATGCATACAAACTTGAGTTGCCACCCGAGTTCGGGGTTAGTCCTTCTTTCAACATTTCAGATTTGAAGCCGTATTTGGGAGAAGAAGATGACCTTGAGTCGAGGATGACTCCAATTCAAGAGGGGGAGGATGATGAGGACATCACTCCATTGGATGCACTAGATGATCCTCCGCTGGACATTCAAGGTCCAATCACAAGAGCTCGCGCATGATAATTAAATTTACGGGTGAGCTCGTTCTTAAGGAAGTCTTTTTATGATTTTGAGAATAGATTGCTACCTAATGATTATATTGTACTTAGGAATCATGGAGAGGACCAAGGGATGCATAAGGGATGGCTTGGAGGCATGGAGGACTAGCAAGGGCACCCAAGTCAAGGTGGAGACCCAAATCGAGTCGACTTCAAGCCTGTTTCGGAGTCCAAGACTAGTGTAGAGTAAAGTGGACGCCCAAGACGCATTCAGACTCCATTTTTGATGATCCACCTATGGATGGAAAGATAATTTCATAAGGAAGCCAATGGCGTTGGTTTGATGTCAAAATTCCTTCAGAGTCATCAGAAAATATCAAAACAAGTTAGGATCCAGAATCTGTTCCGGTGCTGCGTCACCGTTTTTGGTCCGTTGGGCCGTGTGTCGTTGTTGAGCCCATTAGGGGGCGCTTCCAGGGGTGGAGACGACCCTTAGACCTCTATAACCAGCCACCACCTCTCTTGTTAGGTTTTGGGTTTTTCTTAGATTATTCTGTTCACAACAGTTTCGTCGCGCCGTTGGTTTGTGAGACCCTAACTCGTGAGATTAATCATTCATCTGCAATTGGTTGCATTCTTTCGTGTTCTTGCTTGTGTTCTTCAATTAGCAGGCAAAGGACTCAGCCTTCTTGGTGAGGTCGACTGTGCTTCAATGGTCGATAACCAGAGGAGACGTGGTGCTGCGATTGCGGGGTTCAGAGCCGAGTTGTTCAGAAGCGGGATCAAATTGTGTCGCGATTCCACCAAATCGAGAGTTATTAGAACCTTTCGGAAGATCGGGAACCCTAATTCACATCATGGGCACTGAAGCATCAGGCTCAAGCGGCTCCGTCAGGGGGAACACTGAGGCCCCCGCCCACTATAACACCCAGAAGGTCTGCGCGGCACACGCCACCATCACCTCCTCCTCGTCCTCAGGAGGACACTGCTGCAACCACTTGGCCAGAGCAGGCCACAGGCTTAGCACCACCTCCAGCCAGATCTGCCTTGTCACAGGGGCACTGGGAGGTAGCAAAGAGATGGCCTCTCCGATACCCCCCATCGGGACAAGCAGGATGGCCGAGGCATCAGACCGAGTCCCCAGGCGTGGTAGCGTGGCGACAGGCGGGGCCCCAGGTGCTCCAGGCGGGGGATCAGCCCCACAGTTCAGAGAAGGGTTCCGGTGGCCAGCCAAGTAAGTCCAATTGCATATAGATATCTTGCTTCATCTCGATTATAGGATTTCTTATAGACAAATTATTTCTGTTTTGTGGCTTGCAGTCATGCTCCTTCGACGCCGACACCAACCCCACCGCCCAGCCAGACCACCCCACGGCCGACCACCGAGCGAGCGACGGCTGGTGACACAGCGTAGTCCATGGGGCAAAGGCAAGGGGAGGTGGCCAGTAGCACCGCGACGCCCACCAGACCATCCTCGACACTGACCCATCAGCCAGAGAGGCTGGTGGTACCCTTTGGAACCTTCAAGGCGCCACAGCGTGTGCCAAGCCAGCCAGGTCCGAGGAGGCCAGCGCCCCCGAGGAAATTGAGGTGGTATCGAGGGTGCCCAGGATGCCGTGCATGGACCTGCCCAAGCAGTGCGTCCACATGATGTGCGTGCTAGGGGCAAATAGGTTCGTGTCCTATGAGGAGATCCTTGACGACGACATCAACGCAAGTGTGCAGGATGCGGTGGAGGTGCTTTTGGACATGATCAAGGTAAACCTGATCATCATTTTTCTTTATGTATTGTAGTTTGTGCTTTGGAATAGGCATGCTGACTAACATGCGATGAGTACAGTCCCTGCAGGAGACCAACGCCAAGTGGGGCAAGACCATCAACCGCTTTGCAGCTACCTGGGAGGAATGCAAGACCCTCCAAGTGGCCAAGGACCAACTGGAAGCACAGGCCAACATCTACCAAGAGCGGGAGCTACAGCAAGAGGAAGAGGTCACCGTGCTATGCCAAAAGGTGGACACCCTGGAGGCGGATAACAAGGGTAAGTACTGTTTCCTACTCGGTGCATGCTGGAATTCGTGCATATATTTATGTATGGTTCTTGCAGGGCTAAGTGGCCAGAATGAGGCCATGGATTAGGAGCTTGCCAATCTGCTGGGCCAGAAGGAGGCCACTGAGGAACAAGCAGTGGAGCACCAGAAGCAAATTGCTGAGCTCACTGGTAAGGATGACAATGTAGTGTTGTTGTATGTAGTCTGCTGCATACTGGGCGGACCATGGTATGCTAACCACCAGTGTTTATTAATGCAGATTTAAAGATTTGCCACATGGACTAGTTCTAGGTGCTGGAAGAAACCATCTCCATCCTCCAAGGGAAGATATAGGCTATGTGCGAACACATCAAGCCAGCGTTGAGGGCCATCTTCCGAGGAGAGGAGCACCCTGCCGACCCTATGGGCATGGCAGTGGTTGTGGCGGACCAGTGCCAGAGGCTGTGGCTGGCACTCCAAGGGTTCGTCGCCGAAGCTGGGCAATATGCGGTTGCTACCGCGTTGGTTGTGGTCCGCTCCAGGTACCCGGAGGTGCAACCAGCGAAATGAGAACGCTGCCGAGGACCTCCGAACCACATCTGCCCCTGCTGCTGCTGCCCTTGTTGATGACATGATGCTCATCGAAGATCCTACAGAAAATAATGGTGGTCAGTAGGCTGTTAAACAATGTAGTTGTGATGGAAAACACTATTTGTAAGTTGTGCCGAGCATGAGGTGCTCGTAAACTTTTAGCCTTTTGATGCAGACATGTTAGGCATGTTTGAGCGGGTGATAAACATGTTGCCATTTTTAGATGCATATTTATGCGTAATTCATTTTTCAGAAAATGTCGACAATTAAGTTTTGCCCCCACCCTCGAAGCGAGCTAACTCTGTCGGGTAACTAGGGATGCACTAGTGAACAGCGTAGGACCGCCAGGATCACTAGATACCTAGCACTGTTAGAGAGCGACTGCTAAAATCTCCAAGTGCCATGTAGCGCGGAGCTATGACACATCGTAAGAGTTTTCTAGACAGTGCCTTGTCAAGCCTTTCTCGTCGGGCAGAAAACAAAGTTTTAATTGTGACTTATGCAGGGCGCATGTATGACAGATGAGTGCACAGAAATAGAGTTGTGATAGGAAATAGGACAAAAAAGAAAACTTTATTAAATATCAGAATAATAAAAATTGGGCACATATCTTATTCTATGGATAGAAGCGTATGAGGTGGTCGATGTGCCAGGAATTTGATTCCTCGACACCCTTCATCGTCTCCAACTGGTAGGATGTTGGGCGTGTGATAGCCTTAATCCTAAACGGGCCTTCCCACATAGATGACAACTTGTGTAGACCGTCTTCTTTCTATATTCGTCGTAACACCATGTCCCCGACAGCGAATAGCCTTCCCTTGACGTTGCGGTTATAGTACCGGTGTACGGAGGCCAAGTACTTAGTCGTCCGAGCACAGGATTCGAGTGCCATCTCTTCTTTAGCGATGAAATCTACTTCTCGGGCGTCGTTGGAGGCTTCTTCATCATAGTGCAGGACACGTGGCAAGAGGTGAGCAACTTCAGCTGCTAGGACAGCTCCAAAACCAAACACCATGAAGTATGGGGAAACTCCAGTGTTGAGATTGGGATGGGTATGGAGTCCCCAGACCACAGCAGGTAGTTCTTTGAGCCACCGACCAGGTTTGAGGTCCTTGTCATCCCGGTATACCCTTTTGCGCAAGGCATCGATGATCATGCCGTTGGCTCACTCCACCTGTCCGTTTGATCGGGGGTGAGCAATGGACATGTACTTAACCTTGATGCCATTATCATCACAAAAATTGAAAAATTCATCACTCATGAACTGGGAGCTTAAATCGGTGATGATAGTATTAGATATGCCAAAACGGTGGATAACATCATCAATGAATTGCACCGCTTTTTCTGACGAGGCTTTCTTGATGGCTTTGTACTCGGTCCACTTAGAGAACTTATCAATAAGCACAAACACACAAGTGTGATTGCCAGGGGCCTTTTTGAAGGGGCCGATCATGTCGAGTACCCAGCATGAGAATGGCCAAGCGATCGGGATGGTATGGAGTTCATGCACAGGGACATGAATCTTCTTGGCGAACATTTGGCAGTTTTTGCACCGGCGCATGTAATCTTCTGCGTCAGAGACGGTTGTAGGCTAGTAGAACCCTGCTCTGTAGGCTTTGTCAACCAGTGTCCAGGATGCAGCATAGTTGTGACAGAACTGACCAATTTATTAGAGCACAAGCACATAATCCGCCATTAATTCAGCAAATCATATGATTGAGACCTAATAAACCCGGTAGTCCATGAAATCTCGAAGGATTTCAAACTTTTTTGGCACGACCAAGATCGTAATAGTTTAGCGTACTCATTCACAAGCACCAAGTTTAAAACATCATCGGAGTACGAAATAGAGTTATTACAAACCAAGTTCAAATTCAAATAAAAGCGGAAGCGATTTAGTTTAAAGCCACACACGCATTTAGTTCAAATACAGTGCCAGGTCCTTGGTCCACATCCAGCAAAAGCATCAAGTAGAGAAGAGTGACCATGCCCAAGGTCTAGTCATCTCCCAAGGCGGGATAGAAACAGTTCTGACAATAACCATAAAGCATCTCACCATCTGCAAAAACATGAGAAATAAAACCCTGAGTACGAGGATGTACTCAGCTAGACTTACCCGTCATAAACTAAAATAAAATGACTCCAAGGAGTATGCAAGGCTGTATAAGTAGGATAGCTGACTCATTTAAATTGCGAAAAAGCTTGCATTAAGAAACAATTAATAAGAACCTTCTAGCAACGTATTTTAATCCGATTATCCTTATCATGCTACATTAGCACCTGTACTAAACAAGCATGGTAATAATTATTCAACAGAAAGTAACCATTTCCGGTTGAGTGTCTTTCAGTCTCATCAGCTCAACCATCTCATCTCTTGTTCAAATTCTTACTACGATGCCGCTGCTCAAGTCAAGTGTTCACTGTCCAGGAACGATGGCGATTATAATCGATTACTAACCAGCTGGCGGGTACTCCTCACACAAACCACACTCACCAGCCACGGTGCGCTACAGGTCACCGACATCCAATTCAGGAAAAACGCGAGATCAACAGGTACCATCACATCCGGGCACCGTCCGGCTGCCAGCAGGGCGCACCATGCTATATTCAGGCCTTACAACCGCGTAACCCGTGGTCCCCTATCTTCACCAATGCGATGCGTACAGCAGGTCGACTCCCGGCCCAAATCAAAATTAGGCTTCGCGGTCGGAACGACTTATCCTTCCAGCTAAATGTGAGGCATAAATTCAATATGACTTGAGGACGTACAACGGACGGGGTCCTAGTTCGACACAGACGGGATAAACCACATTGAACCTCCAGTTCATTCTCAACTCCAATCCCGCCCGGTCTCGATTTATTATCTCCACATGGTTATCCAAGATAACAATGTATTCAACCATTCCGAGTTACCACCTAAAACTCGTGGATGACAGGAAATCACCCGACTTCTACCGATCTAGTTAAGCAGGGCTAAGCATATAATCGTACCTGAACCTAACAGGGTTGAAGTATAAACAGCGGCAAGGAATATAAGTAATGCAGCAACGGTATAAAACAACGCCTATAACTTAATGCAATAAACAAGTAAAGGACTCAAGTTAGATATTTTGCAAACCACAGGGAGAATGCTCCGGCTTGCCTTTCAAGAAAGCACTTGGCTGATGGTCGGGACACTCCGGAAGATCAGCTTCGGCATCCTCTTCGGCTGCTGCTTCCCGAACCAAAGCTTCCTGTTGGCCTTCCTCTCCTGGTGCTCCGGGAACTACCGTCGCGAGCTCTGACGATCCTGTATGATGCATAGTGCGTATGAATACCGTGCATACATATAAATACAATGCTGATGGTGATGGTGAATGAAAGCTCAGCTAAGATGAATGATATGATATTTGAAAACATGTATGATAAGCACATGTCATCTGCATTCTCTTCTACCGATAAATCTCCAAATAAGCCTCGCATTAAAATTTACTCGCACACTATAAGGAATTATAAACAGCCATTGTTTTGCACACTACACTCTACTGAACCACAACCAATAGCAGATCATACATAACATGAATAGCATAAAAAGCATTTTTACACACATGAAATGATAACTCTAAAGCATTATTTATAAATAAAAGAAATCAGGGTATAACTACAACATGACTTTAGACTACTCAGAAAATTCTGTAAAAATTACAGAAGCTTAATCATACCAAATAAAGACTACCATAAAAATTTCAAGTCAAAACATTAAGTACTTTATCCTACACAAAAATGACAGGGCAGCATAATTCCAGGGGCATAAAATACTTTGTACATAAAAGTATATCAAACAATAGATCTCAGAACATAATTAGCTCTATATTGACATAAAAACACTCTCCAAAAAGTTTCATGCACAAATTCCTTATACATAATTTATTATGAATTATTTATCCTCATATGAAAATAGGCACCATAACTAGACATAGCAAAATTTACATAAGACATAGCCTAATAATATTTTTCACAGATAGAGCATGACATAAGAAGACTAACAAACTTGGTCTCACATTTTTCTGAGCAACAGAGAATTAGTTATGCATTTCCTAAGATAAATACAATTAATAGAGATAAATAAAGCTATACAGAAAAGTTTCACAAATTCCATATTTCATATTTTTCATGCATAGATCATCTCATAAGAAAAATACTGCAAGTTGAACCAACTCATTTGGATGAAAAATGAGCAAGTTATGAATTTCCAAAGCTTTAAACCAAAATCTGAAATCTATTCTGAAAAAGAAAAAGGAAAAACCACTTTACACCGGGGACCCTAACATTTCCAGAAACTAACCAAGCCCTAAAAAGAAAAGCGCTGAGTCTGGTGACTTTACACTCAAGTCCGAGAAAGAACAGGAATCCTGCCCGAGGTCCTCACGGCGGTGGATGGTCGTCGGCGTCGGGATTCCTCGCCGACGGCGAGGTCTCCGGCCGAGCCAAGGTGACCAACAGACTCAACTCATCAAAGCGGGCGCATTGGTGTAAAAGATGTGAACTAGGAGCGAGGTTTTGACCGACGGCGACGAACAGCGGCGGACGGCGGCGAGGGTTCGCGGTACGCCGGCCATCTCGGGCCACGGCGGGGCAAACGGACTAGCCTAACAGCTCTAGCAGACCAAGACGGTTCGAACGGACTAGCTCAAGCGAGGAATGGATGGCCGGAGCAACGTCGGCAATGTACGCCGGTGAGCGGCGGCGCGAATCCGCGACGGCGGATGGCCAAATTCGTCGGGCTCAGACGCTAATCGACCTCATGAACTACTCCAATCGATCCTACTCGATCAGACGGACACGATTCACTAGCTAATTGAGAGAGAGAGGGGTCGCTGGGCACGGCGGACCGCGCGGCGGTCGGGCGGCCATGACCGACGAAGGAGAAGAAGGTCGATTCGACCTCTACCTTGGGTCTCGGTGGCAGGAGAGGTGCGCACGGTGTGCCTCACACCTCGGCGGAGCGACTGGCGAGTTTAGGGCAAAAAGTGTTCAGGCTACGGGGTACGGTGGCGTGCGAGCTCTCGGCGACGGCAATGGCGGGCGACGTCCGAGTGCTCGGGCTCGGGTGGAAGATGAAGGGCAAGAGCGTGTCTGGTGGCGGAGAAGAGAGGGAGGGAGAGACTGACGCGGTCGGGGCGACTTGAAACGGCCGCTCGAGCTCGGACCGAGGCAGCGCGGCGTCGGAGCTCTTCGAGCGTGTGGCACTCATGCGCGCGGAGCGGTGTCGAGCGGAGGGCGAGTGGCGAGCCGTGGGACCGGGCGAGCGCGGTGCGGGGATCCGTGTGCGGCGCTCGGGTGCGGGGTCGGAACAGCGGGCAGTGGCAGCGGCCCGGCGTACGGACGCCATGCGGCCGGCGTCGGGTCGGACAGCGTCGCGAGGAAGAAGAAGAGAGGAGGAAGAAGAGACTGTGCGGTGGGTCCCACTGCGCCAAGATTCGTGCAGACTTCATGAACCCCATATTTTCCAAAATAAACCGAATTTGAAGAAACTCATAAAAGATGAAATGTTCCTTTTGATGAGTAGAACATTTCACTTTTAAACATCAAAACCTAATTCTGCCTAGAATTTGAATTTCAAAAATGGGGATTTAAAATTAAAAGAAAATCATTTTTACAAACTATTTTTGACATTTTTGACCCACTTCCAAGCCTTTTCATGAAATGACCCCAAAATAAGTTTTGCTCCAAATAATTTTCTCTACAAACTTCATTTAACACTCAACCTCAAACAAGCAACCCTTCATATAGTTCTAGTTCAAGTCAAGGTATGCACATATATAAACCTTATCATTTCATGTAACAAAAATGATGCAATTGAGATGGTTATGCTCTTAAAGTGCAATATGATGCATGCTTAACACCAGAGTGTTACAATAGTTGCCACAAGTTCCTGCGTGAATATTCTTCAGAAGCTCCTTTCCCTCTTCTGAGGTAATGCACTTTTGGTAAATCAAGGAGCTTGGACCTTTGTGCATCAGCTCGCCGTTAACCATGAGGTAGGCACGGGCTCGGTGGACCAGCTATTGGCGTTCGATTTCATCCTCCGGAACAAGGTGGTCATTCAGGTATTTGACAAAGGGCTCTCTCTAGTCTGGCTGGGAAGGCACTGCTAACCTGGCTGGCTCGTCAGCTAGAGGCAGCTCACTACCTTAGTTAGATCCCTGCTGGCCAATGTGATCATCTTCTATTACTTGATATTTGCCACTGAGCATAGCTACGAGTTGGTCAGTAGCGGGACCAGGCGTGGGTGCTTCGTAAGCCTGATCAGGGATCGAAGGCTTAATTAGATCTTCGACAAAAACACCAGGCAGTACCTCAGCTTGTGAAGACCCGAGCTTAGATAACTCGTTGGCACCTAAGTTCTCGGAATGAGGCACATGGTGAAACTCCAATCCGTAGAACTTGTTCTCCAGCTTGTGGATCTCTGCCACATAAGCATCCATCTTCTTGTTGACGACATCCCAATCCTTGCTGACTTGCTGAATGACAAGTGCAGAATCTCCGTACACCAGGAGCTGCTTAATACCCAGCTCGACTACGATACGAAGGCCATGGAGGGTGCCTTCGTACTCGGCCACATTGTTGGACTCCTTGAAGTGGATACACAAGACACAGCAGAGGGTGCTTTGGATGGAGAGATGAAATAGACCCCTGCTTCGGCGCCCTCGATGTTCAGGGAACCATCGAAGTACATTCGCCAGTGGTTGGCAGAAGTATCGGCCAAGGGCAGGTTAAGATCCAACCACTCCATAATAAAATCAACCAGGTCCTGAGACTTCACAGTATTACGACTGTAGAAACTCAGCGTGAACTCAGAGAGCTCCAACACGTATTTGATAATACAACCACTAGTGGCTCTATTGCAAAGGATGTTGCCAAGTGCAGCTTCTGTGACCACTACGATTTTATAGGCCCAAAAATAGTGGAGGAGCTTGCGCTTGGTGATCAGGAGCGCGTAGAGCAGCTTTTAGACATAGTTGTAGCGCTGCTTGGTCTCATTAAGGACCTCGCTGATATAATATACTGGGCACTGTACACCATAGATGTGCCCGAGTTCTTCGCGCTTGACCATGATCACGGTGCTGACCACGTTAGTCGTAGCAGCAATATAGAAGAGAAGCTCCTCACCCTCTCGTGGGACTGTGAGTACTGGGGGAGTCACGAGATACTCCTTGAGCTATTGGAAAGCCTTGTCGGCCTCCTCCGTCCATTCAAACTTCTCCTTAGCTTTGAGTAGCCTGAAGAAGGGAAGCCCTTTCTTGCCCATGCGGGAGATGTAGCAGCTTAGGGCTGCCATGCACCCGATTAGCTTTTGGATGTCTTTGATGCTTCATGGTGATTGTAGATCTAGCACGATTTTAACCTTCTCGAGATTTGGTCGTATGCCATCCTGATTGACCACGTTGCCGAGCAGGATCCCAGAATGGACGTCAAAGATGCACTTGTTGTGGTTTAACTTCCACTAGAACTGGTTGAGGGCCTTAAAGGTCCGTTCGAGGTTTGCCACCAGTGTACTAGATTCCCAAGTCATCACCACCACATCATCTACGTACGCCTCGACAAGGTCATTGGCGATTTCCTTCTCGAGGCAAGCCTGGATGGCTTGCTGGTTGGTAGTGTTGGCGTTTCTTAGCATCACTACTTGTCAGGTACCAAAGAAAGGGGTACCCTTAACCCTCGACTAAGGGCATTAAAACCTGACATTATCAAGCCAATCCAGGTATCATCAGTCCTCGACTAGCATGGAAACGCAAATGCCAGGTCATACTGGGCTGGCCCACAAACGGGCCTTGGTGGTCCGAGCGGCTACCTATCTGACGTACCCCACTTGAGGCAAAGCAAATCACTCAAGGGTGCCACTCGATCCACCCCTCGGTGACGGAGATTCGCCCGAGCGAACGGGAAGCCCTCGAGTGCGACGCACACCTGGAATACCTAACTCCGGTATGAATCTAGGAGCATTTAATGCGTTCTACCTGCTCCTGCCTAACCTCGTGGCCACAGTGACGATAACAGTTACAAGTACACCGATCAAATCTTACTTTTACCTCCCATACCCAGGAATCTGGTGGGTCGTACCACACTGTAACTCCATATTGTGCACAGTGCCCCGTTCGGCACTCCCTCAAGGCACATTTACCAATATCAGGTGATCCCCTGAGTCACATTTACCAGTATCTGTACCGTATTTCCCGGGGCTTGGCCTTATCCATTCGGGCCTTGATCCCCTTCGACCACCTCTCGAGCTGGACTTTGTCATCGTCGATCAACACTCCAACAACTCCCGAAGCGACGGCTACTGGGACCCGCATGACCATGCTTGGACATTCGTCTATCACCGTCCGTCAACTACGTCACCTTACGCATGAGAAGGATGGCTGTGTGAACTCCGAACACATCGCTACAGGACACGCCATGCCCACGCACGCCTCTACAGCAACATCGACATGATCAGCATCACCTCCTCGATGTCAGCAGCCACGTCCACCCTAAGATCCATGTACCCCTATGCCCCTCCTTCGCCTATAAAAGGGGGCGCTAGGCCCTAGTCTAGAAAGGGAAATGAAACCCAACCAAAAACACACAAGGAATAGAGAGCAACCAGAGCCCGTAACACTTAAGTCCTAGCCAACACACACAATCACTCACTTGTATTCACCCCTGTACAAGCACTTTAGTACAAGATAATACAAACTCTCACCCTCGCTAGACGTAGGGCCTTCTATTGCCCGAACCAGGATAAACCTTGTGTGTTCTTCTTGCATCACCATCCGAATTAGGGAGCACGCAACACATATTCACTCGTTGGTGCTAGACCCCCTGGGTCAAAACACCGACAGTTGGCACACCAGGTAGGGGTACTGCGTGTCACCAAGGACTTCCTGCCACTTCTTCAGATGGCAGACTCGACTTCATCGCTTCCACGAGCCACGATGATCTAGTTTGGGAGCCTAGAGTTCATGTCACTTGGCCACGGCTATGACATGACTCTGCTCTCGATCGGAGATCCGAGCAGAGGCCAAAGTGAGCCCCCACGCTTAGGAGGGGCCGCACGTCGGTCTCGCCACCATGCCTCCACGTCTAGGAGGAGGCGCGATCAGTGCCACCATCACCATCGACCTATGTCTGGGTTGCCACCCACCGCATTTCCCCCGCTCCTGGTAGGCGACGAGGGGCCCCTGGTTGGGGACCAATCTGACCTGTGTCCATGAGTGGAGGACGAGCCGACAGGACTCTACGGAAACCCCGACTTCACCTTCGCAATGCATTCATTGAGGAAGCCCAGTGAGGCTCCTCTGATGCGTTCAGCACCATCGTCACCCAACTTATTGCCGCATGGGCTGTTTGGAGCATACCGCCAGTTCCTGTTCGGTCTGGACAATGCCACCAAGATGAACTCCACCATGACGCGCTCACCGCCTGGGGCTCTTTTGCGTACTACTGTGGACCTGGTTGCTGTCCTGCCAGCTTCCGAGGACCTCGGTTTCTCATGAGCACCTTGCACGAGGCAGTACACCCTCAGCACGATGCAACGTCAGCTAAAGGAGGAGCACTGCGGGCAGTTCCCCATCTTCTACTCCGGTAGCCCCGACTCTGACTCTGACCACTACAACCCCACCTGTGAGTGTTTTCACATCAGGGATGGAGTCACGTTGAGCGACGACACCATCGACCCAATGGCCACGGCGACAGTCGTGGTTGCAGTAGGAAGGGCCCATGTCGTAGTGGACCCAGAGGAGCAGCTGCTGGCTGTGCCCCAAGACAAATGCCCACATTTGGATGGCCAAGATGCTCAGCTCGCGCAGGTCTGAGAGATGCAAGACAAGCTCAACGAGGATTGGGAGCGCCTATGACAGCTCGAGCGAACCCTCGAGTAGGAGCACCAACCCCAGCCCAGCGGAAGGGCCCAAGCTAGAGCCTGAGAGCTCAACTGATAAATCATTGAAGACGGGGGACCCGAGCACCCTGTCATCAACCGTTTCCCCCAAGCCAGTCAGAACATCGTCGTGGCCACCATGCTTCTCCATAACATGCCCGCACCGTCGAACCCTCAAGCTTGGCAGATATAGGACGAGGTCAAGGGACTCCTCAAGGTCGCGGCTGCACAGCAGGCTGAGAGCTCGGCCTCAAGACGTCGAGGGGTGGCCATGAAGCAACCTGTCGAGCCCCCTAGATTTGGGGGAGGTCTTAGTTCTTCAGGAAGCGCCCCCTGAGCAAACAAGGCGATCCCCGTTCGAGACTGCATCGTTGACAACCGTGAAGCCCAATATGCACGCTATGACATCATCAAGAACCTGGGGTGTAAGAGCGAGGACGCTGAAGATAGAGACTACAGTGCCCTTTGAGGGGGACGCTATGACAGCGACGAGGACCGTCAGGCCCCCGAACCGTTGGGCCCTCGAGTCTTTAGCAAGGCTATCCACAACATGCTGCTACCAAACCCCTTTCGACCCCCCACAAGTGTCATCAAGTACAACTGGGAGACCAAGCCCGAGCTCTGGTTGGCCGATTTTTGGCTAGCCTGCCAGCTGGGCGGGGTACGCGACGACCGCGCCATCATCCACCAACTCCCCCTGTTTCTTTCTGACACAGCTCGTGGTGGCTCGAGGAGCTCCCTCCTGATTAGATCCGCAATTGGGCCGACCTGGTGTGGGTCTTCAAGGGAAACTTCAAGGGGACCTACGTGCACCCCGACAATTCCTGGGACCTCCATAACTGCAAGTAGCAGCCCGGGGAGTCCCTACATGACTTTGCCCGACGCTTCTCCAAGCAACGCACCAAGCTCCCGCACATCCCCGACCACGACGTTGTCCTGGCATTTGTCTCGGGTACCACCTGGAAGGAGTTGGTACAGGAGCTTGGATGAAATCACCCCAAGACCATCGACGAGCGGATGGACGTAGTTGCCAACTACGTAGCCGGCGAGGAAGCGGTCGGAGCCTTCTTCGACAATGGGAAGGACAAAGGGAAGGCACAAGTTATTGACACTGAGGGCAAAAGCAAGGGCCCCAAGAAGGGCAATAAGAAGAAGAAGAACCAGCAGGGCAAGCATGAGGCTGCGGACAATGATCTCGTCACCGCGGTCGAGCGCAAGAAGCCTCGAGGTCCCCTGAGGGGGCCGTCTTCGACAAGATGCTGAAAGAGTCCTGCCCTTATCACAAGGGAGGGGCTAATCATAACCTCGAGGACTGCCACATGCTCAGAAACTACTACAAGAGTCTGGGCATTGAAAATGATGACCTGAAGAAGGACAAGGGCGGTGATAAGGGTGGCGACAAGGAGGATGACAAGTTCCTTGAAGTCTTCGACTGCTAAATGATCTATGGCGGCCCCTCGACCCAGCTCATGCCTTGACAGCGCAAGAGAGAGCATCGAGAGGTCTTCTCTGTCTGAGTCGCTACACCCCCAATACCTTGACTGGTCTGATGCTCCCATCACGTTCGATCATGATGGCCATCCGGATCATGTCGTCAACCCAGGAGTCTACCCGCTTGTCGTCGACCCAACCATCATCAACACCCGCCTCTCCAAGGTCCTCATAGACAGGGGCAGCAGCCTCAACATCATCTACCTCAAGACCCTCAACCTCCTGGGGTTCAAGGGATCACAGCTGCGGCCCAGCGCAGAGGGTTTCCATGGAGTTGTGCTAGGGAAGAAGGCCCTGCCCGTTGGTCTCATCGACCTCCCCGTCTACTTCGGCACCCCCACAAACTTCAGAAAGGAGATCCTCACCTTCGAGGTGGTTGGTTTCCATGGCACGTACCACACCATCATTGGTCAACCCGGATACGTGTAGTTCATGGCGATCCCCAACTACATGTATCTCAAGCTCAAGATGCCGAGACCCAAGGGCATCATCACCATCGGCTCCTCCTATGAGCACGCATACGACTGCGACATTGAGTGCATCGAGAATGGAGAGGCCATCAAGGAGTCCGCCAGGCTGGCCTTGACCCTCAAGGGCCTTGCCGCTGAGGCCCTCGAGCCCAAGCACCACTCAGGCAGCTTCGAGCCCGCAGAAGACACCAAGAAGATCCCCCTTGACCCAAGTGGCTCCAACGAGAAGGCGTTGACGATCAGTGCCACCCTCGACAACAAATAGGAAGTAGTGCTCATTGACTTTCTTCGTGCAAACACTAACATGTTTGCGTGGAGTCCCTCGAACATGCCGGGCATACCGAGGGAAGTCACCGAGCACGCCTTGGAGATCTGGGCTAGGTCTAGACCGGTGAAGCAACGCCTATGATGCTTCGACAAAGAGAAGCGCAAGATCATTGGCGAGGAGGTGCCCAAGCTTTGGCGGCCGGTTTCATCAAGGAGATTCATCATCTCGAATGATTAGCCAATCCTATACTAGTTAAGAAAAAGAATGGAAAAATGAGGATGTGTGTTGACTATACTAGTTTAAATAAAGCATGCACCAAAATTCCATTTCCTTTACCACGCATTGATAAAATTGTTGACTCCACTGCGGGATGTGAAACTCTCTCTTTTCTTGATGCTTATTCTGGTTACCATTAAATCGAGATGAAGGAGTCTGATCAGCTTGCGACCTCCTTTATCACCCCTTTTGGCATGTACTGCTATGTTACCATGCCCTTCGGCCTTCGAAACGCCGGGGCAACATACCAGCGATGCATGCTTCATGTTTTCGGTGAACACATAGGGAACACAGTCAAGGCCTACGTCGATGACATCGTAGTCAAGTTGAAAAAGGTCGGCAACCTCATCGAGGACCTCAAGATTGCGTTCGAGTGCCTTTGAGCCAAAAACATCAAGCTCAACCCCAAGAAATGTGTCTTTGGCGTGCCTCGAGGCATGCTCTTGGGATACATCGTCTCTCAATGCGGTATCGAGGCCAACCCTGAGAAGGTCATGGCAATCACCAAGATGGGCCAATTCGAGACCTGAAGGGTGTACAGAAAGTCACAGGCTGCCTCGCGGCCCTCAGCCGCTTCATCTCACGCCTGGGAGAAAAGGCCCTACCACTGTACTGACTCCTAAAGAAATCCAAGCACTTCATGTGGACCGTCGAGGCCAAGGAGGCCCTCGATAAGCTCAAAAATATGCTGACCTCCCCACGATTCTCATACCACCTCGACCTGCCATGCCATCCGAACAAGCCGAGCCACTTCTACTCTATGTCGCCGCAACAACCCAGGTGGTCAGCACGGCCATAGTAGTCGAGAGGCAGGAGGAAGGGCACACACTGCCCATCCAATGGCTGGTTTACTTCATTAGCGAGGTGCTATCGGAAACAAAGGCCCGCTACCCACAAATCTAGAAGCTGCTCTATGCCATTGTGCTCACGCGTCGCAAGCTCTAGCACTATTTCCTCAGCCATCCGATCACCGTGGTTTCATCCTTCCCCTAGGGGAGATCATCCAAAACTGGGAGGCTGTGGGAAGAATTGCTAAGTGGTTGGTTGAGCTCATGGGCAAGACTATCAATTATGCGCCATGGAAAGCAATCAAGTCTCAGGTACTGGCAGACTTCATTGCTGAGTGGACCGACACCCAGCTTCCACCGGCACAGATTCAAGCTGAGCTGTGAACAATGTACTTCGATGGGTCGCTCATTAAGACAGGAGCAGGTGCGGGCTTGCTCTTCATCTCACCCCTCGTAGTCCACATGCGCTACATCATTCGCATCCACTTTGCCGCCTCCAACAATGTTGCAGAGTGTGAGGCCCTCGTCAATGGTTTACAAATCACCCTCAAGCTCAGGGTTCAATGCCTTGACATTTAGGGTGACTCACAACTCGTCATTGACCAAGTAATGAAGGCCTCGAGCTGCCACAACCCTAAGATGGAGGCCTACTGCAATGAGGTACACAAGCTAGAGGATAAGTTCCATAGGCTCGAGCTCAACCACATCGCTCGATGCTACAATGAAGCCATGGATGAGCTCGCCAAAATTGCGTCTACTTGAGGCACCGTCCCGCCAGACATCTTCTCTAGGGACCTCCTTGAGTCCTCTGTCGACTTGGGCTCGAGGGCTAGCACCGCACTGTCAACACTCGACCCCCCGGCCTTGACCAAGGCCCCCTCGACCGGGGCTGAGGTCATGGAGATCTAGGGGTCACCCCCACCGGCAGGCCCACCACTGGACTGGCGCGTTCCCTTCCTTGACTTCCTTATTCAAGGGGAGCTCCCAGGAGATAGAACTGAGGCTCGACGGATAGCTCAACGGGCCAAGACCTACGTCATCTATGGCGATGACAAGGAGCTCTACCAACGAAGCCCGATTAGGATCCTCCAGCATTGTATCAGCATCGAGGAAGGCAGGAGGCTGCTCGAGACCATTCACTCGGGGGCTTGCAGCCATCACGCCACGCCAAGGACCCTCGTCGGCAACGCCTTTGGGCAAGGTTTCTACTGGCCGACCGCCATCTCAAACACCATCAACCTCGTCCGCTCATGCGAGGGGTGCCAATTCTACACCAAGCAAACAAACCTCTCGGCTCACGCCCTGTAGATGATCCCCATCACATGGCCTTTCGCCGTTTGGGGGCTCGATGTCATGGGGCCTCTCAAGAAGACAACTGGGGGCTACATGCATCTACTCATAGCCATCATCAAATTCATCAAGTGGATCGAGGCCCACCTCATCGGCAAAATCCACTTCGAGCAGGTGGTCGCATTCTTTATTGACATCATCCACCGCTTTGGGGTCCCGAACGTCATCATCACCAACAATGGCACGCAGTTCACTGGCAAGAAGTTCCTGAACTTCTACGACCATAATCACATTAGTGTGAATTGGTCCGCAGTTGCTCATCCTCAAACCAACAGCCAAGTCAAATGCGCCAATGGCATGATCCTTCAGGGCCTCAAACCAAGAATCTACAACCGGTTGAAGAAGTATGGCACGAAGTGGGCTGCTGAGCTTCCTTCGGTCCTATGGAGCCTAAGGACGACACCTAGTCGAGCCACAGGATTTACCCCATTCTTCCTGGTCTACGGGTCTGAGGCCATCCTCCCCACCAATCTCTAGTACTGGTCTCCTCGACTAAAGGCCTACAATGAGCTAACGAATGAGGAGGCCCTCGCAAATGCCATTGACCAGCTCGAAGAAGGTCAAGACATGACCCTCCTCCACTCTGTGAGGTACCAGTAGAAGCTTCGATGCTACCATGACAAGCACATGCACAAGGGGGATTTCCAAGTTGGCGATCTTGTCCTCCGTCGACAACAAAGCAACAAGGGGTGCCACAAGTTGACTCCACTGTGGGAAGGCCCATATACCGTAGCTAAGGTGCTAAAACCTAGGACATACAAGCTAGTGAAAAACAAAGGTGAAACCTTCACCAATGCTTGGAACATCAAACAGCTATGTCGCTTTTACCCCTAGGGCCTCGAGGCCTTGTACATTTTCCGTATTATGTACACTTGTCGCATCATGAATGAATGAAATGCTCTCAATCCTAGTACTTTTTTCATTCATAACTCTAAGGTAGCCTCGACTCTGCTTATGAAAAGTGAAGCCTCCCTTGGGGGCTACAAGGGGGAACCCCTCAAAGTCCTCAAAAAACCCGCACGTTTTTTGAAACTCAACATCCTTCTTCCTCTCACATGCTCCGATGTTTTAACTTTTGCTTAGTTGGAAATGCCTCAAAATCCCTAAGGGTCATGGGTCATCGAGCTGGGAGCTCACCTACGCCCCCAGGCTATGGTACCTCCACTCGC
This sequence comes from Bothriochloa decipiens, assembly GCA_023333625.1. Classification (NCBI taxonomy): domain Eukaryota; kingdom Viridiplantae; phylum Streptophyta; class Magnoliopsida; order Poales; family Poaceae; genus Bothriochloa; species Bothriochloa decipiens. The sequence goes on along the minus strand of CM041643.1, from coordinate 27,631,549 downwards.
TCCCCCTC
>CM041643.1:27604179-27631531 GCA_023333625.1 Bothriochloa decipiens | reverse complement strand
AGCTCACCTACGCCCCCAGGCTATGGTACCTCCACTCGCTCCCCCTCGGGGAACTCAAGCACGTGTCAAAAAACTTAGTAAAAGTAAGAACCAAGCCGAGAAGAGGCAAGAGACTCGAGATAAAAAACACACCTAAAAGCATTACAATGAATTCATAAGTGTTTTAAGGCCTCCAGGGCCACGACATCAGAATGTCACAAAACTAATCCACTACACGGGACTCTTCGCCCAAATTTGGCTCACAGGCCTTGGCTTTCGTCGCCACCATCGCCGCCGTCGCTGTGGTTATCGTCGCCACCACTGTTGCCACCCTCATCAAAGTCAGGAAGGAGGACCTCGAGCTCAAACAACTTTGCCATCCGTTCACCGGGCTCCTCGGCATCCACAATCAGAGCTCAGTGCCTCTCCTCGTTCTCAGCGTCGGTTTTTCTAGATTTGACGACGAAGCCATGGGATACAACCTCCATGCCGTATGTGAAGCCAGAGTAGACGACTGCCATCGCCCGTTTCACAGCAATATGGAGTGCATCTTGGACTTGCTCCCTCAAGACGCGCCCGAGGTCCTACATCCAGTTGACAAGGGAGTCTCCGCGTGACTGACCCTCGACCTCTGCCTCCTCGGGGCCAACCTTGAAAATGTCATAGACCGAGTTGATGGTGGTGTGGAGCTTGTCGTTCACTGCCATTTCATCTCGTAGGTCGTCTTGAAGGGTCTGGGAGGCTGCCTTGGTATGGGCCAGTTGTGTCTCGAGGTCCAAAATGTAAAAACAAACTTTAGCCATGACGAACAGAAGAAATAAGTCCAAAGCCAAAAAGATGAAACCTACCATCGCAGTGGGTGTTGAGGGCTATGTGCGCATCCGCCGCCTCGTCACACTCCCTTTGGGCCACCTTGGGGGCTCGGACCACCTCTGTCTTCTTGAACCATAGGTCCTCAAGGGCCTTGCTGGCTAGACTGATGGCCCCCTCTTTCTCCTGAAGGGTTTCCTTCAGCTTGATGACCTCAGTGAGAAGGGCGTTGGGTCGGCACTTCTGCTCCCCAGCCGAGATAACAAGGACATCGTGGGCCTCTGAAACCTGAGCAACATCTGTCTCGAGCCCTCTGATGCGCTCGGTAGATTCGTGAGCCTCTCCCTCAAGTGACTGGATGCGCTCAAGGGCCTTCTGCGCCTCCTCAAGAGCCTGGCCGGTGTCACTCTTAGCCTTCTCGGCTTCCTCCTTGGCCAAAGCAGTTTCCTCTTTGGCCCTGCGGGCCTCCTCCTTCACTACGGCAGTATCCTCCTGGGCTCGAGCCGCCTCTCCTTGAGCCGTGTCAGCTTCCTTCTTGGCCTTGTGGCCTCCTCCTTCTCTTTCTTCACCTCCTCTTCAGCCTAGGCCAGCCTGTCTCGAGCAGACCGGCCGGCCTCGAGTTGACGCTGCACTTCCTGCTAACCATAATGCGTCGTATGGAGGAAGTGGGACTTCACATGGGAGCGCCTCCTTAGGTCCTAAAAGGAAGAAACAAAAAGTTAGATACCAAGTCGAGAAATTATCTGAGTATGACGCACTCAAAAAAGCATTTACCGAGAAAACCCGGCCCAGATCCTCGATGACGACGTCAACAGCCAACTTCAGGGCATGCGCCAGCCATGCCCGGTACTCCTCCATGTCCTCCCAGTGGGTTACCTCTGCTGTGTTGTCCATTAAGGTCCTAGGGGCGCTGGGGTCTAGCGGGTCTTGGAGCAAGAGGCGCTCCCTACCCCAGGAGGGGAAGGCTGCCTAGACCCTCTCCCGCACTAATGACCTGACACGCTCCACTGTGTCAGGCGAAGCACAGTAACGGGCCACCTAGTCAGCTAGGGTGGGGAACGGCGGCTCATCCTCTACTGCGGCCCCCGAAACCCTAGCCTCGCCAATCGACCATCCTGCCATGGCAAGAAAGCTAGGGTCGGACCAACTGGGGTCATGAGGGGTCCCTCGGGTGGCGGACGCACTAGCAAGGAGAAGTGCTTCCTCCTCCTCTACTCGCTGAGGCAGCGATGACGAACCCACGGTGGCCATCTCCTCGGGTGACGTCGGCGACACGCGCAGGACCATCGACGCATCTTGCGCCGTGTCCTACTGCTGCAGTAGCTGGAACAGGGTAATAACGGCCTTCCCCTATGGTTGAGGGAGGCTCGAGACTGCCGACTCCTCTTGCGGCTCGACCGTCCGATGAGACGGCGAGTCTAAGCGCGCGATGCCCTATGGCGGTGTGTGCTGCTGCTACTGCTGCTGCTATTGCTCTAGCTGCTGCTGCTGTTGTTGTTGCCATTGCTATTGCTATTGCTACTGCTGTGGTTGCAATGACTAGCTCCAAGCCAGCTGCTCTGCCTCTTGCTGCTGCTTGGGCTGGCTCTGGACCAGTCCCTCTCCCCCCAGCCATTCTTGTGGCTCATCCTCCTGCTGCTTCTGTAGCCGGTGCTCCTTGTCCTTCTTCTGTGGGCTATCCTGCTCCCACTTCCACTGCACCTCCATCTCATGCAGGCCCTTTGGCCACAGCTCCCACCCCTCTTGCTGGGAAGGAAGCGCTCCTGCTTCCTGGGGGCACTCCACCATCTCCTCAATGGAGATAGGAGGAACCATGGCCTTTTCATCCCCAAGGACGATCGGGGCGCTTTCCAACCCAGGCTCACGGCTGTCGGGGGCTCCCCCATTGGTTGCTAGGGCCTCGACCAGACCAGGTGTAGGGGCCATGACCATCGAGGCCGGGGCACCGACCCCGCTCTCCGGCACCTACCCCTAGTTTGAGTTGCCGCCCGCCACGGCCCCCTCACCACTCGAGCCTGCAACGAGACTAGAGCCCGTCAGCCTGCCCTGAGTAATCGCCGCCTAGGCTTGTAATACCCAGGCCACCCCAGATGTCGACAGGGGCCTCAGGATCACACCTGCCCCTCCAGCTACCATACTCATGGCCGCGTCCACCTTGAGGCGCTTAGCCGGTGAAGGGTTCGCCTCCTCCACTTGATGCTTAAGCCAAGGCAACGTAGGGAAAGGCAGGAATATCAAGCAAAGTCCACAAATCATAGGAAAAAGGAAAAACATTAGACAGCAAAGCTCACTCTAGAGGAATGACGACCAACCCGGACCCCCTCGAAGTACTTGGGCGCCTCGACGGCACCCTCCGAACCAGATCCTATCCGGAGCTAGAGCTGCCCGGGGCGACCGGTTCGTCCTCGGCATCCCGAATTCAATTGGAGCTGCCTCCCATGAATCGTGCGTCGAGGGTGGTGTATCCCGCTCCTCTGAGCCCGTCTGGCCCTGGGTCGTCGCCTCGAGTGTCGAGGACCTGGTTTGGCGAGGCAAGGCACTGGGTAGACCCCAGGACAAGGCCGGCGGAGTGCTTCAGTGCTGGTGACGAGACAAGGATCCAGTGCGGGCCGAGGAACCGCCGTGACTCCTATCTTGCGGCCACTCTAGAACGTCCTCCTGCACAGAAGGCACGTTAGCTCGGGGGAGATCAGAGAGATGGGGCTCGAGGCATGCTGCCATCCCCTCAATATCTTCGTCATCATCTTCCTCCTCATCCTCCTTGTAGGGAGACTGCTCTTCAAGCAGCCCATCGCGCCTTTGCTTCGCGTGATGCTTCTTGCGCTCTGTATGCGCAAGGCTCTTTTTTCTTCCTCTTCTTCTCATTGTCCTGCCCCTTCTTTTGTTGTTGAGCGGTAAAGCGCCTCACCTGTCAGTCGGGGTTGTCCTCCCTCACCGGGGGCCTCGACGCCCTGCAGTCGATTTTCCCCTGCACGAAAGCATCTGGGCGTAAGAACAAAGGAAAGGAAGAGAGACAGAGTAAAACTCGAAAGGCACAGCTTGAGGCACTCACCAGGTCAAGATGGCCTTCTTCTGGCAGCATGGGGATGCGGTTGATGTGCTCTGGCTTGAAGGCACCGGCGACTGCCCCCTTTACCCGCGACACAATCTCCTCGAGGGGCAACACCTTGGCCTACATGTGGCACCCCTTGAGCTGCTTGGGCGTCGCCTCGGGCCCCATTTGGTCCAGCCGTAATGGATGCGCCATCAAAGGGAGCACCCTCTGATGGTGAAAGGCCAAGATGACGACCTCCGCCGTCAAACCCGCATCACTAAGCCTCCTCAGTGCAGTGAGGAGAGGCCTCAATCGAGGCTGTAAATCCGATGCCACATTGCGTGGCCAGTTGAATGGACGCTCAGTGATGAGACGCCCGGTGTACGGCGGGAAGTACCCCTCGTTGTTGTGAAGGTAGAACCACTGTGCATCCCACTGAGCGTGGATGGACATTAGCTTGGTGGGGATGTACTCGTGCAACTCTGCCCTCGGCCTATATTCAGCGCTAGGTTGCAGGAGCCAGCGCGGACGATTCTCCTCATGCCCTGTTCCACCAGGGCAGCGAAGAACTCCCCTTGTAGAGGTGAAGCCACAGCTCCTAGTGTGGCTCCACCCCCAGGTATCCCTCGCAGACGGCCGCGAAGATAGCGGTGTTGGCAATGGCGTTGGGGGAGAAGCGCTGAAGCTTGACCCTGTAATGGTGGAGCAGCCCCTGCATGAATCAGCTCAGGGGTGATCCAAGCCCATGCCGGTGGAACTTAACGAAGCTCATGACGTAGCCGTCTGGCGGGTTCGGCTCCCTATCCCTCAGTGGCGGTGCTATCCACTCTGGCTGATCCGGCGTGGTGATAGGGCGAAGGAGCCCCTCCCTCACCAGCTCCAACAGTCTTTGCTCTGTCACGGTCGGTGGGCGCCAGGCCTCCGGAGGAAGAAAAGTGGGTGCCATGGCGGCGGCGGTGGCGTAGATTTGCTAAATGGATGGGCGACCGGGAAGATTCCCAATCACGATCACTCTCACTAATCCCTCTTCTCAAGCGCTGGCGAGCAGGGATTCGGAAGCTCTAGAGGCGGTGGCAAAAGTGAAATGGCGATAACGGAAGCGGACGACACCCCACCTCCCATGAATTTATATTCAGGGACAGAGCAATGGACGAATCCGACGGTGAGAAAAGGTAAACCCTGCATTTACTGTGCCCACCTAACCACCCCCTCAATTCTCACAGCAGGACACACACCGTTCGCCAGGCCCCTAGCTATTACCTGGGTCCACCACGACCACTCCGCTTTGGCTCGCACCTCAAAAGGCACGCCCAACAGGTGGGAGTGCTACATAATCTGCCGACAGAGTCTTCCATGAGAAGGAAAATAGGCCCCGGCCCCATAACAAGCCTCGAGGGAGCAAAGGCTGACCCTTGATCAAGGTTTGACAGCCACCCTCAAGCACTCGAGTCAAGGATGCCCCAGGAGAGCCACATGAAGCTCAGCTCAAGGATGAACCCTCGAGATCACCTCGGATGTATCCAAGGCAAAACGAGAGCATTACCATGGAATCCCCATGGAGGGAGACATCGAGCCGCCGAGTCCTATTGAATGGAACCAGTATCCATATATCTACTCATTTGCATCAATGAGAATGCCTTAGGGCCACTAGTCGACCCCATCGAACGGGGCTCGAGCTCTCACTTGGATCCCCCGTTATCAGCTCATAGAGAACGCCGAACTCACATAATCAAGGGTAGTATGGCACTTCTCCGATCGAAAGGACTCGTGAGATGGATGCCTAAGGCTAGCAATGCCCTAGCCGCATGAGGCTCGGGGCTCGACTACACCTGCACCCCTCGATAAAAGAGGGTCGAACGCACCCGGGGGCTCGACGACTCGAGCCACCCTTCGACTAGGCACCACAACTCTAGTTCATGTTATCCTAACCTTTCAGGAATGTCTGCTATGCCTAACTAGATAAGCACCTCTCAACAAAGGACAAATAAATCCCTTGAAGGAGTCTCCTTACTCCTCTGAGGCCTCGGGGGCTACCCCCAGGGGGATGCTCGTGCGCCTCCCATGGAAAGTTACGAACCGTACCTCACTCTCGGCCTATGGCCCCCAGCTCGAGTGCCAGGACTTGCGTAGGGGCTCAGGGGCTACTGTCGGGTACCTAAGAAAGGGGTACCCTTAACCCTCGACTAAGGGGATTAACCCCTATCATTAACAAGCCAAACCCGGTATCATTAGCCCTCGCCTAGCGCAGAAACACAAATGCTAGGTCATACTGGGCTGGCCCACGAACGGGCCGCGGTGGTCCGGGCGGCTACCTATCCGATGTCGTGCACTATGCGAACCACACTATGAATCCATGAGCACTATCCGATGTCGGGCTGCAGATCACTCGAGGGTGCCCCTCGACCTACCCCTTGGTGATGGAGATTCGCCCGAGCGAACGGGCACCCCTCGAGTGTGACGCAACCCTCAAATACTTACCTCCTGTATGAATCCATGAGCATTTAATGCGTTCTACCTGCTCCCGCCTAACCTCATGACCACAGTGATGGTAACAGTTATAAGTACACCGGTCAAATCTTACTTTTAACTCCCATACCCGGGAATCTGGCGGGTCGTACCACACTGTAACTCCATGTCGTGCACTATGCCCTATTCGGCCCTCCCTCAAGACGCGTTTGTTGACACATCTCTCGTATTTCCTGGGCTCGTTCTTATCCGCTCGGGCCTCGACCCCCTTGACCACCCCCTCGAGAGGGACTTCGTCATCACCGGTCAACACTCCAACAACTCCTAACACGACGGCTGCAGGGATCTGCATGACCGTGCTTGGACATTCGTCTATCACTGACCATTAGTTGTGTCACCTTACACACAAGAAGGATGGCTATGTCATCTTCGAACACATCGCTACAGGACACGCCATGCCCGGCGCACGCCTCTGTAGCAACACTGACATGATCAGCATCACCTCCTCGACGTCAGCAGCCACGTCCGCCCTAAGATCCATGTACCCCTGTGCCTCTCCTTCACCTATGAAAGGGGGTGCTAGGCCCTAGTCTAGACCAGGCATAGAGAACAACTAGAGCCCAAAACACTCAATCCTAGCTTACTCACTCGCATGCTTGTATTCACCCCTGTACAAGCACTTTGGTGCAAGATAATACAAACTCTTCCCCCCGCTGGACGTAGGGCCTTCAATTGCCTAAACCAGGATAAACCTCGTGTATTCCTCTTGCATCACCATCTAGATTATGGAACATGCAGTACATATTTACTCATTGGTGCTCGGCCCCCGAGGTCAAAACACCGATATTGCCTTCACGTGGTCGGTTGCTCCTTGGGCCTGGACCTCCCCTGTGGTTATGATCAGGCCCAGTTCTGCCTCTAAGGTGGGCCTTCCCTATTATGTTTGATTGTGCCTTTTCTGAATGTGTTTTCTAGAGTGCACTTTCTTGTAGAGTTTTGTGCATTTCCACGTGTCAGACCTGCAAGTCACATATACACCAAATCTTGTGGAAATGTTAGATAAAAGCCCTACCTACTATTTCTTTTAGTAATATATTGGCGGTAGAAAATAGTCTAAGGACTGCCAATAACTCCCCCACACTTAGTCCTTTGCTCGTCCTCGAGTAAAGGTTTGAAGGACTAAACAGGTTTATCTCCTTGATTTGAAAATCTACATACAAATTATTCCAAGCTTCACCTCAACCTGTGAACTTCCAAGTGTCTACCAAGTCATCTTAGGCAATTGAAAAATGGAATAGCCTAAATTCAAATCTTCTTACTCGTATCCCTGCTTAGAAATTTAGGTTTTTGTAAAGTTTTGAAAACATAAAGATAACACTTGTTCCTTGAATGATTCTCTCAAGTCACTCATATATTTGTAAGTGGTTCCTCACCATGGCATATAGAGGAATTGCCATCACTTGATCATCCTACCTCTAAAAAGGTTTATCTGGAGCTTCAGGTAGGGATGAAAATTCTAAGGCACACTTACCTTGCATGTATTGTCAAGTCAAATCCCGAACCTCATCGGAGGGAAGCGTCATACTCTTAGATTAGAAATGTGCATGTGTGTGAAAAGAATATGGTGCATATTAATGGTGTCTATCCTAATTCTACTATGCTCTTTAAAACACATCTCCCTTCTTATTAGGACTTAGAAAAATCTTCTATGAGGGCATGGGCTATCCTTATTCTCTCTTCTTTTCTTTTCTTTTCTTTTCTTCCACCTTTTCTTTTCTCTCTTTCTTCTTTTTTCTATTTTTTTACTTTTTTTCACTCTTCCCTTTTTTCATTTCTTCTCCACCTTTTGAATGATAGCCTCATGCCTCTATTTGCAACAAAAACTTCAAGGGAGATGTGAACAAGAAGTTAGAGCATTTATTTGGATGGAACCTAACAAGCATATTTTTTCACTCCCAGTGTAGGAGTAGAACATTTTTGGGTAGATCTAAATGGAAGGCATGTTTGCGCCTACTCCCGGGGTAGGAGACATGCAATTATTTGGTGGATGGATGGATGAATGTTGTGCGCAACTCTCAATGTAAGAGTTGGCAACTTTATTTGTGGGTGCATGAATTCTGATCTTGGGAGCATGAAACTTCTCTCAACAGGGGTCACAAAACTTGACCAAACTCAACACAAAGTAAGAGACATATGTGGAAGGTTTTGTCATGAAAGATCATATATGGCCTTGGTAGGTATTTGCATATCATTCAAGGAACATGCTATACTAATTTTTGTTTTGTAAAAATAAATCCCAAGTTCTTTGCAAGAAATGAGCAAGTGTCATGTCATCCTACTATATCTCATTTGTCAATCACTTAGATAAAATGGGGTCCCTATGATACATGTTCATAAGTAGTAAGAGTATTGGCAAGGAATAAAGAGTATGCAAACTTTAATCACAGGATGACATGGAGATGGAGCATAAAAAGTTTTGTCTTTTCAAAAGTGTTTAATGTTAAATTTCAAAACTTTTGAAAGGAGCAAGGGTAGAGTTGCACAAACCACCATTGAAGATGAAGGAGCTAAAGGAAGTTGTTTGTCTCATCCTTCTGTTTGATGGGTTGCTCGATGTTTGTGCAATGTGTTGGGGAGATCTCGAGTTTGTTTTTGAGTTATCTTGAGAGATCTTCCCCACAGTTTTTTTGTACCCAATTTTATTATAACAACGAAAACAAAACAAGAGGGACTACAACAAGCAAGAGTCTTATTGACTAAAAGATCAAGGAAACAAGATTTTATTATCTAGATTTTTTTGAAAACTTGTTCAACCAACTTTTAGAGCTCAAACAAGGCTGAGATAAATGAATGGAAACATAGCCAAGACTTATCCCCTTATCAGATTACTTCCATTGTTTATGAAAACAACTCAAGGTTCATTAACCAAAATTCAACACCATGTCAAATTATGATTAAAGCAAGTTGTTTCAACCCAAGCACCATGTGTCGGTGTTTCGACCTCGGGGGCCTAGCACCAATGAGTAAATATGTGTTGTGTGCTCCCTAACCCAGATGGTGATGCAAGAAGAACACAAGGTTTATCCTGGTTCAGGCAAAAGAAGGCCCTACATCTAGCGAGGGGGAGAGTTTGTATTATCTTGCACCGAAGTGCTTGTACAGGGGTGAATACAAGCATGCAAGTGAGTGAGCTAGGACTTGAGCATTTCGGGCTCTGGTCGCTCTCTATGCCTTATGTTTCTTGGTTGAGTTTTGTTGCCTTTTTTCTAGACTAGGGCCTGGCGCCTCCTTTTATAGGCGAAGGAGGGGCATAGGGGTACATGGATCTTAGGGCGGACGTGGCTACTGACTTTGAGGAGGTGATGCCGATCATGTCAATGTTGCTATAGAGGCGTGCGTCGGGCATGGCATGTCTTGTAGCGACGTGTTCAGAGATGACGTGGCCATCCTTCTCATGTGTAAGGTGACGCAGCTGATGGTCGGTGATAGACGGATGTCCAAGCATGGTCGTGCAGATCCCTGTAGCCATCGTATTAGGAGTTGTTGGAGTGTTGACTGGCGATGACGAAGATCCAGCTCGAGAGGTGGTCGAGGGGGTCGAGGCCCAAATGGATGAGGCCGAGCCCCAGGAAATGTGGTATGGATACTGGCAAATGTCCCTCAAGGAGTCACCTGAAATTGGTAAATGTGCTTCGAGGGAGTGCCGAACAGGGCACAGTGCATGACATGGAGTCACAGTGTGGTATGACCCACCAGATTCCCAGGTATGGGAGGTAAAAGTAAGATTTGACCGGTGTACTCATAACAGTTACCATCACTGTGGCCACAAGGTTAGGCGGGAGCAGGTAGAACATATTAAATGCTCCTAGGTTCGTACAAGAGGTAGGTATTCGAGGGGTGCGTTGGACTCGAGGGCTGCCCGTTCGCTCAGGCGAATCTCCATCACCGAGGGGTAGGTCGAGTGCGACCCTTGAGTGATCTGCTCTACCTCAAGCGGGGTACGTTGGATAGGTAGCCGCCCAGACCACCGAGGCCGTTCGTGGGCCGGCCCAGTATGACCTAGCATTTGCGTTTCTGTGCAAGTCAAGGGCTGATGATACCGGGTTTGGCTTGTTGATGTCAGGGTTTAATCCCCTTAGTCGAGGGTTAAGGGTACCCTTTTCTTAGGTACCTGACAGTAGCCCCCGAGCCCCTGCACGAGTGCTGGCACTCGAATTGGGGGTCATAGGCCAAGAGTGAGGTGCAGTTTGTAACTTTCCATGGGGACACACGAGCGTCCCCCGCGGGGGTGGCCCCCGAGGCCTCAGAGGAGTAAGAAAACTCCTTCGAGGGCTTTATTTATCTTTTGTTGAGAGGTGCTTGTCCAGTTAGGCATAGTGTGCATTCCTAAAGGGTTAGGATAATATAAACTGGAGTTGTTGCGCCTAGTCAAAGGGTGGCTCGAGTCATCGAGTCCCCGGGTGCATTCGACCCTCTTTTGCCGAGGGACGCCAGGCGTAGTCGAGCCCCCGAGCCTCATGCGGCGAGGGCATTGCTAGCCTTAGGCCGTTCATCTCATGAGTCCTTTCAATCAGACGTGAGGTGAGAAGCGCCAAACTACCATCAATTGGGCGAGTCTTGGCGTTCTCTATGAGCTAATAATGGGAGAATCCAAGTGAGAGCTCGTGCCCTGTTCGATGGGGTCGACTAGTGGCCCAGAGGTGCTCTCATTGATGCAAATGAGTAGATATATGGATACCGGTTCCATTTGATAGGACTCGGTGGCTCGATGCCTCCCTTCGTGGGGATTCCATGATATCCTCTCATTATTCCTTGGATACACCTGAGGGGATCTTGAGGGTTCATCCTCGAGTTGAGCTTCGTGTGGCTCCCCTGGGGTGTCCCTGACTTGGGTGCTCGAGGGCGGCTATCGAACCCTGACCGAGGGTCAGCCTTCGCTCCCTCGAGGCTTGTTGTGGGGCCAGGGCCTATTTTCCTTCTCGCGGAAGACTCCATCGGTAGATAATGTAGCGCTCCCACCCGTTGGGCGTGCCTTTTGAGGTGTGGCCAAAGTGGCATGGTCATGGTGGACCCAGGTAATGGCTAAGGGCCTGATGAACGGTGCGTGCCCTGCTATGAGAATCGAGGGGGCGGTTAGGTGGGCGCACTAAATGCGGGGTTTACCTTTTCCCACCGTCAGATCTGCTCATTGCTCTTTCCCTGAGTATAAATTCATGGGAGGTGGGCTGCTATCCGCTTCCATTCTCGCCATCTCGCTTCCGCCACCGCTAGAGCTTCCAAATCCCTCCCCGCCAGCGATAGAGAAGAGGATTAGTGAGAGTGATCGTGATTGGGAATCTTCCCGGTCGCCCATCCGTCAAGCAAATTCGCGCCGCCGCCATCATGGCACCCACTTTTCTTCCTCCAGAGGCTTGGCGCCCATCGACCATGACAGAACGGAGGCTGTTGGAGCCAGTGGGAGAGGGGCTTCTTTGCCCTATCACCACGCTGGATCAGCCAAAGTGGACAGCACGATCGTGAAGGGATTAGGAGCCAAACCCACCGGACGGTGATGTCGTGAGCTTCGTCAAGTTCCACCGGCACAGGCTTGGATTGCCCCCAAGCCAATTTGTGCGGGTGCTGCTCCACCATTATGGGGTCGAGCTTCAGCACTTCTCCCCCAATGCCATCTCCAACGCCACAATCTTCGTGACCATCTGCGAGGGATACCTGGGGGAGGAGCCGCACTGGGAGCTGTGGCTTCACCTCTACAAGGGGGAGTTCTTTACCACCCCAGTGGAATAGGGCATGAGGAAAATCGTTTGTGCTGGTTCCTGCAACCTAGTGCTGAAGATGGGCCGGGGGGTGGAGCCGCGCGAGTACATCCCCACTGGGCTGATATCCAACCACGCTCAGTGGGACACACAGTGGTTCTACCTTCACAATGATGAGGGCTACTTCCCACTGTACACTAGCGTCTCATCATGGAGCATTCGTTCAACTGGCTGCACAGTGTGGCATCGGATTTACAGCCTCGATTAAGGCCTCTCCTCACCGCGCTGAGGAGGCTTCGTGATGCGGGTCTAACAGTGGCGATTGTTGTCTTGGCCTTTCATCATCGGAGGGTGCTCTCTTTGATGGCACGTCCATTATGGCTGGACCAGATGGGGCCTGAGGTGATGCCCGAGCAGCTCAAGCGGTGTAGCATGTTGGCCGAGGTGCTACCCCCTGAGGAGATTGTGTCACGGGTAAAGTGGGCGGTCGTCGGCACCTTCAAACCAGAGCACATCAACCGCATCCCCATGCTGCCGGAGGAAGGCCATCTTGACCTGGTAGTGCCTTGAGCCATGCCTTTTGAGTTTTACTTTGCCTCTCTTCCTTCCCCTTGCTCTCACACCTAGATGCTTTTGTGCAGGGGAAGATTGACTGTAGGGCGTCGAGGCCCCCGATGAGGGAGGACGACCCCGACCGACTGGTGAGGTGCTTTACCACTCATCAACTGAAGAAGGGGCAGGACAAGGAGAAGAAAAGGAAGAAAGATAAAAGCCTCGTGCATACAGAGCGTAAGAAGCGCCGTGTGAAGCAAAGGCGTGATGGGCTGCCTAAGGAGGAGTCTCCCTCTGAGGAGGATGAGGAGGAAGATGATAACGATGATATCGAGGGGATGGCAGCGTGCCTTGAACCCTATCTCCCTAATCTCCCTCGAGCTAACGTGCCTTCTATGCAAGAGGATGTTCTGGAGTGGCCACAAGGCAAGAGTCATAGTGGTTCCTCGGCCTACGCTAGATCCTCGTCTCGTCACCAGCACGGCAGCACTACGCCGGCCTTGTCTTGGGGTTCGCCCCGTGCCTCGCCTTGCCAAACCAGGTCCTCGACGCTCGAGGTGAGGACCCAGGGCCGGACGGGCTCAGAGGAGTGGGTGACACCACCCTCGATGCACAATTCATTGGAGGCAGCTCCAGTTGCGTTCGGGGTGTCGAGGTCCGAGCCGGTCACCTTGGGTAGCTCTAGCTCTAGACAGGATCTGGTTCGGAGGGTGCCGTCGAGGTGCCCAGGTACTTCGAGGGGGCCGGGTCAGTCATCATTCCTCTAGGGTGAGTTTTGCCGTCCAAAGTTTTTCCTTTTTCCTACGATTCACGGACTTTGCTTGATATTCCTGCCTTTTCCTACGTTGCCCAGGCTTAAGCGTCAAGTGGAGGAGGCAAACCCTTCGCCAGCCAAGCGCCTCAAGGTGGATGCGGCTGTGAGTATGGCGGCTAGAGGGGCAGGTGTGATCCCGAGGCCCCTGTCGACATCTGAGGCAGCCTGGCTATTACAAGCCCAGGTGGGGATTACTCGGGGCAGCCTGACGGGCTCTAGTCTTGTTGTAGGCTCGAGCGATGAGGGGGCTGTGGCAGGCGGCAACTCTGACCGGGGGTAGGTGCCGAAGAGCGGGGTTGGTGCCTTAGCCTCGATGGTCACGGCCCCTACACCTGGTTCGGTTGAGGCCCCCGCAACCGATGAAGAAGCCCTCGACAGCCGCGAGCCTAGGTCGAAAAGTGCCCCGATTGTCCTTAGGGACGAAGAGGCCACGGTTCCTCCTATCTCCATTGAGGAGATGGTGGAGTGCCCCTAGGAAGCAAGAGCACTTCCTTCCCAGTGAGAGGGGCGGGAGCCATGGCCAAAAAGCTTGCACGAGATAGAGGTGCAGCTGAAGCAGGAGCAGGATAGCTCACAGAAGAAGGAGGAGGAGGACTGGCTGCAGAAGCAACAGGAGGAGGAGCTGCAAGAGTGGCTGGGGGGAGAGAGACTGGCCCAGAGCCAGCCTGAGTAGCAGCAAGAGGCAGAGCGGCTGGCTTTGAGCTAGTCAGTGCAACTGTAGCAGCAGCAACAGCAACAGCAATGGCAACAACAGCAGCAGCAGCGGCTTGAGCAGCAGCAAACACCGCCAGAGGGTGCGGTGCTCTTAGACTCACCGTCTTGGTGGATGGTCGAGCCACAAGAGGAGATGATAGTCTCAAGCCTCCCTCAACCGCAGGGGGAGGACATGATTACCCTGGACTAGCTGCTGCAATAGTGGGACGCTATGTAGGATGCGTCGATGGTCCTGCGCACGTCGTCGGCACCGCCCGAGGAGACAGCCACCACGGGTTCGTCACCGCTGCCTCAGCGAGTAGAGGAGGAGGACGCACTTCTCCTTGCTAGTGCGTCCACTGCCTGAGGGACCCCTCACGGCCCCAGTTGGTCTGACCCTGGCTTTCTTCCCATGGTAGGGCGATCGATTGGCAAGGCTGGGGTGTCAGGGGCCACAGCGGAGGATGAGCCGCTATTCCCCACCCTGGCTGACCGGGTGGCCCGTTATGGCAGTTCACCTGATGCGGTGGAGCCTGTCAGGTCATCGGTGTGGGAGAGGGTCCAGGCAGCCTTCCCCTCCTGGGGTAGGGAGCGCCTCTTGCTCCAAGACCCGCTCGACCCCAGTGCCCTTGGGACCTTCATTGATGACATGGTGGAGGTAACCCACTGGGAGGATGCGAAGAAGTACCGGGCGTGGCTTGCGCATGCCCTGAAGCTGGCTGTTGATGTCGTCACTGAGGATCTGGGCCAGGTTTTCTCGGTAAGTGCTTTTTCGAGTGCGTCGGACTCAGATAATTTCTTGACTTGGAATCTGACTTCTTGTTTCTTGGTTTTAGGACCTGAGGAGGCGCTCCCACATGAAGTCCCACTTTCTCCATATGACACATGATGGTCGGGAGGAAGTGCAGCGGCAACTCGAGGCAGGCTAGTCTGCTCGGGACGGGCTGGCCTAGGCTGAAGAGGAGGTGAGGAAAGTGAAGGAGGAGGCTGCCAAGGCCAAGAAGGAAGCTGACACGGCTCAAGGGGAGGTGGCTCAAGCCCAGGAGGATATTGCCACGGCGAAGGAGGAGGCCCATAGGGCCAAAGAGGAAACTGCTTTGGCCAAGGAGGAAGCCAAGAAGGGTTAGAGTGACACCGGCCGGGCTCTTGAGGAGGCGCAGAAGGCCCTTGAGCGCATCCAGTCACTTGAGGGGGAGGCTCGTGACTCCGCCGAGCACATCAAGGGGCTCAAGACCAATGTCGCTTAGGTTTCAGAGGCCCGTGACACCCTCGTTATCTTGGCTGGGGAGGAGAAGTGCCGAGCCACACCCTTGTCACCGAGGTCGCCCGGCTGAAGGAAACCCTTTAGGAGAAAGAGGGGGCATCATTCTGGCTGGCTAGGCCCTCGAGGACCTATGGTTTGAGAAGACAGAGGTGGTCCGAGCCCTCAAGGTGGCCCAAAGGGAGCGTGATGAGGCGGCAGATGCGCACACAGCCCTCAACACCCACTACGATGGTAGGTTTTCCTTTTTTTAGCTTCGGACTTGTTTCTTCCGTTCGTCGTGGCTAAAGTTTGTTTTTGCATTTCAGACCTTGAGACACAACTGGCCCAGACCAAGGTAGCCTCCCAGACCCTTCAAGACGCCCTACGAGATGAAATAGAGGTGACTGACAAGCTCTGCACCACCATCAACTCAGTCTATAATGCTTTCGAGGTCGGCCCCAAGGAGGCAGAGGTCGAGGGTCAGTCACGTGGAGAATCCCTTGTTAATCTGATGTGGGACCTTGAGCGCGTCTTGAGGGAGCAGGTCCAAGACACACTCCATATTGGCATGAATCAGGTGATGGTGGTCGTCTACTCTAGCTTCACGTATGACATGGAGGTTGTATCCCATGGCTTCATCGTCGACCCTAGCAAAACCAACGTCGAGAAGAGGAGAGGCACCGGGCTCTGATTACGAATGCCAAGGAGCCCGGTG
This sequence comes from Bothriochloa decipiens, assembly GCA_023333625.1. Classification (NCBI taxonomy): domain Eukaryota; kingdom Viridiplantae; phylum Streptophyta; class Magnoliopsida; order Poales; family Poaceae; genus Bothriochloa; species Bothriochloa decipiens. Next base: position 27,615,472 of record CM041643.1, on the reverse strand, counting down.
AATGGATGGCAAAGTTGTTAGAGCCTGAGGTCCTCCTTCCTGGCTTTGATGAGGGCGGCAACAGTGGTGGCGACGCCAATGACGGCGACAGCGGTGATGGTGGCGATGAAAGCCGAGGCCTGTGAGCCAAATTTGGGCAAAGAGGCCCGTGTAGTAGATTAGTTTTTGTGACATTCTAATGTCATGGCCCTAGGGGTCTTAAAAACACTTATGAATTTGTCGTAATGCATTTAGTTGTGTTTTTTATCTCGAGTCTCTTGCCTCTTCTCGGCTTGGTTCTTACTTTTACTAAGTTTGTGGTGCCCCTTGTTGCTTTGTCATTGACGAAGGACAAGATCACCAACTTGGAAATCCCTCTTGTGCACGTGCTTGTCGTGGTAATGTCGAAGCTTCTGCTGGTACCTCGCGGAGTGGAGGAGGGTCATGTCTCAAGCTTCTTTGAGCTGGTCAATGACATTTGCGAGGGCCTCCTCATTCGTTTGCTCATTGTAGGCCTTTAGTCAAGGGGACCCATACTCGAGATCTGTGGGGAGGACGGCCTTAGACCCGTAGACCAGGAAGAACGGGGTAAATCCTGTGGCTCGACTTGGTGTCGTCCTTAGGCTCCATAGGACTGAAGGCAGCTTGGTAGCCTACTTTGTGCCATACTTCTTCAACCGGTTGTAGATTCTTGGTTTGAGGCCCTGAAGGATCATGCCATTGGTGCATTTGACCTAGCCATTGGTTCGAGGATGAGCAACTGTGGACCAATTCATGCGAATGTGATTATGGTTGCAGAAGTTCAAGAACTTCTTGCCAATCAACTGCATGCCATTGTTGGTGATGATGATGTTTGGGACCCCAAAGCAGTGGATGATGTCGGTGAAGAATGCGACCGCCTGCTCAGATCAGATTTTGCCGATGGGATGGGCCTCAATCCACTTGGTGAATTTGTCAACGATTAGGAGCAAATGTGTGTAGCCCCCGGTTGTCTTCTTGAGAGGTCCCATGAGATCAAGCCCCCAAACTATGAAAGGCAATGTGATGGGGATCATCTGCAGGTCGTGAGCCGGGAGGTGTGTTGGCTTGGTGTAGAATTGGCACTGAAGGGTTATGAGGGTGCTACAGTAGCTAAAAAACCAGGATCTACTGCTAGTTACAGGTTACGGGATTACCACTAGACGCGCAGGTGCAGCGGAAGATGACTCGATGTAGTCGTATGCATCGTAGCAGGCAGTGCAGTTGCGTGGTCGTCCATCACATCAATCCCCTCGCGTGGTTCATCCCAGTGCTCCAGATGCAGCCCCTTCGAGGAATCCTGTCGGTGGTTCGACCCTGGAGGTCAACACCAATAAGTAAATTCGTAATTGTGTGCTCCCTAATCCGGTGGGTGATGCAAGAAGGACACGGCGATTTATCCTGGTTCGGGCAAAGAAGGCCCTACGTCTAGCGGGGTGGATAGTTCATGTTATCTTGCAACAAAGTGTTAGTACAGGGGTGAATACAAGCAGATGTGAGAAGTGTGAGCTTGAGCTCGAGCGTTTTGGGCACTTAGCTCTCTACTTCACACTGTCTCACGGTGTTGTTCTGTGATCTAAAGCCTTAGCGTATGAAGCTCTGGATCTCTCTCTTTAGCTAAAGTCCTGGCACCTCCTTTTATAGGTGAAAGAGGGGCACAGGAGTACATGTTTTTAGGGCTCGCATGGTTGGTGATGTATGACGTTGATGCCGATCATGTCGGTGCTGCTGTAGAGGTGTACGTCGGCATGGAAGGTCCTGCAGCTGTCGCGTCGGAAGTTGTCGAAGTGTTGAACGGAGTTGTTGAAGTCCCGCTCGAGGGTCAGCGTGATGGAGCCGTGTGGCAGAACCTCCTAAATCATATGGCCCACACGCATGATTATTGTCTAAACAGACTCCAAATAACCATGAATGTGTTTCGTACAACTTAGAAAGTCTATCGGGTAAATCCCGAATCATCCACAATTCTCTGAGCAGGATCAATCGTTATAAAGAGGCATTGCAGTATTACAATAGTTTGATATAAATAATATACATCGGAGTAAAATAGTGGAAGAGTTACAATAACATAAGTTTACAAACCTTTGAGTTTCAAATATTTACAACCATAAGTTTAAATTGTACAAACCATAATAGTAGTGGAGCAGCAGTAAATAGCTTTATTACAATACCAAACAAAAAGCTCTGCCCAAGAGCTAAACATCTTACTCATCATCGCTTTCCTCGACAATTGTCATGCAGCAGGACGCAAAGCACTCCTGCCCATGAGGCTCACCTGCAACAAGGGTTCAACAAACCCTGAGTACAAAAGTACTCAACAAGACTGACCCGATGAAAAAGAGGGGTGAAGACTCAGGAAATGCAGGCTAGAAGGACAAGGTAAGGCTTGTAAGAGATAAGAAATTTTTGCGGAAAAGATTAATAGAAAGTAAAGTTTTCTTGGATCTAGCTCCAAGTACCAACCAACTTCATTATTAAACCTTAATCATTGTTCAAATTGTTACTACGATGATGAACACCGATCGATTCTTCTTCTCCGAGAAGCAACGGCGATTCGAATACATTTTCATACCCAGCTGCGACCTAGGTCACTGGGATACTAGAGACTTTAACTCCGATGCACCCTAGATGAACCGATATACTAGGATAACAACCGCAGCCATATATCACCACATGATACACCTGAGCTCTTTGGCCCCGTGTACCGAAATACATGGGAACTTAAACCCACAGTATAACACACTATGACATATGTGGGGACTCTGGCCCACTATATGTCACTCCATGATATGTGTGGGGACTCTGGCCCACTGGATACCACTTCATGCATGTGGATTTCTAATTTCTCGATATCACCAGTTCACCAACGGACGGGACCTAGGGCATCAACAGACGGAAACACTACAGAGGGACTCCGTTCCCAGTGCAAGTTAGCCATCCGGACTCGATTTATTAACTATCATCAAGATTCCAACAAGAAAAACCAATCTCATCTTTTTCATTCTTTTACTTTTGAACACTTAACTAATTAAGCAGGGCTAAGAGTTACTACTTATCTTCCAAAGCAGATAACAAGGAATAAGGAAATAAGACAGGTAATGCAATTGGTGGGTTTTCACTCAACTCCTATTACTTAATGCAACATATCATAGCTGAAGTGATAAAACTTTTATAAATAGAATAGGGTTTGAATGCATCCGAGGCTTGCCTTGGTATTCGGGGTAGACAGTCTCGAACTCCGGATCAACTCCCGATTCGTGAATCTGCTCGTCCTTGGGATCTGGTGTGACAACGTTAACTCTCCATTAACGGAAACTATTCGATAATTGATATGCTTTAACATGATGGAATTGTAAACATGATGCTCGATGGATGCATGATCAGATTAAGGACTTGAGTACAACTTTTCTTCACGATAAAGTTGCAAGCCAACAAAACTTCGCGTATTAAGCTCATTAGGGTTAACTACGCCATTTAAGCAATTAATGAAACACATGAAATAACGTTGATTAAGCCCTAATGACATGATTAAGATAATCGCAAATAATTAATTAAAGTGCCAAAGGTCATTAGGGTTAATGACCCAAGGTCATCAATCAATCCCAAAGTCAAACAAATCCTATAATGATTAAACTCAATTGAAGAGATTAATTAATTATTTAAAGGCATTAAATAAATGCATAAAATTAAAGTTATCAAATTAAGCCCAAAATTTTATTTTGAAAAGCCCTTGGCCTAATTAGATGGAAAAAAGAATTTTAGAATTAAAAGCCTATTATTTTATTTATTAAAAATCATAGAAGGTCCATTTTTCAATTAAAAGGGCTAATTTTAACATCTGCAAAATTACTCAAATTTGTCATTTCATATTTTTCCTAGGTAGATGACATCATAAAGAACACACACAAAAATTTTCATAATTTTTTGGAGCTATATATGAATTACTATGATTTTTCAAAGAAAATAGCATTTAAATCATTTTCTGAAAATAGAAAAAGAAAAATCGACACATAACTCCCGCGCTGACCGACGGCCCGCCGGCGGTTGACCGGCGATTACTCACCGACGGCGAGGTCTCCGACGACCAGGTTTGTCCCTACAGGCTCATCTCGACACGGCGAGTTGATTGAGGTAGCTAACGGCGCGGCGGGGCGACGGCGGCACCCACGCCGGCGGCCATGGCGACGCGACGGAGCTCGGGCGCGGCGGCGACGCTCACCGGAGCGGTTTTCGGCGATGGCGAGCACTCGGGCGTACGCAAGGCACTCAGGCATACCCGTTCGGCAACAAGATGACACCGTCCCCGGTCCCTAGCCAAAGTGGCAACGCTCGCGGCGGAGCGGCATGGCCATACCGGCAGCGAGCTACGGTGACCGGCGGCTACGACACGGGAATGATGAAATTGATAGCGCAGAAAGCTGCAGGAGCTCACCACGGTGCTGATGCGCACGTTAATGAAGGCTTGGAGCGGCTGAATCGAGCTGCGGACGGCGGCGGTGATGGCGGCGGCGCTCCGAATGCAAGGACGGCGTCACCGGAGTTCCTGTGCACCATCCAGTTGGCCAAGATGCGCATGAGAGGCAGGATAGCATGGAGAACATGATGAAAGGGTTAAAGAGAACATGTATTCAACCTTGACAACAGTCGACGGCGAAGAAGCTCGCAGCGGCTCGTCGACCGGTCGTGAAGAAGATGACGGCGCTTGGGTAGCTCGGGCGCGGAGAGCAAGCACGAGCTAGCTCAGAATGACCGTAAGGATGTGGTGAAGCTATTGGAAAGAGCAATTGGACTGCGGTGGATCGATGGCGGTGAATTCAAGCGGTGGAGCGAGGTCGTCGGCGGTGGCGGCAGGAAGAAGAAAAGGAGAAACGGCGGCGGCCGACCGGTATTTATAGGCCATCAGCGACGCATGGATGGGCGACACAACGACGGCGAAGGTTCAAGTGTCCGGAGCGAGCTGACGACTGAGATATTCGCGGCGGTGGACGGCGGCGCGGGTTGAGAAGCCGGCGATGGCGGCCGATGATAGGTTTCGGCGCTGTTCCAGATAATTACAGTATTACCATTTGTTTGAAATTACAAATTACTCCAAAATTTATATAAGAACTTGAAAATCTCCAAAAATATCATTTGCATAACTTTTCAAGAGCTACATTTTCCTTTAACTGGCATCCTCAAATTCTGTCTGAATTTTGAAATTTGAATTCAAATTCAAAAAGGGGATAAAACCCTAGAAATGAACATTTGAAATTACTTTTGATTTTTCAATAAAACTTGAAAATCTTCAAAACTATGAAATGCTAAGCTTGTTAAACCAAACATTTTTCATATACAAAATGTTCCAAAATTATGCATAATTTTTGAATTATGGTTTTAAAATGAAAAGGGGACAAATGCTAGAAAACTGTATTTTCAAATTCATTTGAAATTTCTTTTGGAAACTTGAAAAACTTTATATACCAACTTTGTAGCTCTTATCAATATCTACAAACTATCTTTTTAGAGTATCTCCAAATTCTTTATAGATTTTGAATTAAAGAAAAGGGGATAAAACTAGGTTTTTGAATAAAGGGTTTTTGAAATAGAATTCAAACTCGATTTGGTTTCTAACTTAATTGGTTGGTCATTAGTGATCACAAACATCATCCAAGGACATTTTTAGGTCATTGACCCAATGACACCCGTGGTTGACCAGATTGACTTTCGAAAAACACTTTATAGCTTTCCAATTTGAATTTTTAAATTTGAATTGCAAAGCTTGGGAATAAGCTTTGAAATCCAAATTCAACTTCAAATATGGAAACAAATTTTTAGGGTTGGAATTAGGTTTATACACTATGCTTGACACTAGTGTAAACATGGTTTACACCTCAAGTACATAGAATATAACCCAAGCATTTGCGATGACATTCAAAAGTAGGGTTTTATTATTTCATGTGATAAAACATTCTAGAAACACAATCAACCTATGAAATGTAAACTTGTTTTAGTTAATGCACATTAAGGTTGACTTAAACATGAATGCTTTGCAATGCATATGATGACATGGCATGTTTTAGCTAATATAACACCAGAGGTGTTATAGCCCTTCCCCCTTAAAGAAATCTCGTCCCGAGATTTAAAGCCTTGAGTGAAGTAATGGAAAAGAAAATGTGTCAGGAAAACACACTTTAACTAAATTTATAAGGGAAAGAATTATACCACTCACACTAGAGAAGTTACAACTCGTAGAAGAGATTATCACTTAGATAGAAGCATAAAATTCCGAGAAGTTCTCCAACAGGTAATCTTCTGATTCCCAGGTAGCTTCTTCTTCTGAATGTTGATCCCATTGTATCTTGTACCATTTGATTGTCCTACTTCGAGTAACATGGTCTTTCTGATCTAAAACTTGAATTGGATACTCGGAGTAAGTCAAGTCAGGTTCAAGTTCAATACCTTCAATATCAACAACTTCATCTGGCACACGGAGACACTTCTTGAGTTGGGACACATGGAACACATTGTGTACAGCCGATAATTATTCAGGTAATTGCAAATGATATGCTGATTGTCCACATCTTTCTATAATTTGAAATGGTCCAATATATCGAGGTGCTAATTTACCCTTGACTCCAAATCGAGTAACTCCTTTCATGGGTGACACCTTTAGATACACGTAATCTCCATTATTGAACCACAATGGTCGACGCCTTTGATCCGCATAACTTTTCTGACGAGATTGTGCCACCTTTATATTTTGTTGTATCTGCTTAACTTTTGCTTCAGTTTCTTTTACAAGATCAACTCCGAAGAACCTTCTTTCTCAAGGTTCAGACCAACTTAACAGAGTTCTACATCTGCGACCATATAATGCTTCAAATGGTGCCATTTTTATGCTTTCTTGATAACTATTGTTATAAGAGAACTCTGCTAATGGCAAACACTCATCCCATTTCTCCGAAAAATTAAGAACACATGCCCTTTTGGTGCAGTGCTCTTACAAGGAGTTTGCTTAGTAAGGGCCATCCTGAAGAAAGATAGGTAACAAGAGATAAGGATAGATAGGGAGAAATCTAAAGGTTAGCATAAAAAGGATTGACACTACTTAACCCAAACCACCTTAAAGGGGAAGGTAATTAAATAGATTAATTAAGCATGATGCATGAATGAACTTACGATCTAAACATAAAAGAGTTGTAAAGCAACACTTATATATAAATAACTTTTATAACATAGGGCAATATGATATGCTATTCCACCACCACACTTTGTAAAATCAGAATAAGGATCGATAGACAGATAAGGAATAAGCAATTTGGACCCAAAATAGTCAAGTTAAAATTGTTTGACTCAAAACATTTGAAGTTTTCACAAAAGAATACTACAACAACTCTTTTTAACAATGATCCGGCTCCGATACTAGCTGTGGCAGAACCTCCTAAATCATATGGCCCACACATGATTATTGTCTAAACAGACTCCAAATAACCATGAATGTGTTTCATACGACTTAGAAAGTCTATCGGGTAAATCCCGAATCATCCACAATTCTTCGAGCAGGATCAATCATTATAAAGAGGCATTGCAGTATTACAACAGTTTGATATAAATAATATACATCGGAGTAAAATAGCGGAAGACTTAAAATAACATAAGTTTACAAACCTTTGAGTTTCAAATATTTACAACCATAAGTTTAAATTGTACAAACCGTAATAGTAGTGGAGCAGCAGTAAATAGCTTTATTACAATACCAAACGATAAGCTCTGCCCAAGAGCTAAACATCTTACTCGTCGTCGCTTTCCTCGACAATTGTCATGCAGCAGGACGCAAAGCACTCCTGCCCATGAGGCTCACCTGCAACAAGGGTTCAACAAACCCTGAGTACAAAAGTACTCAACCAGACTGACCCGACGAAAAAGAGGGATGAAGACTCAGGAAATGCAGGCTAGAAGGACAAGGTAAGGCTTGTAAGAGATAAGAAATTTTTGCAGAAAAGCTTAACGGAAAGTAAAGTTTGCTTGGATCTAGCTCCAAGTACCAACCAACTTCATTATTAAACCTTAATCATTGTTCAAATTGTTACTATGATGATGAACACCGATCGAGTCTTCTTCTCCGAGAAGCAACGGTGATTCGAATCCATTTTCATACCCAGCTGGGACCTAGTTCACTGGGATACCAGAGACTTTAACTCCGATGCACCCCAGATGAACTGATATACCAGGGTAACAACTGCAGCCATATATCACCACATGATACACCTGAGCTCTTCGGCCCCGTGTACCGAAATACATGGGAACTTAAACCCATAGTATAACACACTATGACATATGTGGGGACTCTGGCCCACTATATGTCACTCCATGATATGCGTGGGGACTTTGGCCCACTAGATACCACTTCATGCATGTGGATTTCTAATTTCTCGATATCACCAGTTCACCAATGGACGGGACCTAGGGCATCAACAGACGAAAACACTACAGAGGGACTCCATTCCCAGTGCAAGTTAGCCATTCGGACTCGATTTATGAACTATCATCAAGATTCCAACAAGAAAAACCAATCTCATCTTTTTCATTCTTTTACTTTTGAACACTTAACTAATTAAGCAGGGCTAAGCGTTACTACTTATCTTCCAAAGCAGGTAACAAGGAATAAGGAAATAAGACAGGTTATGTAATTGGTGGGTTTTCACTCAACTCCTATTACTTAATGCAACATATCATAGCTGAAGCGATAAAACTTTTATAAATAGAATAGGGTTTGAATGCATCCGGGGCTTGCCTTGATATTTGGGGTAGATGGTCTCAAACTCCGGATCAACTCCCGATTCCTGAATCTGCTCATCCTTGGGATCTGGTGTGACAACGATAACTCTCCGTTAACGGAAACTATTCGATAATTGATATGCTTTAACATGATGGAATAGTAAACATGATGCTTGATGGATGCATGACCAGATTAAGGACTTGAGTACAACTTTTCTTCATGATAAATTTGCAAGCCAACAAAACTTCGCGTATTAAGCTCATTAGGGTTAACTACGCCATTTAAGCAATTAATTAAACACATGAAATAACGTTGATTAAGCTCTAATGACTTGATTAAGATAAGCGCAAATAATTAATTAAAGTGCCAAAGGTCATTAGGGTTAATGACCCAAGGTCATCAATCAATCCCAAAGTCAAACAAATCCTATAATGATTAAACTCAATTGAAGAGATTAATTAATTATTTAAAGGCATTAAATAAAGGCATAAAATTAAAGTTATCAAATTAAGCCCAAAATTTTATTTTGAAAAGCCCTTGGCCTAATTAGATGGCAAAAAGAATTTTAGAATTAAAAGCCTATTATTTTATTTATAAAAAATCATAGAAGGTCCATTTTTCAATTAAAAGGGCTAATTTTAACATCTACAAAAGTACTCAAATTTGTCATTTCATATTTTTCCTAGGTAGATGACATCATAAACAACACACACAAAAATTTTTCAGAAGTTTTGGAGCAATATATGAATTACTATGATTTTTCAAATAAAATAGAATTTAAATCATTTTCTGAAAATAGAAAAAGAAAAATCGACACAGTACTCCCGCGCTGACGGATGGCCCGCCGGTGGTTGACCGCCGATTACTCGCCGACGGTGAGGTCTCCGACGACCAGGTTTGTCCCTACAGGCTCATCTCGACACGGCGAGTCGATTGAGGTAGCTAACGGCGCGGCGGGGCGACGGCGGCACCCACGCCGACGGCCATGGCGGCGCGGCGGAGCTCGGGCGCGGCGGCGATGCTTACCGGAGTGGTTTCCGGCGACGGCGAGCACTCGAGCATACGCAGCTCAGGCAAACCCGTCCCCGGTCCCTAGCCAAAGTGGCAACGCTCGCGGCGGAGCGGCATGGCCATGCCGGCGGCGATCTACGGTGACTGGCGGCTATGACACGGGAATGATGAAATTGATAGCGCAGACAGCTGTAGGAGCTCACCACGGTGCTAATGCGCATGTTAATGAAGGCTTGGAGCGGCTGAATCGAGCTGCGAACGGTGGTGGTGATGGCGGCGGCGGCGCTCCGATGGCAAGGACGGCGTCACCGGAGTTCGTGTGCACCATCCAGCCGGCCAAGATGCGCATGAGAGGCAGGACAGCATAGAGAACATGATGAAAGGGTTAAAGAGAATATGTATTCAACCTTGACGATGGTCGACGGCGAAGAAGCTCGTGGCGGCTCGGCGATCGGCCGTGAAGAAGATGATGGCGCTTGGGCAGCTCGGGCGAGGAGAGCAAGCACGAGCTTGCTCAGAATGACCGTAAGGATGTGGCGAAGCTATTGGCAAGAGCAATTGGACTGCGGTGGATCGACGGTGGTGAATTCAAGCGGCGGAGCGAGGTCGTCGGCGGTGGCGGCAGGAAGAAGAAAAGGAGAAACGACGGCGGCCGACCGGTATTTATAGGCCATCGGCAACGCATGGATGGGTGACATGACAATGGCGAAGGTTCAAGTGTCCAGAGCGAGCTGGCGACTGAGATATTCACAGCGGTGGACGGCGACGCGGGTTGAGAAGCCGGCGATGGCGGCCGACGATAGGTTTTGGCGCTGTTCTTGATAATTACAGAATTGCCATTCGTTTGAAATTACAAATTAATCCAAAATTTATATAAGAACTTGAAAATCTCCAAAAATACCATTTGCATTAATTTTCAAGAGCTACACTTTTCCTTTAACTGGCATCCTCAAATTCTATCTGGATTTTGAAATTTGAATTCAAATTCGAAAAGGGGATAAAACTCTAGAAATGAACATTTGAAATTACTTTTGATTTTTCAATAAAACATGAAAATATTCAAAACTATGAAATGCTAAGCTTCTCAAACAAAACATTTTTTATATACAAAATTTTCCAAAATTATGCATAATTTTTGAATTATGGTTTTAAAATCAAAAGGGGACAAATGCTAGAAAGCTGTATTTTCAAATTCATTTCAAATTTCTTTTGGAAACTTGAAAAACTTTATATACCAACTTTGTAGATCTTGTCAAGATCTACAAACTATCTTTTTAGAGTATCTCCAAATTCTTTATAGATTTTGAATTACAGAAAAGGGGATAAAACTAGGTTTTAGAATAAAAGGTTTTTGAAATAGAATTCAAACTCGATTTGGTTTCTAACTTAATTGGTTGGTCATTAGTGATCAAAAACATCATCCAAGGACATTTTTAGGTCATTGACCCAATGACACCCTTTGTTGACCAAATTGACTTTTGAAAAACACTTTATAGCTTTCCAATTTGAATTTTTAAATTTGAATTG
>CM041643.1:27535596-27603779 GCA_023333625.1 Bothriochloa decipiens | reverse complement strand
CCCCCGAGCGAGTTTATGCGGGGGCTGACGAACTTCTACGGCGTCGAGCTCCAACACTTCTCCTCCAACGCCATCTCCAACACCGCCATCTTCGCAGCCGTTTGCGAGGGCTACTTAGGGATGGCGCCACATTGGGAGCTGTGGCTCCATCTCTACAAAGGGGAGTGGTTCGCCTCTCCGATGGGACCAGGCATGAGGTGGATCGTTAGAGCGGGCTGCCTCAACTTTGCGATGAAGATAGGTAAGTTAGAGGTGTCGCGTGAGTACATCCCCACCGGGTTGATGTCGAACCACGCCCGGTGGGATGAGCAATGGTTCGACCTCCACAATGACGGAGGCTACCTCCCGCCGTACACCGGGAGGCTCATCACCGAGCGGCCATTCAACTGGCCGCATGGTGTGACGGAGGATCTTCAATGTCGACTTCGACCCCTTGCCGCCATGATAAGGTCCCTTCAAGAGGCGGGCCTGATGGCGGGTGTGGTGGTCTCGGCCTTCCACAATCGATGGGTGCTCCCCTTGATAGAGCGCCCGCTACGGTTGGATGAGATGCTCCCCGTGGTGGTGCCCGAGGTGCTCGAGAGATGCCGGATGTCCAGCGAGGATATATCCACCACGGAGATCATCACACGGGTGAAGGGGATGGTTGCAAGTTCGTTCAGGGTAGAAGATGTCAACCACCTCCCCATGCAGTCAGAGGAGGGGTACCTCAACCTGGTGAGTGCCTGGACCTATGCTTTTCGCGTTTACGTTTCGTCCCTTTTTTCCTTACTCTTGTCCTTGTGATTGAATGCCTTCGTGTAGGGGGGATTGACTACCGGAGATTGAGGCCCCCATTGAGGAAGGATGCTCCCAATCGTCAGGTAAGACGCTTCGATGCCTAGTAGGAAAAGAGGCACAAGGACGAGGAGAAGAAGAAAAAGATTAAGAAGCTCCGGGAGCACGAAAAGCGTGAGAAGCACTGTGCGCAGCAGAGTCGCGACGGGCTCACGGAGGAGTCTCCCTTAGAGGATGAGGAAGACAAGGATGATGATGATGATGTCGATGTTGAAGGGGTGGCAGGACGTCTCAAGCTCCTTCTGTCTGGTCCCTCCCGTACTGACGGTCTTCCGGTGTAGGAGGATGCGCTGAAGCAGCGCGTCCCTCAGCTGGCGTCATCGGCCTCGGAGTGCATGCAAGGGAAAAGGTCGGCCAACCCCTCGACTAAAGGGGTTCGTCCTCCTCCCGTCGTACTCACGACGGGAGCCCGCCCACTTCGACCCGGGAGACCCGGTCTCGGTCATCGGCACTGGCGGAGCAGAGTCGTGCCTAGGAGACCTCGTCGGAGCAGGGAGGCACGGCGACCCCACCGGCAGCCCCTAGCAGCCCTAGCCCTAGGAAGAGCTCAACTTTGGGTGCGGCCTCAAGGTCTACTGGAGGCTCGAGTGGGACCCAAAAGGCCTCTATCCCCTTCGGGTAAGTGTTGTCGATTTAAATTTCTTCTCGTTGCTTCCCCATTCTGTGGTTCATTAAGTTCTCTGCTAACCTGCTTTTCATCCTTGCCAAAGCACCATATCGACGAGGCGACCCTTGCGCCAACTAAGTGGCTCAGGGTGGACACGACCACAAAGATGAGGGCCTCGGTCACAGGTGTGACGTTGAGGCCCTTGGCACCATGGGAGGCGAAGTGGCTGTCCTTAGCCATTGAGGCTATGGCTCATCGTAGGCTGACAGGTTCTGCTCTTGCTACAGGGTCGAGTGACTCAGGGACCATGACAGGTGGTGACTCTGAGCCGAAGAAGACGTAGGAGGGAAGGAGTGCTCCCTTGATGTTGATGTCCGTGGTCCCCGAGCTTGGCCCGACGCCAGGGAGCGAAACCACGGCGTCGGGAGCTCCTGACCTGGGCCAACTCGAGGTCTCCATTTCCATGCTCGAGGTGGGAGCTTCCGAGGGCCATGAGTTGGGCACAGAGGTAGCCCTAATTGACTTTGAGGGTGAGGAGGCCATCGCCCCTCCCCCCTCAACGGGAGAGCGAAAGCCGTGGCCGACGGGGCTACACAAGCTGGAGGCCCTGCGAAAGCAGGAGCAGGAGGCCTGGTAGGAAAAGGAGCTGCCACGGACACAACAGGAGGAAAAGAATTCATAGGAGCAGCAAGAAGAGGAGGAGCTAACTAGGGGCCGGCCCCAGCATCAGCAGGTGCAGCAGACGCCACCAGGGGACGCGATGCTGCTGGACCTATCGGCGCAGCAGCTGCCCAAGCCATCGGAGGGGGAGGAGACCTTGGGACTCCCAAAACAATGGGTGTCCGTGATCACCCTTGATGAGCTGTTGACGGAGCAAGAAGTGGTGTTGAAAGTGTCAACGGTTCCGCACCCGCTGGGAGCGTAGCTCGAGGAGAAGACCTCGACATCGAACCTGCCGGGAGACATGTCGATGGTGGACCTGCTGGAGCCACAAGACGCGGTGTTGGGGGAAGCGATGACCTCGACCCCTCCACCGCCTCCGGAGGCACCTGAGCCAGCATTAAGCCAGCCACCGCAACTGTCGACCACACAGTTGGAAGAGCCAGTGATTTCTGGTCTACAGGCGGAGCGGCCGGAAGAGATGGTGGCCAAGAGTCCTTCTGCTTTTTGACATCAGAAGGAAGGAGAGGATCCCCTCGCATGCTGGAGTAGTCATCGTGTTGGGGGCTCCTAGGTTGGGAGATACCAGCATCGTGTCAAAGTTCCCTACCCTGACCGAGTTGGCGGAGCGCCATGGCACCCCACACGATATGGCGGATAAGATCGAGTCCTTGGCGCGAACCAAGGTCAAGACGGTCCTCCCACATTGGGGCAAGGAGCGCGTCATGCTCTGGGAGCTCAGTGACTCCAGCGCTCCTGGGATCATGATCGATGACCCGGTGGAGGTCAAGCACTGGAGGACGTGGAGTGGTTCCGGGAGTGGCTCCAGCACTTCCTCAAGCTGGGCGTCGAGCTCGTTGGAGGTCTTGACCAGAGTCTCATGGTAAGTCCTTGTTTAGATCACATATGGTTTTTGGCTTTCTTCGTATGGATTGCCTTAACCCTCAATTTCCTCTTTCCAGGATGTGCGGAGGCGTTCCCACTCCAAGTCGTACTTCCTCCATGAAACGCATAACAGCTGGGAGGAAGTCCTTCGCCAACTCAAGGCTGACCGATCCGCGTAGAGCAAGGTGGCCAAGGTCGAGGTGGAGGTGAAGCAGGCCAAGGATGAGGCCGCCAAGGCCAAGGAGGAGGCCACCTGAGTGAAGGAGGACGCCAAGGTAGCTCTAGGTGAAGCCGCCCAAGTCAAGGAGGAGCTCCAACGAGCCAAGGAGGAGGTCGATGCGGCCAAGGGTGAAGCAGAGAAGGCCAAAAGCAAGGACACTCGTGCCCAAGAGCACGTTGAGCTACTCGCAGAGGAGGCTCGAGGCTCTGTGGAGTGTATCCGCTTGCTCGAGGCTAGTCTGGCTCAAGTCTCCATGGCGTGTGACACCCTCTCCGCCTTGGTCAAGGAGGAGAAGTGTCGAGCCGACAGCCTAGAGGCCAAGCTCGAGGCAATGAAGGCTATCCTTCGAGAGAAGGAGCAAGCCATCATCTTGGTTGGTGGTGCCCTCGAGACCCTCCGGTGCAAAAAGATGGACATGATCCAGGCTTTCAAGGAGGCCTAGCGGGAGCGAGATGAGGTTGAGAGGAGCACGATGCCATGCTGGAGGACCGCAGCGCCCTCAGGACACGCTGTGCCAGTAAGTTCCTTGGTGGGCTGTGACCTTTTTCTTTCTGTATGACTTGTTTAACTCTTGTTTTGTCTTTCAGGCCTTGAGATCGAGTTGCTTTCCACTCAGGTCGCCACCAAGGCACTGCAGGAGAGCCTCATGGTGGAGGGGGCACTTCTCGACAGGTTTTGGGTCGCCATCAATAGGCTCTGCACCTCCTGGGAGGTTGAGCCTATCAAGGAGGCTAGAGAAGATATCTCAGGGGCTGCGCTCGTTGACCGGCTCTACCACCTCGACGCCATCCTTCAGGATCGCGTGCCGGGGGCGCTTCACACCGGCGTGAAGCGGGCACTAGAGGTGGTTTCCTCCAGCTTCATCTTCGACATGGACATCGTCGCCCAAGGCTTCGTCCCCGACATCTTGAAGACCGATGCTGAGAACAAGGAGCGATGCCGAGGGCTGATCCAGGATGTCGAAAGGCTGGGGGAAGCGCTGGAGAAACTGTTCGAGGATGAAGTCCTCCCTAAAGATGAAGGGTACACCATCGAGGAGGGCGGCGATGGAGATGGCAGAGCGGGCCTGTAGGGCAAAACTAGGTGAAGGTGCCTGTGTAAATAAGTTACTTTTTGTAACTTATAATCAGTGTGGCTTCGAGAGCCTTTAAAACATCTATGCATCTATTGTAATGCATTTGGATATTTTAAGTTCGAGCCTTCTCTGTTTTCTTTCACCTAGATTTTCCTTTTTTGACTAAGTGTTCGACGCGTGCTCGCATCCCTTGAGGGGGGAACGAGTGGAGGTACCGTAGCCCTGAGGCATAGGAGAGCTCTCGGCTCAACAGCCCTCGACCCTTAGGGAATTCAAGGCATTTTCTACTTAGTTTTGAAGCGTATTGGGGCGTAGGAAAGAAGAGATGCTCGAGTTTCGATCACCTAACTTTTGATTTTTGACTAAGTGTTCGACGCATGCTCGTGTCCCTCGAGGGGGGAGCGAGTGGGGGTATCGTAGCCCTGAGGCATAGGAGAGCCCCAGGCTTGACAGCCCTCGACCCTTAGGGAGTTCAAGGCGTTTTCTACTTAGTTTTGAAGCAAAAGGAGACGCTCAAATTTTGAAAAATCGTTTGTATTTTTAGGAACTTAGGGGTTCCCCTGTTAGCCCCCGAGGGAGGCTCGACACTAGTGAGACTGGGTTGAGGCTACCTCTTGCATGTACAATAATGAGTTTGAACTTATAATTGAAAGTACTTCTTATATTCTTCATGCGAAAATGTACGAAACATGCGAGAATGTACAAGGGCATTGGCGCCCTAGGGGTAGAAACAACATAGCTGTTCGATGTTCCATGCGTTGGTGAAGGTTTCGCCCTTGTTGTTCACTAGCTTGTACATTCTGGGCTTTAGCACCTCAGCTATGGTGTATGGGCCTTCCCATAGTGGAGTCAGCTTGTGACACACCTTGTTGCTCTATCGTTGACGTAGGACGAGGTCTCCAACTTGGAAGTCCCTTGAGCGCACGTGCTTGTCGTGGTAGCATCGAAGTTTCTGCTGATACCTCACGGAGTGAATCAGTGTCATGTCTCGAGCCTCCTCAAGCTAGTCGACGGTGTTTGCGAGGGCTTCTTTGTTGGTTTGCTCATTATAGACCTTTAGTCGAGGGGAACCATACTCGAGATCAATGGGGAGGATGGCCTCAAACCCATAAACCAAGAAGAATGGTGTGAACCCCGTGGCTTGACTAGGTGTTGTCCTTAAGATCCATAGGTCCGAAGGCAGCTCCGTGGCCCATTTCTTTCTGTGCTTGTTAAAGCAGTTGAAGATTCTTGGCTTGAGGCCCTACAAAATCATGCCATTGGCATGCTCGACCTGGCTGTTAGTTCGAGGATGAGCAACCATGGACTAGTTTACACGAATGTGATGGCGATCGCAGAAATCCAAGAACTTCTTGCTAGTGAACTATGTGCCATTGTCAGTGATGACGATGTTCAGGACCCCGAAGCGATGGATGATGTCAGTGAAGAACTCGACCGCCCGCTCGGAGCAGGTGTTGCCGATAGGTCGGGCCTCGATCCACTTGGTAAACTTGTCGACAGCAACGAGTAGGTGCATGTACCCCTTGGTTGTCTTCTTAAGAGGCCCCACGATGTCAAACCCCCAGACCATGAACGGCCAGGTGATGGGGATCATCTGTAGGGCGTGAGCTAGGAGGTGCGTCCACTTGGCGTAGAATTGACACCCCTTGCACAAGCGTACAATGTTGATGGCGTCAAAAATGGTGGTTGGCCAATAGAAACCCTGTCGAAAGGCGTTGCCGACGAGGGTCCTCAGTGCTGCGTGGTGGCCACAAACCCCCGAGTGCAAGGAGCCTCCTGCCTTCTTCGATAGTGATGCAGTGCTGAAGGATACCTGATGGGCTTCACCTGTAGAGTTCCTTGCCATCACCGTAGATGATGTAGGACTTGGCCCATCGCACGATCTGGTGAGCCTCAGTCCGGTCTTCTGGGAGTTCCCCTCGAATGAGACAGTCGAGGAAAGGGACTCACCAATCCGGATGTGGGCTCGGCGAAGAAGTTGTCCCCTCGATCTCCATGACTTTGGCCCAGGTCAAGGGGACCTCGGTCGAGGCCACGGGGTTGAGTTTCGAGGGTGTGGTGCCAGCCCCCGAGCCCAAGTCTATGGAGGGCTCGAAGAGGTCTCTCGAGAATACATCCAGAGGGACAGTACCTCAAGTTGATGTGATCTTTGCAAGCTCGTCTGTAGCTTTGTTGTAGCGTCGAGCAATATGATTGATCTCAAGGTCG
Source organism: Bothriochloa decipiens (assembly GCA_023333625.1). NCBI lineage: Eukaryota > Viridiplantae > Streptophyta > Magnoliopsida > Poales > Poaceae > Bothriochloa > Bothriochloa decipiens. The sequence goes on along the minus strand of CM041643.1, from coordinate 27,597,287 downwards.
TGGAACTTGTCTTCTAGTTTGCGCACTTCATTGCAGTAGGCTTCCATCTTGGTGTCTTGGCAGCACGAGGCCTTCATCACTTGGTCGACGATGAGTTGCGAGTCACCTCGAATGTCAAGGCATTAGATCCTGAGTTCGAGGGCAATACACAACCTGTTGACAAGAGCCTCATACTCTGCAATGTTATTAGTAGCGGCAAAGTGGATGCAAATGATGTAGCACATGTGAACTCCGAGGAGTGAGATGAAGAGCAAGCCTGCACCTGCTCCTGTCCTCATGAGCGACCCGTTGAAGTACATTGTCCATAGCTCGGCTTGGATTTGAACTGGCGGCAACTGGGTGTCGGTCCACTCAGTGATGAAATCCACCAGCACCTGAGATTTGATGGCCTTCCATGGTGTGTAGGTGATGGTCTCGCCCATGAGCTTGACCAACCACTTAGCAATCCTTCCAGCATCCTCCCAGTTTTGGATGATTTCCCCCAAGAGGAAAGAAGACACCAAGGTAACCGGGTGGCTGAGGAAGTAATGCTGGAGCTTGTGACGTGTAAGGACGATGGCGTAGAGCAGCTTTTGCACCTGTGGGTAGCGGGTCTTGGTTTCTGAAAGCACTTCACTGATGAAGTAAACCGGTCGCTGGGTGGGCAGGGTGTGCCCTTCCTCTTGCCTCTCGACCACTATGGCCGCGCTGACCACCTGAGTGGTCGCAATGACATAGAGGAGGAGAGGCTCAGGGGGTTCAGTTGACATCGCCGATCAAGGAGGGATGAGGATCATGGTGGAGGGACGAGGATCAGGGTGGAGGTTAGCGTTCAGCCTCCGTGGTCCATGCGAAGCGTTCAAATTTTTTCAAGAGGCAATACAGGGGCAGGGCCTTTTCCCCCAAACATAAGATGAAATGGCTGAGAGCTGTGAGGCAGCCCATGACCCTCTGTACGCCCTTGAGATCTCGAATCAGCCCCATTCGTGTGATGGCTATGACCTTCTTGGGGTTGGCCTTGATCCCGCATTGGGAGACGATCTATCCAAGGAGCATGCCCTAAGGCACTCCAAAGACACATTTCTCGGGGTTAAGTTTGATATTCTTGGCTCAAAGGCACCCGAATGCGATTTCAAGGTCATGGATGAAGTTGTTGACTTTTTTGGATTTGACCATGATGTCATCAACATAGGCCTCCACCGTGTTGCCTATGTGTCCGTTGAAGACATGGAGCATGCATCGCTGATACGTCGGCCTGACATTTTGAAGGCCGAATGGCTTGGTGACGTAGCAATACATGCCGAAAGGTGTGATGAAGGAAGTCGCGAGCTGGTCGGACTCGTTCATCTTGATTTGGTGGTAGCTGGAATAAGCAAGAAGGAATGAAATGGTTTCACATCCCGCGGTAGAGTCAACAATTTAATCAATGCGTGGTAAAGGAAATGGAACTTCGGGACATGCTTTGTTTAAGCTAGTATAATCAACACACATCCGCATTTTTCCATTCTTTTTCTTAACTAACACAGGATTAGCTAACCATTCGGGGTGATGAACCTCCTCGATGAATCCAGCCGCCAAAAGCTGGTGTACTTCCTCACCGATGATCCTGCACTTCTCCTCGTCAAAGCGGTGCAGGCGTTGCTTCATCGGTCTGGACCCGACACGGATTTCCAAGGCATGCTCGATGACTTCCCTCGGTGTGCCCGGCATATCTGAAGGACTCCATGCAAACATATTGGCGTTCGCATGGAGAAAGTCGACGAGCATTGCTTCCTATTTGCTCTCGAGGTCGGCACAGATCGTCAGCACCTTCTCACCGGAGCATCTCGGGTCGAGGGGGACTTTCTTGGTGTCTGCGCTGGCTTGAAGCTGCCGGCGTGATGCTTGGGGTCGGGCAGCTCGTCGGCGAGGTGCTCGAGGGTCGAGGCTATCATCGCATTTTGCTCAACGGCCTCTCCATACTCGACGCATTCGACATCACAGTCGTACGCATGCTCGTAGGAGGAGCCGATGGTGATGATGCCTTTGGGTCCTGGCATCTTGAGCTTGAGGTAGGTGTAGTTTGGGATCGCCATGAATTGTGCGTAGCCCGGTCGGCCGATGATGGCATGATAAATTTCATGAAACCTGACCACCTTGAAGGTAAGGGTCTCTTTCCTGAAGTTGGCGGGGGTGCCAAAGCAGATGGGAAGGTCAATGCAGCCAACGGGAAGAGCCTTTTTCCCTGGTATGACACCATGGAAGCCCCCTGCACTAGGTTGGAGTTGGCACCTCTTGACCCCTAGGAGGTCGAGGGTATCAAGGTAGATGATGTTCAGGCTGCTGCCGCCATCCATGAGGACCTTTGAGAGGTTGGTGTTGGTGATGATCAGGTCGACGACGAGCGGATAGGCCTCGGGGTTGGGGACATGATCCAGATGGTCATCGTGGTCGAACGTGATGGGTGCATCGGACCAGTCGAGGTAGTGGGGTGTCGTGACTCAAACGGAGAAGACCTCTTGATGCTCCCTCTTGCGCTATCGAGGCGTGAGCTGGGTCAAGGGGCCTCTGTAGATCATGTAGCAGTCATAGACTTCGGGGAATTTTCCGTATTCCCCGTTGTCTCCCTCATTGCCGCCCTGGTCTTTCTTATCGTCACCCTTCTTGATGCCTAGTTGCCCAAAGTGCTTTTGAAGCATGCGATAGTCCTTGAGCTTGTGTTTCGCCCCATCCTTGTGATAAGGGCAGGGCTCCCAGAGCATCTTGTCGAAGATGGCCCCCTCGGGGGGCCCCGAGGTTTTTTGCGCTCTGGTGCTGCGACGAGGTCGTCGTCTGCAACCTCATGCTTGCCTTGCTGATTCTTCTTCTTCTTCTTTGAACCTCTGCTTGAGCCCCCAGTGTCGGTTGCTGGTGCCTTTCCCTTGTCCTTTTCGTCGCTGAAGAAGGCTCCAACCACCTCCTTGCCAGCCGCATAGTTGGCGACCACATCCATGAGCTCGTCAACGGTGTTGGGGCGGTTACGCCCTAACTCATGGACTAGGTCCTTGCAGGTTGTACCCACAACAAACACTAGAATGATGTCAAGATTAGAGATGTGGGGGAGTTTGGTTCGGAGCTTGGAGAAACATCGAGCGAAGTCATGAAGAGACTCCCCTAGTTTCTGCTTGCAGTTGCATAGTTCCCAGGAGTTTCCAGGACGCACGTAGGTACCCTTAAAGTTCCCCTCGAAGATCTGGACCAGGTCGACCCAGTCGTGAATCTGGTTAGGGGGAAGCTCCTCTAGCCACCTATGCGCGGTGTCGAATAGGAACAGGGGAAGGTGACGTATGATCACGCAATCATCACGTGCTCCGCCCGCCTGACAAGCCAGTCAAAAATCGGCCAGCCAGAGCTCGTGTTTGGTTTCACCGTTGCATTTGGCGACGCTTGTGGGGGGTCGACACTTGTCGGGCAGCTGGGCATTGTGAATTGTCCTGCTGAAGACTCCGGGGCCTGTCGGTCTTCATCGCTGTCATAACGGCCCCCACGATGGGCACTGTACCCTCGATCCTCGGCGTCCCCGTGTTTGCGCTTGCGGTTCTCGATGATATCAGGCGTGCGTCACGTAGGGTGGGGCTGTCAATGATATGATCTTGGGCTGGTGTCTTCTTTGCTCGGGGGCTGCCTCTTGATCGATCAAACCCTCCCTCTTGGGCCAGGAGGGCTTGGCCTGTGGTTCTGAAGCTGCCCCTCGACACCTCGAGGCTGAGCTCTCAGCTTGTTGAACAGCAGCAACTTGGAGGAGACTCCCGATCTCGTGTTGTATCCGTCAAGCTTGCGAGTTGGATGGTGTGGGCATATTGTGAAGAAGCATAGCTACCGTGATAATGTTCTAGCTTGCTCAAGGGTAACGGTTGATGGGATGTTCGGGTGCCCTGCCCTCATTGATCTGCCGATTGACCTCTCTAGCCCTGGCTCAGGCTCTACCGCTGGGTGGTGGTCGCTCCTGCTCGAGGGTTCGCTCGAGCTGGCGCAGTCATTCCTGGTCATCAGCGAGTTTAGCCTACAACTCTCGAATTTGTGTCAGCTGTGCGTCCTGCTCATTAGGATGGGGGCACGCCTCTCAGGGTGTGACTAGTTGTCGATCCTCTGCTCTAGGGAGAGCCCCTCCCGCTGCAGTGACAGCCGCATCGGCCATCGGATCGATAGTGTCCTGATTGGAGGCGACGTCACCGTCAATGTGGAGACACTCGCGGGTAGGGTCCCAATGGTCAGAGCCAGAGTCGAGGTTGCCTTAGTAGAAGACGGGGATTTGTCCCCGTGCCTCCTCCTGCAGCTGCTGTCGGAGTGTGCCGACGGTGTACCTCCGGGGGCCGGGCGCTCTCACGAAGCCCAAGTCCACGGAGGTCGGCACGACCGTGCCCACGTCCATTATTGCACGAAGGAGGGTTCCTGGGCGGTCCTCTATCATACTCATATCAGAGTGGGTCGTGGTCAAGAACGTCCTTGTGGCATTATTGAGACTGAATGGGAACCATCGACAACGCTCAAACAGCTCATGCGGAAGTAGGCTCGATGGAGTTGGGGTCGCATGTATCAGGGGGGTTCTACTGGGCTCCCTCGATGAGTGCATTACGAAGGTGAAGTTAGGGTTGTCATGGAGCCCTGCTGGTCCATCCTCTACTCCTAAACTCAGGTTAGATAATCCCCCAACAAGGGGCTCCTCATCACCGGTCAGGAGCGAGGGGAATGTGGCGGGCACCATCCTTGACTCAGGTTGATGGCAATGACAGCGTCGATCACGCCTCCTTCTGGTTGCGGCAGCATGGTGGCGAGACCAACGAGTGGCCCCTCCTGAGCGTGGGGGCACACTACGACCTCCGCTGGGGTCACTGATTGAGAGCAGGGTCATGTCATAGCCCTGACCGAGGGACATGAACTCAGGCTCCCGAACCAGATCACCATAGCACACGGAAGTGGTAAAACAGAGTTGCTCATCCAGAAAAGATGGCAGGAAATCATTGGTAACACACAGCTCCCCTACCTGGCGCACCAACTGTCGGTGTTTCAACCCCGAGGGCCAATACCAATGAGTAAATTTTGTAATTGCGTGCTCCCTAATCTGGTGGGTGATGCAAGAAGGACACAGCGATTTATCCTGGTTCAGGCAAAGAAGGCCCTATGTCCAGCGGGGGGGATAGTTCATGTTATCTTGCACCGAAGTGCTAGTACAGGGGTGAATACAAGTGGATGTGAGAAGTGTGAGCTTGAGCTCGAGCATTTCGGGCGCTTAGCTCTCTACTTCACACTATCTCATGGTGTTGTTCTGTGATCTAAAGCCTTAGCGTATGATGCTCTGGATCTCTCTTTAGCTAAAGTCCTGGCACCCTCTTTTATAGGCGAAGGAGGGGCACAGGAGTACATGTTTTTAGGGCTCGCGTGGTTGATGACATATGACGTTGATGTCGATCATGTCATTGCTGCTGTAGAGGTGTACGTCGGCATGGGAGGTCCTGCAGCCATCACGTCGGAAGTTGTTGAAGTGTTGACCGGAGTTGTTGAAGTCCTGCTCGAGGGTCAGCATGACGGAGCCGAGGGGTGATGGTTGAGGCCTTAGGTTGAGTCGAGGGGGTCAAGTCGAGGTTGTCGAGGCCCATCGGATAAGTCTGAATCCTGAGAAATGCGGGGAATGTGCTGACTTACGCGTCTCGAGGGGGTGCTCGGTATGGCGTAACAGTGAGGTACGATTCGCTAAATTCTGGGGTATGGGCAGTAAAAGCAGGATTCAACTACCATACTCACAATTGTTACTGTAACTGTGACCATACGATTAGGCGGGAGCAGGTAAAATGCATTGAATGCGCTTGGATTTGTATGGAGAGTAGGTAGCTGAGGGGTATACTGTGCTCGAGGGCTACCTATTTGCACGGTCGAAGTTCCATCCTTGAGGATGGGCTCGTTCGCTCGGGCCAAGTTCTGTCCTCGAGGGTTAGCTCATTCGCTGGCAAAGTTCCGTCTTCGAGGCCGGCCCGTTTGCTTGGGCGAAGTTCTGTCCTCGAGGGGTCGCCCGAATCGTACCCTCGAGCGTACAGTCTCGGTCCGCTTTTACTGCCTAGTTACGGAGCAGTGTTTGATAATCCCTAAGTAGGCCGTTTCATAGCTTGAGTACATACCACAATCTTAGGTCTAGTACATGACGTGAATAGAGACTTTCTCATGATGGGTCAGTCCAGCCTACATGTCCCACATGTTCCCACATTATTAGTTTGATATCTCCATGTCCATGACTTGTGAAACATAGCCATCAACTAATACATGTGCTGGTCTAATATTCAAGTGTGTTCTCACAAGAATGCCGACCAGGGACAACTTTAGAATAACCATGCAAGTAAAGAGTTCCACAAAACAATTCACATAATTGCTAATCAATACAAGTTGTCTTTAATGGATATTCCATGAACACTTTATTAATCATGGATAAAATTAGAATATCTGCATCTACATGATTAGCTATAGGGCATATTCCCAACAGTCTCCCACTTGCACTAGAGTTAATCTCTTAGATGTCTAATCCCCATAGACCTCATGTGCGCCTCATGCTTAGGCTATGGAAGAGCCTTTGTCAAAGGATCTGCTATATTCAAATCTATATGTATTTTGCACAATTTGATTTCTTCTCGTTTCACAAACTCTCGACTGAGATGAAACTTTCAGAGTACATGTTTGTTCTTCTGGTGATCCCTAGGCTGCTTAGCCTGTGCAATCGCCCCATTGTTATCATAATGTAAATTCAATGGGCCCGATGCATTCAGAAACACACCAAGCTCAATGAGGAACCTCCTCAACCAAACGCCTTCCTTTGCAGCGCCACAAGCTGCAATGTACTCAGCTTCTGCTGTAGAATCAAACACTGTCTCCTGCTTGGAACTTTTCTAGCTAACTGCACCACCATTTATTGTGAACACAAAACCTAATTGAGATAGTGAATCATCCCCATCGGTTTGGAAGCTAGCATCGGTGTAACCGTTTACAACGAGCTCCTCCTCACCTCCATAGATTAGGAACACATCCTTAGTCCTTTGTAAGTACTTTAGGATGTTCTTAACAAGCGTCCAGTGAGGTTCACCTGGATTAGCTTGGTACCTGCTTGCAACACTTAGAGCATATAAGACATCTGGGCGAGTACATATCATGGCATACATGATGGAACCAATGGCCGAAGCATATGGAACCTTACTCATGCGGTTGCACTCTTCATCTGATGAAGGACACTGCTTGTCACTAAAGTGCATACCATGTGACATAGGCAAGAACCCTTTCTTGGACTGTTCCATGTTGTACCATTTCAACACCTTGTCAATGTACGTGTCTTGGCTTAATCCTATTAGCCTTCTCGACCTATCTCTATAGATCTTAATTCCCAAGATGTATGCTGCTTCACCTACATCCTTCATAGAAAAACTATTATTCAGTGAAGTCTTTATAGATTGCAACATAGGAATATCATTCCCAATCAATAGTATGTTATCCACATACAAGATCAAAAATACAATAGCGCTCCCACTTACCTTCTGGTAAACACAATGTTCTTCTTTATTCTGACGGAAGCCAAACCCTTTGACTACCTCATCAAAATGAATATTCCAACTCCAAGATGCTTGCTTTAACCCATAAATAGATTTCTTAAGCTTGCATATCTTTCCAGTATTATTAGGATCAACAAAACCTTCAGGCTGTATCATATACACGTCCTCTTCTAAATACCCATTTAGAAAGGTTGTTTTAATATCCATCTGCCATATCTCATAATTGAAATATGCAGCAATTGTTAGAATGATCCGAATAGATTTAAGCATCATTACCAGTGAGAATGTCTCATTGTAGTCAATTCCTTGAACTTGCCGAAAACCTTTTGCGACAAGTCGAGCTTTATAGACTTGAATATTTCCGTCCATGTCCTTCTTCTTCTTAAAGATCCATTTGCTCTCTATGGGTCTAACCCCATCAGGTGGGTCAACCAAGTTCCAAACTTGATTGTCTCCCATGGAATCTATCTCGGATCTCATGGCACTTTGCCATTTCTTGGAATCTAGATCGATCATAGCTTTCGCATAATCCGTAGGTTCATCATCGTCTAACAATAACAAATCCCCACGCAATGCGTGAAGTCTTGCTAATCTTCGTGGTTGTGGTGGTGTCTCCACTACCACGGGTTTCTCAACTTGCTCTGCTACATTAGCATCACTTGTAGGGTCAGTCCCTACTGGCTCATCTTGAACTTCTTCAAGATACACCTTTTGTCCATTATTTTCTCTTTTGAGAAACTCTTTCTCTAGGAAAACACCATTTCGAGTAACAAACACTTTGCCCTGTGACTAGTTATAGACATAATACCCTAAAGTTTCCATCGGATATCCCACAAAAAAGCAGTTGTCCGATTTGGGTGTTAGTTTATCTGATATAAGTCATTTGACATAAACTTCACAACCCCAAATTTTCAGAAAATACAAAATGGGACTCTTACCAGTCCACATCTCATATGGTGTCTTAACTACAGACTTAGATGGTACCCTATTCAATGTGAAAGTGGCTATTTCTAGAGCATATCCCCAAAACAATAAAGGTAGGTCTGATTGGCTCATCATAGACCGAACCATGTCCAAGGTCCGATTACATCACTCAGACATGCTATTTCTCTGAAGCGTTTCGAGTGGCGTAAGCTGTGGAACAATTCCACAACTCTTAAGATGATTGCTAAACTCATGACTTAGATATTTGCCTCCATGATCAGATCGCAAGGCCTTGATCTTCTTGCCACATTGATTCTCTACTTCATTATAAAATTCTTTAAACTTTTCAAATGTTTTAGACTTATGCTTCATTAGGTAGACATATCCATATCTACTAAAGTCATAGTAAAAGTTATGAAGTATTAAAATTCACCTATAGCTGTCATGCTCATTGATCCACATACATCAGTATGTACAAGTTCCAACAAGTCAGACGCCCTCTCAAGAACTCATTTGAATGGCGCCTTGGTCATCTTGCCTAGCATGCAAGCCTCACATGTCTCGTATGATTCAAAATCAAATGAAGTTAGAAGACCATCATCATGGAGCATCTTCATACGATTCTCACTTATATGACCCAAGTGACAATGCCACATATAGGTAGGACTTAACTCATTAAGCCGAGGCAGTTTAGCACTAACATTACAGACAGGTGCATCATTAAGATTTAAAATAAATAACCCATTCACAATGGATACAAAAGCCACAAACACATCATTCTTTGAGATCACACAACCATTGTCTTTACTCGCAAATGAATAACCATCCTTCATCAAACATGAAGGTGACATAATGTTTTGACTTAAACTAGGAACAAAATAACAATTATTCAATTCTAAAATAAATCCTGACGGCAAGGGAAGTTGCATCGTCCAGATGTTCAATGCAGCAACTCTTGCATTATTGCGCATGCGGAAATCAACTTCTCCTTTGTCCATGCTTCTACTTCTTATCATTCCCTGCATCGTACTGCAAATATGAGCAACCGATCCAATATCAAATACCCAAGAATTGATATAAGAGTTAGCGAGGAAAATGTCTGTAACATTAACAACAAGTGTATGAGCGGGAGTACCTTTACAACTGCCATCCTTCTTCAAGGACAACAAGTACACCTTGCAGTTCCTCTTCCAGTGACCTATTCCCTTACAATGAAAGCATTCATCATTCTTTGCAGGTGGTTCATCCTTGGAAGACGATTGGTTTGTCTTAGAGATCTTATCTTTAGCCTTGCCCTTCTTCTTCCAATTGCTCTTCCTTCTCTTAAAGTTAGGCCTATTTTGAATTGCCAACACTTGGCCACCTCCAGCTTTCTTGATGTCAGCCTCTGCTATTTTTAGCATGCCACATAGTTCATTCAGGCCCTTCTTCGCCCCATGCATATGGTAATTCGAGATGAATTTTCCATAACTGGGTGGAAGAGACGAAAGAATGAAATCAGTTGCCAACTCTTGGCCAATTGAGAAGCTTAGCTTCTCCAACCTCTGAGTGTAACCAACCATCTTGATTACATGTGGACCAACAGCTACGCCCTCTGCTGGCTTGGTTTCTGCAAGCACCTTAGAGACATTGAACCTTTCAGTCCGCGCTTGAGTTTGGAACAAATCTTCAAGCGCCACGATCATATCGGTCGCTGAATGATTGTTGTTGAACTGCATCTGCAGATCAGGTTCCATACAAGCAAGCATGAGTGAACTCACTTCGAGATTTACATCACATGCTTCCTTGTAAGCATTTTTCGCAGCAGCAGGAGCACTCTCAGGCTCATATGGTAATGGGGTGTCTAGCCCTGAGAACAATTCTCAGGTTATGGATCCAATCCACGTAATTTGTTCTATTCAACTTATCTTTCTTAAGAATTGTACGCAAAGAATGACCTTGATACTTATCTTTCTCTGGTTGATTGCAAGCGGCCATCTACAACAAAAGTAACACAAAATACTAAGATAATGCATCCATGAAAGTGTAAATGATTGTTGTCGAACTGAATCTGCAGATCAGGTTCCATACAACTAAGCATGAGGCAACTCACTTCGAGATTCGCATCACATGCTTTCTTATAAGCGTTTTTCTTAGCAGCAGGAGCACTCTCCTCAGGCTCATCTGGTAATGGGGTGCCTAGAATATCTTCCTTTTTCTCAGCCCTAAGAACAATTCTCAAGTTGCAGATCCAATCCACGCAATTTGTTCCATTCAATTTATCTTTCTCAAGAATAGTATGCAAAGAAAATGGTTGATTGCGAGCGACCATCTACAACAAAAGTAACGCAAAATACTAAGACAATGTATCCATGAAAGAGTAACTTATATCAAAATAAAATCTGCTACCACTAAAATCAATATCCCTCAATTGATGCTTAGTGATTCAAGACCCACAACTAACAAGTCAACTAGTGAGCTTTAGCATCACCTCTAGAAGACATGGTAGATCGATAATCAACACTTTGCTAATCATATCACATATGACTCTTGTTGTTGGGCAGCATCTCTATGCTACGCTCAACCTTCCCATGCTCCAAGGTCCCTAACCGTTAGGATGACCTTGTTTAAGTAACCAAACCTTCTTGCAGTAAGCATCCGATACGAACCTGCCTAGTCGAGGAAAACCAGTGACACCCTAATTTCATAGAGCCACCACCGATTGTACAAGACTTATGACAGTGCAAGGTTTGGGGAAGCATTTAACTTAACATTGCTGAGGGATCGTTCTACTTCACTACCACACTCATGTAGACAAAAACATAATCGCATGTGAAAGTAGAACATAGTAAGAACGGCATAACACAGACATGATTTGGTATAGCCCATTATTCCTTTGGGGACCTCCATATCCATCTATCTGTGCATCATGGTGATCTCCATCTCCATGATTCGAGTATGCCATCCTTCAGTGATGATTCTGCCAAGACTAGCTACTACTAGCGCAAGTAAAATGAAATTACATAGTCGTGGATAGATCATCACAGATCGGCACACAGGCCATTACATTAATTTTGACAATATGTATGTGGCTCCTGCCCATATTGTCCTCATGACATGCAAGCCATGAATTAAATACATACATGCATCACATACACATAAGGGCTATACCAGTCATCAATACTTGCAAATCAGAGTTGTCTGAATCCAACGTCTAATCTTGCAACGCAAAAAACTCTATTTTCCAAGCCTTATTTCGCAATTCTAATTTTGCCGAATGCGGCGAAGCGGCAGAGAACCAGATGTAAAATTTCATCTACCACCACCGCGCATCATATGCGCTTGGCACTTGACCTAGGGTTCAATCGATCAATCCGATTGATCTCTAAATCACCATGACTGGATTTACATGAATCACTTAACTCGTTTGGCGGAATTCCAACTGGTACGAGTAGATCGTTTCAAGACCAAAATAGCAAGATGACGAACCAAGGTTAGAGACCCATCTACAACCACGTATATCACCATATGCATAAAACCGAACCTACAATGAGGCAGTAACGGCTCTGATACCACTGAAGGTTTATGAGGGTGCTATAGTAGACAGAAAACAAAACTTTTTGACCTCATAAACTAGGATCTACTGCTAGTTACAGGTTATGGGATTACCACTAAACATGTAGGTGCAATGAAAGACGACTCGATGTAGTCGTACATGTGACAGTAGGCAGTGCAGTTGCATGGTCATCCATCGCATCAATCCCCTCATGTGGTTCGTCCCAGTGCTCCAGATGCAGCACCTCTGAGGAATCCCACACATGTAGGGAAGAAGCGATGCCCCTCCGGAGTGCTAGGTCTGTGAGGAGCAGAAGGTGCGGCGTGGGGAGGGCGACAGCGGATGTCAAAATCGTCTATCCCCCTGACCGTGCCCCTATCCCTTGCTTATATAGGCGTCCCCAATAAGCTCATGAGTTAGAGGCCCATTAGTAACCCTAAGCCTTGTCTAATTCAGGTCCAACCCAAATTAGGCTTCCAGCCCCTTAAGCGTGTGACCCTATGGGTTCACATACACATTGACACGGGCCGAGTACTCCTACTTGCCCAATAGTTGACAGCGGCCTCTTGCAAGGTGTGACAACTCCTATGCATATGCAAAGATCATATCAGACGAACCACTACGACCACATACAAGTTATTCCCTTTGCCACTTGATATATGGTTCAACTCGTGGGTTAACACTTAACCCAAGCATGACCATGCATTTGTTGATCCAATCACTTGAGTGATCCAGTGATATCTCTCTCACGTAGAGAGGGGCAAATTCCATCTTGATTGTCTATGTCTCATAGCATGCTTCCCGACCACCCGAAGACCACATTTATAACTACCCAGTTATGGAGCAGCGTTTGATAGTCCCTAAGTAGGCCGTTTCACATCTTGAGTACATACCACAATCTTAGGTCTAAGGACATAATGTACATGACGTGAATAGAGACTTTCTCATGTCGGGTTAGTCCAGCCTACATGTCTCACATGTAGCCACATTATTAGTTTGATATCTCCATGTCCATGACTTGTGAAACATAGCCATCAACTAATACATGTGCTGGTCTAATTTCAAGTGTGTTCTCACAAGAACGTTGACCAAGGAAAACTTTAGAATAACCATGCAAGTAAAGAGTTCCACAAAACAATTCACATAATTGCTAACCAATACAAGTTGTCTTTAATGGATATTCCATGAACACTTTATTAATCATGGATACAATCAGAATATCATCATCTACATGATTAACTCTAGGGCATATTCCCAACAAGCACCCCTCACACGAGTGGACGAGGTTGATGGCGTCGAAGACGGCGGTCGGCCAGTAGAAACCTTGCCGGAAGGCATTGCCGACGAGGGTCCTTGGCACGGCGTGATGGCCGCAAGCCCCCGAGTGAATGTCCTTGAGGTGCTTCCTGCCTTCCTCATTGCTGATACAACGCTAGAGGATCCCATTCGGGCTTCGTCGGTAGAGTTCTTTGTCATCGCCGAAGATGATATAGGTCTTGGCCCATCGAGCTATCCGTTGAGCCTCGGTTTGGTCTTCTAGGAGCTCCCCTCAAATAAGGAAGTCGAGGAAGGGAATGCGCCAGTCCAGTGGTGGGCCTGCCGGTGGCGCATAGGTGATAGTCTCACCCCTGAGCTCGACTGACCACTTAGCAATTCTTCCTGCGGCCTCATGGTCTTGGATGATCTCCCCTAGGGGAAAGGATGAAACCGCGGTGACCGGATGGCTGAGGAAATAGTGCTGGAGCTTACGGCGCGTGAGCACGATGGCGTAGAGCAGCTTCTGGATTTGCGGGTAGCGGACCTTCGTTTCTGAGAGTACCTCGCTGATGAAGTAAAATGGCTGTTGGATGGGCAGTGCGTGCCTTTCCTCCTGCCTCTCGACTACTATTACCATGCTAACCACCTGGGTGGTTGCGGCGACATAGAGGAGGAGAGGCTCAGCTGAATTGGCAGGCACAAGAATTGAAGGAGAGATCAACATACTTTTGAGTTTACTTAGGGCCTCCTCGGCCTTGGGGGTCCATGCGAAGTGCTCGGATTTCTTAAGAAGATGATACAGCAGCAGGGCCTTCTCTTCCAAGCGTGAGATGAAGCAACTGAGGGCCGTGAGGCAGCCGTGACTTTCTGTACACCCTTCAGGTCTCGAGTTGGCCCCATCTTGGTGATCATCGTGACCTTCTCAGGGTTGGCCTTGATTCCATGCTGAGAGATGATGTATCCTAAGAGCATGCCTCGAGGCACGCCAAAGACACATTTCTCAGGGTTAAACTTGAAGTTTTTGGCTCGAAGGCACTTGAACATGATCTTGAGGTCCTCGATGAGGTTGTCGACCTTTTTTGACTTGACTACAATGTTGTTGATGTAGGCCTCGACTGTGTTCCCTATGTGCTCACCAAAGACATGAGGCATGCATCACTGGTATGTTGCCCCAGCATTTCGAAGGTCGAAAGGCATGGTAACATAGCAGTACATACCAAAAGGGGTGATAAAGGAGGTCATGAGCTGGTCGGACTCCTTCATCTTGATTTGATGGTAACCAGAATAAGCATCAAGGAAATGGAACTTTAGGACATGCTTTATTTGAACTAGTATAATCAACACACATCCTCATTTTTCCATTCTTTTTCTTAACTAATACAGGTTAGCGAACCACTCAGGATGATGAACCTGGCTACCAAAAGCTTGTGCACCTCCTCACCGATGATCCTGCGCTTCTCTTTGTCGAAGCGTCATAGGCGTTGCTTCACCGGTCTGGACCCGGCCCGGATCTCCAAGGCATGCTCGGCAACTTCCCTTGGTATGCCTAGCATGTCCAAGGGAGCAAACATGTCAGTGTTCATACGAAGAAAGTCGACGAGCACTGCTTCCTATTTGCTGTCGAGGGTGGCCCTGATCGTCAGCGCCTTCTCGCCAGAGCCGCTCGGGTCGAGGGGGATCTTCTTGGTGTCTTCTACGGGCTCAAAGTTGCCCGCGTGGCGCTTGGGCTCGAGGGCCTCATCAGCGTGGCCCTTGAGGGTCAAGGCCAGCCTGGTGGTCTCCTTGATGGCCTCTCTATTCTCGAAGCACTCGACATTGTAGTCGTATGCGTGCTCGTAGGAGGAGCCAATGGTGATGACGCCCTTGGGTCTCGGCATCTTGAGCTTGAGATAAGTGTAGTTGGGGATCGCCATGAACTGAGCGTATCTGGGTCGATGGATGATGGTGTGGTACGTGCCATGAAAGCCAACCACCTCGAAGGTGAGGATATCATTTCTAAAGTTCGTGGGGGTGCCAAAGTAGATGGGGAGGTCGATGCGGCCAATGGGCAGGGCCTTCTTCCCTGGCACAACTCCATGGAAACCCCTGGTGCTAGGCCACAGCTGCGATCTCGTGACCCCCAGGAGGTTGAGGGTCTTGAGGTAGGATGTTGAGGCTGCTGCCCTGTCCATGAGAACCTTGGAGAGGTGGGTGTTGATGATGATCAGGTCGACGATGAGTAGGTAGGCTCCTGGGTTGACGACATGATCCGAATGGTCATCATGGTCGAACGTGATGGGAGCATCAGATTAGTCGAGGTATTAGGGTGTAGCGACTCAGATGGAGAAGACCTCTCGACGTTCTCTCTTGCCCTGTCAAGGCATGAGCTGGGTCGAGGGGTCTCCATAGATCATGTAGCAGTCAAAGATCTCAGGGAACTTGTCGTCCTCCTAGTCGCCACCCTTGTCACCGCCCTTGTCCTTCTTCTGGTCATCATTTTCAATGCCTAGACTCTTGTAGTAGTTTCTGAGCATGCAGCAGTCCTCGAGGTTGTGATTAGCCCCTCCCTTGTGGTAAGGGCAAGGCTCCTTCAGCATCTTGTCGAAGACGGGACCTCGAGGCTTCTTGCACTCGACCGCGGTGACAAGATCGTGCCCTTCTTGGGGTCCTTGCTCGTGCCCTCGGTGTCGGCCGCCTGCGCCTTCCCTTTGTCCTTCTCGTTGCTGAAGAAGGCTCCAACCGCTTCCTTGCTGGCCTCGTAGTTGGCAACTACGTCCATCAGCTCATTGACGGTCTTGGGGAGGTTGCGTCCCAGCTCCTGTACCAACTCCTTGTAGGTGGTACCTGAGACGAACGCCAGGATGACATCGTGGTCGGGGATGTGTGGGAGCTCGGTGCGTTGCTTGGAGAAGCATCAGGCGAAATCGCATAGGGACTCCCCGGGCTGCTACTTGTAGTTGTGGAGGTCCCAAGAATTGCCGGGGTGCACGTAGGTCCCTTTGAAGTTTTCCTTGAAGACCCACACCAGGTCAGCCTAGTTGCGAATCTGATCAGGAGGGAGCTCCTCAAGCCACCTTCGAGCTGTGTCAGAAAGAAATAGGGGGAGTTGGCGGATGATGGTGACGTCATCGCGTGCCTCACCCCGCTGGCAGGCTAGCCAAAATTGGCCAAATAGAGCTCGGGCTTGGTCTCCCTGTTGTACTTGATGACACTCGTAGGGGGTCGGAAGGGGTTCGACAGCGGCGTGCTACGGATCGCCCTGCTCAAGACTCGAGGGCCTGGTGGCTCGGGGGCCCGATGGTCCTCGTCGCTGTCATAGTGTCCCCCTTGATGGGCACTGTAGCCTCGATCTTCAGCATCCCCGCTCTTGCGCTGTCGGTTCTTGATGATGTCGTAGCATGCGTCTTGGGCTTTGCGGTTATCGATGATGCGGTCCCAGATGGGGATTGCCTTCTTTGCTCGGGCGCCGCTTCCTGATGAACCGAGGTCTCCCTCTCATCACGGGGGAGTTTAGCAGGTTTCTCTGAGGCCACCCCTCAACATCTCGAGGCCAAGCTCTCGGCCTGCTGTGCGGCCGCAACCTTGAGGAGTCCCTCGACCTCGTTCTATATCCACCGAGCCTGAGGGTTCGACGGTGCAGGCATGTTACGAAGAAGCATTGCGGCCGTGATGATGTTCTGACTGGCTCAGGGGAAATGGTTGATGACAGGGTGCTCGAGTCCCCCATCTTCAATGATCTATCGGTTGACCTCTCAGGCTCTAGATCGGGCCCTTCCGCCGGGCTGGGGTCGGTGCTCCTGCTCGAGGGTCCGCTCGAGCGAACGCAGGCGCTCCCAATGAGGGTGCTAGACCTGCACGAGCTGAGCATCTTGGTTGTCCAGATGAGGGTGCTCGTCATGGGGCGTAGCTGGTGGCTGCTCCTCTGGGTCCGCCATGACATGGGCCCTTCCTGCTACGGCTGCGGCTGCTGCCATGGCCGTCGGGTCGATGGTGTCATTGCTCGATGCGACTCCACCCTTGATGTGAAAACAATCACGGGTGGGGTCATAGTGCTCGAAGTTAGAGTCGGGGCTGCCGAAGTAGAAGATGGGGAACTGCCCGCGCCGCTCCTCCTCCAGCTGACGTCGCATCATGCAGAGGGTGTACTGCCCTAGGCTGGGTGCTCGCAAGAAACCAAGATCCTCGGAGTCTGGCAGGACGGCTACCAGGTCCATGGTAGCACGCAAGAGAGCCCCTAGGTGGTCCTCATGCGCGCTCGCATTGGAGCACATTGTAGTGGATTTCATCCTAGCGGCGTTGTCCAGACTAAATGGGAACTGACAGTGGGTCTCGAACATCCCGTGCTGCAACAAGTTGGGCGGTGATGGTGCCGAGCATGCCAAAGCAGCCTCACTGGGCTCCCTTGATGAACGCATTACGAAGGTGAAGTCTAGGTCTCCATAGAGCCTTGCCAGCTCGTCCTCCACTCCTGGACACCGGTCAGATTGGTCCCCAACCAGGGGCCCCTTGTCGCCTACCAGAAGCGGGGGAAACACGGTGGGTGGCAACCCAGACGCAGGTCGATGGTGATGGTGGCGCAGATCATGCCTCCTCCTGGACGCGGAGGCATGGTGGCGAGATCGGCTTGCAGCCCCTCCTAAGCATGGGGGCTCACTGCAGCCTCCGCTCCGATCTTCGACCGAGAGCAGAGTCATGTCGTAGCCGTGGCCAAGGGACATGAACTCCAGGCTCCCAAACTAGATCACCGTAGCCTGTGGAAGCAGGGAAGCTGAGTCTGCCATCCGAAAAAATAGTGGGAAATTGTTAGTGACACGCAGTCCCCCTACCTAGCGCGCCAACTGTCAGTGTTTTGACCCCGGGGTCCCAGCACCAATGAGTAAATATGTGCTACGTGCTCCCTAATCTGGATGTTGATGTAAGAAGAACACAAGGTTTATCCTGGTTCAGGCAAAAGAAGGCCCTACGTCCAGCGGGGGGAGTTTGTATTATCTTGCACCGAAGTGCTTGTATAGGGGTGAATACAAGCGTGCGAGTGAGTGAGCTAGGACTTGAGCATTTCAGGCTCTGGTCGCTCTCTATGCCTTATGTTTCTTTGTTGAGTTCCGTTGCCTTTTTTCTAGACTAGGGCCTAGCGACGTGTTTGGAGATGACGTGGCCATCCTTCTCGTGCGTTAGTTGACGCAGCTGATGGTCGGTGATAGATGGATGTCCAAGCACAGTCGTGCAGATCCCTGTAGCCATCGCATTGGGAGTTGTTGGAGTGTTGACCACGATGACGAAGTCCACCTCGAGAGGTGGTCGAGGGGGGTCGAGGCCCGAATGGATAAGGCCGAGCCCTGGGAAATGCGGTATGGATACTAGCAAATGTCCCTCGAGGAGTCTCCTAATATTGGTAAATGTGCCTCGAGGGAGTGCCGAATGGGGCACAGTGCATGGCATGGAGTCACAGTGTGGTACGACCCGCCAGATTCCCGGGTATGGGAGGTAAAAGTAAGATTTGACTGGTGTATTCGTAACTGTTACCATCACTGTGGCCACGAGGTTAGGCGAGAATAGGTAGAATGTATTAAATGCTCCTTCGTATAGGAGGTAGGTATTTGAGGGGTGCGTCGGACTCGAGGGTTACCCGTTCGCTCGGGTGAATCTCCGTCACCAAGGGGTAGGTCGAGTGGCACCCTCGAGTGATCTGCTCTGCCTCAAGCGGGGTACGTTGGATAGGTAGCCGCCCGAACCACCGAGGCCCATTCGTGGGTCGGCCCAGTATGACCTGGCATTTGTGTTTCCGCGCAAGTTGAGTGCTGATGATACCAGGTTTGGCGTGTTGATATCAGGGTTTAATCCCCTTAGTCGAGGGTTAAGGGTACCCTTTCTTAGGTACCCGACACCATGCTTAATTTGAAAAAAAATTATGGATGTACCTTGCAAAAGCACATCTAAATCAGAGCATATGATAAAAACAAGGGAAGAAAAAATTTGAATGATCATACAGAGACAAGTATGAGCAAAGGGGTTGGTGAACATTTATTACCTTTTGCATACCTGAGTGTTGTTACCGACAGTATATGTTGATTTCTTTGAAGATGCTGTACCGGTGGCGTGGTCATACATGCTCCAACTTAGGTGAACCATCTGGCCAGATCACACACACAACTAGTGTATATGGATCTTGGGCCTTATTGGTAGCAAAGGTATAAAGGAGTGGACTCCTTCTTTTTTTATTATTTTATATATATTTTTTTTATATATCTCCGATGCATCTTTTTTTAACTTTTTTAGAAGATAACCACCGATGACCTTCGGCAAGGGCTCAACATTTATAGTCTATTGGCAAGACTTCCCGCTCTTCATTGCTCTGCAGCAGCATGAACAAACTCTGGAGAATTCTCGGGTGCCCTGGGATTTTTCCCGTATTGTTGATAGGAATGGAGGGAGCAACTTGAGCAAGCTGGGTTTCTATCACTTTATTGAAACTCAGTTGATTTTTAACAAAAGAAGATAGAGTTTCAAGTTAGCATTTATATTTTCAAACATTTTATCATTGAAGGAAAGCTTTCTAGCAAGATATGCATTAAACTTAGCTTGCTCTAAAACAAATCTTCTCAAGGTAGGTTGATTGAAATTCAAATCCAAATTTGAATTGAGATTAGAAGAATTACATTATGGGCGGTTATGGTTGTTCCACCCATTATTACCTGGTTGTTGATGTTGGCGAAACCCATTGTTGATGTAGGATGCTTCTTCCTGGGTTTCGGGACAGCTGTCCCCCAAATAGCCAACATCTCCACAGACTTCACACGTCATGTGTGAGTCCATGGCTTGGACGGTGCCGGTGGTAGGATCAGTGGTATGATCGTCTAGCCTCTTCATTAGGAGGTCTATCTCTGTGGCAAGCAAATCTGTCTCCTTCACGGAATATATGCCTTCTTTTGTTTTCTTCCTTCCCCCTAGCTTTGGTTTCCCACCATCTTTTCGATGAGTGCAGTGGCATTCTCAATGGTGAGGGAGAGGAATGCCCCCAGCTACAGCATCAATGTGCCCCTTTGACATGGCCGTTAGGCCCTCGTAGAAGTACTAGAGCACAAGCCAATCTTCCATTCCATGGTGGGGACAGGCTCGGACATAGTCCTACAGCCTCTCCCATGCTTCAGGAACGGACTCGAGTGATGTTTGCTAGAAGTTGGATATCTCCCCCCTTAGAGCACTGGTTTTGCTCATGGGGAAGAACTTGATGAGGAACGCCGTGGAACATTTGTCCCACGTGTTGACAACTTCCTTGCTGTGGTAGAACCACTGTTTCGTCTTGCCCGTAAGGGAGAAAGGAAACATGCGGAGCTTGATGCTAGTTGGTGCGATGTCTTTGATGATGATGGTGTCACACAACTCAAGGAAGTGTTGAAGATGAGCATTTGCATCCTCATTTGGCAAGCCATAGAACTGGCTTGCCTACACCATCTTGATTAAGCCAGTACAGAGCTCGAAGTTTCCATTCTCGATATTGACAGCGGGCCCAACGGGCATGTTGGCAACAGCAGGAGTGGAGTAGTCATGGAGTGACTTGGCCATGATGATAGTAGCAGATGATGTGAGGGTGAATGGTTCATCTGCTGGTGGAGTAGTAGAAGAAGATGTTGGCAACAGTAGGAGTGGAGTAGTCGCGGAGTGACTTGGCCATGATGATAGTAGCAGATGATGCGAGGGTGAATGGTTCGTCTGCCGGTGGAGTAGTAGAAGAAGAAGTGGTACAGGATCTATTCTTCCTTAGGAGTGCCTCCGGATCATCGATGAAGTTGTTCGGCAGGTGAAACCACTCATACACTATCCTATTTTCTATCCAATAAAAAGAGGAAGAAAACAAGCGAAGTTAGCCTGCCTAAACTATGGCTACCATTTGCTTATTTTGCAATCAATGTTTATGCCAAGCTAGATGTTTGTATTTTCTTTTGCCCTCCCCAGTAACGGCGCATCACTAGACTATAAGTCTATCCTTAATAATAATACTAGAAACGTGTGTTGACATTCCTAACTACCATTACTTTAGAAAGGTAACCCTCGGCCCTTAACGGTGCTGGCCTAGGCAATGTCGTCTGGTAATAACAGTTAGAAGTGCCTGATTAGCCTTCCTAACCATCATTACTTACGATATGCAAAACTACAGCACGGCGCCTTGGGGCGCAACAAGGATTACAATTCTTAAGTAACGGTACTTAGGTATGCCAATCATGATAGCTCAAAATGAATAAATCCACAAGCGCACGGAACTATCATTGTAGCATTTTAACCCATGAGTATTCAGGGTGTCATATTTATAACTTTCCGTAGGAGGGCAGGATGAATGCATCTAGCTTTGGTATAAACATGATTACTTATTGAGTGCATAGGTAGACATAGCATAGGCAGGGGTAAATCATAGTTCAAAGATAGTGGACACACATCTAAGCCAACCTTAAGGATAAAAGAGAAATAAAGAATAAAAGAATATATCTAACTGAGTAGGCATTGGTCTTATACAGCTATGCAAAGAACTATTAGTAGACATCTAACTAACATGTCTAGCATCAGGACTAGGTCTGGGCTGACAGGGAGATCCCCGTAGCTGGTCTGCCAGCCGATAGAGACTTTATGAACTCCTACTCAATACCCGAATGTGGGGGAATGCTAGGGATGGACAGGGCTGAAACCACCTGCCCACCTACCACTCTTCCCGTGGGGCACCGACATATCCGCCGATCTCCACATACCTGGGCACCACGCCCGTGTAATTGGAAACAAATCCTAACCCCCATGGACCCCACCCCTTTGGAGTGACAGGCTAGGTTAAGAGCAACCGAGAATGCACGATGAACCATCACCTCATCCCCAGTTCTTCCTCTATTTATACTAATTCGATGAACGATGAAGAAAAATGATGAACATGTCAAGAACATAACACATAAGCTATATGCTAGTTTATATATCATGATCATAACATGAATAAGACTACACTCTAGTTCATATCCATTGCTATATAAATAAGAACTTGAACTTGGAAGAGAACAGCATAGTATTCATACCAAGGTGTTCTTCTTCCAAGGAGACAAGCTCTCCTTGCTAGCTCTTGCCTTGCTCTACTACTAAAACTAACCTAAAGAGTACAAGTGAGGAATGTGAGGTGAGTGGCTCCAAATGATGGTGTGTGTGAAGAATGAAGGAGCTCCTCCTTTTATAGCTAGAGTAGGACAGTTCGGGCGTCTGTGGCCGCCCCCGGGTGCGGTTGGTCCCTGGGTGGGGCTGGCTGGCCACCGCCTTCATGTGGTCGGTTTCTCCCTGGGTCTGGACCTCCCCTCTGGCTATGATCAGGCCTAGTTCTGCCTCTAAGGTGGGCCTTCCCTATTTTGTTTGATTGCGCCTTTTCTAAATGTGTTTTCTAGAGTGCGCTCTCTTGTAGAGTTTTGTGCATTTCCACGTGTTAGACCTACAAGTCACATATACACCAAAGCTTGTGGAAATGTTAGATAAAAGCCCTACCTACTATTTCTTTTAGTAATATATTGGCAGTAGAAAATAGGCTCTAAGGACCATCAACATGTAGCTCCAGCGTTCTTGAGGCCAAATGACATGGTCGTGTAGCAGAAAGCACCGAAGGGTGTGATGAAAGCAGTCTTCTCCTGGTCCTCCTTCTTCAGGGCTATTTGATGATAACCCAAGTAGCAATCTAGGAAAGAAAGCAGCTCACAACCTGCAATTGAGTCTATGACCTCGTCGATTCGAGGGAGATTGAAAGCCTATTTAGGGCAGTGTTTATTGAGATTGGTGTAGTCAATGCACATTCTTCGTTCATTATTCTTTTTGAGTACAAGAACCGGATTGGTGAACCACTCCGGGTGATACACCTCTTTGATAAAACCAGCTGCTAGAAGCTTGGCTACTTCTACCCTAATGACTTCCTTGCGGTCACAAGAAAATCGTCACATTTTCTGCTTCGATTAGCTTAGCAGTCTTCAAGATAACAAGGTAGTGCGCGGCCTTTTCCCTGGGAACATCGGGCATGTCCACGGGCTTCCACGCAAACACACTAATGTGCTCCCGAAGGAACCGGATGAGCGCATCTTCCTATTTAGGGGGATGGTCGGCCTCGATCTTCATCATCTTCGAGGGATCGATCAGGTCGAGCTAGACTGCCTTGTGCTGCTTGACCTTGTTGGCAGGTCACCGAGCAGACCCGACTGGGACCTCGTGGTCCATGGAGGGTGTCTCTTTGACCCCTAGGCTGGTATGATTTAGGGCATGCTTCAAGTCCTCGAACTCTGCAGCTGCATAGGCATCGATTTCGCACACATGAGCCATGTAGACGTTGCCGTGCAGGGATAGGATGCCCTGCTCGGTGGGGAGCTTGAGCACGAGTGTGGCAGAACCTCCTAAACCATATGGTTCACACGCATGATTATTGTCTAACAGACTCCTAATAACCATGAATGTGTTCCATAAGACTTAAAAGGTCTGTCGGGTAAATCCTGAATCATCCATGATTCTCCGAACAGGATCAATCATTACAAAGAGACATTGTAGTATTACAATAGTTTTATACAAATAATATACATCAGAGTAAATAGCAAAAGAGTTACAACAACATAAGTTTACAAACCTTTAGTTTCAAAACTTACAAACCATAAGTTCAAATATTATAAACCATAGCAGTAGTGGAGTAGCGATAAATGACTTTATTACAATACCAGGCGATAAGCTCTGCCCAAGAGCCAAACATCCAACTCGTCATCACTCTCCGCAACGACTATCATGCAACAGGGTGCAAAGCAATCCTGCACATGGGGCTCACCTGCAACAGGGTTTCAACAAACCCTGAGTACAAAAGTACTCAACAAGACTGACCCGATTAAAAAGAGGGGTGAAGACTCAGAAATGCTGGCTAGAGGGACAAAGTAAGGCTTGTAAGAGACAAGAATTTTTGCAGAAAAGCTTGATAGAAAGTAAAGTTGTCTTGCTCCAGATCACGATTACCAACCAACTCCATTCTTAAACCTTAATCATTATTCAAGTTGTTACTATGATGATGAACACCAATCGAGTCTTCTCCGAGAAGCAACGGCGATTCGAATCCATTTTCATACCCAGCTGAGACCTAGATCACTGGGATACCAGAGACTTTAACTCTGATGCATACTATATCACAAATATACTGGGATAACAACCGCAGCCATATATCACCACATGATACACATGAGCACTTCGACCCAGTGTACCGATATACATGGGAACTTAAACCCACAGTATAACACACTATGACATATGTGGGGACTCTGGCCCACTATACATCACTCCATGACATACGTGGGGACTCTGGCCCACTATATATCACTTCATGCATGTGGATTTCTAATTTCTCAATATCACCGATTCACCATCGACACGGGAACTAGGGCATCAACAGACGAAAACACTACAAAGGGACTCCTTTCCCAATGCAAGTTAACCGTCCGGACTCGATTTATTAACTATCATCATGATTCCACAAACAATGCCATTCTCATATTTTTCATTCTTTTAGCTTTTGAACACCTAGCTAATTAAGCAGGGCTAAGCATTACTATGCATTTCCCAATTAACAGGTAACAAGGAATATGGGGTAAAACAGGTAATGCAATTGGTGGTTTATCACTCAACTCCTATTACTTAATGCAACATTTCATAGCTGAAGCGATAAAACTTTTATAAAATAGAATAGGGTTTGAATGCAGCCGAGGCTTGCCTTGGTATTCGGGGTAGACGGTCTTGAACTCTGGATCAACACCCAGCTCCTGGTTCTGTTCTTCCTTGGGATCTGGTGTGACAACATTAAACTCTTCGTTAACGGAAACCACACGATAACATGATACGTCTCAACATGATGGAATAGTAAACATGATGCTCGATGGATGCATGATCAGATTAAGGGCTTGAGTACAACTTTCCTTCACGATAAAGTTTCAAGCCAACAAAAACTTACTAAGTTTATTAGGGTTAACTACGTCATTAAAGAAATTCATTAAGCACATAAAATAGCGTTGATTAAGCCCTAATAACATGATTAAGGTAAGCATAAACAATTAATTAAAGTGCCAAAGGTTATTAGGGTTAATGACCCAAGGTCATCTATCAAACCCAAAGTTAAACAATCCCTATAAAGATTAAACATGATTAAATGGGTTAATTAATTAATTAAAAAGCATAAAATAAAGGTATAAATTAAAATTATCTAATTGAGCTTAAAATTTTATTTTAAAAAGATCTTGGTCTAACTAGATGGCAAAACAAATTTCAGAAATAAAAGCCAAATATTTTATTTATTAAAAATCATAGAAGAAGCATTTTTTTAATTAAAAGAGCTAATTTTAACTTATGCAAAATTACTCAAATTTGACATTTCATATTTTTTCTAGGTAGATGACATCATAAAGAGCATACATAAAAATTTTTAGAATTTTTGGAGCTAATTAAAATAGCATTTAAATGATTTTCTAAAAAAGAAAAAGGGAAATTCCATCCTGACGTTGACCGGCGGCGGCCGGATTTTGACCGGCCACAACTCGCCGGCGGCGAGGACTTGGGCGGCGCAACTGGTACCTACGCACGCGGACACGGTGGGAATGGTGACTGGGCACAACTTCGATGACGGCGACGTGACCATGAACTTCTACGCACTCAGGTGAACGCGACACGCTAACTAACTAAGCCGAAGCTGACCCCTAGCGCGCGTGGGCAGGCACGCGGCGGCCCTGGCATGGCCGAGCTCACCGACGACACACGAACCGATGACAGCAGGATGACTCGAACGAAAACAAGGACATGGGCATGCTCAGTAGCTCACCCTAGAACTGATGCGCACGAAGATGACAGCGGTGAAGCGACAACGGTAGGAGAGCGGCGGAGATAGTGCTAGCGGCGGCGGACTCCAGTGGCACGACGTCCGTCCTGGCGTCACCTGTAGAGAAACGAGAGAACCAAAGGAAGCATCAGATACGCGAGGTAAAGGGGGGCATGTCTGCAAGATGAATTGTCGAGAGGACCAACGAAGAGGACGAACGGTGGTGGCGAATCTACAGCGGCTCGGCGACCGGCCGCGAGGAAGACGACGGCGAACCGGCCGATTCCGGTGGCGAGGGGCTAATTGAACTAGCTAGGAAGATGCGTAAGGGCGAGATGGAGCTGATGGTGTGCTTAGTGTGGCCAGAGACAACTCGACGACGACAGCGACGAGCAGCGGAGCTGGCGGCGGCGGAAGAGAAGCAGAAGAAGAGGAGAAACGGTCCACGGCGGCGTCTATTTATGCCACGGCGCGGCGAAGGCGTGGGCGACACATGGGTGGGGACACTTCTAGCGCGAGTGCGAGCTGGCGGTCACCAGCAAGCCGGCATGGGCGGCAAGACACTGCGGCGACGGTGAGCAGTGGGGGAAACCGATGATGACGACGTCAGCGCTACAGTTGCAAATGATGTCACCGGTAAAAAATGCAAATTACACCATATTTTTCATAAGAACTCAAAAATCTCCAAAAATATCATTTGCATAACTTTTCAAGATCTACCTTTTTCATCTAACAAACATTTTCAAATTCTATTTAGCTTTTGAAATATGACTTCAAATTCAAAGGGGAATAAAACCCTAGAAATATATATTTGAAATTACTTTTGATTTTTAAATAAAACTTGAAATTCTTCAAAACTATGAAATGTTCAAATTTTCAAATCAAACATTTTTAATATATAAAGTTTTCAAAAATTATGCATAATTTTTGAATTATGGTTTTAAAATCAAAGGGGGCCAAATGCTAGAAAACTATATTTTCAAATTCATTTAAAATTCTTTTTGGAAACATGAAAACTTTGAATACCAACTTTGTAGCTCTTGTCAAGATCTACAAACTATATTTTGAGAGTATCTCCAAATTCTATATAGATTTTGAATTATATAAAAGGGGATAAAACAAGGTTTTGAAATAAAGGGTTTTCAAAACCGAATTCAAACTCGATTTGGTTTCTAAATTAATTGGTTGGTCATTAGTGATCACAAACATCATCCAAGGACATTTTTAGGTCAATGACCCAATAGTACCCTTAGTTGACCAAGTTGACTTTCAAAAATCATTTTTATAGCTTTCCAAATTTGAATTTAAATTTGAATCGCAAGACTTGGGAATAAGCTTTGAAATCCAAATTCAACTTCAAATGTGGAAATCATTTTTAAGGGATGGACTTAGATTTATACACTATGCTTGACACTAGTGTAAACACAGTTTACACCTCAAGTACATAGAATATAAACCAAGTATTTGAGATGACATTCGAAAGTAGAATTTTATGATTTCATGTGACAAAAACATTTCAGAAACACAAGCAACCTATGAAATATAAACTTGTTTTAGTTGATGCACATCAAAGGTGAACTAATCATGAATGCTGTGCAATGCATATGATGACATGGTAGGTTTTAGTTAATATAACACCAGAGGTGTTACAACGAGGTACCCGTAATGAGGAACCGCCATGAACTTGGCGATCCCTGGTCGGCCAAGGATGGCGTGGTAGATGCCCTCGAAGTCTGCCATGATGAAGTTGATATGGTCGGTGCGAAAGTGCTGCTTCGTACCGAATGGAACGGGCAGGGTGATCTGCCCGAGGGGATATGAGGGCTTGCCCGGCATAATGCCCTAGAATGGAGAATCATAAGGCTTGAGGCTCTCCTTCATTAGCCTTAGCTCCTTAAAGGCCAGATAGAACAGGATGTTAAGGGCGCTGCCGCCGTCGATGAGCACCTTCTCGAACCGGACGCCGTCTATCACCGGGTCAAGTGTAACACCCCTAGTGTTATATTAACTAAAACATGCCATGTCAACATATGCATTGCAAAGCATTCATGATTAGGTCACTTTGATGTGCATCAATTAAAACAAGTTTACATTCCACAGGTTGTTTGTGTTTCTGAAATATTGTGTTACATGAAATCATAAAACCCTAATTTTGAATGTCACCTCAAATACTTGATTTATGCCCTATATACCTTGAGATGTAAACTGTGTTTACACTAGTGTCAGGCATGGTGTATAAAGTCAAGTCCAACATTTAAAATTAAACTCCAAGTTTGGATTTAGATTTGGTTTTCAAGTTTGAATTCAAATTGGGAGTCTATTAAAATGATTTTCAAAAGTCAACATGGTCAACCAAGGGTACTATTGGGTCATGAACCTAAAAATTTCCTTGGATGATGTTTGTGATCACTAATGACCAACCAATTAATTTAGAAACCAAATCGAGTTTAAGTTCGGTTTTAAAAACCCTGTATTTCAAAAGCTTGTTTTACCCCCATTTGGATAATCCAAAATCTTTATAGAATTTGGAGACACTCTAAAAAGATAGTTTGTAGATATTAATAAGAGCTACAAAGTTGGTATTCAAAGTTTTTCAAGTTTTCAAAAAGAATTTTGAATAAATTTGAAAATACAGTTTTCTAGCAATTGTCCCCTTTTGATTTGAAATCCATATTTCAAAAATTATGCATCATTTGAGAAAACTTTGTATATGAAAATTGTTTGTTTTGAAAATTTGAGCATTCCATAGTTTTGAAGATTTTCAAGTTTTACTGAAAAAATCAAAAGTAATTTCAAATATTTGTTTCTAAGGTTTTGTTCCCTTTTTGAATTTGAATTCATATTTCAAAAACTAGGTAGAATCTGGAGTAATTTGCAAATTTCTAAAGTGACATCACTAGGCTGTAGCGTTGACGTCACCCACTTTAATTCTCCCCCTCTGTTCTTGGCGTCGCCGTGGCCGTCGGTGCCATTCTGGCCTGCTGCCGCCGCCAGCTCGCCCCTGACGCTTGAAGCTTCAGCGCCGCGTGTCGCCCATCCATGCCTCGTCGTTGGACTATAAATGAAGGTTGGCCATCGCCATTTTCCTTCTTCTTCCCTGCTCGCCGTTCCGACGACCTCGCTCCACCACCCAAATTTGCCACCGCCAATCCATCTCTACCCACTTGCTCTTACCAGTAGCTCCGAACGTCCTTGTGCTTCGCCTAAGACAACTCGCATCGCCCCTTGCCGCCCGAGTCGCCCGCACGCCATTGTCTTCCTCGCGACCAGCACTCGAGCCACCACGAGCTCTTTCTCCGACCACCGCCACCAGGGTAGGTTATTTATTCTCATTAACCTCCCTATCATGTTATCCGTCTTCTCCCACTCCTTATGCGCACCTTTGACAGTCTGTTGGTGCACAAGGATCACCGAAACACTGTCCTTGCCACTGGAGCACCACCGCCACCATCAGCGCCATCGTCTGCAGCTCTCCTCAGTCTGCCTCCAAGCCAGATAGTGTGCGCATCATCACCGGGGTGAGATCCTTGTCACGCCTGTGTCATTAGTTTGGCCCGAGTCGCGCCGTAGTGTCCGGCCACCGTGGCTCGGCGCCGGCAAGACCTTGCCAGCCGCCGCGCGCATAGCTAGGATAGCATCAAGCTGTGTTTTTCTTCTTTATCTTGTGCACCACGTTCGCACAGCTGCGTAGGAGCTTATGCTCGCCTCACCGCCGCCGTGCCGCCATGGCTGCCGGCAAGCCTGTCGCTCTTGCCCCGCCGCTTCATTAGCTAGCTCATCTTGTTCGTCGTGTCGAGACGAGCCTGTAGGACCAAGTCCCCTCGCTGGGGACCTCACCACCAGCGAGATTTTGTCGGTCAAAATGGCCGCCGCCGCGGTCAACGTCGGGAAAGATTTTCCCTTTTCCTTTTTCTTTTTCAAAAAATAATTTAAATGCTATTTTATTTGAAAAATCATAGTAATTCATGTATAGCTCCAAAAATTCTGAAAAATTATATGTATGCTCTTTATGATGTTCTCTACCTAGGAAAAATATGAAATGCCAAATTTGAGTATATTTTGGATAAGTTAAAATTAGCTCTTTTAATTGAAAAATGCATCTTCGATGATTTTAATAAATAAAATAATTGGATTTTATTTTTGAAAATTATTTTTCCATCTAATTAGACCAAGATCTTTTCAAAATAAAATTTTGAGCCCAATTAGAAACTTTAATTTTATGCCTTTATTTTATGCTTTTTAATTAAGTAGTTAATCCCTTTAATCATGCTTATTCATTATAGGATTTATTTGAATTTGGGATTGATTGATGACCTTGGGTCATTAACCTTAATGACCTTTGGCACTTTAATTAATTATTTGTGCTTATCTTAATCATGTTATTAGGGCTTAATCAACATTATTTCATGTGCTTAAATAACCTCATTAAAGACGTAGTTAACCCTAATGAACTTAGTAAGTAAGCTTTGTTAGCTTTCAACTTTATCGTGAAGGAAAGATGTACCCAAGTCCTTAATCTGGTTATGCATCCATCAAGCATCATGTTTATTATTCCATCATGTTGAAATATATCATGTTATCTCGTAGCTTCCGTTAATAGAGAATTTAATGTTGTCGAACCAGATCCCAAGGAAGAGCAGAATCAGGAGTTGGGTGTTGATCCAGAGCCAAAAACCGTCTACCCCAATCACCAAGGCAAGCCCTGGATGCATTTAAACCCTTTCTTGATTTTATAAAAGTTTTATCGTTTTAGATATGAAATGTTGCATTAAGTTATATGAGTTGAGTGATTACCCACCAATTGCATTACCTGTCTTATTTACATATTCCTTGTTACTTGTTTTTGGAAAATAATTAGTTATGCTTAGCCCTACTTAATTAGTAGGTTTTCAAAAAGAAAAAGAATGAAAAAGATGAGGTTGGCTTTTCTTGATGGAATCAGGATGGTAGTTAATAAATCAAGTTCGGACGGGTAACTTGCATTGGGAAAGGAGTCCCTCTGTAGTGTGTCCGTTTGTTGATGCCCTAGGTCCCGTGTCGATGATGAACTCATGTTTATCGAGACCTAGATAGCCACCCACACATGGTGTGGTATACTTGTGGGGTTGAGAGTCCCATGTATATTGATATGCATAGGAGTTTGAGTCTCCTGTATATCATGTGGTTGATATATGGCTGCGGTTGTTATCCCGGTATATCGTGTTATCTGATATGCTTAGGAGTTAGAGTCTTCTGTATATTAGTGACCTTGGTCCTAGCTGGGTATAAAAAAAATGGATTTGAATCGCCGTTGCTTCTCGGAGAAGAAGAATCGATCAGTGTTCATCATCGTAGTAACAACTTGAATGATGGCTAAGATTTAAGAATGGAGTTGGTTGGTAATCATAAGCTAGAGAAAGACAACTTTACTTTCTATCGAGCTTTTCTACAAAAATTCTTATCTCTTGCAAGCCTTACCTTGTCCCTCTAGCCTGAGTCTTCACCCCTCTTTTTCGTTGGGTCAGTCTTGTTGAGTACTTTTGTACTCAGGGTTTGTTGAACCCTTGTTGCAGGTGAGCCCCATGAGAAGGTTTGCTTTGCATCCTACTGCATGATAGTCGTTGCGGTGAGTGACGACGAGTAGGATGTCTAGCTCTTGGGCAGAGCATACCATCAGGGAGTTGTAAATAAGTTATCTTTAGCTACTCCACTACTACTATGGTTTGTAATAATCCAACTTAAGTTTTTGTAAGTTTTGAACTAAATGGTTTGTAAACTTATGTTATTGTAATCCTTCCGCTATTTTACTCTGATGTATACTATTTGTATAAAACTATTGTAATACTGCAATGTCTCTTTATAATGATTGATCCTGCTTGGAAAATCGTGGATGATTCGGGATTCACCTGATAGACCTTTCAAGTCTTATGGAACACATGCATTACTATCAGAAGTCTGTTTAGACAATGATAAATGCATGTGGGCCATATTATTTAGAAGGTTCTGCCACAGCTGGTATCAGAGCTGGATTGTTATTAAAAGAGTTGTTGCAGCATTCGTTTGCAAAAACTTCAAAAGTTTTTGAGTCAAATACTTTTAACTTAACTATTTTGGGTCCAAATTGCTTATTTCTTACCTATGATTCTTTCTATCGACCCTTATTCTTATTTTCAAAGTGTGGTGGTGGAATAGCATAATATATTGCCCTATGTTATAAAAGTTATCTTTATGCATGTGTGATTTTAAAATCTTTTACGCTTAGATCATAAGTTCGATTCATGCATCATGCTTAGTTAACCTGTTTAATTACCTTCCTCTTTAAAGTGGTTTGGGTTAAGTAGCATCAATCCTTTTCATGCTAACCTTCAGAGTCCTACCTATCTATCCTTATCATTTACGATCTATCTTTCTTTAGGATGACCCTTACTAAGCAGACTCCTCGTAAGAGCACTAGACCGAAGGGGGTACCTCGACAACAACTAGCTCCTAGATACGAGATTGGCGAAAGAAGTAACAATCCCAATCTAGATCCACAGGCTGAAATAGCAAGACTTAGGGCTGAGCTGAAGAGGGCTGAAGCCGATAGGGCTGAAGAGGCCGCTGAGATTACTCAGTTGAGGCGATCTTAGAGGTATATGAAGCACCAGATGAATGATGCTTGGGCATGAGAAGACGCAGTAAATGATCGTATCCAAGAACTTGAGGAGTATGTGGAAGAATTAGAAGAGTATGCTGAGGAAGATAATGATGAGTGTGTGAGGATGAATAACCTGTTGGATCCTGAATATCAATGACAGGCAGTCCAAGATGATCTTGGTCTTGTGATGGGTCAGGATGAGGAAGAAGAAGACCCTGAAGAAATAGTGCCCGTCGATGATGATGTCATCGATGAGGAAGAAGAGAACCAGATGGATGTAGAGAATGAAAAGGAAGAGGATCTTATGGAAGAAGAAGATCCAGAGATAGTGGAAGAAGATCCTAATGAGGAAGAAGATTCTAAAGAGGAAGAGGATCCTGAAGAAGTGGAAGAAGAGGAGGAGGTGATTCCAGTAAATAGCAGTGAGGATGATGAGTAAGGAGTTGGAGTAGTGAGCTATGTATCATATCTTTTCTCTGTTTTCTAAACCCTAGTAGGTGTGGGAAGTCTTGCTGAAGTGCAGACTGTGTAACAAAAATTGTCGGTGTTTCGACCCCGGGGGTCAACACCAACGAGTAAATTCGTAATTGCGTGCTCCCTTAATCCGGTGGGTGATGCAAGAAGGACACAGCGATTTATCCTGGTTCGGGCAAAGAAGGCCCTATGTCCAGTGGGGGGATAGTTTGTGTTATCTTGCACCGAAGCGCTAGTACAGGGGTGAATACAAGCGGGTGTGAGAAGTGTGGGCATGAGCTCCAGTGTTTTGGGCGCTTAGCTCTCTACACTGTCTCACGGTGTTGTTCTGTGATCTAAGCCTTAGCGTATGAAGCTCTAGGATCTCTCCTCTCTCTCGGCTAAAGTCCTGGCTCCCCCTTTTATAGGAGAAGGAGGGGCACAGGAGTACATATTTTTGGGGCTCACGTGGTTGGTGACGTATGACATTGATGCCGATCATGTCAGTGCCGCTGTAGAGGCGTACGTCGGTATGGGAAGCTCTGCGGCCGTTGCGTCGGTAGTTGTTGAAGTTTTGACCGAAGTTGTTGAAGTCCCACTCGAGGGTCGGCTGATGGTGTAGAGGGGCGATGGTCAAGGCCTTGGGTAGAGACGAGGGGCTCGAATTGAGGGGGTCGAGGCTCATCGGATAAGGTCAGATCTCGGGATATGCAGGGAATATGCGTCTCGAGGAGGTGCCAAATGGGGCACAGTGCTCGGTATAGCGTGGCAGTAAGGTATGATCCATGGGATTCTAGGGTATGGGCGGTAAAAGCAGGATTTGACTACCATCCCCATAGCTGTTTTGATAACTGTGGCCATATGGTTAGGCGGGAGCAGGTAAAATGCATTGAATGCACCTGGATCTGTACTGGGAGTAGGTAGCTGAGGGTTTTACCACGCTTGAGGGCTGCCCATTCGCACGGGCGAAGTTCCATCCTCAAGGCCGGCCCGTTCGCCCGGGCGGAGTTCCGTCCTCGAGAGGTCGCCCGAGTCGCACCCTCGAGAGTATAGTCCCGATCCGTACGGTGGTCCGTCGAGCAGGTTGTGGCTTTGGGCTGTCAATGCCCATTCGTGGGCTGGTCCAGCATGCTTTAGTTTATGGATTTTTGAGTGGTAATGAGGGATGTCGTTGGAGGGCTTGCGTTGCTGACTTCAGGGATCCGCTCAGTTAAACGAGGGCTTAGGGTACCCCTTTCCCAGGTAACCAACAGTAGCCCCCGAGCCTGTGCGCGAGTGCTGGCACTCGGGCAGGGGGTCAGGAACCGGGAGCGAAATGTGGCTTGGATTTTTCCTGGGGGGCGCATGAGCGTTCCCCGTGGGGGTAGCCCCCGAGGCCTTGGAGGAGTCAGAGGACTCCTTTGAGGGCTTTATTTTCCTTTGGTCGGGGGTGCTCATCCAGTCGGGTACGGACCTGAACTGGAGTCATGGCACTTTGCCGAGGGGTACGTAGGAATGTCGAGCCCCTGAGGGATTTTTGACCTTCTTTCATCGAGGGGTGCCAGGCACGGTCGAGCCTCCGAGCCTCATGCGGCTAGGGCGTTGCCGGCCTCGGCGTTCATCTCACGAGTCCTTTCGATCCGACGTGAGGCGAGAAGCGTCAGACTACCCTTGATAGGGCAAGCCTTGAAGTTCTTAGTGAGTTGGTAATGGGAAAATCCAAGTGAGAGCCCGTTCCTTGTTTGATAGACGTCGGCAGGAGGCCCGGAGGTGGTCTCATTAAAGCAAAACACGTGGACCTATGGATACCAATTCTATTCGATAGGTCTCGGTGGCTCGATGCCTCCCTTTCGGGGGGATTCCATAAAAGTCCTAGCGTTTCACCTTGGATGTGTCCAAAGGGGTCTCGAGGGTTCGTTCTCAAGCGGGGCCTCATGTTGGCTCCCCTTAGTCACCCCTAACTCGGGTGCTCGAGGGCGGCTGTCGAACCCTGGTCGAGGGCCAGCCTTTGCTCCCTCGAGGCTTGTTGTGGGGCCAGAGCCCGTTTACCTCTTCAGGGGATTTCTAACCCTCTTTCGTTGAGGGGTGCCAGGCAAGGTCAAGCTCCTGAGCCTCGTGCGTCTAGGGCGTTGCCGGCCTCAGTGTTCATCTTACGAGTCCTTTCGATCGGTCGTGAGGTGAGAAGCATCGGACTACCCTCGATAGGGCGAGCCTCAAAGTTCTCATTGAGCTGATAACAAGAAAATCCAAGTGAGAGCCCGTTCCTTGTTCGATAGAGGTCGGCAGGAGGCCCGGAGGTGGTCTCATTAAAGCAAAACACATGGACCTATGGATACCAATTCCATTCGATAGGTCTCAGTGGCTCGATGCCTCCCTTCGGGGGGATTCCATAAAAGTCCTAGCATTTGGCCTTAGATGTGTCCAAAGGGGTCTCGAGGTTTCGTTCTCGAGTGGGGCCTCATGTTGGCTCCCCCTTGGTCACCCCTGACTTGGGTGCTCGAGGGCGGCTGTCGAACCCTAGTCGAGGGCCAGCCTTCGCTCCCTCGAGACTTGTTGTGGGGCCGGAGCCTTTTTACCTTCTCCTGGAGGAATCCGCCAATAAGTAACATTTGTTTTTCTTACCATCAGACGCATCTTTTGAGGAGGAAGGTTAATCGGCGCGGTGGTGGAGATCATGGCGGGCCCAGGCAATGGCTAATTGCCTAAGGCATGACACATGTATCCGGCCAAGAATCAAGGGGGGACGGTTAGGTAAACGCATTAACTGCAGGGAGTTACCTTTTTCTTCCGCCGGCTTCCGCCCGTTGCTCTTCCTGGGTATAAGACCAGAGGGGACAGGCGCTATTCGCCCCTACTTTTGCCACATTACCTTCTCCACTGCTAGTGCTCCCAAGTCCCTACTTTCCTGCGCGCGAGGGTAGGAACTTAGAGCAAGAAATCACGATTGGGAACCTTCCCAGTCGCCCGTCCGTCGAGATTAGTGCCGCCACCACATCCACCGATCAGATTAGTGCCGCCACCGTAGCCATCACCCCCATCCTCCAGCCTGCCGACCCCTGGCGCCCGTCGACTATGACGCGGCAGAGGTTGAATGAGCTGGTGAGAGAAGGACTTCTCTTCCCTGTCACTGATTTGACTTGGCCGGAGTGGATCGCACCACCGAGGAGTCACCTAGAGCCTAGCCCGCAGGAGGGCTACGTGGTGAGCTTCCTCAAGTACCACTGGCATGGGCTCGGAGCACCCCCGAGTGAGTTCATGCAGGGGTTGATGAACTTCTACGGCATCGAGCTCCAACATTTCTCCCCCAACGCCATCTCCAACGCTGCCATCTTTGCGACCATCTACGAGGGCTACTTGGGGATGGCGCCACACTAGGAGCTATGGCTCCACCTCTATAAGGGGGAGTGGTTCGCCTCTCCGATGGGACCAGGCATGAGGCGGGTCGTCAGAGCGGGCTGGCTCAACTTCATTTTGAAGATCGGCAAATCAGAGGTGCCGCATGAATACATCCCCACTGGGCTGATGTCCAACCACTCCTGGTGGGATGAGCAGTGGTTCTACCTCCGCAACGACGGAGGCTACCTCCCACCGAGCGGTCATTCAACTAGCCACACGGTGTGACGGGGGATCTGCAACCTCAACTTTGACCCCTCGTCGCTGCTATGAAGACCCTTTGAGAGGCTGG
Source organism: Bothriochloa decipiens (assembly GCA_023333625.1). NCBI lineage: Eukaryota > Viridiplantae > Streptophyta > Magnoliopsida > Poales > Poaceae > Bothriochloa > Bothriochloa decipiens. The sequence continues at coordinate 27,560,498 of CM041643.1, read as the reverse complement.
CCTAACGGCGGGTGTGGTGGTCTCGGCCTTCCACCATCGACGGGTGCTTCCCTTGATGGAGCGCCCGCTACAGTTGGATGAGATGCTTCCCGTGGTTGTGCCAGAGGCGCTCGACAGGTGTCGGATGTCCATCGAGGGGATGTCCACCGTGAAGGTCATAGCGCGGGTGAAGGGGATGGTGGCAGGTTCATTCAGGGTAGAGGACGTTAACCGCCTCCCCATGCGGCCAGAGGAGGGGTACCTTGACCTTATTAGCGCCTCGACCCATGCCTTTCGCGTTTACATTTTGTTCCTTTTTTCCTTACCCTTGTCCTTGCAGCTGAGTGTTTTCGTGCAGGGGGAATCGACTACTGAAGATCGAGGCCCCCATTGAGGGAGGATGCTCCCGACCGTCAGGTGAGACGCTTCGCCGCCCAGTAGGAAAAGAAGCACAAGGATGAAGAGAAGAAGAAAAAGGACAAGACGCTCCGTGAGCGCGAAAAGCGCGAGAAGCGCCGTGTGGAGCAGAGGTGCGACAGGCTCCCAGAGGAGGAGTCTACCTCAGAGGATGAGGGAGATGAAGATGATGATGATGATGATGATGTCAAAGGGGTGGCGGGGCGTCTCAAGCCCTTTCTGTCTGGTCCCTCCCGTACCGACCATCTTCCGGTACAGGAGGATGCACCGGAGCAGCGCGCCCCTCAGTCGGCGACGTCAGCCTCGGAGCACTGGCGAGGGAAAAGGTCAGCCGACTCCTCAACTCAGGGGTTTGCCCTCCTCCCATCGTACTCGCGGTGAAACCCCGCCCACTTCGACCTGGGAAACCCGGTCCCGATCATCGGCATGGAGGCAGGGAGGCACAGCGACCCCACCGATAGCCCCCAGCAGCCTTAGCCCTCGGAAGAGCTCGGCTTCTAGTGGGGCCTCAAGATCTGCTGGCATCTTGAGGGGGACCCAAAAGGCTTCTATCCCCTTTAGGTAAGTGTTGTCGATTTAAGTCTCTTCTCTCTGCTTCCCCATTCTGCGATTCATTAAGCTCTCTACTATCCTGCTTCCTGTCCAGGCCAAAACGCCGTATCGAGGAGGCGACCCTTGCGCCGGCTAAGCGGCTCAGGGTAGACATGGCCACGAAGACGAGGGCCTCGTTCACAGGTGCGATGTCAAGGCCCTTGGCACCATGGGAGGCAAAGTGGCTATCCTCAGCCTCGGGGCTATGGCTCGTGGTAGGCTGACGGGTTCTGCACTTGCTATAGGGTTGAGCGACTCGGGGACCGCGACGGGTGGTGACTCCAAGCCAGGGAAGACACAGGAGGGAAGGAGCACCTCCTCGATGTCGACGTCCGTGGTCCCCGAGCTTAGCCCGACACCAGGGACCAGAGTCCCGACGTCGGGAGCTCCTGACCTGGGCCAACCCAAGGCTTCCGTTTCCATGCTCGAGGCAGGAGTCCCCGAGGGCCATGAGCCAGGAACGGAGGTAGCCCTCATCGACCTCAAGGGTGAGGAGGCCATCAAGGGTGAGGAGGTCGTCGCACCTCCCTTCTCGATGGGGGAGTGGAAGACGTGGCCCGTGGGGCTACACGAGCTGGAGCGGCCAGCGGAAGCAGGAGCAAGAGGCCCTGTAGGAAGAGGAGCTGCCGCAGACGCAGGGGAGGAGAAGATGGAGCCATAGGAGTAGCAGGAGGAGGTGGAGCTGACCGGGGGCCGACCCCCGCATCAGCAGGAGCAGCAGACGCCGCAGGGGGAACCGACGTTGCCGGACTTGTCGGCGTAGGAGCTGCCCCAACCATCGGTTGCAGGGGAGGTCTCAGGACTCCCAAAACAGTGGGTGTCTGTGATCACCCTCGATGAGCTGCTACAAGAAGTGGCACTGAAACCCTCGACACAGCTCAAGGAGGAGACCTCGGCACCTGAGCCAGACGTGTTGATGGTGGACCTGCTGGTGCCACAGGACGTGGCATTGGAGGAAGCAACAGCCTCGTCCCCTCCGCCGCCTCAGGAGGCGCCTGAGCCAGCGTTGAGCCAGCCACCGCAGCCATCAGCCGCGCCGTCGGAGGAGCCAGCGGTTTCCGGTCCGCAAGCGGAGTGGCCGGAGGGGACGGCTATCGAGTTGGCAGAGTATCGTGGTGCCCCATGTGACGTGGTGGAGGAGATCGAGTGCTTGGTGCGAACCAAGGTCGAGGCGGTCCTCTCGCACTGGGGCAAGGAGCGCATCACGCTCTGGGAGCTCGGTGACTCCAGCGCTCCAAGGATCGTGATGGATGACCTGGCAGAGGTCAAGTGCTGGGAGGACGTGGAGCGGTCCCGGGCATGGCTGCAGCACTTCCTCAAGCTAGGTGTCGTGCTCATTGGGGATCTCGACCAGAATCTCATGGTAAGTCCTTGTTTGGATCATGTACGGTTTTTGGCTTTTCCTGTATGGATCGCCTTAACCCTCGATTTCCCATTTCTAGGACTTGCGGAGGCGTTCCCACTCTAAGTCATACTTCCTCCACGAGACGCAAAATAGCTAGGAGGAAGTGCTTTGCCAACTCGAGGCTAGTCGATCTGCACAGAGCAGGGCAGCCAAGGTTAAGGAGGAATTGAAGCAGGCCAAGGAGGAGGCCACCAAGGCCAAGGAGGAGGCCGCCCGGGCGAGGGAGGACGCTAGGGAAGCTCGAGGCAAAGCCGCCTGAGCCAAGGAGGAGCTCAAGTAGGCCAAGGAGGAGGCCGACGTGGCCAAGGGCGAGGCGGAGAAGGCCAAGAGCGAGGGCACTCGCGCCCAAGAGCACATCAAGTTGCTCACGGAGGAGGTTCGAGGCTCCGTGGAGCGTATCCGCTTGCTTGAGGCCAATTAGGCTGAAGTCTCCATGGCGTGTGACACCCTCTCTGCCTTGATCAAGGAGGAGAAGGGTCGAGCCGATAGGCTAGAGACCAAGCTCGAGGCGATGAAGGCTACCCTTCAAGAGAAGGAGCAAGCCATCATCTTGGCTGGCGGCACCCTCGAGACCCTCCGGTGCAAGAAGACGGAGGTGACTCGAGCGTTCAAGGAGGCGCAGCGGGAGCGGGACGAGGTTTGGGCGGAGCACGACGCTGTGCTGGGGGACCGCAGTGCCCTCGAGACCCACTGTGCCAGTAAGTTCCTTGGTGGACTTCGGCCTATTCCTTCCTGTATGACTTGCTTAACCCTTGTTTTGTCTTTTAGGCCTAGAGGCCAAGCTGCTTTCCACTCAGGCCGCCGCCAAGGCACTGTAGGAGAGCCTCGAGGTGGAGGGGGCGCTTCTCGGCAGGTTCCGGGTCGCCATCAATAGGCTCTCCACCTCTTGGGAGGTTGGGCCCATCGAGGAGGCCGAAGAAGACGTCCTTGACGCCACCCTTCGGGATCGCATGCGGGAGGCGCTTCACACTGGCGTAAAATGCGCGCTGGTTGTTGTTTCCTCCGGCTTCATCTTCGACATGGACATCGTTGCCCAAGGCTTCGTCCCCAACATCTCAAAGACCGATGCTGAGAACGAGGAGCGATGTCGAGGGCTGATCTAGGATGCCGAAAGGCTAGAGGAAGCACTGGCAAAGCTATTCAAGGATGAAGTCCTCCCCCGCGAAGACGAAGGGTAGCGTCAAGGAGGGTGATGGCGGAGACGGCGCAGCGAGCCTGTAGGAAAAACTGGGTGAAGGTGCCCGTGTAAATAAGTTAGTTTTTTGTAACTTGTATTCACCGTGGCCTCGAGGGCCTTTAAAACATTTATGCATCTATCGTAATGCATCTGAATATTTTAAGTTCGAGCCTTCTTTGTTTTCTTTCACCTAGATTTTTCTTCTTTGACTAAGTGTTCGACACGTGCTCGTATCCCTTGAGGGGGAGCGAGTGGAGGTACTGTAGCCCAGAGGTGTAGGAGAGCTCCCGGCTCGATAGCCGTCGACCCTTAGGGAATTCGAGGCATTTTCCTCTTAGTCGCGAAGCGCGTCAAAGTGAAGGAAAGAAGAGACGCTCGAGCTTCGATCATCTGACCTTTACTTTTCAACTAAGTGTTCAATGCATGCTCATATCCCTCGAAGGGGGGAGTGAGTGGAGGTACCAAAGCCCTGGGGCATAGGAGAGCTCCCGGCTCGACAGCCCTCATCGACCTTGAGGGGGTTCGGGGTGTTTTCTACTTAGTTACGAAGTAAAAGGAGACGCTCGATTTTTTTGAAAAAATCATTCGTATTTTTAGGAACTTAGGGGGTTCCCCCCGTTAGCCCCTGAGGGAGGCTCAACTCTGGTGAGACAAGTTTGAGGCTACCTCTTGCATGTATAATAATAAGTTTGAAATTATAATCGAAAGTACTTCTTATATTTGTCATGTGGAAATGTACGAAACATGCGAGAATGTACAAGGGCATCGATGCCCTAGGGGTAGAAATGACATAGCTGTTCGATGTTCCATGCGTTGGTGAAGGTTTTGCCCTTGTTGTTTGCCAGCTTGTATGTTCTGGGCTTCAGCACCTCAGCTACAGTGTATGGACCTTCCCATGGTGGAGTCAGCTTGTGACGCCCCTTGTTGGTCTGTCATCGACATAGGACGAGGTCTCCAACCTGGAGTCCCTCGAGCGCACATGTTTGTCATGGTAGCGTTGAAGTTTCTGCTGATACCTCGCGGAGTGAATCAGTACCATGTCTCGAGCCTCCTCGAGCTGGTCGATGGCATTTGTGAGGGCTTCTTTGTTGGTTTGCTCGTTGTAGGCCTTTAGTCGAGGGGAACCATACTCAAGATTAGTAGGGAGGACAGCCTCAGACCCATAGACCAAGAAGAATGGTGTGAACCCCGTGGCTCGACTAGGTGTTATCCTTAAGCTCCACAGGACCGAAGGCAGCTCCGCGGCCCATTTCTTTCCATGCTTGTTAAGGCGTTGAAGATTCTCAGCTTGAGGCCCTGCAAAATCATGCCATTGGCGCGCTCAACCTGGCCGTTAGTTTGGGGATGAGCAACCGCGGACCAGTTCACACGGATGTGATGGCGATCGCAGAAATCCAAGAACTTCTTGCCAGTGAACTATGTGCCGTTGTTAGTGATGATGACGTTCAGGACCCTAAAGCGATGGATGATGTCGGTGAAGAACTCGACCGCCTGCTCGGAGCAGATGTTGCTGATAGGCCGGGCCTTGATCCACTTGGTAAACTTATCGACAGCAACAAGTAGGTGCGTGTACCCCTTGGTGGTCCTCTTGAGAGGCCCCATGATGTCGAGCCCCTAGACCGTGAACGACCAGGTGACGAGGATCATCTGTAGGGCGTGAGCTGGGAGGTGCATCTACTTGGTGTAGAATTGACACCACTTGCACGAGCGAACAATGTTGATGGCATCAGAAACAGCGGTTGGCCACTAGAAACCCTGTCAAAAGGCGTTGCCGATGAGGGTCCTCGGTGCTGCGTGGTGGCCGCAAGCCCCCGAGTGTATGTCCTCGAGGAGCCTCCTTCCTTCTTCGATAGTGATGCAGCAATGGAGGATGCCTGATGGGCTTCGCCTGTAGAGTTCCCTGCCATCACCGTAGACGACATAGGACTTGGCCCGTCGCGTGATCCGACAAGCCTCGGTCTAGTCTTCCGGGAGTTCCCCTTGAATGAGGCAGTTGAGGAAAGGGACTCACCAATCCAGAGGTGTCCCCTTGATCTCCATGACCTCAGCTCCGGTCGAGGGGGCCTCAGTCGAGGCAAGGGGTTTGAGTGTCGAGGGCACAGTGCCATCCCTCGAGCCCAAGTCAACGGAGGGCTCAAAGAGGTCTCTCGAGAATACGTTCAGAGGGATAGTACCTCGAGTTGATGCGATCTTTGCAAGCTTGTCCGTAGCTTCGTTGTAGCGTCGAGCAATATGATTGAGCTCAAGGCCGTGGAACTTGTCTTCCAGTTTGTGCACTTCTTTGTAGTAGGCTTCCATCTTGTCATGGTGGCAGCTCGAGGCCTTCATCACTTGGTCGATGGTGAGTTGTGAGTCACCTCGAACGTCTAGGCATTGGACCCTGAGTTCGAGGGCAATACGCAACCCATTGACAAGAGCCTCATACTCTATGACGTTATTGGAAGCTTCAAAGTGGATGTGAATGATGTAGCGCATGTGGACTCCGAGGGGTGAGATGAAGAGCAAGCCTGCGCCTGCTCCTGTCTTCATGAGCGACCCGTTGAAGTACATCGTCCACAGCTCAGCTTGAATTTGAACTGGTAGCAACTGGGTGTCAGTCCACTCAACGATGAAAACCGCCAGCACCTGAGATTTGATGGCCTTTCATGGTGCGTAGGTGATGGTCTCGCCTATGAGCTCGATCGACCACTTAGCAATTCTTCCAGCAGCCTCTCGGTTTTGGATGATCTCCCCCAAGGGGAAAGAAGACACCACGGTAACCGGGTGGCTGAGGAAGTAATGCCGAAGCTTGTGACGCGTAAGGATGATGGCGTAGAGCAGCTTTTGCACCTGCGAGTAGTGGATCATGGTCTCCGAAAGCACTTCACTGACGAAGTAGACCGGCCGCTGGACAGGCAAGGCGTGCCCTTCCTCTTGCCTCTCGACCACTATGGCCGTGCTTACCACCTGAGTGGTCATGGCGACGTAGAGGAGGAAGGGCTCGGGCGGTTCAGTCGACGTCACTGATTGAGGAGGGATGAGGACCAGGGTGGAAGTCAGCATGCTCTTGAGTTTGTCAAGGGCCTCCTCAGCCTCTGCGGTCCATATGAAGCGTTCGAATTTTTTCAAGAGGCGGTACAGGGCAGGGCCTTTTCCCCCAATCATGAGATGAAACGGCTGAGAGCCGTGAGGCAGCCCGTGACCTTCTATATGCCCTTGAGATCTCGAATCAGACCCATTCGCATGATGGCTGTGACCTTCTCAGTGTTGGCTTCGATCCCGCGCTGGGAGACGACGTATTCTTGGCTCAAAGGCATCTGAATATGATTTTGAGGTCATGGATGAGGTTGTCAACTTTCTTGGATTTGACCATGATGTCATCGACATAGGCCTCGATCGCGTTTCCTATGTGTTCCCCGAAGACATGGAGCATGCATCGCTGATACGTCGCCCTGGTGTTTCGAAGGCCGAAGGGCATGGTCACGTAGCAGTACATGCCGAAAGGTGTGATGAACAAAGTCGCAAGCTGGTCGGACTCTTTCATCTTGATTTGGTGGTAGCCGGAATAAGCATCAAGGAATGAGAGGGTTTCACATCGCATGGTAGAGTCAACAATCTGATCAATGCGTGGTAAAGGAAATGGAACTTTGGGACATGCTTTGTTTAAACTAGTATAGTCAACACACATTCGCATTTTTCTATTCTTTTTCTTAACTAACATGGGATTAGCTAACCATTCAGGGTGATGAACCTCCTTGATGAATCCAGCCGCCAAAAGCCTGTGTACCTCCTCGCCGATGATTCTACGCTTCTCCTCATCGAAGCGGCACAGGCGTTGCTTCACCGGTCTAGACCCGGCTCGGATCTCCAAGGCGTGCTCGATGACTTCCCTCGGTATACCCGGTATGTCTGAAGGACTCCACGCAAACATATCGGCGTTCACGTGGAGAAAGTCAACGATCACTGCTTCCTATTTGCTCCCGAGGTTGGCACCGATCGTCAGCACCCTCTTGTCAGAGCAGCTCGGGTCGAGGGGGATTTTCTTGGTGTCTTGCGCTGGCTCGAAGTTGTTGACATGACGCTTAGGTTCGGGCACCTCATCGGTGAGGTGCTCGAGGGTCAAGGCTATCATCGCATTTTGCTTGACGGCCTCTGCGTTCTCGATGCATTCGACGTCGCAGTCGTACGCGTGCTCATAGGAGGAGCTGATGGTGATGACGCCTCTGGGTCCTGGCATCTTGAGCTTGAGGTAGGTGTAGTTTGGAATGGCCATGAATTGCGCGTAGCCCGGTTAGCCGATGATGGCGTGATAGATTCCATGAAACCTGACCACCTCGAAGGTGAGGGTTCTTTCCTGAAGTTGGTGGGGGTGCCAAAGCAGACGGGAAGGTCGATGCGGCCGATGGAAAGAGCCTTCTTCCCTAGTACGACGCGATGGAAGCCCCCGGCGCTGGGTTGGAGTTGGCACCTCTTGATACCCACGAGGTTGAGGGTCTCAAGGTAGATGATGTTCAGGCTGCTGTCGTCGTCCATGAGGACCTTCGAGAGGCGGGTGTTGATGATGATTGGGTCGACGACGAGCGGATAGGCCCCGGGGTTGGGGACGCGATCCGGATGGTCATCGCGGTCTAACATGATGGGTGCATCAGACCAGTTGAGGTAGTGGGGTGTCACAACTCGGACAGAGAAGACTTCTCGATGCTCCCTCTTGTGCTGTCGAGGTGTGATCTGGGTCGAGGGGCCTCCATAGATCATGTAGCAGTCGTAGACTTTAGGGAATTTTCCGTCTTCCCCGTTGTCTCCCTCATTGCCGCCCTGGTCCTTGTTGTCATCACCCTTCTTGACGCCCAGTTGCTCGAAGTGCTTTCGAAGCATGCGGCAGTCCTTGAGTTTGTGTTTCGCCCCGTCCTTGTGATAAGGGCAGGGCTCCTCAAGCATCCTGTCGAAGATGGCCCCTTCAGGGGGACCTGGAGGTTTTTTGTGCTCGGCTGCTGTGATGAGATCATCGTCTACAACCTCACGCTTGCCTTGCTGATTCTTCTTCTTCTTGTTGTTGTTCTTCTTTGAACCTTTGTTCGAGCCCCCGGCATCGACTGTCGGTGCCTTTCTCTTGTCTTTTTCATCATCGAAGAAGGCTCTGACCGCCTCCTCACTAGCCGCGTAGTTGGCGACCACATCCATGAGCTCATCAATGTTGTTGGGGCAGTTGCGCCCCAACTCGCAAACTAGGTCCTTGCAGGTCATACCCACAACAAATGCTAGAATTACATCGAGATTAGAAATTTGGGCTGATTGAATGCACAGAATATCAGAAGCCTATGTTTGCAGCACAGCAGCTACAAGGAACTACAGGAGCCTGGTGGGCTAACTTTGTTGCTGCTCAGCCTGAGGGTCATAGTATTACATGGGCAGAGTTTCGTGAAGGTTTTCGTGCTCATTTCATTCCTAAGGGAATTATGGTCATAAAACTTGAAGAATTTCTTTCTTTGTGACAAGGTGATATGTCAGTTATATAGTATTTTGGCAAATTCAATAACTTGTCCTAATATGCCCCTGACCACGTGAGTACTGACCGCAAAGAGAAGGAATGTTTCCTTAGGGGTCTGAACAGTAAGATACAAAGGATGATGACTGGGAATCCAAATGCTACTTTCCATGAGACAGTAAATATTACTATGTACTTTGAAGAGAAGAACCGTTAGCACTTGGAAACAAAGAAGAAGAAAAATGTGACATCTAGATTTTCTAGTGGTAATGAAAAGCGCCAGAAAATCATTTACCATCCTAAAAATCATTCTCATTTTCCTTATTGTCCACCTCAATACCAAGCCCAGCAGCAAACATTTGTCCATCCTGCTGCTGCTCTTTCTTATCCACGATAGCTGAATGCCCCTGGTATTCATAACCCTACTTCCCAGCCACAAAGTTACCCATGTTACAATTGTGTGAATTCTGGTCATTTTGCAAGAGACTGCCTGCACCCAAGGCAATACAACTCCTATGCTCCTAGGGCTTTTGCACCACAACAGACGCAGACTCAGAATAGGGTTGGAAATTAGAATGTGCAGAAGGGAAAGAGTGAGAAGAAGGTTGGTAGGGTGTTCTACACTCAAGTTGGGGAAATTCCAGAAGGAGAGCCCATCATGATGGGTACGTTCCCTGTTGCTAATCATCCTGCAATTATGCTTTTCGATTCTGGTGCATCCCATACATTCATCAATGTTACATTTGTTAAGACACATGAAATACCAATAATAGGGACAAAACAAGACTTCTTTATACAGTCGCCTGGGGGGTGTATGTGTACTAAAGAGATGGTACATGATGTGCCTATAAGTTTGGGTGGGTATATTTTCCCACTGATATGATAATATTAAAGGATCAAGATATAGATGTGATCCTAAATATGAATTGGATGAAATGGCATGGTGTTGTGATAGACATCCTAAATAGGACTGTGAGAGTGAACATACCTAATTGTAAATCTCAACTTCTCATCCAACTTCCAACTCTTAAAAGAACCGTTGAAAAGGTATGTGCCACTTCGGTGAAAGAAATCTAGGATATACCAGTAGTCTGTGACTTTTCCGGATGTGTTTCCTGATGATCTACCTAGTGTACCTCCTAATAGAAAGGTAGAATTCAGAATTGATTTAAAACCTGGTACCACTCCAATATCCAAAAGAGCTTATCGGATGGCACCACCAAAATTGGCAGAACTTAAGACTCAGTTGCAAGAGCTACGGGATAAAAATTTCATCAGACCTAGTTCATCACCATGGGGATGTCCTGCTATCTTTGTGAAAAAGAAATATAAAACTTTGAGGTTATGTGTGGACTATCGTCCCTTGAATGAAGTAACTATCAAGAATAAGTATCCTCTACCCCGCATTGATTTGCTTTTTGATCAATTGGTGGAGGAAAAGGTGTTTTCCAAGATTGGTCTTCGATCTGGGTATCATGAAATCAAGATTCGCCCAGAAGATATTCCAAAGACTACCTTTGCTACTTGATATGGGTTATATGAGTATTTGGTCATATCTTTTGGACTTACCAATGCACCAGCTTACTTTATGTACCTGATGAATTCAGTGTTTATGCCAGAGCTTGATAAGTTTGTGGTTGTCTTCATTGATGATATTCTGATATATTCCAAAAATAAAGAAGAACATGCTGAACACCTCAAAATTGTTCTACAATGTCTGAGAGAGCATCAACTGTTTGCCAAGTTTAGTAAGTGTGAGTTTTGGCTCAAAGAAGTGAAATTTCTTGGACATGTTTTATCAGACAAGGGCGTTGCTGTCGACCCTAACAAAGTACAAGATATACTTGATTGGGAACCACTAAAAATAGTGCATCAAGTTCGAAGTTTTCTAGGAATGACAGGTTACTACCGTCAGTTCATACCTGATTTCTCAAAGGTATCCAAGCCCATAACTGAATTGCTGAAGAGTGATGTTAAGTTTGTTTGGTCATCAGATTGTGAAGAGGCATTTCAGGAATTGAAGAAATTAATGACCACTGCTCAAATCTTAGCACAACCGAATATTGAGAAGCCATTTGATGTTTATTGTGATGCTTTTGGCATTGGTATTGGATATGTATTGATGCAAGAAGGGAGAGTTATTGCTTATGCTTCTTGACAGTTGAAGAAACATGAAGAACATTATCAAACTCATGATTTAGAATTCACAGCTGTTGTACATGCATTAAAGATATGGCGACATTACCTGTGGGGTAATAAATGCTACATCTATACTGATCACAAGAGTTTGTAATATATTTTACTCAAGATGAGTTGAATACGAGGCAAAGGAGATGGTTAGAATTACTCAATGATTATGATTTAGAATTGCATTACCATCCTGGTAAAGCAAATGTGGTTGCTGATGCACTTAGCCGAAAGAGTCGTTGCCATTGCTTGATACTGAGGCCTTTGGACATTTCTTTATGTCATGAGATAGAAAAGTTGGGAATAGAAATGGTGCAATAAGGAAGTTTGTCTAATATTACTGTTGAGTCAACACTCAAAGACCAAATTATTGCTGCTCAGAGAAGTAAAAAGGGAATTAAGCATATCAAAAAGGAAGATAGAAAAGAAAAGGTTTCTTGTTTCACAATTGATGATGCAGATGTCTTATGGTATAAGAATCATCTGGTCATACCAAAAGTTCCTGAGTTACAACAAAAGATCCTTGATGAAGCACACCTCTCAAAATTTTCTATTCATCTAGGAAGTAATAAGATGTATCATGATTTGAAATAGAAATTTTGGTGGACCAAGATGAAGATAAAAATTGCTAAGTATGTGGCTCAGTGTGATACCTATCAGAAAGTCAAAGCTATGCATTTGAAGTCAGCAGGAGAACTTCAGCCATTGCCTATTCTCGCATGGAAGTGGGAAGATATAAGTATGGATTTTATAGTGGGTTTACCTAGAACCTCAAGAGGTTTTGACTCCATCTGGGTCATAGTGGATCGACACACAAAATCTGCACATTTTCTTCCAGTTCACAGTACATACTCAGCCTCGAATTATGCCAAACTATATTTTGAACATATCATCACTCTTCATGGTGTATGAAAGACTATTGTGTTTGACAAAGGCGCACAGTTCATCAACAATTTCTAGAAACAATTGCATGATTCGTTAGGTACTGGTCTTTTGCATAGTACAGCCATCATCCTCAAACTGGAGGGTGGACTGAAAGAGTCAATCAAATACTAGAAGACATGCTGGGAGCTTGTATTTTGAATTTTCCAGAGAAATAGGATGAGTGTTTGCCCTTAGTAGAATTTTCTTACAACAATAGTTATCAAGAAAGTATCAAATGGCACCATTTGAAGCATTGTATGGTCGCAGATTTAGAACCCCGTTGAACTGGTCAGAACCTAGAGAAAGAAGATTCTTTGAAGTTGATCTTATAAAAGAAACAGAAGAAAAAGTTAAACAGATACAACAAAACCTAAAAGTAGCACAGTCTCATCAGAAAAGTTATGCGGACAAAAGATGTCGACCATTATGGTTCAATAAGGGAGACCATGTATATCTAAAGGTGTTACCCATGAAAGGAGTTACTCAGTTTGGAGTCAAAGGCAAGTTAGCACCTCGTTATATTGGATCATTTTAGGTTTTGGAACAAAATGGGAAGGTATCATATCGTTTGCAACTACCTGAATAATTATTCGCTGTACATAATGTATTCCATGTATCACAACTCAAGAAGTGTCTTCGTGTGCCAGATAAGGTTGTTGATGTTGAAAGTATTGAACTTGAATCTGATTTGACTTACTCTGTATCCAATTTGAGTATTGGATCAAAAGACTGTGTTACTAGAAGCAGAACAATCAAGTGGTATAAGATACAATGCAATCAGCACTTAGAAGAAGAGGCGACTTGGGAATTAGAAGATTACCTATTGGAGAACTTTCTGAAAATTCTATGCTTCTATCTAAGTTATAATTCCCTCTACAAGTTGTAACTACTTTAGTGTGAGTTGTAAAAACCCTTTTCCTTATGAACTTTCTAAAATTCTATGCTTCTATCTAAGTTTTCTTGACACATTTCCTTTTCCATTACTTTACCCAAAGCTTTAAATATCAGGATGAGATTTCTTTAAGGGGGAAGGGCTGGAACACCCCTGGTGTTATATTAACTAAAACCTACCATGTCATCATGTGCATTGCAAAGCATTCGTGATTATGTCACTTTGATGTGCATCAATTAAAACAAGTTTACATTCCATAGGTTGTTTGTGTTTCTGAAATGTTGTGTTACATGAAATCATAAAACCCTAATTTCGAATGTCACCTCAAATACTTGATTTATGCCCTGTGTACCTTGAGGTGTAAACTTTGTTTACACTACTATCAGGCATGGTGTATAAAGTCAAGTCCAACATTTAAAATTAAACTCCAAGTTTGGATTTAGATTTGGTTTTCAAGTCTAAATTCAAATAGGGATTCTATTAAAATGATTTTCAAAAGTCAACTTCATCAACCAAGGACTATTGGGTCATGGACCTAAAAATGTCCTTGGATGATGTTTGTGATCACTAATGACCAACCAATTAATTTAGAAACCAAATCGAGTTTAAGTTCGGTTTTAAAACCCTTTATTTCAAAAGCTTGTTTTACCCCCTTCTAGATAATTCAAAATCTATATAGAATTTGGAGATAGTCTAAAAAGAAAGTTTATATATCTTGACAAGAGCTACAAGGTTGGTATTCAAAGTTTTCAAGTTTTCAAAAAGAATTTTGAATAAATTTGAAAATACAGTTTTCTAGCAATTATCCCCTTTTGATTTCAAATCCATATTTCAAAAATTATGCATAATTTGAGAAAACTTTGTATATAAAATGTTTGGTTTGAAAATTTGAGCATTCCATAGTTTTGAAGATTTTCAAGTTTTATTGTAAAATCAAAAGTAATTTCAAATATTTTTTTCTAGGGTTTTGTTCCCCTTTTGAATTTGAATTCATATTACAAAAACTAAGTAGAATTTAAAAATGTCTGTTAAACAAAAAGTGTAGCTCTTGAAAAGTTATGCAAACTTTATTTTTGTTGATTTTCAAGTTGCTATGAAAAAACTGGAGTAATTTGCAAATTTTTGAAGTGACATCACTAGGCTGTAGCGCTGACTCACCCTCTTCAATTCTCCCCCTCTGTTCATGGCGTCGCCGTGGCCGTCGGCGCCATTCCGGTATGTTGCCGCCACTGGCTCACCCCTGACACTCGAAGCTTCACCACGGCGTGCTGCCCGTCCATGCCTCGCCATTGGACTATAAATGTAGGTCGGCCATCGCCGTTTCCCATCTTCTTCTTCCCTGCTCGCCGTTCCGACGACCTCGCTCCGCCGCCCAAATTCGCCACTGCCAATCCATCTCTGCCCACTTGCTCTTACCAGTAGCTCCGCAACATCCTTGCACTTTGCCTAAGCCAACTCACGTCGCCCCTTGCCGCCCGAGTCGCCCGCACGCCGTTGTCTTCCTCACAATCGGCACTCGAGCCGTTGCGAGCTCTTTCACCGGCCACCGCCAACAGGATTGGTTATTTATTCTCATTAACCTCCCTATCGTGTTCTTTGTCTTCTCCTACTCCTTATGCACACCTTTGATAGTCCGTTGGTGCACACTGTCGCCGCCATCAGCGCCGCCGTCTGCAGCTGTCCTTAGTCTGCCTCCAAGCCAGATAGTGTGCGCATCATCACCAGGGTGAGATCCTTGTCACGCCTGTGTCGTTAGTTTGGCCCAAGTCGTGCCATAGTGTCCAGCCACCGTGGCTCGCCGCCGGCAAGACCTTGCCAGCCGCTGCGCGTGTAGCTAGGACAGCATTAAGCTATGTTTTTCTTCTTTAGCTTGTGCACCGCGTTCGCGTAGCTGCGTGGGAGCTTATGCTCACCTCACCGCCGCCAGAGATGCTCCGGTGAGCCCTGCAGCCGCGCCGCCGCGCCGCCGTGCCGCCATTTTTCATAAAGATTTTTCCTTTTCCTTTTCTTTTTTAGAAAATAATTTAAATGCTATCTTATTTGAAAAATCATAGTAATTCATGTATAGCTCCAGAAATTTTGAAAATTTACATGTATACTCTTTATGATATTCTCTACCTAGAAAAAATATGAAATGTCAAATTTGAGTACTTTTTGCATAAGTTAAAATTAGCCCTTTTAATTAAAAAATGGATCTTCAATGATTATTAATAAATAAAAAAATTAGCTTTTATTTTTGAAAATTGCTTTGCCATCTAATTAGACCAAGATCTTTTCAAAATAAAATTTTGAGCTCAATTAGACAAATTTAATTTTATGCCTTTATTTTATGCTTTTTAATTAATTTATTAATCCCTTTAATCATGCTTATTCATTATAGGATTTGTTTGAATTTGGGATTGATTGAGGATCTTGGGTCATTAACCTTAATAACCTTTGGCACTTTAATTAATTGTTTGCGCTTATCTTAATCATGTCATTAGGGCTTAATCAATGTTATTTTATGTGCTTAAATAACCTCATTAAAGACGTAGTCAACCCTAATGAAGTTAGTAAGTAAGCTTTGTTAGCTTTCAACTTTATCACGAAGGAAAGATGTACCCAAGTCCTTAATCTGGTTATGCATCCATCAAGCATCATGTTTATTATTCCATCATGTTGAAATATATCATGTTATCACGTAGCTTCCATTAACGGAGAATTTAATGTTGTCGAACTAGATCCCAAGGAAGAGCAGAATCAGGAGTTGGGTGTTGATCCAGAGCCAGAAACTATCTACCCCGATCACCAAGGCAAGCCTCGAATGCATTCAAACCCTTCCTTGATTTTATATAAGTTTTATCATTTCAGATATGAAATATTGCATTAAGTTATATGAGTTGAGTGATAACCCACTAATTGCATTACCTGTCTTATTTTTATATTCCTTGTTACCTATTTTTGAAAAATGCTTAGTTATGCTTAGTCCTGCTTAATTAGTAGGTTTTCAAAAAGAAAAAGAATGAAAAAGATGAGGTTGGATTTTCTTGATGGAATCAGGATGGTAGTTAATAAATCAAGTCCGGACGGGTAACTTGCATTGGGAAAGGAGTCCCTCTGTAGTGTTTCTGTCTGTTGACGCCCTAGGTCCCGTGTCGATGATAAACTCATGTTTATCGAGACCTAGATAGCGATCCACACATGGTGTGGTATACTTGTGGGGTTGAGAGTCCCATGTATATTGATATGCTTAGGAGTTTGAGTCTCCTGTATATCATGTGGTTGATATATGGCTGCGGTTGTTATCCCGGCATATCGTGTTATCTGATATGCTTCGGAGTTAGAGTCTCCTGTATATCAGTGACCTAGGTCCCAGCTGGGTATAAAAAATGGATTTGAATCGTCGTTGCTTCTCGGAGAAGAAGACTCAATCGATGTTCATCATCGTAGTAACAACTTGAATGATGGCTAAGATTTAAGAAAGGAGTTGGTTGGTAATCTTAAGCTAGAGCAAGACAACTTTACTTTCTGTTGAGCTTTTCTGCAAAAATTCTTATCTCTTGCAACCCTTACCTTGTCCCTCTAGCCTGCATTTCCTGAGTCTTCACCCCTCTTTTTTGTCGGGTCAGTCTTGTTCAGTACTTTTTTACTCTGGGTTTGTTGAACCCTTGTTGCAGGTGAGACCTGTGAGCAGGTTTGCTTTGCATCCTGCTGCATGACAGTCGTTGCAGAGAGAGACGACGAGTAGGATGTCTGGCTCTTGGGCAGAGCATACCGTCAGGGAGTTGTAAATAAGTTATCTTTAGCTACTCCACTACTACTATGGTTTTTAATAATCCAACTTAAGTTTTTGCAAGTTTTGAACTAAATGGTTTGTAAACTTATGTTATTGTAATCCTTTTGCTATTTTACTATGATTTATACTATTTGTATAAAACTGTTGTAATACTGCAATGTCTCTTTATAATGATTGATCCTGGTCAGAGAATCATGGATGATTCAGGATTCACCTGACAGACCTTTTAAGTCTTATGGAACACATACATTACTATCAAAAGTCTATTTAGACAATGATAAGTGAATGTGGGCCATATTATTTAGAAGGTTCTGCCACATCAAGGACCAGCGGGAAATGACCAGCATCGGGGATCTTGGCCCACATATCGGTATGGCTGAACGATATGGGTTGCTCAGACCAGGGCTGCACCTTGGCGCTCACGACGAAACTATCTGCCTCCTGGATCGCCACAATGGCCCGTTGTTGGCGGTCCTTATGGATCATTTTTAACTGCCAACTTATGCCTAAAAGGAGAGAAACTATCATACCTTAACACATAGACATATGCTATTAACAGAGTTCCACTTGTACCCCTAGTGTTTATGTTTTTACAGGATTTATGGTGAAAAAAGTGGAAGTGCACAACACCAATTAGAAAGCGTAAAGGTGAAATGTGAATTCAAGAAATACGCAACCAAATATAGCAAAGGAGCCTACCTTTGGTGCATACCTTGTCCTGATCGTAACCATGCATGCGATGATGTCATAGATGTCCGATGAAAGACCGGTCCCCATATGCGGGCGTGCAGATCCCTGTAGCTGTCATGTCAGGAGTGGTTGGAGCACTGACCCACGGTGTTGAAGTATTGCTCGAGGGCGTCGAGGGGACCGAACGTAATCGAGGAGGTTGAGACCCAAACAGATAAGACCAAGCCCCGGGAACTGTGGCGTCTATGTTGACGAATGTGTCTCGAGGGGGTGCCAAACGAGGCACAGTGCGTGATATGGTGAAACAGTATGGTACGATCTGCCGGTTTCCTCTGTATGGGCAGTAAAAAGGAGGATTTAACCGATGTACTATCCACTATTACCATGGTTGTAGCCACGAGATTAGGCGGGAGCAGGTGAAATGCATTAAATGTCTGGGGAATCGTACGGGAAGTAGGCGGGATGAGGGGGTGCGCAGTATTCATGGGTGATCGTTCGCCCGAGCGAGTTCCGTCACTCGAGGGGGTGACCGTCCCCCCAAGTGGACTGCCTCGAGTTCGAGTGTACAGTGGCCCGGCTTGTCAAGACTCGTTCGTGGGCCAGCCTAGTATAGTTTGACACTTGGATTGGATATCTTATGTAATTTTTGGGTTGAGGGATAATGATGGTGGTTTTGGGTTTGCTAATATAGGGATTGAGTTGCTTAATCGAGGGTTAAGGGTACCCCTTTTTTAGGTACCCGACAGTTGCCCCCGAGCCCCCGCATGAGTGCTGGCAGTCATGCGGGGGGCCTTGAATCAGGACTGATGAGTTGACTATAATTTTTCGGAGGGTGCGCGTGAGTGAACCCTTCGGGGGTAGCCCCCGAGGCCTCGGAGGAGTGGGGAAACTCCTCTGAGGGCTTTACTCATCTTTTGTCTAGTTGGGCATAGCAGGCATCCCTGAAAGGTTAAGATAACGTGAACTAGAGTCGTAGCGCCTAGTCGAGGGGTATCTTGAGTCGTCGAGCCCCTAGGCGTATTCGACCCTCTTTCGTCGAGGGGCACCCGGCGTAGTTGAGCCCCTAAGCCTCATGTGGCTAGGGTCTTGCTACCTTGGGCATCCGTCTCACTAGTCCTTTCAACCAGATGTGAGGTGAGAAGAGCTGTAGTACCCTCGATTGGGCGAGTCTCGACGTTCTCTATGAGCTGATAATGGGAGATCCAAGTGAGAGCTCGTGCCCTATTCAATGGGGTCGACTGATGGCCCTGAGGCATTCTCATTGATGCAAACATGTAGATACATGGATACTGGTTCTATTCGATAGGACTCGGTAGCTCGATGCCTCCCTTCATGGGGATTCCATTATAATCCTTTCATTTTGCCTTGGATACGTCTGAGGGGATCTCGAGGGTTCGTCCTCGGGCTGAGCTTCGTGTTGGCTTCCCTTGGACACCCCTGACTCAGGTACTCGAGGGCGGCTGTCAAACCCTGACCGAGGGTTAGCCTTCGCTCCCTCGAGGATTTCGGCGTGGGACCAGAGTCCGTTTTACTTCTCATAAAAGGAAACACCATGGATTACTTCTCCCGTCCATTGGGCGCGTCTTTGTAGGCAAGAGCTGGAGCGGCGTGGTCATGGTGGACCCGGGTAACGGCTAGAGATTGTGCGGGCGACGCGTGTGCCTCTTCCAGGAATCGAGGGGCGGTTAGGTGAGCGCATTAAATGTGGGGAATTATCGTGCTGTTGCTAGATCCGCCCGTTGTTCCTTGGCACCGTTGCTTATAAATACGAGGGGTAGGGTTTCTCTATTCCCCATCTTGCCATCTTGCCTCCGCTGCCACCACCAGAGTGCTTGAGCCTTCATCATTCTATGCTAAAGAAGAATCGGTGAGACAGAAATCAGGATTGGGAATCTTCCTGGTCACCCATCCGCCGAGCAGATTCGAGTTGCATCCATGGCGCCCACGTTCCTCCCTCTAGAGGCCTGGCCCTATTCTTACATGTCATAGCATGAACTAGAGAAGTTGGTGGACGATGGACTCCTCCGTCCCGCCGCTTTGGCTGAGCGGCCAGATTGGATCGTGCCGTTGAGGGAGCATCTGGAGCTGCAGCTGCCGGAGGGCTACGTGGTGAGCTTCATCAAATTCCACCAGTTGGGATTTGGTTCACCTCCGAGCCACTTCATGTGCACGTTGCTCCACTTCTATGAGGTCGAGCTCTAACACCTCACCCCCAATGCCATCTCCAACACGGCGATATTCGCCACGCTCTACGAGGGGTACATGAGTATGGAACCGCATTGGGAACTATGGCTCCACCTTTTCAAGGGCGAGCACTACACCAAGTGGATCTCAAATTGGAAGAGGAGGATCATCTGCATGGGCAGTTGCAACCTAGCACAGAAGAAGTCTGATCTCTACATCAGGATGGGCTTGTCCACCAACCACGGCCATTGGCAGTCTGGGTGGTTCTACATCCGCAACGACGATGGCCTGCTGCCCGCCTACACCGGGCGTGTCATTGGGGAGCGTCCTAAGCACTGGCTTTGGGGCATGGCCCAGCCCTTCCAGCAGAGGTTGAATCCCCTCCTCGATAAACTACGTACCTTGTCTGAGTAGGGTGTGCATGCTGCGTTCATCATCGTAGGCTTCCATAGCCGAAGAGTCCTACCTCTGATGGTGCGCCCGTTGTGCTTAGATCAGATGGGGCTCGAGGTGTGTCTCAAGCAGCTCGAGGGTTGTTGGATGTTACCCATAGACCTGCCTCCCGAGGATGTCACAAAGCAGGTTAGAAGCTCGGTCACCAGTGACTTTGGGCCAAGGGACGTGGATCGTGTCCTGATGCTGCCGGATACTCGCAGCATCATCTTGGTAAGTCCTTCAATTTCACATCCTCAAGATTCTCCCCTATTTTTTGGCTTGTTTTGATGTTCTGGCTACAATTTTGAGTGCAGGGCAACATCGACTATAGGGTCTCAGTGCCTTTGGTTCAAGAAGATGACCCTAATCGCTAGGTGAGGCGCTTTGATGCTCAACAGGAAAAGAAAAGGAAAGATCCGAAGAAGGAGAGGAAGAGGAAGAACCTCATGCGCCAGGCGCTCAAAATGGCCAAGGTAAACAAAGGTGGGAGACAGACATGGATGATGATGATGATGATGTCAAGGGAGTGGCGGGGCATCTCGAGCCCCATCTTTCCAGCTTTCCTTGAGCTGATGCACCTCCTACGCAGGAGGATGTATTGGAGTGCCCGCAGGAAAGAAGGCAAGGGGGTTCCTCGACCTGTGTGGGGTCCTCATCTCGTCGCCAGCCCGGCGACACTCCGCCAGCCTCGTCCCGGGGTCCGTCCAGTGCCTCGCCTCACCAAACCAAGTCCTCAATGCTCGAGGCAAGGAGCCAGGGTCGGACAGGTTTGAAGGAGCGGGCGACACTGCCCTCGGTGCACGACTCGCGGGAGGCGGCTCCAGTGGACCTCGAGGTGCTGAGGTCTGAGCCGGTCGCCCTGTGCAGCTCTAGCTCTGGACAGGATCTAGTTCGAAGGGGGTCATCGAGGCACCCAGGTAATTCGAGGGGGCCCAGGTCGGTCATCATCACTCTAGGGTATGTTTTGCCATCTGAAATTTTCTTCCCTCTTCCTATGATTCACATAACTTTTTGGATGTTCCTGCCTTTTCCTATGTTGCCTAGGCTCAAACGTCAAGTGGAGGAGGCGAACCCTTTGCCAACCAAGCGACTCAAGGTGGATGCGAGTGTGAGGATGGCAGCAGGAGGGGCAGGTGCGATCTCAAGGTCCCTATCGACCTCGGAGGCGACCTGGCTATCACAAGCTCAGGCGGTGATTATTCGGGGCAAGCTGACGGGCTCTAGTCTCATTGCAGGCTTGAGTGGTGAGGGGGCCATGGTGGGCAGCAGCTCTGACTAGGGACAGATGCTGGAGAGTGGGGTCAGTGCCCCGGTCTCAATGGTTGCGGCCCCTATGTAACACTCTGGTGTTAAGCATGCATAATCATTTGCATTCTTAAGCATAAGCATCATTATGCATAGCATTAATGAAAAGAGTGATTGTCATTTCATGTATCATGCTTGATTATTCGAATTTTGCTTGCCTTTCACATAAAGTGCATATGTGGTATGAGTGTTTGGTGTTGGATGACCCCTAAGGTAACCTAGACATGTTTAGGACACCAAATGAACCTAGGTTTATGTTCATGGTTTTGGCTAATTAAGCTTTGTTGTCATGGTTGACCAAGGTGGACCATTAAAGTAGTTTTGTTTGACTGAATTGGAAATGATAGCTAGACTGCTTGCATGTGTGTGCACCCTAAATGAAGTTTGTAGAGAATTTTATAACGAACAAAAGTTGTTTTTACCACTTTTCATGAAAATGCTTGGAAGGTGTTCAAAAAAGTTAAAAAGGGCAGAATTGGGGGCTGATTTTCCATTTTGGGAATTTTTAAAAGGTATTTTATTTGGATTTTTGTAATTCAAAATATAGGCAGAATCTGGTAAAACTTCTTTAAGATGAAATGTTCTACTCTTCAGAAGCTACATTTCATCTATTTTGAGTTTTTGCTAATTCGGCTTAGTTTATGAGTTATTAAGCAGCAAAGTTTGTCCTGAGTTCATGGAAATAGCATTTTGGTGATGGCTGTACCCTGGCCGTCAGGAAAATGTTCGGCCACCGCCCATGTCGCCCAGCCCGTGCGCTCCGCGTGGCGCGCATCGACCGGCCGTCCGGGGCGGCAGCGACCGTCCCGACCGTGTTAAAGAGACCACAGTTGCTTCCTTCTCTCTGTCCCCCCTTCAATTTCGTCTCTCCCTACCTCCTGCCTCAGCTCCACGGACCCGCCATCGCCGCCGCCGGCTGAGCCCGCCGTCGCCGAGCCACCCCACCGTGCATTTTCTTCTCCAAGTGTGTCACCAGACCCACCTCGACGTACTCTAGCTCGTGCGCTACCTACCACCCGTCCTCGTCGAGGGTAAGACCCCCAATCAAGGGTTTCTTCTCCGCGGCCGGTGAGCCCGTGACCGCCGCCGCCGTGTCCGGGTCAATTCGGCCGATGATTCTTCTCTCTTTCTCGAGCTTTAGGTTCATCTAGTCGAGTAGCAGCTGTAGCCCTAGTTCATGAGGTCCGTGCGGGTCGGCCCTCGCCGGAATTTCAAGTGCGCCGCCGTCGGGGAGCCGCCACCCGCCTGCGCACGTGGCCCGAGCGGCCTCGGCTTCGCTCCGACCACGATTCGCCCCGCAATCGATGCGCGCCGTCCCCCTCGTGCTATCCCTTAGGTCAGAGTGGCCGGAGAACCCCGGTAGCCGCCGGTGAGCCCGCGCCGACGCCGTCGTCCTCTCCCTTTCCTGTGCAAGGACGTCGGGTTAGAATGTAGAAGACCCTAAGGTTCTCGGTGTAAAGTTGCCAGACACAGAGATTTACCGGTTAGGGCTCGGTTAGTTTCTGGAAATCTCAGGGTCCCCAGTGTAAAGTGCTTTTTCCTTTTTCTTTTCCAGAATTGATTTTAGATTTTGTTTAAAGCTTTGGAAATTCATAACTTGCTCATTTTTCATCCAAATGAGTTGGTTCAACTTGCAATATTTTTCTTATGAGATGATCTATGCATGAAAAATATGAAATGTGGAATTTGTGAAACTTTTCTGTATAGCTTTATTTATCTCTATTAATTGTATTTATCTTAGGAAATGCATAACTAATTCTCTGTTGCTCAGAAAAATGTGAGACCAAGTTTGTTAGTCTTCTTATGTCATGCTCTATCTGTGAAAAATATTATAAGGCTATGTCATATGTAAATTTTGCTATGTCTAGTTATGGTGCCTATTTTCATGTGAGGATAAATAATTCATAATAAATAATGTATAAGGAATTTGTGCATGAAACTTTTTGGAGAGTGTTTTTAGGTCAATCTAGGGCTAATCATGTTCTGAGATCTGTTGTTTGATATACTTTTATGTACAAAATATTTTATGCCCCTGAAATTGTGCTGCCTTGTCATTTTTATGCAGGATAAAGTACTTACTGTTTTGACTTGAAATTTTTATGGTAGTCTTTATTTGGTATGATTAAGCTTCTTTAATTTTTACAGAATTTTCTGAGTAGTCTAAAGTCATGTTGTAGTTATACCCTGATTTCTTTCGTTTATAAATAATGCTTTAGAGTTATCATTTCATGTGTGTAAAAATGCTTTTTATGCTATTCATGATATGTATGATCTTCTATTGGTTGTGGTTTAGTAGAGTGTAGTGTGCAAAACAATGGTTGTTTATAATTCCTTATAGTGTGCGAGTAAATTTTAATGCGAGGCCTATTTGGAGATTTATCGGTAGAAGAGAATGCAGATGACATGTGCTTATCATACATGTTTTCGAATATCATATCATTCATTTTAGTGAGCATTCATTTACCATCACCATCAGCATTGTATTTATATTTATGCATGGTATTCATACGCACTATGCATCATACAGGATCGTCAGAGCTCGAAACGATAGTTGCCGGAGCACCAGGAGAGGAAGACCAACAGGAAGCTTTGGTTCGGGAAGCAGCAGCAGAAGAGGATCCCGAAGCTGATCTTTTGGAGTGTCCCGACCACCAGCCAAGCGCTTTCCTGAAAGGCAAGCCCCGGAGCATTCTCCCTGTGGTTTGCAAAATATCTAACTTGAGTCCTTTACTTGTTTGCTGCATTAAGTTATAGGCGTTGTTTTATACCGTTGCTGCATTACTTATATTCCTTGCCACTGTTATACTTTAACCCTGTTAGGTTTAGGTACGATTATTTGCTTAGCCCCGCTTAACTAGATCGGTAGAAGTCGGGTGATTTCCTGTCATCCGCGAGTTATAGGTGGTAACTCGGAATGGTTGAATACATTGTTATCTTGGATAACCATGTGGAGATAATAAATCGAGACCGGGCGGGATTGGAGTTGAGAATGAACTGGAGGTTCAATGTGGTTTATCCCGTCTGTGTCGAACTAGGACCCCGTCCATTGTACGTCCTCAAGTCATATTGAATTTATGCCTCACATTTAGCTGGAAGGATAAGTCGTTTCGACCGCGAAGCCTAATTTTGATTTGGGCCGGGAGTCGACCTGCTGTACGCATCGCATTGGTGAAGATGGGGGACCACGGGTTACACGGTTGTAAGGCCTGAATATAGCATGGTGCGCCCTGCTGGCAGCCGGACGGTGCCCGGATGTGATAGTACCTGTTGATCTCGCGTTTTTCCTGAATTGGATGTCGGTGACCTGTAGCTCACCGTGGCTGGTGAGTGTGGTTTGTGTGAGGAGTACCCGCTAGCTGGTTAGTAATCGATTATAATCGCCATCGTTCCTGGACAGTGAACACTTGACTTGAGCAGCGGCATCGTAGTAAGAATTTGAACAAGAGATGAGATGGTTGAGCTATTGAGACTGAAAGA
>CM041643.1:27510123-27533192 GCA_023333625.1 Bothriochloa decipiens | reverse complement strand
TCTCTACCCGATCATAGTAACCATTACATTCAGGGCAGGTATCGGCAGTGGGCAATTTAATGCCTTCTTCCCAGCAATGAATGAAAAACGAACAATTCCAGTGATCTTTATGTCGACGTAACTCCTCCTGTTGCTGTCGATACCGATCCTCACACTGTTGCCGATACCTGCCCTGAATGTAATGGTTACTATGATCGGGTAGAGAGACAACATCACTCTAGTTATCGAGGGGTACGCATCAATACGCCGATCAAAGAAAAGGTATCAGCATTTGATCGGCTGGGGGGCAGAGTTAGCGTGCATGACAGGCTTGGCAGGTATATTGATTGTTTTCCAAAGAATCATGCAAGGCTTGAAGAGATGGCTAATGAAAGGGTTCCTGATGAAGGGATATTCTGCCGGGATCCAAACATAGGCCTCCATGAGCAGAACACAAAGCATTATCAGCCTGTTTGGAAAACAAAGCTGCCCCAATGGTGCCCTGAAGGATTGACGAAAACTCAAAAAAGAAGGGAACAGCGTATGCGTCAAGAAGACTTACAGTGTCCAAGAGAAAGCATCCCAAAGGCAATAACTCAAGTATGGCAACCAAAACGTAAGGGTGAAAGTTCATCGGCAGATGTTAACATGGTCTTCATGTTGCCGATAGAGTTCTTGGCGCCAGGTGACAAGGAACAGGCAGTTTTTGCCGATGAAGCAGCTCAACTAACTCTGGATCCAATGATGGCTGTGTTTGAAAAGCCTGCCGATGATGAAAGGCAACACCTCAAAGCTTTGTTTGTTAAAGGCAGGGTTGATGGACAGCCAGTGTCAAAAATACTCATAGATGGAGGAGCGGCAATTAATATCATGCCGTATGTTATGTTCCGAAGACTTGGAAAAGGAGATCAAGACTTAACCAAGACGGATATGATGCTTAAAGATTTTGAAGGCAATGTGTCTCCGGCTAAAGGGGCATTATGTGTTGAGTTGACTATCGGCAGCAAGACTTTGCCTACCACCTTCTTTATCGTTAACGGCAAAGGTAACTATAATTTGCTCCTAGGAAGGGATTGGATTCATGCCAACTGTTGTGTTCCTTCTACGATGCATCAGTGCCTCGTACAATGGATTGGAGACAAGATTGAAATTATCCCTGGTGATTCTTCTTATATAATTGCATCGGCCGATTCTGAGACCTATGAACGGACAAAGTGCATATCGGGAGAAGCATGGGATACGGAATTTCTCAGGGTCGCCGATTATGAGCTCACACCGATCCAAGCAGTCGGTTCTAAAGATGAATTTTAATGGATCAGTTTGCCGATGGAGGAAAGCTCGGACATGGGTTCACATCGGCTGATGATTTAGTGGAAATAGATATTAGTAACGGTGACAGGCCGAGGCCAACTTTTATTAGTGCCAAGTTAGATTCTCAATGTAAACAACAAATGATTGATATTTTGAGAGAATATAAGGACTGTTTTGCTTGGGATTATACAAAAATGCCTGGATTAGATCGGTCAATAGTTGAACATCGGTTGCCTATTAAGCCAGGATTTCGGCCTCATCAGCAGCCCGCACGCCGATGTAATCCTAAAGTGTTACCTGATATTAAAGCCGAAATCACAAGGTTAATTGAAGCTGGCTTTATTCGGCAATGTCGATATGCCGAATGGATTTCTAACGTGGTTCTTGTTTATAAGAAAAATGGAAAACTTCGTGTGTGTATTGATTTCAGGAATCTTAATAAAGCTACACCGATGGATGGCTATCCAATGCCTGTTGCCGATTTATTGATTGATGCTGCAGCTGGACATCGGATCATCAGCTTCATGGATGGTAATGCCGGTTATAACCAAATTTTCATGGCTGAAGAGGATATTTCCAAGACTGCTTTTAGGTGTCCAGGTCATGTGGGTTTATTCGAATGGATTGTCATTGACCTTCGGCTTGAAAAATGCCGGTGCTACCTATCAGAGGGCTATAAATTTTATCTTCCATAAATACATCGGCACACTGGTCGAAATCTACATAGATGATGTGGTGGTCAAATCTGAAGGTTTTGAGAGTCATCTGGCTGATCTGCGAAAAATCTTGGAGTGCACCAGAAAGCATGGTTTAAAGATGAATCCTACTAAATGCGCATTTGGTGTATCGGCAGGTCAATTCTTAGGCTTCATGGTACATCAAAGAGGTGTTGAAATCAGCAGGAAATCTATTGATGCAATTAATAAAGTTGTTGCTCCTGCCGATAAGACTGAGTTGCAATCCTTGATCGGCAAGATTAATTTTATTCGAAGATTTATATCTAATCTGTCAGGAAAAATCAAAGCCTTCAGTCCTTTATTAAAATTAAAAGACGATCAGGAATTTGTATGGGGAACAGAGCAGCAATTAGCGTTAGAAGAAATTAAAAAGTATTTGGTAAATCCTCCAGTATTGGTTCCGCCTCAACACGGGAAACCTTTCAAGTTGTATTTGTCTGCCGATGATAATGTTATCGGATCAGCATTAATTCAAGAGTTTGAAGGGGAAGAACGTGTGATATATTATTTGAGCAGAAGACTGATAGACGCTGAGACCAGGTATTCGGCCATTGAGAAATTATGTTTGTGTTTATATTTCTCTTGCACAAAATTAAGGCATTATTTGTTATCGGCTGAATGCACTATCATATGCAAAGACGATGTGGTTAAGCATATGTTGTCAATGCCAATTTTGAAAGGAAGAATCGGCAAGTGGATCTTAGCATTATCAGAATTTGATTTGCGTCATGAATCGGCTAAAGCGGTTAAAGGACAGGTAATGGCCGATTTTGTTACTCAACATTGCAGTGTGATAGATTATGCTGAGATTGCTCCATGGACACTTTTCTTTGATGGATCTACTTGCGGTGAAGGAGCAGGAATCGGTATTGTATTAATCTCGCCTCAAGGGAAGAAATATGAATTTTCATTGCCGATTGCTGGCACTTCAACAAATAATCAGGCTGAATATCAAGCTTTACTGAAAGGGTTAGAATTGCTCAGAGAAATTCGTGCCGATACAGTTGAAGTCTTTGGGGATTCCATGCTAGTCATTAATCAGTTGATTGGAGCATATGAATGCCGAAGTGAAGTCTTGATTACTTATCATGGGAGGTGCCTGCAAATATTAAAGGAGTTTAAAGATTTCTGACTTGAACACATTCCCAGACTGCATAATGAAGAAGCTAATCGACTAGCACAGCATGCTTTGGGATATCAACTGATCTGAGAAGTGTTGACATTGGTAATTGATGCCGATGACTGGAGAAGGGATATTGCCGATTACTTAAAAAATCCGTCTAGGAAAGTGGAGAGACGTATAAGGTTTCAAGCTACCAAGTATGTGCTCCTTGATACTGAATTATATTATCACACTTTGGATGGGGTTTTACTCAGATGCCTTAGTAAAGAGGAATTGAAAAGTTTAATGGGTGAGATTCATGAAGGAGTGTGTGGGGCACATCAATCGGCATTTAAAATGAAATGGATGATCAGGAGGAACAGGTATTATTGGCCGACAATTCTTGAGGACTGTTTTAAATATTTCAAAGGGTGCCAGTCATGTCAGAAATTCGGTAATATTCAAAGAGCACCTGCATCGGCAATGAATCCTATAATCAAACCTTGGCCGTTTAGAGGATGGGCTATTGATCTCATCGGTCAGATCTACCCACCGTCGAGTAAAGGACATAAATTCATACTCGTTGCTACCGATTATTTCACAAAGTGGGTTGAAGCAATTCCTTTAAAGAAAGTGTCATCGGCAAATATGATTGATTTTGTGAAAGAACATATTGTTTACCGATTTGGTATTCCTCAGACTATTACTACCGATCAAGGAACCATGTTCACATCAGGAGAATTTGATAATTTTGCCATCGGTATGGGGTTTAAAGTTCTAAATTCCTCTCCTTATTATGCGCAAGCTAACGGTCAGGCTGAAGCATCTAATAAAGGAATAATCAAGCTTATTAAACGGAAAGTTGAAGAAAATCCTAGGAGGTGGCATACTCTTTTAAATGAAGCTTTATGGTCATATCGGATGGCATGTCATGGTGCAACTAAGGTCTCACCATATCAATTGGTATATGGACATGATGCAGTTTTACCTTGGGAAATTAAGACTGGTTCTAGGCGTGTATTTTCTCAGGATCACTTGACAGCCGATGAGTATGACACGCTTATGAGAGATGAATTAGAAGATTTAGCAGGTCATCGGCTAAAGGCCTTAATTAGCGTCGAAGAAAATAAAAAGAGGGTTGCTAGGTGGTATGATAGAAAGGTGAAAGTAAAAGAATTTGCAAATGGAGATTTAGTCTGGAAATTGGTTTTGCCGATTGGGACTAAGAGTTCGAAATTCGGCAAGTGGTCCCCTAATTGGGAAGGTCCTTATCGGATAAATCAGTTGGCTCCTGGTAACGCGTACATCTTAGAAACCCTCGAAGGAGTTATATTTCCCAGAGCATTAAATGGGAAATATTTAAAGAAATACTACCCCAGTATTTGGACGGATGCATAAAATACAGGAATAAAGATATCGGCATTATATTACATTCACAGTCAATTGACAAAGTTCAGGTTGTCGATAACTTGACAAAACCGGTGAGTGAAGTCTACAAACTAAGGAAGGATTGAATAGCGGTTATCGCACGTAGGCGAATCTGGTCGGCTTCTTCCACTTCCCTGACGTCCGCATCGGCAGTGTCCTCTATCGGTTTAAGCTTCCTCCTCAGCGTCAGCGCCATACAGGCTTGATTGTCCCTGTCTTTTTGAAGAATTTTTAAAGTGTTGGACAGGTTGTCTTTCTCCTGTACGGCTTGGTTCAGGGCTGCTTCCACTTCTTTCAGCTCGGCCAGTAAAGCTGTTCTCTTTGCCGATAGATCAGTAATTTTCTTTTCAAGATCGGCGCCCGAAGCCTCTAAGTTGCTCATGCTTCTGTGCTTTTCTTCGGTGGCCTGCTTGAATTGTAATATTTCTTCTTTAAGTTTTGATTGAGCGGCTCTATCGGCAATTCGTCGAGCGGCCTTTTGGTACTGGAGTTGTCGGCTCTCAAGGTGGGCAGCATGAAAAAGGATTTCTTCAATATTGTCGGGGACTTGGCCACGAATCGCTTTGAAAATTGCTCTTGTGGAGTCTGAATCTTGGACCAGCTGAGGTGTATCTTGATGCAACAAAGATAATAATGTTTCTAATTTGGTTCTGACCTCAGCTGATACAGTTCCTAAGGCAAGCGCAGAACTTTCTTCTTCTTCATCGTCAGGAATGTTGACAGTAAAAGAGAATAGGCTATTTGGGGAGTCTTGTTCCTGCGAGGGAATTAGTCAGTTACAGGAGAATGAATATTGCGGAATATTGGTTAAGTTAACTTACTTGCTTCAAAGCGATTTCTTGCATATGACTGGAGGAGGCAGTTTGCAATATGTCCTCAGCAATGCTTGCCGATGGATCAGTTCTGGCAGGGCTGGGTGGTGGCAAGTCTGTGGATATATCGGCAAGTGTTTCTTGAGGTGCCGTTGGTGATCCTAGTGCTGGCACATCCGGCAGTGCTGACTGAAGAGATGGTGCTGGAACTGTGGAAAGTGCCGATGCAATTTTTGATCATTTTGATTGAAGGGCTACATAAGATGAAGCTTTGTGCTTAGGCTGTGGTTCCTCAAACCCAGATGACTGGGGGGCATCGGCACCAGAGGACTGTGGTATTGGATCAGCTGAAATAGTTACCGGTGTGTCCACTTGTTGCTACAAGTAAATGGAGTAATTAGTGCTGATTACAATAGTTGAAATCGGGTTAAAATTGGAGAAACATACCTCTGGAGAGTCGACAAGGATGACGTCTGAAGGTGCGTTGATGGGAGATGGGGGACGAGTTGCCGATGAAGACTCTAGAAGTGTAGAACTCGCGCCCTGAAATATGGAATCGGTCAGTCACAGCAATCGACATCGGCAAAAGAAAGTGAGGTGGTTACCTGAGATGACTGTGCCGAAAATATGACCGATTTGGTACCCCTCTTGGTACGACCACGGCCCACTGGAGCATCTAACGAGGGAGCCTTGTGGCCGATGATGGATACTGGGGAAATCGGCTGCAGCCGTATGACCTTGCCACTCTTACTCAATGTTGGAACCGGGTCATCAACCTGTTAAAGAAAGGGTTAGTTGCCGATGGATTAAGGAGGAGTTGAAAGGAGTACAGAGGGTCAGACTTACTACATCGGCAGGGATGACGTGATCAGGATCAATAGAGTTCCAGTAAAAATGAGGAGAGGCGAAAAATAGCTGTTCCTTCCATTCTTGCCACCATAATTTGAAGGATTCGGTGATAAAAGAAGCCGGTACCCAGTCAGTAAGATCGGCATTTGAGATATCGGCATTGGGAAGGAGAGTAACAATTCTGTGCCAATCCACACGGCTCGCGATGGTCTCTCTTGGTTTAATCACATCGGCAAAACATAAGTTGATGGGCAATTGTCCAAAAGCTAGTTGTCTTGCTACTGCCGATGGATAGTAAAACTCGTAGGTGGGATTGATATTCTTCCCGCTTCCAAAAATGTTTACCGGGATAGCACGAGGAGTGATTATTGCCCTTAGGATGTCGGCGTCCTGGTTCAGGGCCTCATCGGTAAGATTAAAGGAAAGAGGGAATCTTGTTGCTTCATCAACATACGGAACCCATGCCCGAAGCTCAGAGGGGATGCCGATGTAGAGGCTGTGGAAAAGATTGCCAATCTGGACTTTATTCGCCTCTGCCCCTGGTAGCACTGCCAGTGCTTCTCCAAAGTTGATGGGGGGGCGCATTGCTGATTCTTCTTCCCCAAGTTGATAGTCTTCAGGAAGACTTCGAGGGAATTGCTGGGCGAACAGGTCGATATGGAAATATTTGTGCATATGGGCATTCAACCACATGTTGATAAACCACCAGGGACCCCCCAGGTTGCCGATGGATTTACCTTGCAGCAGCCTTTGTGACACTTGGTGGAGGAGATGGTAGACTGAGCCAAGAAGGTATCGACCCAGGGGGAGCTTGATGCCGCTAGCCAACAGTTCTGCTGCAAGGAGGTGCATGTTGGTCGGTCCAACTGTTCTGCCGCAGAAAATAAACTTCTCAAGCCACATATTCAAAAAGGCTGAGTGTTCCCTGTGACTGACGGAACCAGATTTCTTATACTCATTGATATAGCCAGTCCAGCCGCCAATGTTTCTGGTGGTCAGCCGATGCTCGGATTTCCGCTGGAACAGTGAGTTATCATCGGCAGAAGAAATGTCCAAGCCAGTAAGCATGTACACATCGGCAAGAGTAGGAGAAGCTGGCCCATGTCTAAAGATAAAGGCATTTAGGGTATCCGACCAGAAATAGGAGGCGGCAATTAATAAAGGCTCGTTCCTCTCCATATCGGCAATGGATATTCTGATGCATTGTTCTAATTTGCGTTCCGCCCAATACAGCTCCATTGGCCTAGCGACCCTCAGATACCAGTCTTTCCATCCCTTGGTGGTTTTTGGCCAAGAACGGAAGGTATCGGTCCAGAGTCCCAAGTCAAAATTCTGAGTTCTGAAGGGGATTCGATTGGTTTCTGCGTTTATAATGTCGGTTGGGTCTGGATTTCCCATTGGGCCTAGGCAGATGAAGTGATTCTGATGCGTTGGGATTAGAAGATTATTGCAAAGCTCCTGAGGTTAAAGATTGGGAACAAGGAATAGTCATGAACTGCGCAGAGAAGGAGAAACAAAATGTCAGAGGATAGGCAAAAGGAAAAGACTAACCTTGGGGACGTCGAAATGAATAGCCATGGCCGCGATGGAGATGGAAAAGGCAAAGAATGCTAACTGGAGGCTAAGGGTCACCGTCAAGAGCGCCGATGATCGAGTTCGTCGAAGAATCGCCTGTTGATGTCGCCGCCGGAGAGAGAAAAGCTAGGGTTTGAATCACAGATGAAAAATGGGCCACGGCGGAGGAGGCACTATATGGGCCTGTTGGTACAGGATCTCCACTACCACGTATGCAACTCTCGAGGAGAAGTTCAAACGGTTTGGGCAATTACGACCTGGAGGAAATTTCGGCGCATAAAGTATTCTATACTCCGAAATTGGGGGCATGTGTTGACACCGTTTTTAGACACGTGTCAATATGGACCGAAAACTGTGCTGATCGGCAAGGGAATGGTTTTTCTCCAGCGTTGATTCTGAGTTGCCGATGGATGAGTGCCGATAAAGGACATGTTGATCTCGTACATTGCTGATGAAACCAGAGGGCTGTTGCCGATAGAGATTGAGGCATGGTTGCCGATGGAAAGCAGAGCTGAAGGACATGGAAAGCAGGTCTGAGCCGTTATTGATGGGTTGCCGATGGAATCTACAGAGATGAGGAGCATGCCGGTAGAGGTTTCATCGTAAAGCAATGGATAAGGGAACTGGCGAAATTTATGCCATTATTTTATTAGTTTATTTTTAAGTCCGACCTTGGTACGAGTCGTTATTTTTTATTCCTTAGAGATAAGACTTGTTTAGGTAATACTTTGTCGTGTCTGTTTAGGACTCATAGTACCAGGGTATAAATATGTACCGAGAGACAATGTAAAGAATAATAATCATCAATACAAAAAACCTACTATTTTTATCTACTTTTCAAGCAATCTACTTTTCGGCGACTTCGTCATCAGTACTTTTTCCTTTTCAACGAGTTCTTTCAAGAGTCGACGGGCTGCATCAACTTGATCTCCGGCGGCCTTGCAGGTTTCGCTTTTACCGAGCAAGATTCAGGCTTTGACGTCCGGGCGTATCGCTGTCGTCTCGTCTGATCTGTTCAACAGTTATCGAGTATCATCTGAGCTTTGACGTCCGGGCGTATCGCTATCGTCTCGTTCAGGTTTTATTCAAATCTATCATCCTTGTCGATTAACAGGTCAAATCGACTGGCACGCTCCGGATATCGATTTTGGGTATTAGCCCGGTGTGTTTGCAGATATAATTTTGCATCAACACTGCTGTATTGATTTTGTTGAGGACCCTAACGAACATCGCGGGCCAAGTTCTCGTGAAGAAGCTGCTCTACATTGCGCTGGCTGCCCAAGAATTGAGCAAACAGCTGCTCCGCATTGGTCAAAGGTGGGGGTGGCACACCACGTGCAGTGTTATCAGCACCCTCTTCAGATCCACCATTGCCATTAGCACCCGAACCACTACGTGTAACCGGCATCTGCATATTTTCAGCAAGAAGTATGTATTAGGTGAATGTTGTCATAATGAGAGGTGAATGTAAAAATCATGCCAAACTGAATTTATCGAGGGAAATAAATTCGCACAATAAATAGAGGCACAATAATTCCAATTTTTCACATCACAACATCACTAATAATATTACTGCGAACCATCGCAAAGCGTCTTACAACATCCATAAATTTGCTAGCATACATACACTGGACTTTTAAAAGTTGTACGGATATCACCACCTCAAACACCATGTTCCAACATTACATCAAAGTCTCGATAGCGAGCAAAAGGGTTACATGACCACCTGACAGGAACGCAAAAGAACAACTAGAGACTAACGATCCTCAGCAAGGCTACTCTCCATTGTTGCTACTCTCACTGGAAGCACTATTCATAGCCCTCCTAGCTGCTACTAAGGCTGCTCTCAGCTGACGGATCTCCTCCTGCTTCCTGTGCACCTCCTCGTGAAGGCTAGCATTGTAAGCACGAACCTCCTCCACGTCCTCTAGCACCTGCTGCTGGCGGATGCTAAGACGACGAAACTCGGACCAGGCTTCATCCCTAGCCTGAGCCATCTTCTGGCTCTCCAACACAACCTTGTCTCGATGATGAGACACACGGGCTACCTCCTCTTGGGAGCGCTGAAGCTCACGAGTCAACTCACGCTTCTCCTTGCGTGCATCAGCTTGAGCATCCTTGAACTCCTCATTTAGACGAAGTGCCTTAGTCTCCATGTTGACATAGGCCCTCATCACTGCAAACATAGCACTCATGGCAGGCGTGCTGCTACCCTGTGCCTCCTCAGGACCAGCCTCTAGTGGGTTTCCCTCAGCATGTGGCCACCTAGAATGGCGGTGAGCAATGGGGAACACTCTAGGAAAAACCTCGGCAAGTGAGTGAGGTATCTCCTCCATCAGGTGCTCTACCACGTCAAAGGCTGCAAACGTGGCACCCGTCTTGGCAGTCTTGCCCGCACCAAAACAGCGCCACCCAACCCAATGGGGGTCACCGTCCAAAGGTGGGACTACTACCTCCACACGTGTCTCTCCATAGTTCACCAAATCATCCTTGTCCCAATAGTAGTGAGGCTCCATGCCCACCGTATACCCAGCATTGGAGAGGATCCTCCAAAGAAGGCTAGGCATGGCGTGCTCCTCAAGAAAAGTGTCCACCTCCCTTGGTGCCGACTCACGGACAGCCAAAGGACCACGGGGCGCTCTTCCTCCAGTGGACTTACGAGCAGTCTGCTTGGTTCTTGCCATCTGTTCAAAAGTTGTATATCCCATAAGTTATAATTTTAAAGAAAAGAGACAATTTAATTATAAGGGAAGGAACCATGAATGTATGAATGAGCAAATTTAACCATGATGCATGCACGTCGCATACGTCCTCACGAACTAATAATCTAATGCTCTATGCGGTGGCATACATCGTTCTCTCATTATACGTAACTACTTCGTTCTACCGTTCGCGGTTAGTGTACCTGTAGAAAATTCATTTCAGCCCATATCCCATATGAGTGCAATTCGACGTAAAAATTCACGCACCTTCCGAACAAGGTGAAAACACCGATTACTTACTACCCCAACAAGTCGCGTAGAAGACGACACCGCCAGAAGACGGTCCCAACATGGGATACCTTCATATAAACATGTGTGCAACATGTAAATAATCCGGCATCAATAAGCACTCCCCTAGACTGGCATTTGCATCCAATCATGCTCTCACAACTCACACTTACCAGGGCGTAGAGGCAATTTGATCCATACATTACCATTCAAGTGAATGGCACCCATACGAATCCGCCATTGTATGGGCAACGGCAAAATAACAAATATGATGCAATTTCCCCCAAGTCAGTACTTAATTAAGCCACCTGAATCCTATTGGGCATAAAGGATATGACCACTGGCACACTCTAGTTTTCAAAACCACAGATTTGAACACCTATACTTTTTTGTAAATACTTTTCGCAAACCAAAAACTCTTTTATTTTAAATACTTGTGAACAGTAAAACGCTAAACCAGCTCCGATGCCAGCTGTGACAGAACCGACCAATTTATTAGAGCACAAGCACATAATCCGCCATTAATTCAGCAAATCATATGATTGAGACCTAATAAACCTGGTAGTCCGTGAAATCTCGAAGGATTTCAAACTTTTTCGGCACGACCAAGATCGTAATAGTTTAGCGATTACATTCACAAGTACACAGTTCGAACATAGTTTAAAACATCATCGGAGTACGAAATAGAGTTATTACAAAACCAAATTCAAATTCAAATAAAAGCGGAAGCGATTTAGTTTAAAGCCACACATGCATTTAGTTCAAATACAGTGCCAGGTCCTTAGTCCACATCTAGCAAAAGCATCAAGTCGAGAAGAGTGACCATGCCCAAGGTCTAGTCATCTCCCAAGGCGGGATAGAAACAGTTCTGACAATAACCATAAAGCATCTCACCATCTGCAAAAACATGGGAAATAAAACCCTGAGTACGAGGATGTACTCAGCTAGACTTTCCCGTCATAAACTAAAATAAAAGACTCCAAGGAGTATGCAAGGCTGTATAAGTAGGATAGCTGACTCATTTATTTATGGAAAAGCTTGCATTAAGAAACAATCAATAAGAACCCTCTAGCAATGTATTTTAATCTAATTAACCTTATCATGCTACATTAGCACCTGTACTAAACAAGCATGGTAATAATTATTCAACAGCAAGTAACCATTTCCGGTTGAGTATCTTTCAGTCTCAACCGCTCAACCATCTCATCTCTTGTTCAAATTCTTACTACGATGCCGCTGCTCAAGTCAAGTGTTCACTGTCCAGGAACGATGGCGATTATAATCGATTACTAACCAGCTGGCGGGTACTCCTCACACAAACCACACTCACCAGCCACGGTGAGCTACAGGTCACCGACATCCAATTCAGGAAAAACGCGAGATCAACAGGTACTATCACATCCGGGCACCGTCCGGCTGCCAGCAGGGCGCACCATGCTATATTCAGGCCTTACAACCGCGTAACCCGTGGTCCCCCATCTTCACCAATGCGATGCGTACAGCAGGTCGACTCCCGGCCCAAATCAAAATTAGGCTTCGCGGTCGGAACGACTTATCCTTCCAGCTAAATGTGAGGCATAAATTCAATATGACTTGAGGACGTACAACGGACGGGGTCCTAGTTCGACACAGACGGGATAAACCACATTGAACCTCCAGTTCATTCTCAACTCCAATCCCACCCGGTCTTGATTTATTATCTACACATGGTTATCCAAGATAACAATGTATTCAACCATTCCGAGTTACCACCTATAACTCGCGGATGACAGGAAATCACCCAACTTCTACCGATCTAGTTAAGCAGGGCTAAGCAAATAATCGTACCTGAACCTAACAGGGTTAAAGTATAACAGTGGCAAGGAATATAAGTAATGCAGCAACGGTATAAAACAACGCCTATAACTTAATGCAGCAAACAAGTAAAAGACTCAAGTTAGATATTTTGCAAACCACAGGGAGAATGCTCCGGGGCTTGCCTTTCAGGAAAGCGCTTGGCTGGTGGTCGGGACACTCCGGAAGATCAGCTTCGGGATCCTCTTCTGCTGCTGCTTCCCGAACCAAAGCTTCCTGTTGGCCTTCCTCTCCTGGTGCTCCGGCAACTATCGTTTCGAGCTCTGACGATCCTGTATGATGCATAGTGCGTATGAATACCGTGCATAAATATAAATACAATGCTGATGGTGATGGTAAATGAATGCTCAGCTAAAATGAATGATATGATATTCGAAAACATGTATGATAAGCACATGTCATCTGCGTTCTCTTCTACCGATAAATCTCCAAATAGGCCTCGCATTAAAATTTACTCGCACACTATAAGGAATTATAAACAACCATTGTTTTGCACACTACACTCTACTAAACCACAACCAATAGAAGATCATACATATCATGAATAGCATAAAAAGCATTTTTACACACATGAAATGATAACTCTAAAGCATTATTTATAAACGAAAGAAATCAGGGTATAACTACAACATGACTTTAGGCTACTCAGAAAATTCTGTAAAAATTACAGAAGCTTAATCATACCAAATAAAGACTACCATAAAAATTTCAAGTCAAAACAGTAAGTACTTTATCCTGCACAAAAATGACAAGGCAGCACAATTTCAGGGGCATAAAATACTTTGTACATAAAAGTATATCAAACAACAGATCTCAGAACATGATTAGCCCTAGATTTACCTAAAAATACTCTCCAAAAAGTTTCATGCACAAATTCCTTATACATTATTTATTATGAATTATTTATCCTCACATGAAAATAGGCACCATAACTAGACATAGCAAAATTTACATATGACATAGCCTAATAATAT
Source organism: Bothriochloa decipiens (assembly GCA_023333625.1). Taxonomy (NCBI): domain Eukaryota; kingdom Viridiplantae; phylum Streptophyta; class Magnoliopsida; order Poales; family Poaceae; genus Bothriochloa; species Bothriochloa decipiens. The sequence continues at coordinate 27,519,581 of CM041643.1, read as the reverse complement.
TTTTCGCAGATAGAGCATGACATAAGAAGACTAACAAACTTAGTCTCACATTTTTCTGAGCAACAGAGAATTAGTTATCCATTTCCTAAGATAAATACAATTAATAGAGATAAATAAAGCTATACAGAAAAGTTTCACAAATTCCACATTTCATATTTTTCATGGATCATCTCATAAGAAAAATACTGCAAGTTGAACCAACTCATTTGGATGAAAAATGAGCAAGTTATGAATTTCCAAAGCTTTAAACAAAATCTGAAATCAATTCTAGAAAAGAAAAAGGAAAAAGCACTTTACACCGGGGACCCTGAGATTTCCAGAAACTAACCGAGCCCTAACCGGTAAATCTCTGTGTCTGGCAACTTTACACCGAGAACCTTAGGGTCTTCTACATTCTAACCCGACGTCCTTGCACAGGAAAGGGAGAGGACGACGGCGTCGGCGCGGGCTCACCGGCGGCTACCGGGGTTCTCCGGCCACTCTGACCTAAGGGATAGCACGAGGGGGACGGCGCGCATCGATTGCGGGGCGAATTGTGGTCGGAGCGAAGCCGAGGCCGCTCGGGCCACGTGCGCAGGCGGGTGGCGGCTCCCCGACGGCGGCGCACTTGAAATTCCGGCGGGGGCCGACCCGCACGGACCTCATGAACTAGGGCTACAGCTGCTACTCGACTAGATGAACCTAAAGCTCGAGAAAGAGAGAAGAATCGTCGGCCGAATCGACCCGGACACGGCGGCGGCGGTCACGGGCTCACCGGCCGCGGAGAAGAAACCCTCGATTGGGGGTCTTACCCTCGACGAGGACGGGTGGTAGGTAGCGCACGAGCTAGAGTACGTCAAGGTGGGTCTGGTGACACACTTGGAGAAGAAAATGCACGGCGGGGTGGCTCGGCGACGGCGGGCTCAGCCGGCGGTGGCGATGGCGGGTCCGCGGAGGTGAGGCAGGAGGTAGGGAGAGACGAAATTGAAGGGGGGACAGAGAGAAGGAAGCAACTGCGGTCTCTTTAACACGGTCGGGACGGTCGCTGCCGCCCCGGACGGCCGGTCGACGCGCGCCACGCGGAGCGCGCGGGCTGGGCGACATGGGCGGTGGCCGAACATTTTCCTGACGGCCAGGGTACAGCCGTCACCAAAATGCTATATCCATGAACTGAGGACAAACTTTGCTGCTTAATAACTCATAAACTATGCCAAATTAGCAAAAACTCAAAATAGATGAAATGTAGCTTCTGAAGAGTAGAATATTTCATCTTAAAGAAGTTTTACCAGATTCTGCCTATATTTTGAATTACAAAAATCCAAATAAAATACCTTTTAAAAATTTCCAAAATGGAAAATCAGCCCCCAATTCTGCCCTTTTTAACATTTTTGAACACCTTCCAAGCATTTTCATGAAAAGTGGTAAAAACAACTTTTGTTCGTTATAAAATTCTCTACAAACTTCATTTAGGGTGCACACACATGCAAGCACTCTAGCTATCATTTCCAATTCAGTCAAACAAAACTACTTTAATGGTCCACCTTGGTCAACCATGACAACAAAGCTTAATTAGCCAAAACCATGCACATAAACCTAGGTTCATTTGGTGTCCTAAACATATCTAGTTTACCTTAGGGGTCATCCAACACCAAACACTCATACCACATATGCACTTTATGTGAAAGGCAAGTAAAATTTGAATAATCAAGCATGATACATGAAATGACAATCACTCTTTTCATTAATGCTATGCATAATGATGCTTATGCTTAAGAATGCAAATGATTATGCATGCTTAACACCAAAGTGTTACAGCCCTTCCCCCCTTAAAGAAATCTCGTCCCGAGATTTGAGTAGACTAACCATTCTTTATGAAAATCAGGATATACTTCTTTTAAATAGTCCTCGGTTTCCCAAGTGGCATCGCCATCATCATGATTGCTCCAAGAAACCTTATATTGCCTGACCACCCGATTCCTGGTCACTCTGTCTTTGACATCTAGGAGTCTCATAGGTTTCTCCTCATAAGTTAAATCTGAACTCAGCTTAATGTCTTTAACTTTAACGGCTTCCTCAGTTGGAACACGTAGACATTTCTTGAGTTGGGATACATGGAAAATAGGAAACACTGCACTCATCTCTTCAGGCAGTTGGAGCTTATAGGCCCACAATCCTTTTCTTTCCACTATCTGATATGGACCAACATAACAAGGTGCTAGTTTTCTTTTAACACCAAAATGTTGCACTTTCTTCATAGGAGAGACCTTCAGATACACATAATCACCAACATCAAAAGTTAGAGGTCTTCTTCTATTATCGGCATAACTTTTCTGTCGAGATTGTGCAGCTGCTATGTGTTGTTGAATTGTTTGAACCTGCTCTTCAGCTTCTTTAACAAAGTCAATACCATAATATCTTCTTTCTTCAGGTCCTACCCAATTCACAGGCGTTCTACACTTTCGGCCATACAGTGCCTCAAAAGGAGCCATCTGTATACTCTCTTGGTAACTATTGTTATAAGAGAATTCTGCCAAAGGTAACCATTTCTCCCATGAACCCTTGGATGATAAAACACAAGCTCTCAGAAGATCTTCAAGAACTTGATTCACTCTTTCTGTTTGGCCTGAAGTTTGAGGATGATAAGCTGTACTATGATTCAGCTTTGTCCCCAAATCCTTCTGCAAATGTTCCCAGAAATGAGCAGTGAACTGAGATCCTCGATCAGATACAATCGTCTTGGGAATTCCATGCAAACGGATAATCTCCCTGAGATAAATATCAGCATATTGAGGCGGTTGATAGTCTGTCCGAACTGGAATAAAGTGCGCACTCTTGGTAAGTCGATCCACGATTACCCAAATAGAGTCATGCCCTTTCTGAGTGGTGGGAAGTCCGGTAATGAAATCCATACTGATATCTTCCCATTTCCATTCAGGAATCGGCAATGGTTGAAGCATTCCGGCTGGCTTCAAATGAACAGCCTTTACGCGACAACAGATGTTACACCGTGCGACATAAGCTGCAATCTCCTTTCTCATTTTGGTCCACCAATAGCGAACCTTCAGATCATGAAACATCTTACTACCGCCAGGATGAATAGATAACTTTGATAAGTGAGCTTCATCCATAATTTGATTTCTGAGTTCTCTATCTTTTGGTACGACCAGACGATCGTCAAACCATAAGATTCCCTTCTCATCCACTCGGAAATGCTTGAGCGGCTGTTTCAACATTTTCTCCTTGATATGACCTATACCCTTGTCATTTTTCTGACCTTTGATAATCTTGCTTTCAAGCGAGCAACTAATTTGAATGTTACGCAGCACAACAGGATGCATGAGGCTAAAATCATCTGCTAACAATGGTTGAATAGCATGACAATGTGATTTTTGACTCAACGCATCTGCGACTACATTTGCTTTGCCTGGATGATACAAGATCTCCATATTGAAGTCCTTAATAAACTCCATCCATCGATGTTGTCTCATGTTCAACTCGAGTTGAGTGAAGATATACTTTAGACTTTTGTGATCAGTATAGACTTTACAGAAGTTACCCAACAAGTAATGCCTCCAGATTTTTAGAGCATGCACAACAGCTGCTAGCTCCAAATCATGGGTTGGATAATTCACTTCATGCTTCTTTAACTGACGTGAGGCATAAGCTATGACTCTTCCTTCTTGCATAAGCACACATCCCAAGCCTATTTTCGATGCATCGCAATATACATCAAAAGGTTTCCCCAAATCTAGTTGCGCAAGAATAGGAGCAGTGGTCAACAATTCCCGCAAGGTACGGAAAGCTGTTTCACACTCCTCTGTCCAGACAAACTTCTTCTCTTTCTGCAACAGATTTGTCATAGATTTGGCAATCTTCGAGAAATCCGGAATGAAACGACGATAATACCCGGCTAGGCCAAGAAAACTCCGAACTTCATGCACAGAAGTCGGCGCTTCCCAGTTCATAACCTCTTGTACTTTGTTCGGATCTACTGAGATTCCCTCATCAGATAGGACATGACCAAGGAATTGAACTTTCTTGAGCCAAAACTCACACTTGCTAAACTTAGCATACAGCTTATGTTCCCTAAGCCTTTCTAGAACAATCCTCAGATGCTCGGCATGATCTTCTTCATTTTCTGAGTACACCAAGATATCATCAATAAACACCACCACAAACTTGTCTAATTCCGGCATGAAGACCGAATTCATCAGATACATGAAGTATGCAGGAGCATTTGTTAAGCCAAAGGACATAACAAGATACTCATACAATCCATATCTGGTAGAAAAAGCAATCTTAGGCACATCTTCTGGTCTAAGCTTGATCTGATGGTAACCAGACCTAAGATCAATCTTGGAAAACACTCTTGCCTTGGACAACTGGTCAAACAGAATGTCAATACGGGGTAACGGATACTTGTTCTTAACGGTGACAGCATTGAGTGGACGATAATCCACGCACATCCGTAGAGATTTGTCCTTCTTCTTCACAAAGATAGCAGGACAACCCCATTCCGACACACTAGGACGAATAAGACCCTTGTCCAACAAATCCTTCAACTGATTTTTGAGCTCTGCCAATTCATTTGGTGGCATTCGATATGGTCTCCTAGAAATTGGAGCAGTGCCAGGCAACAACTCAATACGAAACTCAACATCTCTATCGGGTGGAAGACCCGGAAGCTCTTCAGGAAAAACATCCGAAAATTCACACACGACAGGAATTTCGGGAAGAGGGGTCACGCGAGTAGAATAGGAAACACTCTCTAGCTTAAACTTTTGGGGTAATGGCACTTGAAAAGTACCCTCCCCAAGAGGATTTTTGATAGATAGCATCCTATTGCCTGTATCGATCACAGCACCCCAGAATTTCATCCAACTCATTCCCACGATGACATCCACTCCTAAGCCAGGTAGAACTATCAAGTTCAACCGAAACCTCCACTTATCTAGGTCTAGAGTCGCACCCTGAACTATCTGCTTAGTAGTTATATCAGCCCCAGCTGAACTAACCTTGAATTCAATACTCAATTCAAGTATCTTTTGATCATGCTTCTGTGCAAATGCTTGACTCATGAAAGAATGCGATGATCCAAAATCAAACAAAACAGTGGCAGGGATTTGATTCACAGAAAACATACCCGCAGTCACTAGTTCACCAGCAAGAATTTCCTCAATCGAGGTGTTGTGCACACGAGCTTGATATGGGCCCTGCTGCTTCTTGGGAAAAGGGCAATAACGAGCAAAGTGCCCTGCCTGGTTGCAGTTGAAGCAAGGTCCATTGACGGGTGTCTTGTTAGCACCGGTCAAGTTGCTCTGTACTGGTTTCCCCTGTGGAACAGGAACTTTGAATGCTCTGTGATGCTTCTGCAGATTCTGAGCTGGATAATTATTATGCCTTTTCTGCTGCGGGGGCCTGAATCTCGCACCAGACATCGGTGGATGAAACGGCGTACGGAAAGCAGTTGGGGCTCTTGACTGAGAAGAACCACCTCCATCATGGGCTCTCTTACGATTCTTGATGGCAGCATGAATGTTGTTAATGTTTTCTTGCATAATACAATCATTCAAGAAATCATTAAAAGTAACACGGGCAGAAGTACTCATGGTCTTCATCAACTTGGAACTCAAGCCTCTCTTGAAACTAGCTATCTTGTTCTCATCAGTGTTGACAAACTCAGGAGCATAGCGACTAAAATTATTGAAGGCGTGCAGATACTCCTTCACATTGCGAGTTCCCATGGTGAGCGACAGAAACTCAGTCTTTTTCATAGCCATCAGACTGGGAGGAATGAAATTTCCTCGGAAAGCATGTGCAAAGCGGTCCCAAGTAATAGGAACACCCTGCGGAAAGGTGGTGCGATGTTGCTTCCACCACGTCCCTGCTTGTCCCTCAAGCTGATGGGCTGCATACTCCGCTTTCAGCTCTTCTGTCAACCTGAGAAGACGAAATTTATCTTCCATTGTATTGAGCCATTCATCGGCCTCAAGTGGCTCAGGAGCATCCTTAAACACAGGAGGTTTAGTGTCCTGAAACTCCTTGAAGCTGCTTGTTGACACCGTTTTTTGACACGTGTCAATATGGACCGAAAACTGTGCTGATCGGCAAGGGAATGGTTTTTCTCCAGCGTTGATTCTGAGTTGCCGATGGATGAGTGCCGATAAAGGACATGTTGATCTCGTACATTGCCGATGAAACCAGAGGGCTGTTGCCGATAGAGATTGAGGCATGGTTGCCGATGGAAAGCGGAGCTGAAGGACATGGAAAGCAGGTCTGAGCCGTTATTGATGGGTTGCCAATGGAATCTACAGAGATGAGGAGCATGCCGGTAGAGGTTTCATCGTAAAGCAATGGATAAGGGAACTGGCGAAATTTATGCCATTATTTTATTAGTTTATTTTTAAGTCCGACCTTGGTACGAGTCGTTATTTTTTATTCCTTAGAGATAAGACTTGTTTAGGTAATACTTTGTCGTGTCTGTTTAGGACTCATAGTACCAGGGTATAAATATGTACCGAGATACAATGTAAAGAATAATAATCATCAATACAAAAAACCTACTATTTTTATCTACTTTTCAAGCAATCTACTTTTCGGTGACTTCGTCATCAGTACTTTTTCCTTTTCAACGAGTTCTTTCAAGAGTCGACGGGCTGCATCAACTTGATCTCCGGTGGCCTTGCAGGTTTCGCTTTTACCGAGCAAGATTCAGGCTTTGACGTCCGGGCGTATCGCTGTCGTCTCGTCTGATCTGTTCAACAGTTATCGAGTATCATCTGAGCTTTGACGTCCGGGCGTATCGCTGTCGTCTCGTTCAGGTTTTATTCAAATCTATCATCCTTGTCGATTAACAGGTCAAATCGACTGGCACGCTCTGGATATCGATTTTGGGTATTAGCCCGGTGTGTTTGCAGATATAATTTTGCATCAACACATCTTTTGGCACGCCTGGTGGGACCAAGTCAACAGATTTATCATGAGGAATACTACCGATATCACTCCAGAGAACATCATCGAGATATCAGAATCAGATCTCAAGGAGGATCAGAAGCAAGCCATGGTAAAAGCTATGGAGGATTACAGGCAGCTCTGCTTGAAGTCTTTCAGCATGAACAGGGGAGGAGAAGTTATTCAGAAGCAAGATCTGCCGCTGCCTCGGCAGGTAACCTTTGACTCCAACCCTGGCAAATTACAGGAGATGGTTAATTCTGCATTAAATCAAGCTTTGATCAACCACTCCACCGTGCTGTCCAATACTGTCTATAATGTTGTTGTACAAACGTTAAGGGACGGACAAGCACCAGGGTATGTCGGGCCAGCATATCATCAGCCAGGATCGGCATCTACCAGTTCTCCATCGGCAACTCCAGCCATTGAGAGTATAGAAGCGCCTACTCTTTCAGCTATATCAGGACCATCCATCGCTGGCGCCACGCCGATAGGATCAGATCTAACGTCTCAGGAGAAGCCTAGTACTCAGTTGAGCACAGATCTATCAGCATCGGCAATGTCAGGTCCTTCAAGTCAACATAATCAAACTGCTGCCAATTGGTGGGGATACGGTATGCCTCCAGGTCCATCTACTGCCAATTCTGGACTGCCTCAAGTGCATGATGTAGCAGGAAAGGATCCAATGACATCGGTTACGCCAATTCGGCCGGTGGCGCAAGCGTCGCATTATTCTACTGTACCTCCTGCTATACAGCCATTGTCAATGGGATTCTACGCACCTCCGCAACAGATATTTTATGTGAATCCATTAACTAATCCTCCACCAATTCAACAGAGAGCTTCCACTGCAGAGCAGCCCATGGTACCATTCATATCTCAGTCTGGGTTACCTGCAATTCAGGGCAATTATGCTGGCTATCATCCATCTATACAAGAGCATCAATTGTCTACAAGCTATCAGCCATCGGCAAGCCAGGTGCCGATGAGTTACAGTCTCAATTGGTCGGGGCAAGCGCCAATCCAGCAATCTGCTATTCAACCAAGCCATCAAGCAATAGGGACTCAACGGTATAGTCCACAAACAACTGTCCAGGAGCAAGCATCGATAAAACAGACGATGAACTTTACTCCGCAGGTTGGTGCCGTGAATGTGCCGATTTATCCAAGCCAAGTGCCACAGGGGTATGTAGAAGCATATCAGCCAACGCCTTCAGTAGAGATCCAGCCAGTGCATCGGCAAGATCATGATGCACTCTTGACCGATAGGATTGCAGAAGTGATGAAAGAGCAATTTGGGATTCAGCCCAAGGTCAATACTTACTCTTATCGGACTCTGTACCCTTCATCTTATGACTCGATTCCTTTCTCGAATCGGTACAAGGTGCCAGATTTCACTAAGTTTTCTGGGCAAGATGATACGTCAACAATGGAGCACATCAACCGATTCATCATCCAGTGCGGAGAAGCAGCTAACAGGGATGAATTAAGGGTTCGATTATTTTCCTCATCATTGTCTGGATCGGCTTTTGCGTGGTTTATTTCGTTACCACCTAATTCTGTTATTACATGGGCCGATCTAGAGAAGCAATTTCACAAATATTTCTTTGCTGGGGTACGTGAAAAGAAGCTGACTGATTTGACAAAATTGAGACAACGCAGTGATGAGTCAGTAGAAAGTTTCGTACACAGGCTAAGGGATGTGAAGAATAAATGCTACAACTTAGTGCTTGATGATCGGCAGTTAGCCGATTTAGCTCTTCAAGGGTTACTGCCACATATCAGAGAAAAATATGGGTCACAAGAGTTTGAAAGTTTGAGTCATATTGTGCAAAGGATTTCTGATCAGGACACTAGGGTTTTTGAACCCAGGAAGAATTGGAATAAAAAGGTGTCCTTTGTAGAAGAAGCAAAAGATTCAGACTCTGATGATGAACCAATTATCGGTTTGGCTGAGTGGGTAAAGAATAAGAAGCCGATATCATGTCCTTTCGGTCAGAAAGAGCCAGAAAAGTTTCTATTTGATATCACCAAGGCCGATAGGATATTTGATCTTTTGCTCCAAGAGGGTCAAATTAAACTGTCTCCTCATCATGTGATTCCATCGGCAGAAGAGTTGAAAAAGATTAGATACTGCAAATGGCATAATGCTACCTCGCACAGTACCAATGATTGCAAGGTGTTTAGGCAACAGTTGCAGTTGGCTATCGAATCTGGGAAAATCAAGTTTGATAATTCAAAAGCTCAGAAGCCGATGAAAATTGATCAACATCCGTTCCCTGCAAATATGGTGGAGGCTAAAGGCAAAACCAAAGTGTTAACATCGGAGACTGCTAGAAGAAATGCATCGGTAGATCCTAAGAACCAAATAACTGTTGAGGACGTAAAGGGAAAGAAACCTGCCGATGGCGCTAAAGAGAAAAGAATTGTTAATGAAGGTAGTAGCTCCAGAAGACCTCTGAGGCCTGCTCCATATGGTGTCAGGTATCGGCAACAGTGTGAGGATCGGTATCGACAGCAACAGGAGG
>CM041643.1:27470166-27510023 GCA_023333625.1 Bothriochloa decipiens | reverse complement strand
TACTCAACCGAAAATGGTTACTTGCTGTTGAATAATTATTACCATGCTTGTTTAGTACAGGTGCTAATGTAGCATGATAAGGTTAATCAGATTAAAATACATTGCTAGAGGGTTCTTATTGATTGTTTCTTAATGCAAGCTTTTTCGTAATTAAATGAGTCAGCTATCCTACTTATATAGCCTTGCATACTCCTTGGAGTCTTTTATTTTAGTTTATGACGGGTAAGTCTAGCTGAGTATATCCTCGTACTCAGGGTTTTATTTCCCATGTTTTTGCAGATGGTGAGATGCTTTATGGTTATTGTCAGAACTGTTTCTATCCCGCCTTGGGAGATGACTAGACCTTGGGCATGGTCACTCTTCTCGACTTGATGCTTTTGCTGGATGTGGATTAAGGACCTGGCACTGTATTTGAACTAAATGCGTGTGTGGCTTTAAACTAAATCGCTTTCGCTTTTATTTGAATTTGAACTTGGTTTTGTAATAACTCTATTTCGTACTCCGATGATGTTTTAAACTATGTTCGAACTGTGTACTTGTGAATGGAATCGCTAAACTATTACGATCTTGGTCGTGCCGAAAAAGTTTGAAATCCTTCGAGATTTCACGGACTACCGGGTTTATTAGGTCTCAATCATATGATTTGCTGAATTAATGGCGGATTATGTGCTTGTGCTCTAATAAATTGGTCGGTTCTGTCACACCCTACACCTGGCCAGGTCGAGGCCCTCGCAACCGAAGGGGGAGCCCTCGACAGCCACGAGCCTGGGTCGGAGAATGCCCCGATCGTCCTTGGGGACGAAGAGGCCGTGGTTCCTCCTATCTTCATCAAGGAGATGGTGGAGTGCCCCTAGGAAGCAGGAGCACTTCCTTCCCAGCGAGAGGGAAGGGAGCCGTGGCCAAAGGGCCTGCACGATATGGAGGTGTAGTGGAAGCGGGAGCAAGATAGCCCACAGAAGAAGGAGGAGGAGCGGCTGTAGAAGCAGTAGGAGGAGGCACCACAAGGGTGGCAGGAGGAAGAGGGGCTAGAGCCAAGCCAGCTCGAATAGCAATGAGAGGTGGAGGGGTTCAAACTGATCCAGCCAGAGCTGCACCAGCAACAGCAGCAACTGCAGCTGCAGCAGCGGGAGCCAACACCGGAGGGTGTGGTGCCCTCAGCCCTACTACCTCGGCGACAGGATGAGTCGTTGGAGGAGCCGACATCCTCAAGTCTCTCGCACCCACAGGGGGAGGCCTCGACTACCTCAGGTCAGCCGCCACAGTAGAAGAACATGGCACAGGAGGTGTCGGTGGTTCTACCGACGTTGCAGGAGCAGCCCGAGGAGGTTGCCGTCGAGAGACCACGGCCGTCGCTTCGGCATGAGGAGGAGGGAGACGCCCTTCCTCTGTTGGGAATATGCCCTAGATCTAATCATGTAGATGATGAGATTCTGATTGTATCCATGATTAATAAAGTGTTCATTGAATATCCATTAAAGACAACTTGTATTGATTATCAATTATGTGAATTATTTTGTGGAACTCTTTACTTGCATGGTTATTCTAAATGTTATCCCTGGTCAAAGTCCATGTGAGGACACACTTGAATATTAGACCAGCACATGTATTAATTGATGGCTATGTTTCACAAGTAATAGACTTGGAGATGTCAAACTAATAATGTGAGCACATGTATGACATGTAGGCTAGACTGACCCAACGTGAGATGTTCTTATTATCTCTTTACACATCATGTATGTTATATCCTTAGACCTTAGATTGTAGTATGTACTCAAGATGTGAAACGCCATACTTAGGGACTGTCAAATGCTACTCTGTAATAGGATAGTTATAAAGGTGGTCTTCGGGTTTGTCGGGAAACATGTTGTGAGGCATAGACAATCAAGATGGAACTTGCCCCTCTCTACATGAGAGAGATATCACTGGATCACTCAAGTGATTGGATCAACAAATGCATGGCCGTGCTTGGGTTAAGTGTTAACCCATGAGTTGAACCAAATATTGTGTGGCAAGGGAATAACTTGTATATGGTTGTGCTGGTTCGTCTGATATGATCTTTTGCGTGCACATAGGAGTTGTCACGCCTTGCTAGAGGCCGCTGTCAACTATTGGGTGAGTAGGAGTTCTTGGCCCATGTCAATGTGTATGTGAACCCATAGGGTCACACGCTTAAGGGGCTAGAAGCCTAATTCGGGTTGGACCCGAATTATACAAGGCTTACGGTTACTAATGGGCTTTCAACTCTTGAGCTCATTGGAGATGCCTATATAAGCAAGGGGTAGGGGCGCGGACAGCGAGATACACACCTTTTGGCAGTCGCCGTCGCTCTTCCCACGCTCACGCCTTCTGCTCCTCGCGGACCTAGCAGTCTGGAGGCGCATCGCTTCTTCCCTACACGTGTGGGATTCCTCAGAGGTGTTGCATCTGGAGCACTAGGATGAACCGCATGAGGGGATTGATGTGATGGATGACCACACAACTACACTGCCTGCTACGACGGGTACGACTACATTGAGTCGTCTTCCGCTACAGCTGCGCATCTAGTGGTAATCCCGTAACCTGTAACTAGTAGTAGATCCTGGTTTATGAGGTCAAAAAGTTTTGTTTTCTGGCTAACGTAGCACCCTCATAACCCATCATCCTCTTGCTAGAGCGGCAGTCACTCAGGGGGGCCCACGCAGCCCTGGCTGGTCCGACCCCAACCCTTTTGCCCTGGCAGGGCAGGTGAGTGGTGAGGCCAAGTCGCCAACGGCCAAAGCTGAGGTCGAGCCACTGTTCCCCATCTTGGCTGATCGGGTGGCTCCTTATGGCGGTTCGCCTGACGCGATGGAGCGCATCAGGTCAATGGTGTAGGAGAGGGTCGAGGTGGCTCTTCCTTCTTGGCGTAGGGAGCGCTTCCCGCTCCAAAACCCTGTGGAGCCTAGTGCCCCCATGGTTTAGATGGATGACGTGAAGGAGGTAAACCACTGGGAGGATGTGGAGGAGTATCGGACATGGATGGCCCATGCTCTAAAGCTGGTCGTTGATGTCGCCGCTGAGGATCTAGGCCGAGTTTTTTTGGTATGTGTTTCCTCGGGTGTGTTGACTTCAGGTAACTTTCCTGATTTAATGCCTAATTTCTTGCTTTTTTTGTCCTTAGGACCTGAGGAGGCGCTCCTTCGTGAAGTCTGAGTTCCTTCACGCGACGCATGAAGGGCGGGAGGAGGTACAGCGCCAACTCGAGGCCAGCTCGGGTGGCCCAGGCTGAACAGGAGGCGAGGAAGGCGAAGGAGGAGGCTTCCAAGGCCAAGGAAGAGGCCAAGGCTGCTCGTGGGGAAGTATCTCAGGCCAAGGAGGAAGCCAGCCGAGCCCACACGGAGGTGCAGAAAGCCCTCAAGGCCCTCTCCTCCTCGGAGGGGCTTCTTAAAATGCTCGAGGGAGAACTTCGAGAGTCCATGGAGTTTGTCAAGGTACTCGAGACGGACATTGCTTAGGCCACCGAGGCCCACGACGCTCTGCACATCTTGGCCAGGCGGAGAAATGTCACGCTGACGCCCTTGCTGTTGAGGTCATCGCGCTGAAGGAGACCCTTCTGGAAAAGGAGGGGGCCATCGCCTTGGCTTGAAGGACGATCGAGGATCTACAGCTCAAGAGGATAGAGGTAGTACGCGCTTTCAAGGAGGCCCAGAAAGAGCGTGATGAAGCAGTGGATGCGCGTGAGGTCCTTGACACCCACTGCACTAGTGAGTCTTCTTTGTTGGCCTTGATTTTCTTGTCTCTGTGCGCCGCGATCAACGGGCTCTGCAACTCCTGGGGAGTCGAGCCCATGGAGAGGTCGAGGAAGAAGTGCGCTAGACCACTCTCGTCAACCAGTTCTACTACCTCGGGGCCACCTTGAAAGATCACGTCCGGGACACCCTCCACATCGGCATGAAGCGGGCGATGGCGGTCGTCTACTCCGGTTTTACGTACCACATGGACGTCATCTCGCACAGCTTCATCTCTGACCTCACCAAAATGGATGCCAAAAATGAGGAGAGGTGTCAGGGCTTGATCAAAGACGCCAAGGAGCCGGGTGAGAGGCTGGCAAAGCTATTCGAGCCCGAGGTCCTTTCCTTCGAAGGCGAAGAAGATGTCAGCGATAAGGATGGTGGCGACAGTGGTGATGAAAGCCAAATCCTGTGAGCCAAATCTGGGTGAAGAGGCTCATGTAATAGATTAGTTTTTATGACTTTGTGATGTCGTGGCCCTGAGGTCCTTAAAACATTTATGTATGTATAAATTTCGTGTATTTTAAGTCCTTTTCTTTCTTACATGCCCTGATTGTGTTTCTACTTAGTGAACTCGATGTATAGTCGTGCCCCTTGAAAGGGGGAGTGAGTGGAGTTACCATAGTGCAGATGCGTAGGCAAGCTCCCGGCTCAACAGCCCTTGACCCTCGAGACACTCGTGGAGTTTTTGGCTAAGTAACAACACATATCGAGGCACTTAAGAAAGGATAGACATTGAGTTTTGAAAAAATGTGCAAGTTTTTTGAGGACTTCAGGGGGTTCCCCCCTCATAGCCCCCAAGGGAGGCTTGACTCTGAGGGAGAAGAGTTGAGACTACCTTATATGAACAAATAAGAAAATATGCTGAATCGAAGCCATTTTTTATTTATTCATTCATGATGCCATAGTTGTACAAAATACGAGAAATGTACAAGGCCCTAAGGCCCTAGTGGTAAAAGCGATGTAGCTGTTTGATGTTCCAAGCGTTGGTGAAGGTTTTGCCTTTGTTGTTCGCTAGCTTGTATGTCCTAGGTTTCAGCACCTCAGCCACGGTATATGGGTCTTCCCATGGTGGAGTCAACTTGTGGCGCCCCTCGTTGCTTTGTCATCGATGGAGGACAAGATCGCCAACTTGGAGATCACTCTTGCACACATGTTTGTCATGGTAGCATCAAAGTTTCTGCTGGTACCTCGTGGAGTGGAGGAGGGCCATATCTCGAGCTTCTTTGAGCTGGTCAATGGCATTTGTGAGGGCCTCCTCATTCATCTACTCATTGTAGGCCTTTAGTCGAGGGGACCCATACTCAAGATCGGTGAGGAGGACGGCCTCGAACCCGTACACTCAGAAGAACAGGGGTAAATACCGTGGCTCGACTAGGTGTCGTCCTTAGGCTCCATAGGACCGAGGGTAGCTCAGCAGCCCACTTCTTGCCATATTTCTTCAACTAGTTGTAGATTCTTGGTTTGAGGCCCTAAAGGATCATGCCATTGGCGTGTTTGACCTGGCTGTTGGTTCGAGGATGAGTGACTGTGGACCAATTCACACGAATGTGATTGCGGTCGCAGAAGTCCAAGAACTTCTTGCCAGTGAATTGCGTGCTATTGTCAGTGATGATGACATTGTGGACCCCAAAGCAGTGGATGATGTCGGTGAAGAACAAGACTGCTTGCCCAGAGCAGATGTTGGTAATAGGCCGAGCCTCGATCCACTTGGTGAACTTGTCAACTACTACAAGTAAGTGCGTAGAGCCCCCGGTTGTCTTCTTCAGAGGCCCAATGAGGTCGAGCCCCCAAACAGTGAAAGGCCACATGATGGGGATCATCTGCAGAGCGTGACGGGTAGGCGCGTTTGCTTGGTGTAGAATTGGCACCCTTCACACAAGCGAATGAGGTTGATGGCATCAGAGACAGCTGTCGGCTAGTAGAATCCTTGCCGGAAGGCATTGCCGACGAGGGTCCTCGGGGCAGCATGATGGTCGCAAGCCCCCGAGTGAATGTCCTCGAGGAGCCTCCTCCCTTCCTCGATGCTGATACAACGCTGGAGGATCCCCGTCAGACTTTGTCAGTAGAGTTCCTTGTTATCATCATAGATGACGTAGGTCTTGGCCCGTCGAGCTATCCGTTGAGCTTCGGTTCGGTTTTCTGGGGCTCTCCTCGAATAAGGCAGTCAAGGAAGGAAACACGCCAATCTGGTGGTGGGCTTGATAGTGGAGGTGACCCCTCGATCTCCATGACCTTAGTCACATTCAAGGTGGCCTCGTTCGAGGGCAGGGGTCGAGTGTTGATGATGTGATGCTAGCCCCGTGCCTAAGTAGACAGAGGGCTCGAAGAGGTCCCTCGAAAACACGTCAGGAGGGATGGTGCCATGAGTAGACGCAATTTTGGCGAGCTCATCTGTAGCTTCATTGTACCGTCGAGCCATGTGGTTGAGCTCAAGGCCATGGAACTTGTTCTCCAATTCATGCACCTTATTGTAGTAGGCTTCCATCTTGGGGTTGTGGCAGCTCGAGGCTTTCATTACTTGGTCGATGATGAGTTGCAAGTCACCTCGAACATCGAGGCATCAAACCCTGAGCTCGATTGTGATGCGTAGACTGTTGATGAGGGCCTCATACTCTGTGACGTTGTTGGAGGCGGCGAAGTGGATGCAGATGACATAGTGCATGTGGACTCGGAGGGGTGAGACAAAGAGCAGGCCCATGCCTGCTCCTGTCTTCATGAACGACCCATTGAAATACATTGTCCATAGCTCAGCTTGAATCTGTGCTGGCGAAAGTTGGGTGTTAGTCCATTCGGTGATGAAGTCTGCCAGCACCTAAGACTTGATGGCCTTGTGTAGCGCATAAGTGAGGGTCTCACCCATGAGCTCGACCGACCACTTAGCGATCCTTCTCGTGGCCTCCCGATTTTAGATAATCTCCCCGAGGGGAAAAGATGAAACCACGATGATCGGGTGACTGAGGAAGTAATGCTGGAGCTTGCAGCATGTGAGCACGATGGCATAGAGCAGCTTCTAGATTTGTGGGTAGCGAACCTTTGTTTCTGAGAGTACCTCGCTAATGAAGTAAACCAGCCGTTGGACGGGCAGGGAGTGCCCTTCCTCCCTTCTCTCGACCACTATGACCGTGCTGACCACCTGGGTGGTTGCGGTGACATAGAGGAGAAGAGGCTTAACTGGATTGGGTGGCACAAGAATTGGAGGGGAGGTCAACATACCTTTGAGTTTAGTGAGGGCCTCCTTGGCCTTGGCGGTTCATGCGAAGCGCTCAGATTTCTTCAGAAGACAATACAATGGTAGGGCCTTTTCTCCCAGGCGTGAGATGAATCAGGTGAGGGCTGCGACGCAGCCTATGACTTTCCGTACACCTTTCAGGTCTCAAATCAGCCCCATCTTGGTGATCGCTGCAACCTTCTCGGGGTTGGCCTAGATACCATGCTGAGAGACGATGTATCCTAAGAGCATGCCTCGAGGCATGCCAAAGACACATTTCTTGGGGTTGAGCTTGATATTGTTGGCCCAAAGGCACTCGAACGCGATCTCGAGGTCATCAATGAGGTTGTCGACCTTCTTGGATTTGACTACGATGTCGTCGACGTAGGCCTCGACCGTCGTCCCTATATGTTCACCAAAAACATGGAGCATGCATCGCTGATACGTTGCCCCGACATTTCGAAGGCCGAAGGGCATGGTAACGTAACAATACATGCCAAAAAGGGTGATAAAGGAGGTCGTGAGCTGGTCAGACTTCTTCATCTTGATTTGATGGTAGCCGGAATAAGCATCAAGGAACGAGAGGGTCTCACATCCCATAGTTGAATCAACAATTTGATCAATATGTGGTAAAGGAAATGGAACTTTAGGACATGCTTTATTTAAACTAGTATAATCGACACACATCCTTATTTTTCCATTCTTTTTCTTAACTATTATAGGGTTAGCTAACCACTCAGGATGATGAACCCAGCCGCCAAAAGCGTGTGCACCTCCTCGTCGATGATCCTGCACTTCTCTTCTTTGAAGCGGCGCAGGCATTGCTTCACCGGTCTGGACCCGGCCCGGATCTCCAAGGCATGCTTGGCAACTTCCCTCAGTATGCCTGGCATATCTGAGGGACTCCACACAAACATGTCAGTGTTTGTGCAGAGAAAGTCAATGAGCAATGCTTCATATTTGTTGTCGAGGGTGGCACTGATCGTCAATGCCTTTCCATCGGAGCTGCTCGGGTCAACAATGATCTTCTTGGTATCTTCTGCTAGCACAAAGCTGCCTGCATGACGTTTGGAGTCAGGGACCTCAGTGGTAAGGCCCTCGAGGGTCAAGGCCAGCCTGGTGGACTCCTCGATGGCCTCTCCATTTTTTACGCACTCGGCATCGCAGTTGAATGCGTGCTCATAGGAGGAGCCGATGATGATGACGCCCTTGGGTCCCGGCATCTTGAGCTTGAGATACGTGTAGTTGGGGATCGCCATGAACTGCGTGTATCTAGGTCGGCCAATGATGGCATGGTACATGTCGTGGAACCTGACTACTTCAAAGGTGAGGAACTCCTTCCTGAAATTTGAGGGTGTACCAAAGTAAACGGGGAGGTCAACATGACCGACGGGTAGGGCCTTCTTCCCAGGTATGAGTCCATGGAAGCCCCCGGTGCTGGGCTAAAGCTATGACCTCTTGACCCCCAGGAGGTCGAGGGTCTTAGCATAGGTGATGTTGAGGCTGCTGCCCCTGCCCATGAGCACCTTAGAGAGGTGGGTGTTGATGATGATTGGGTCGACGACAAGTGGGTAGACTCCGGGGTTGACGACGCGATCCGGATGGTCATCATGGTCGAACATGATGGGAGCATCATACCAGTCGAGATACTAGAGTGTAGCAACTCAGATGGAGAAGACCTCTTGATGCTCTCTCTTGCATTGTCAAGGCGTGAGCTGGGTCGAGGGGTGTAGCAGTCGAAGACCTCGAGGAACTTATCGTCCTCCTTGTCGCCGCCCTTGTCGCCACCTTTGTCCTTCTTTTGTTCATCATTCTCAATGCCTAGACTCTTGTAGTAGTTCCTGAGTGAGCAGCAGTCCTCGAGGTTATGATTAGCCCCTCCCTTGTGGTAAGGGCAGGGCTCCTTCAGCATCTTATCAAAGATGGCCCCCTCGGGGAGACCTTGAGGCTTCTTGCGCTCGACCACAGCGATGAGATTATCGTCCACAGCCTGGCGCTTGCCCTACTGGGTCTTCTTCTTCTCATTATTGCCCTTCTTGGGGCCCTTGCTCATGCCCTCGGTGTCGGCCGCCTGCACCTTCCCTTTGTCCTTCTCGTTGCCAAAAAAGGCTCCGACCGCTTCCTCGCTGGCTGCGTAGTTAGCGACGATGTCCATCAGCTCATCGATGGTCCTGGGCTAATTATGCCCCAGCTCCTGTACCAAATCCTTGCAGGTGGTACCTAAGACGAATGCTAGGATGATGTCATGGTCGGGGATGTGTGGGAGCTCAGTGTGTTGCTTGGAAAAGCATCAGGCAAAGTCATGGAGGGACTCCCCAAGTTGTTGCTTGCAGTTGCAAAGGTCCCAGGAGTTGCCAGGGCGCATGTAGGTCCCCTTGAAGTTTCCCTCAAAGACCCATACCAGGTCAGCCCAGTTATGTATCTGACAGGGGGAAGCTCCTCGAGCCACCTTCGAGCGGTGTCGGAGAGGAACAGGAGGAGTTGGTGGATGATGGCGCGGTCATTGCATGCCCTGCCCAGCTAGCAGGCCAATCGGAAATCGGCCAACTAGAGTTAGGGGTTGGTTTCGCCATTGTACTTGATGACACTCATGGGGGGTCGGAAGGGTTTCGGCAATGACGTGTTGCGGATCGCCCTGCTGAAGACTCGAGGGCCTGGCGGCTCGGGGGCCCAACGGTCCTCGTCACTGTCATAGTGTTCCCCTCGATGGGCGCTGTAGCCTCGATCTTTAGCGTCCCCGCTCTTGCGTCGTTAGTTATCGATGATGTCATAGCGCGCGTCTTGGGCTTCGTGGTTGTTGACGATGTGGTCTCGGATGGAGATCGCCTTCTTTGCTCGGGGGGCTACTTCTTAGTGAATTGAGACCTCCCTCTCATCACGAGGGGCTTGACAGGTTGCTCTGAGGCCACCCCTCAACATCTCTAGGCTGAGCTCTTGGCTTGCTGTGCAGCTGCGACTTTGAGGAGGCCCTTGACCTCATCCTATATCCGCCGAGCCTAAGGGTTCGATGGTGCCGGCATGTTACAAAGAAGCATGGCAGCCATGATGATGTTCTGAATAGCTTGGGGGAAACGGTTGATGATAGGGTGCTCAGGTCCCCCATCTTCAATAATATGTCGGTTGACCTCTCGTGCTCTAGCTCAGGCCCTTCCGCTAGGCGGGGTCAGCGCTCCTGCTCGGGGGTCCACTCGAGCTGACGCAGGCGCTCCCGATCCTCGTCGAGCTTGGCTCACATCTCCTGGACCTACATGAGCTGAGTGTCTTGGTCGTCTAGATGTGGTTGTTCGTCTTGGGGTGCAGTCAGTGGCTGCTCCTCTGGGTCCGCCACGATAAGGGCCCTTCCTGCTGTGGCGGCAGCTGTCGCCATGGCCGTTGGATCGATGGTGTTGTCGCTCGAAGCGACTCCGCCCTCAATGTGAAAACACTCACGGGTGGGGTCGTAGTGGTCGGAGTCAGAGTGTACTACCTTGGGCCAGGTGCTACCCGCCTTGGGTAGTTCCCCATCTTCTACTCCGACGTCGCATCGTGCCAAGGGTGTACTACCTTGGGCCAGGTGCTCATGAGAAGCCAAGGTCCTCGGAGGCCAGCAAGACAGCTGTTAGGTCTATGGTAGCACGTAAGAGAGCCCCCGGGCGGTCCTCATGCACGCTCATATTGGAGTGCATCATGGCGGACTTCATCTCAGCGGTGTTGTCCAGACCGAATGGGAACTGGCAGCGATCTCCAAACAGTTCATGCGGTAGCAGATTGGGAGGTGATGGTGTTGTACCCATCGGGGCAACCTCGCCGAGCTCCCCTGATGAACACATCGCGAAGGTGAAGTTGGGGTCTCCATAGAGCCCTGTCGGCTCATTTTTCGTTCCCAGGCGTGGGTCAGACAGGTCCCCAACCAGGGGGTCTGCGCTGCCCACTAGCGACAGAGAAAACACGAAAGAAGTCGACCCAGATATGGGCTGATGATGATGGTGACGCCGATTGCGCCTCCTCCTGGACGCGGAGGCATGGTGGCGAGATCGGCGTGCGGTCCCTCCTGAGCGTGGGGGCTCGCTGCGGCGTCTGCTCAGATCTCCGATCGAGAGCAGGGTCATGTCATAGCCGTGGTCGAGTGACATGAACTCTAGGCTCCCGAACCAGATCACCATGGCTTGCGGAAGTGGTGAAGCTGAGTCTGCCATCCGGAGAAATTACGGGAAGTCGTTGGTGACACGCAGACCCCTACCTAGCACGCCAACTGTCGGTGTTTTGACCCGGGGACCGAGCACCAACGAGTGAGTGTGTACTGCTTGCTCCCTAATCCGGATGGTGATGCAAGAACACACAAGGTCTATCTTGGTTTAGGCAATAGAAGGCCCTACGTCCAGCGGGGGGTAGAGTTTGTATTATCTTGCACTGAAGTGTTTGTACAGGGGTGGATACAAGCGAGCAAGTGTGTGTTGGCTAGGATTTGAGTGCTACGGGCTCTGGCTTGCCTTCTATTTTTTGCTCAGTTCCCTTTTTTTCTAAGCTAGCTCGGCACCTCCTTTTATAGGCCAAGGAGGGGCACGGATGTACAGTGTAACCCTAGAATCAACATTTGTAGGGCTGGCATGGATCATGACATCGAAGGAGATGCCGATCAAGTCACCATTGCTGTAGAGGCTTGCCTCGGGCGTGACTCGCCCTGTAGCGACGTGCTTGGAGATGACAGCCATCCTTCTCGTGCGTGCGATGACGTCGTAGATGTCCGATGAAAGACCGGTGCCCATGCATGGGCGTGCAGATCCCTGTAGATATTGTGTCAGGAGTGGTTGGAGCAGTGACTGATGGTGTTGAAGTCTTGCTCGAGGGGGTGGTCGAGGGGACCGAATGTAATTAAGGAGGTCGAGACCCAAACGGATAAGACCAAGCCCCAGGAAATGCGATGTCTGTGTTGATGAATGTGTCTCAAGGGGGTGCCAAACGAGGCACAGTGCACGGTATGGTGAAATAGTATGGTATGATCTGTTGGTTTCCTCGGTATGGGCAGTAAAAAGGATAGTTTGACCAGTGTACTATCCACTGTTACCATGGCTGTAGCCACGAGGTTAGGAGGGAGCAAGTGAAATGCATTAAATGTCTAGGGAATCATACGGGAAGTAGGCGGGTCGAGGGGGTGCACGGTATTTGATGGGTGATCATTCGCCCGAGTGAGTTCCATCACTCGAGGGTGTGACCGTCCCCGAGTGGACAACCTCGAGTCAAGAGGGTCTCTTTGAGTGTACAGTGGCCCGGCTCGTCGGGACACGTTCGTGGGCCGGCCTAGTGTAGTTTGACACTTGGATCGGATATCTTATGTACTTTTTGGGCTAAGGGATAATGATGGTGGTTTTGGGTTTGCTAATGCAGGGATTGAATTGCTTAAACACGGGTTAAGGTTACCTCACGTGATGCGGTTGGCCTGTTGGTGGTTAGCACATTGGCGATTGCCATGTTGGTGCTGCTCATCATGTTGCACCTCACGCGATGCGTCGTCCGCCAGTCGGCGTGGCTCCAGAGGAGGTCCGCCACAGTTGGAGTCATTGTCGGTGCCACTCTCCACGGGTTGGTGGTGATGGCTTCGCCTGGACCACCGTGATCGATGTGATGTGGTCAGCGAGCCAAGGAGTAGAGCTAAACCACTTATGCTTCGGCGGTGACCAAAAAACATGGATTGCCTCGACCCTGGGTGTGTTCAGAGGAAGCTGATCGAGCCGATCCATGGCCACCGTGATGTTGGCCATGGGAGTCTCCTTGACAAGTTGGTCTCCTACCATGTTGAACTCGCCGTTGAGATCACGTTGAAGGCAGCAAGGCCGAGGGCCCGCACCATTGCCTCCATTGCCGCCATTGTTGTCAGTGGTGTTTGCTTGTGCCTCAGCGAGGTGTCAGCGCTCACGGTCAGTGTTGTGAGCCTCCCTTGCCACCCTGTCCTACTCCATTTCATTCGGGATGGGGACTCGTTCTCACTAACCATGAACACCGCACCATGGAATCCTGGTGGAAACTCGGGGCTGTCCGGCATGGTGTCATCAGACTGTGCCTGGTGAACTAGCGTGGTCGGACATCTCTCCTCGACATCCACCTGACTTTAGACCTTAGGACTCTCTACATCGGAGAGGAGGTACTTGGTGAGATTGAATGAGCCGGAGGGTGTCCTGTCAAGCCCTGAGAGCGAGCGGGATACATTGCCGTCCTCGGGGATCATAGTGGTCGACCCAGAGGGAATCTGCTCTATGGAAACCATGCCGATCGTGGGTCTTGGGTCTTCCGGGACTAGGATCAGGCTTCGATCTAGATCTAGGATGAGGTCGTCCGTCGCCAGGGAGCAGTTGGCAGGTTCCTCACGTAGGACGCGGCTGTGTTGCTCAACCCATGTGGGAAGACAGGTGCGTTGTTTGGGTAAGGGGCGATTGGATCTGCCGGCCCTAGCGTGGGTTGCATCTGCTGTGCACGGCGCTGCTACCACTGCATGGCCCAGTCTCGGCGACTGGCACAGTCAGGCCTGTGCGCACGACGGTCAGAGTTGGATCTGGTCCACACTGGCGACGTGCTTGGTTGTGCACATGGTGCTGTTGATAGTGTCCCTGGTTGGGCATAGGTTGCTGTCGATGGCATTGAACCACCGTAGGAGGCCCGCCTCAGTGAGACGCCGGAGGTCCTCCCCTGCGGTTAGTAGGAGGTGCTCGAGCTGGAACCAGATTTGGATCTGGTCAGCGTGGGCCACCAGCTTGGTGCGTACGACCTCATTGGTGCCGAGCATTGCCATCTTGGTAGACAGGTGGCGGCCCATGAGTCACAGGCAGATTTGGATCTGCACGGCGTGGCTGGTTGGCGTGATTCTGTCGACGTGGTTGGACAGGGGTGAAGTCCAAGTACTCTGAACAGAGCCACGCCAGAGTAGACTCCATGTACTCATGGAGTTCAGCATGAGCCTCTCCATGTTGATCGATCAGATCGATCAGATCGGAGTTGTCGATGTGCCTCCCTTGGTAGCGAGGAAGCTCCCGTGGATGTGAGGATCCTAGGGGCGGCCCCGAGATTTGGGTTGTTGGTGGAGTGATTGGTGCGGTCGGTGTTGGCACCGACTGCATTGCAACCATAGCTGGGACCGGCTGCGCCGGTGGTCCAGGTGAGGATCCCATGAACGTGAGCGACATCGCCACGCCGGTGGTCTAGGTGAAGGAGCCGATGGTGACGGAGACACCCGTCTTGAAGTCCATGGAAGCCAGGAATGAAACCATCTTGATCGCCTGCTGATCAGATCGTGCACCCCTACCTAGTGCGCCACTGTCGATGAAACCTCATCGCCAGTCTACCATGGGATACCCCAAGGTAGTAGATTGCGGTGAGGGCGCGCTAAGATCTATGACCTAGATGTGAGATGCAAGACAAACACCAGGACAACCAGGGTTTATCCAGGTTCAAGCCGCTCGGAAGCATAATACCCTATGTCCTGTGTCTCTACTGCTGTATTGACGAGTACCGGAGTACAATGAGATGAAAGATGCATTCTAGGGGGTCCTTGTCTGCCTTATGTAGCTGAGGGACAAGGTTACATATCAAGGGTTTTCCTATGATCGGTTACATTGTGCTGCATCTTTGGAAGACATGAAGATCTAACCAACTAAGACTCCTTGCATGCCAAGCAGCCTTCAGCTCCTAAGCGGTCCACCGACCTGGGCGGTAGCAAACCACGGGCTCTGTTGTCATCCGACCCATCGATCAAGATGATTGGACCAGCCTTCATCTTCTGGTCTGGACCGTCTTGTACCAAGCAGCCCAAAGTCTAGCCATGAGGGTATACGGGGTCTATACCCCCCACACACCCACAGAAAGACCCAACTTGCAAAGGTTGGTTTTAACTTAACCATTTCTATTAATAATTTTGCACTATTTGATATCCATGATACTTTTTTCTAACAATCTGAATGTATCACTGTAGTATCACTGTTGCAGAGAAGGGGAGGAAGCCCAAGCGACCAACTAGCGGACTTTTGCTTCAGAAAATGACCTGAGCAATGGGAGCAAGGTTGCCCATCTCAGTTGTAATGGGGAACAAAGGGCCACATGATCCATTTCAAGATGCCAAGTTTGCTTCATAGGAAGCTGTTGCTATGAGATTTGGAGTATCAATTTTTCCACACTGGAAATACATCTATTGACATTCAAGTCTGCAACGTCAAACTAAGTAATGGATTCATTTTGCATTCCCACATCTACAGTTGAGGCTAGCTATTGACCTCAATGATGAGGTGACAAGAGATGCTTGTGTGAGTGTATACCAGTCTTGTATATGACAGGCATGATACTGGTTGAAGTGAAACTACTTTAGTGGACTTCCTTGTGATTAGATGAGAAAGACATCTCCTGTCTCTTGCATGAGTGATGCACAGTGGTTGGTGCTCGTCAAAATGTGGTTAAAGAACAAGGTGTGCATGTGTGCGTGCGCGTGTGTGTCTACGTGCGCACGTGTGATTCTCTGTGTGTGACATGTGTGCAGGAAGTCATTGATGCATTTTCTACTATTTCTGTGCTCTGCTTGGGATGTAGTCTAATACAACTGTGGTTATGGGCTGTCTCAAAACAAAATAAGTGAAACCATGCAAAAGCCAAGGGGAACCAACTGACAGGATCTCGCTCTCATGTTGCCCGTGACTAGGCATATGTAAGTGATGGCTATGATACTCTGTTTTAATTTAGATATGCAATGCCTTAGTATTAACCGAAAGACATCTACAATTTTAATAGATAGACAAGAAAAAAAGGACCAAGTAGAACATGATCATGACGTACTCGTAGGAGAACATGAGCAACCTCATGAAGATGTTGATGCAGCAAGAGAATTAGTTGTAAGTACCTTCACTTGCTTTCCTCAAAATATGCTAAAGTCATTGCCATAAAGAAGGAAAAGCACCAGGAGGTCCAAGCCACACCATCATTTTAAAGTTATAATATTGCAACTATCGATATCCTATATGTGCATTGTGCCTATGTAATCTCTGTTCTCAGTAGACTAAGGGAAAACCTATGCAGTCATAATGATACTATCTCTAGGTTCTATGATTTTAAAGCCTTACACAATCTGTAACCTAATGTTTACTCCTTGGTTTTCATAGGAGCCAATGCCTAGTGTAGTTGTTTTTGATGTCTCCTCCAGGACAAGCTCCTCCAAAACACAAAGAGCACGGAGATCCGTAATGATGCTGCTTGAGGAACAACTTGCAGCTCAAAAGCAATTTTTAGCTACCCTTGCTAAAGAGTTGGTCCAACTTAGGAGGTCGACTGAATAGGCTATTATGGAGTTAGAGGAGTTTAGGAGGCTGCACGACGAGGACTGCAATGTGACGAGGGGGCTCTTTCACATCTACGCTGGTAACTCAAGGTCTTGTTGATGACGAGCAGTGAACATGTCTAGTTTGTTTGCTATTTTGTTGTGAATTCGTGGCTGCTTCATATGTGAATTCTATTAGTGGCTTGTTGCTGACCAGAACTACTGTAACCTGATTTAGATCCAACATTATTATGCATGTATTTAGTATATTGTGCAGCAGTGTTGTGATGTAATGATTGATTTGCACGTGTCATTTAAAACTGTGGTGAATATGCCATTGTGTTGAATTACTTTTGTGACAAAATGGTATTTGAGCGCGTGGACAAAACCTGATAGGTAACATGGGAAAATATTCTTGCGACACGTTGACAAACCAGCATTCAAAACATGGACGACTACCATCGTGATGCGTCATTTAATAAGAAACAAACACGTGGATAAAAAACACTACATGGTTCAACGAACGTCCGATGCGTGTGCTAATAAAGCTCTAAAAAGTGGCACAACATTGGCGTGACATGTGGTCTAGTAAGAATGCCAAACATGGTCCATTAGGAACGTGACACATCTTGTAATAACAAACCAACACGTTGTCCAATAGTATTTTGACACGTGCCTAATGAATAAACTAACACATGCTTCTATAAAAATGTGACATGTGGTCCTGTCAAAATGAGACACGTGATCCAGTTAAAACATGACACATAGTCCAATATGAGGAAGACACATGGACAAACCTGATGGTGCCACGTCGTTCTACCGATATCGCCTGACCTTAGCCAGGTCAGCTATCTATAGCCACGTCAGCTGACGGTGTCCGTGCCAACATAACGGCCATCTTGTGCCGTCTTCTAACTTATGGAAAAACCTCGATGATGCCCATGGTTTGGTCATCAAAGGTGCATCTTCGGTGACCCTTCTTTAAGATCATCATAACTACATAAGAGTGATGCAAGTTCTGCGATGGTGGCATTTTGGTCACAGATTCGTCATGAAACTAAAATAGTGATGAATTTGGCACCTACCCTGACAAAAACAATTCATCATGGTAGGTCATATCTCTGCTAGTGATTCACCAATTGCACTTGAGAAGATGAAGATAATAAAATAAAACACTTGCACCACATGGAACTATGAGGAGACTGTCGATCGGACGCTAAGCGAGCTAAACTATCACAATGGTTTGTACGTGATAGTACCTTGTATGTCCCCAACACTGGGTCTACTAAAACATAACGATGCTCACTGGTCCAGATGAAGAGGACGAGGCCATTGCAGCAATCTGCGAGGATTAGATCCATGTGCCCTGGCAAGAAGGAAAAGCTGGGGTATTCACCAGTGATGGTGGAAATCGGGGCCTGCCTATTGCGTCACGCATGAAGAATCCACTGACAAACTAGGGCAGATCCTTACGGTACTCTAATTCCTTGAAGATGATGTTGTTCTAGGAGCTATATACACACCTACAGTTGCAAAGGTGTGGGCATTGAGACAGCTGAGCATGAGGACAAAGACATCTGTGGGGACGCCCAATTTGTTTCTATTGTTGGTGGCCTCCTCCTCCATGCTGACTGCATCTAGTGGAGCTGCGCTGGCGATGCAAGTAGTGCCGTTGTCGCCTGAATCAGAGAAGGAGCACCTGCGGGGATGTTTCAAGGATATCATTAATAATTAGACGCAAGCTTGGTTCGTACTGAGATGAGTGAAGAAGTGAATACAAAACCAAGAAAGAAGGATGAGAGAAGTGTGGGTTACCCTTGATTTTGGATCTTGCGGTGGCAACCTTGAGCAGTCCTGCTGAGCATTAGTATCAACTTGGTCCACCAGTGGAACCGTGCGAGCATGCCATTGAGGCGTACCGGCGTGGAGCTATAGCTTGTTAGCGGTGAGTGGCGGCTTACACGCCGATGTGTAGGTGCCATGGAGATAAGGGACGGCGATGAGGAATTGATAAGCACTGAGGAGGATACTTACTGGGCATGACTGGGACGGTAGGTAGTGGTCTTTTAAGGAAACTCCCGCAAAATTAATGTTGTAATCTCGCACGAGACTAACAGAGAGGGACGGTATTGTCAGATGCATTCAAATGTGCAGTGGCCGGACTTCCTTACGAGATCAAATATGTGGTAGTCAGACTTTCTAGCATTAGTAGTAAAACTTAACAGCTTACTCCCATCCTTAATGCACTTGATCGACATGGGTGCCTTGGCTCAAAAAATAAAAAAATGCACTAGATTGAGGCAATAGTTGTTTAGATAAACTCCTAGCTACCAACCCACACCCATGAATTGCATATAACAAGATTAGGGTGGCCAACCTTGGCCACCAGGGTGGCACTTATTGCTGCTAATGCCAATAGCTCCGATCCTAAGTATTTTTATACCTGGAAGGCGGCTGGAACGATGCAAAAATTTTAAAACTATTTATATGAAAATAATAATACTACAATCAAAACTGACAAACCCATTATGCTTTGCCCTTCGAGTTTAGTTATTTAGCAATTGAACTTTCTGGCGTTCGCAGACATGAGCTGCCAGGAGCCAAGATGACTTGCAAGATCAAGAGATGGGATAGTCCATCTGTTTCTCTTTCGCGTACCATTAGAAAGTCCAGCCATATCTCTTTTTGTACCACAGGACAGTTCTAATATGGGTCATGTCATAATTCGCCCATTCCTACTCCTAAGGACAGTCATCCTCCTCGTGTGGAACATGTTGACCTATATATTAGACATATTCCCTGCAAGTGGCAACAAATCTTAGATAGATGCAGGATGGGGAATGGTTCTGGTAGTCCCTGTAGCACTGGCTGTAAAAGTTTGACCTGATCGACTGGGAATGTTGTTGTTAGATGCGTTCAAATGCTCAATGGTTAGACTTTATTTCATGCACAATAGCATTCCAGCATAATGGCTCCTTGGTTCTGCATTATGATGCGGTGATTGATGCAATACTATTGATTTGCCAGTAGACTGATTGCTACGACATTCAATTAGACAACACACTCTGTCCTCTAGATCAAATATGCGGCATTCAGACTTTCTAGCGCTTGCAGTAAAACTCAACAGCAATGTCCCATCCTTGATGCACTCATTTGAAATGGGTGCCTTGGCCACCAACATCAATTACGCATTAGAAACTATTTCTTGACAATGTTTAAACACGGTGTCAGCTACGAAATTGACAAAGCATCTGGTACCACACCATGCCCAACAGTGTTTAACCCACCAAATACGAAGTTCAACATAACAACACAAGCTTGGGTATTGTTAAAGTAAGATAAAACCGTACTCCATTTCATGACAGTCCGTCTATTTCATTTTCGTGTATCAGGGGAAAGTTCGGCCATATCTCTTTTGTGCCACCGGACAGTCCTTATATGGGCCATGTGATAATTGGGCCGTCTCAAGGGACAAGTCATTCTCCTCGTGTGGAACATGTTGACCTATTATTGGATATATATGTCCCCTAAAAATGGGAAACTATCTGCCTATTAAACTTGCGTTGGCTGGGTGGCAAAGCTAGAGATAGTGGCTTGCAGATGGTGTTGACAAGAATAGCATGGATGCTGAGAGGATGGTTACCCATGTACAAAGAGGAAGCTGGGGTGCTGTAAAAGGAGGAAACTGGGGTGCAACTGGGGGCCCTGATGCAGATAGGATGGACATCAACGGCGCCATCATCATAGTAGGATCCATTGGCTATTCTTTCTTTGGCAACTGCCAGCAGTGATTTAGCCATTGAGCCATGTAATAATGCGTTGAGTACCATATCCAGGCTTAATCCTTCTTGAGTTGCTATGCTTTTGTGCCAAAATTGTCAACTGGACAAACATGTTTTGCTTTGTAATAAAGCAGGGGAAACCTTCTCTCTAAAAAAGGAGGAGTTCAGCCATCCCTCTCCCCATCACGCCTGATGTAAAAGCCCCCTCATGCCTGCTGTAAAAATTCATGGGTCGTGGACCACCCCAGCCATGACCACCACTGCCCTTGACCAACGAGCACATTGGGCGGCTTCGCCATGTCATGTGAATGCGATGGGCTACCAATCGACGTCCCCGCTGTAGGTTCATGGCCCCACCCATGTGTGGGAATCCAAGAGCCTACTACAAGATGTTGCTCTACTATGCAGTGATGATTTCCTATGGCCGGACCTTTACTTGTCCTTACTATGTGGTCCAATCCAATCAGTCATGAGTCATGAGTAGTTGAAGTAGTTCCACTTGAAATTCCATCGCGCAACTTTCCCCATGTTCATCCCGCAGCCATTGAACACTGGCTTGCCATTCAATTGTCCTCTATCATTAGTTGCTCCAACTCTAAACTAGTACAAACCAAAGCTACAAACAAGTCTGCCAGATCCGTTGAGTTGCCATCGCCATGAGCTCGACCAAAAATCTAGATCCCCAATATTCCTCTTTTGAAGAGCACATCAAGTCAAGAAAGAAGTGGATGAAGATCACCACTGAGGAGCAATCTCGCCGGAATAGCAGTCAAGCAGCATTCTCTGTGACCTTGAAATGCTCGGTCACCAGGACCCTCAAAGTCGGCGGTCGCTGGCAGCTGGTGCAGATCCGACAGCGGGATGAATGTGGTGCCAACATGACCTTCACAGTGAAGCAACGCGTGGACATCCCCGGCACAGAAAGAGGTGTCTGTGAGGTCCTCCTCGGCTTGATGAAGAAGGTCACGCCGCTATAGAGTCTCATGCTCAACGACCGGCTCTGAGAGGACATCCTTTTGGACTCTGTGGTGCCTCTACTCACCGTCCTAGCATGCATAGCCTGCCAAGATGGCTGCATCGGCCACGCAAAGATTGGGATAGCGGTCGCCCAAACACTCAAGTTCATCGCATCATCAGCCATCTTGATGGTCTGTGTGGAGGTGGCGCCACCAGGGTGTCGGTACTGCGTCATCTACTATGAGGTTGAAGGATCTGGTCATGCCACCAATCACGGTGTCACTATGCCCTGCTGTCACAACGAATTCCACCGCGAGTGCATCACCATGTGGTTTGACTAGAGTTTGATCTACCCACTGTGCAAACATGATCTGTCTACTCATCTTGACCCCTTTGTGTGGCAATGCCTCTTGCTTTCCATCTCGTCGGTAGAGGACGAGGCCGCCCTAGCAGAGGATGAGGCCACCTTGTCAGAGGAGGACGAGGAGGAGGGTGGTGAGCTAGATGATGGAAGGAGCAGTGGTGGCATCAATCAGTCGGCGTCGCTTAGTAATGTAGCAGCTAATCCTTTTTTTAGGAAAAACTATAGCACTGGATCTAGTACTTATTATAAAATGGCATGTGCATTGTATTGCACATTTGCTCTTTTTTGGAATGGCCTTGTGTGCACAACTAAATTTGGCCTCCGTTAAGACGTTTGAAGCTTTAACGCTAAGTTTTACAGTTTGTCTTATATTCATGATCTTGCAATGTTCTTTCTAAAAAATATGATTTTGGAATATGCTTAAATTGTGAAGCCTACAAATACAGTATACGTCTACTTTATCTACATCGTAATATGAACGTGGTTTTGAATAGTACAAATACATTGTACAACTGCTTTATAGATTATCTTTATTGGGACAATGATCGTGCAAGTAGAGATTTTAAATAAAAATGTAAAAGAAGAAAGGAGCATTCCCTGCAATCGTTACTCCCGTCTTTATGGGACTGGGAGAAAAATCAGCCACTCCCTTGCAATGAACTATGGAGGATACTATCAGACGCATTCAAATTTATAAGGGCTGGACTTTCTTATGTGCGGAAGAGCATTTCAACACCATTTGTATCCTTAGAAAATAATTCATTGTTAGAAATAATTAGTTAGTTTATGAAAATACTTAGTTTAGAAACTTTGTATAATTTATATGGCTTTAGATAAGTAATTTCCAATTCTTCCAAATACAGGCATCTAATGATTGAATGGACATTGTTTCCAAACCCTGTAATCAAAATGTGAAAGGGGTGATGGCAATCAACCGCGTTTCCTCGATCATCGCATTGTTGGCGGTTGTCGGTGTCATGACCCCCGGGGGCCTAACACCAACTAGTAACTACATGTTGCGTGTTCCCTAATCCGAATGGTGATGCAAGAAGAACACACAATTTATCCTGGTTCAAGCAAAGAAGGCCCTACGTCCACTAGGGGGAGATACAAGCAAGTGTATGTGGGAAGGAGCAAGGCCTAAGTCTAGGAGCGCTGGTCCTAAGCCTTGCATGTGCGTGGATGGAAATTGAGTGAGTTTGAATGAGTCTTCTCTCTTAGCTAACCCTGCACCCCCTTTTATAGTTCAAGGAGGGGCATGGGTGTACAAGAAGCCCTAGTGGTGTGGCGAGGGCTATCGTAATCAATGATGTCAAGGAGCGATCATGTCATGGACACTATAGAGGTGCGCGCTGAAGCGAAGTTGAGCCCTATAGCAGCGTGCGTGATGATGAGATTCGCCCTTCTGAGATGTCATGGCGAAGTTGGTGATTGACTGGTCCTGATGATGACACTGGCATGCCTCAGTGGCGTGGTGAAAGACATGACCTCCTATTAAGGCGTAAGATTTGCAGCTGGCGGCACACGGGGAGTGGTTGAGTCGCTGACCGGGGCCACCGAGGGCCTATATCGAGGGATATCTAGGGGGCCTTGAGGCCGTGTGGATAAGGGTGAACCCTGAAAATCCAGTACAGATGTTGACATTTGCATTTCGAGGGGTTTCCTGATGGGGCATAGTGTTTGGTATGGAGGAATAGTGTCTCGTACATATCTGCGTTTCGCCAGGGATGGGCAATAAAAGGTGGACACGACCTCTGTACTTGCCCATCATTACCGTCGCTGTAGCCATGGGGGTTGGCAGGGGCAGGTGAAGCGCATTAAATGCCCTGACTCCAGTATAGAAGTAGGTGGATTGGGAGAGTGTAGCAGTCGATGGGGGGTCGTTTGCCTGCGCAGACTTCCATCACTTGAGGGGGTGCTCGGTTGGGCCATGTTGCTCGAGGGGGTCCATCGAGCTAGCGTCATCCTAGGCCGTTGAGACCCGTTCATGGGCCGGCCCATGGTGACTTAGCTCTTGGATCTTTATCTTTGAGCATTCAGGCCCGAGTTCACCAAGGATTGTAGCTGAAGATCATGGTGGGGGATTTCATTGATGACATTGAGATTACTTCATTTAATTGAGGGTTAAGGGTACCCCCTTATCCATGTACCCGACAGTATCCCTGAGCCTCTACGCGAGTGCTGGCACTCATGTGGAGGTTCATGGTTTGTAACTTTTGTTGTCTTCTGAAGGGTGCGCACGAGCGTACCCTTCGAGGGTAGCCCTCGAGGCCTTGGGGGAGTAGGTAGGACTCCTTTGAGGGCTCTACACGGTTCTTATCGAGTGGTGCTTGTTCGATCGAGCGTAGTAGGTGCTCTTGAAAAGTTAGACTAACATGAACTGGAGTCCTAGCACCTGTTCAAGGGGTATTCCGAGCCTTTGAGCCCCCGGTTGTATTCGACCCTCTTTCGTCAAGGGGTGCCAAGTGTAATCGAGCCCCCGGGCCTCACATGGCCAGGGCTATGCTAGCTTTTGGTGAGACACCCCATGAGTCCTTTCGATCGGATGTGGGGCGAGGAGTGCCATACTACCCTTGATGGGTGAGTTCTGACATCCTTTGTGAGCTGTTATCAGGAAATCCAAGTAAGAACTCGTGCCCCATTCGATA
Source organism: Bothriochloa decipiens (assembly GCA_023333625.1). Lineage (NCBI taxonomy): Eukaryota > Viridiplantae > Streptophyta > Magnoliopsida > Poales > Poaceae > Bothriochloa > Bothriochloa decipiens. The sequence goes on along the minus strand of CM041643.1, from coordinate 27,486,044 downwards.
GGGGTCGACTAGTGGCTGTGGAGGCGTTCTCATTAAAGCCAAACAAGCTGACGTATGGATGTTGTTCCCGTTCGCTAGGGGCCAGTGGCTTTATGCCTCCCTTCGAGGGGATTCCATGAGCGTCTCTTTGTTTTGGCCTTGGATATGTCCGAGGGGGTCTCAAGAGTTCATTCTCGAGCAGGGCCTCATGTTGGCTTCGCCTCAGTCACCCCTGACTCGAGTGCTCGAGGGCAGCTATCAAACCCTGACCGAGGGCCAGCCTTCGCTCCCTCAAGGCTTAATGAGGGGCCGGGGCCTGTTTTCCTTCTTGTAGAAGTCACCGGCTGAGGATGACTCTGTCCTACTGTCCGTTGGGCACGCCTTTTTAGGTGAGAGCCGAAGCGACTGTTGGTGTTTCTTAGCACACTACTAAAGATAGACTATTAGTCCATCCTTAATAATAATACTAGAAACGTGTGTTGACATTCCTAACTACCAATACGTCAGAAGAGTAACCCTCGGCCCTTAATGGCGCCGGCCTAGGTAATGCAGTCTGGTAATAATAGTTAGAAGTGCCTAACTGGCCTTCCTAACCATCGTTACTTACGATATGCAAAACTACAGTATGGTGCCTTGGGGTGCAACAAGGACTACAATTCTTAAGTAATGATACTTAGGTACGCCAATCATGATAGCTCAATATGAATAAATCCGCAAGCGCACAGAACTATCATTGTAGCATTTCAACCCATGAATGTTTAGGGGTGTCGTATTTATAATTTCCCATAGGAGGGCAAGACGAATGCATTCACTTATTGAGTGCATAGGTAGACATAGCATAGGCAGGGATAAATTGTAGTTCAAAGATAGTGGACACATCTAGGTAGCATGACATCTGAGCCAACCTCAAGGATAAATGAGGAATAAAGAATAAAAGAATATATCTAACTAAGCAGGCATTGGTCTTATATAGCTATCCAAAGAACTGTTAGTAAACATCTAGGTAGCGTGTCTAGCATCAAGACTAAGCAGGTTTATCTCCTTGATTTGAAATCTGCATACAAGTTATTCCAAGCTTTACCTGAACCTGTGAACTTCCAAGTGTCTACCAAGTCATCTTGAGCAATTGAAAAATGGAATAGCCTGGATTCAAATCTTCTTACTCGTATCCCTGTTTAGAAACTTGGGTTTTTGTAAACTTTTTGAAAACATAAAGATAGCACTTGTTGGTTGAATGATTCTCTCAAGTCACTCATATATTTGTATGTGGTTCCTCACCAAGGCATATAAAGGGACTGCCTTCACTTGATCATCCTACTTCTAAAAGGTTTATGTGGAGCTTTAGGTAGGGATGACAATACTAAGGTACACTTACTTTGCATGTGTTGTCAAGTCAAATCTCGGACCTCACCGGAGGGAAGAGTCATACCCTTAGATCAGAACTGTGCATGTGTGTGGAGAAAGTATGGAGGATATTTATGGTGTCTAACCTAATTCTACTATGCTCTTTAAAAACACATCTCCCTCCTTATTAGGACTTAGAAAGATCTTCTATGAGAGCATGGCTATCCTTATTCTCACTTCTCCTTTTTTCTTCCACCTTTTTTTTCTCGTCTCTTTTTTTGTATCTATATATTTTTTCTTCATCACTTTTATCTTTTTTTCATTATTTGTTTTTTATTTCTTCTCCATCTTTTGAATGATAGCCTCATGCCTCTATTTGCAACAAAAACTTCAAGGGAGATGTGGACAAGAATTCAGAGCATTTATTTGGGTGGAACCTAACAAGCATATTTTTGGTTCTCTCCCAGTGTAGGAGTAGAATATTTTTGGGTGGATCTAAATGGAAGGCATGTTTGCGCCTAATCCCAGGGTAGGAGTAGTGCAATTGTTTGGTGCATGGATGAATGAATGTTGTGCGCCACACTCAGTGTAAGAGTTGGCAACTTTATTTGTGGGTGCATGAATTCTGATCTTGGGAGCATGAAACTTCTCTCAATAGGGGTCACAAAACTTTACCAAACTCAACACAAAGTAAGAGGCATATGTGGAAGGTTTTGTCATGAAAGATCATATATGGCCTTGGTCGGTATTTGCATATCATTCAAGGAACATGCTATACTGATTTTTGTTTTGTAAAAATAAATCCCAAGTTCTTTGCAAGAAATGAGCAAGCATCATGTCATCCTACTATATCTCATTCGTCAATCACTTAGATAAAATGGGGTCCCTATGATACGTGTTCACAAGTAGTGGGAGTATTGGCAAGGAATAAAGAGTATGCAAACTTTAATCACAGGATGACATGGAGATGGAGCATCAAAAGATTTGTCTTTTCAAAAGTGTTCAATGTCAAATTTCAAAACTTTGAAAAGAGTGAGGGTAGAGTTGCACAAACCACTGTTGAAGATGAAGCAGCTAAAGGAAGTTGTTTGTCTCGTCCTTCTGTATGATGGGTTGCTCGATGTTTGTGCAATGTGTTGGGGAGATCTCAAGTTTGTTTTGAGTTATGCTTGAGGGATCTCCCCCACACTTATTTTTTCACCTGTTTTTATTATAACAAAGAAAACAAAACAAGAGGGACTACAATGAGCAAGAGTCTTATTGGTTAAAAGATCAAGGAAACAAAATTTTATTAGTTATTTTTATTTTATTAAAAACTTATTCAACCAACTTTTATTAAAACTCAAGCAAGGCTGAGATAAAAGATGCAATGAAAACATAGCCAAGATTTATCTCCATATTAGATTACTGCCATTGTTTATGAAAATAACTCAAGATTCAATAATCAAATTTCAACACCATGTCAAAACTTGATTAAAGAGGCTATTTCAACCTAAGCATCGTGCTTAATTTGAAAACAGCCTATGGATGTGCTTCATGAGAATACATCCAAACAAGAGCATATGACATAAATATGGAAGCAATGAATTTGAAAGATCATATGGAGACAAGTATGAATAAAGGAATTGGTGAACATTTATTACCTTTCACATACCTTATTTTTCTTACCGGCAGCATATGTGGATTTCTCTGAAGATGCTGCACCGGTGGCGTGGTCATACAGGCTCTAACTCAGGTGAACCATCAGGCCGGATCACACACACAACTAGTGTATATGGACCTTGGGCCTTATTGGTAGCAAAGGTGTAAAGGAGTAGACTCCTTCTTTTCTTTTCTTTTTATATATATTTTATATTTTTTTCTATATCTCCAATGCATTTTTTCAACTCTTTCTTTTTTTGAACACTCCTTTAAATAATTTTTTTATAACTACCGATGACCTTCGGCAAGGGCTCAACATTTATAATCTATTGGCAAGACTTCCCCCTCTTCATTGCTCTGGAGCTGCAGGAACAAACTCGGGAGAATTCTTGGGTTGCCCCAAGATTTTTCCCGTATTGTTGATAGGAATAGAAGCAGCAATTTGAGCAAACTGGGTTTCTATCATTTTATTGAAACTCAGTTGATGTTTAACAAAAGAAGACAGAGTTTCAAGTTTAGCATTTATAGATTCAAACATTTTATCATTGAAGGAAAGTTTCTTAACAAGATCTACATTAAACTTAGCTTGCCCTAAAACAAAGCCTCTCAAGGTAGGTTGATTGAAATTGTAATTTGAACAGAAATTAGAGTAATTACATTGTAGGTGGTTCTGGTTGTTCCACCCATTATCACTTGGTTGTTGATGTTGGCGAAACCCGTTTTGGGTTTCGGGACAGCTGTTCCCCGAATAGCCAACATCTCCATAGACTTCACACATCATGTGTGAGCCCATGGCTTGGATGGTGCCTGTGGTGGGCTCGGTGGCACGGTCATCCAGCCTCTTTATTAGGAGGTCTATTTTACGGCAAGCAAATCCGTCTCCTTCATGGAATACATGCCTTCTTTTTTTTCTCTTCCTTCTCCCCAACTTTGGTTTGCCACCATCTTTTCGATGAGTGCCGTGGCATTCTTGTAGTGAGGGAGAAGAATGCCCCTCCAGCTGCGGCATCAAGGTGTCCCTTTGACATGGCCATTAGGCCCTCGTAATAGTTCTAGAGCACAAGCCAATCTTCCATTCCATGGCAGGGACAGGCTCAGACATAGTCCTGCAACCTCTCCCATGCTTCAGGGATGGACTCGAGTGATGTTTGCTAGAAGTTGGATATCTCCCCCCTTAGAGCACTGGTTTTGCTCATGGGGAAGAACTTGACGAGGAATGCCATGGAACATTTGTCTCACGTGTTGACAGCTTCCGTGCTGTGGTAGAACCACTGTTTTGCCTTGCCTGCAAGGAAGAAAGGAAACAAGCAGAGCTTGATGCTAGTTGGTGTGACGTCTTTGATGACGATGGTGTCGCACAACTCAAGGAAGTGTTGAAGATGAACATTTGTGTCCTCGTTTGGCAAGCCATAGAACTGTCTTGCCTGCACCATCTTGATTAGGCCATTACGGAGCTTGAAGTTTCCATTCTTGACATTGACAGCGGGCCCAATAGGCACGTTGGCAACAGCAGGGGTGGAGTAGTCATGGAGTGACTTGGCCATGCTGATAGTAGCGGATGGTGTTGGGGTGAATGGTTCGTTTGCCGGTGGAGTAGCAGAAGAAGAAGCGGTACAGGACCTGTTCTTCCTTAGGAGTGCCTCTAGATCATCGATGAAGTTGTTCGGCAGGTCAAACCACTCATACACTATCCTATTTTCTTTCCAATAAAAAGAGGAAGAAAACAAGCGAAGCTAGCCTGCCTAAACTATGGCTACCATTTGCTTATTCTGCAATCAATGTTTATGCCAAGCTAGATGTTTTTATTTCCTTAGCCCTCCCTGGCAATGGCACCAGAAATGCTTGTTGGCGTTTCTTAGCATCACTACTAAAGATAGACTATAAGTCCATCCTTAATAATAATACTAGAAACGTGTCTTGACATTCCTAACTACCATTATGTCAGAAGAGTAACCCTCGGCCCTTAATGGCGTAGGCCTAGGTAATGTAGTCTGGTAATAACAGTTAGAATTGCCTGATTGGTCTTCCTAACCATCATTACTTATGATATGCACAACTGTAGCACGATGCCTTAGGGTGCAACAAGGACTACAATTCTTAAGTAATGGTACTTAGGAATGCCAATCATGATAGCTCAATATAAATAAATCCACAAGCGCATAGAACTATCATTGTAGCATTTCAACCCATGAATGTTCATGGGTGTTGTATTTATAATTTACTATAGGAGGGTAGGACGAATGCATCTAGCTTTGGTATAAATATGATCACTTATTGAGTGCATAGGTAGACAAAGCATAGGCAGGGGTAAATCATAGTTCAATGATAGTGGACACACATCTGAGCCAACCTCAAGGATAAAAGAGAAATAAAGAATAAAAGAATATATCTAACTGAGCAGGCATTGGTCTTATACAGCTATGCAAAGAACTATTAGTAAACATCTAGTTAGCATGTCTAGCATCAGGACTAAGTCTGGGAAGACAGGGAGATCCCTGTAGCTGGTCTGCCAGCCAATAGAGACTTTACGAACTCCTACTCAATACCCGAACATGGGGGAGTGCTTGGGATGGACAGGGCTGTCACCACCTGCCCACCTACCCCTCTACCAATGGGGCACCGGCATATCCGCTGATTTTTGCATACCAGAGCACCACACCCGTGTAATTGGAAACAACTCCTAACCCCATGGACCCCACCCCTTCGGAGTGACAGGCTAGGTTAAGAGCAACCGAGAAGGCACGATGAACTATCATCTCATCCCTAGTTCTTCCTCTATTCATACTAATTCGATGAACGATGAAGAACAATGATGAACATGTCAAGAACATAACACATAAACTATATGCTAGTTCATATATCATGATCATAACATGAACAAGACTATACTCTAGTTCATATGCATTGCTATATAAATAAGATAAGAACTTGAACTTGGAAGAGAACTACATAGTATTCATACCAAGGTGTTCTTCTTCTTCCAAGGAGACAAGCTCTCCTTACTAGCTCTTGCCTTGCTCTACTCTAAGAATAACCTAAAGAGTACAAGTGAGGAATGTGAGGTGAGTGGCTCCAAATGATGGTGTGTCTAGAGAGGTGAAGGACCTCTTCTTTTATAGCTTGTGTAGGATAGTTCGGGCATCTCTAGATTTGGAAGGAGGTGAAACCGCCTTTGGGATACCGCCTCATGAACCGCCTGCGAAGGATGGGCTCGGGAGCCATCACCAGGGGTGCGGCCGTCCCCAGGTGTGGCCAGTCCCTGGGTGGGGTCAGGTAGCCACCGCCTTCGCGTGGTCGGTTGCTCCCTGGGCCTGGACCTCCCCTGCGGTTATGATTAGGCCCAATTCGGCTTCTAAGGTGGGCTTCTCTATTTTCTTGGTTTGCGCCTTTTTCTGAATATGTTTTCTTGAAGTGCGCCTTCTTGTGGTTTTTGTGTATTTCCACATGTCACACCTGCAAGTCAACTATACACCAAAACTTGTGGAAATGTTAGTTTAAAGCCCTAACTACTATTTATTTTAGTAACATATTGGCGGTAGAAAATAGGCTCTAAGGACCGCCAACAGTGGCGTGGTCATGGTGGACCTGGGCAATGACTAGAAGCCAAGCAGGCAACGCTTGTGCCTATCGCAGGAATCGAGGGAGCGGTTAGGTGAGCACAATTAATGTGGACTGTTCGGCTACCCCCCATGGCTGAATCTGCCTGTTGCTCTTTGCCTTGGCTATAAATTCGAGGAGGTGGGGATCCGTCCATTCCCCACTTTGCCTTCCTGCCTTCTCGCCGGCGCCGCCAAGAGGAAAATTGCTCGGTTAGCACAAGAAGGAGCAGAGAGAGAGATTGGGAATCTTCCCTCTCATCCATCCACGGAGCAGATCTATGCTATTGCCATGGCGCCTGTGTTCGTTCCCCCAGAGGATTGGCTCTCGTCGGTCGTGACAAGGTGGGATTTGGAGGAGTTGGTCGACGGCGGGCTTCTTCGTCCCGTCACCTCGGCCAACCGGCCAGAGTGGAGGGTGCCACCGCGGGGAGATTTGCAGCAGAATCCACCGGAGGGCTACGTGGTGAGCTTCATCAAATTCCACAAGATGGGATTTGGGTCGCCCCCAAGCCGATTCATGTGAGCCCTTCCCCACTTCTACGGGGTCGAGCTTCACTACTTTTCTCCCAATGCCATCTCCAACATGGCAATCTTCGCTGCCGTCTACGAGGGGTACATGGGGATGGAGCCACATTGGGAGCTGTGGCTCCACCTCTTCAAGGGGGAGCACTTTACCAAGTTCCTCTCGCCGGGGAGGAGAGGTCTGATCCACGCCGGCAGCTGCAACCTGGCACTAAAAGGTGGAGTGTCCCGAGCACTGGCTGTACTGGGTGGCCAAGCCTCTTCAGTCAAGGCTAAATCCCCTTCTCAATGCGTTAAGGACCCTGTACAAGTAGGGGCTAAACGTGGGGTCATCGCCTCAGTGTTCCATAGCCGAAGGGTCCTGCCTCTGATGGCGCGCCTATTTCGTCTGGACCAGACGGTCACTGGCGGTTTTGGGTCGAAGGATGTGAACAACATCTCGATGCTGCCTGAAAATGGCCACATCATTCTGGTAAGTGTTTTAACTTGCTGTTCTTGAGTTCCTCCCCATTCCTTGCTCCATCTCATGTGCTTTCTGTGTCTTTGTGTGCAGGGCCAGATCAGCTTTAGGGTGTCGGTGCCCCCAGTCAAGGAAGACGCCCCCGATCGCCAGGTGAGGCACTTTACTGATTAGCAGCTAAAGAAGCAGAACGATAGTGAGAAGAAGAAGAGGAAGAAGAGAAACCTCAAGCACCAGGCTAAACAGAAGCGTGATAACCTTCCCTCGAGGAGTCTCCCTTAGAAGGAGATGAGGAAGGGGAGGATGATGATGATGATGACGATGAGGAGGGGATGGCAGCGTGTCTCGTGCCCCACCTGCCAGATTCCCCTTGTGCTGACGTGCTTTTCGTGTAGGAAGATGTCTTGGAGTGGCCCGCCCCTCGGGCATCGAGGGTAGCGTCGAAGCAATCTCGGGATAGAAGGCCATTTGACACCTCGACTCATGGGGGGTCGACATCTCATCGTACGTGTGGTGGGACTCCACCAGCTTTGTCTTGGGGCCAATCTGGTACGTCACCGCCTCTGACCAGATCCACGATGCACGGCACGCGGACCCAGGATCAAGCAGCCTCAGGGAAGCAAGAGATGTCCCCCTTGATGCATGGGGCATGGACTCGGGGCCAAACGACCTCGTAGGAGTAGGAGGAGCCAAGAACATTGTCAGCGGCCCCAGGCAATTCTAGATCCAAGAAGGGTCTGGCCCAGAGAGGGGCCTTGAGGCCTATGAGCAGCTTGAGGGGCCCCAAAAGGATGCCCGTCATCCCAGTGGGGTAAGTTTTGGTGTCCTGAGCTTCCTTTCTCGTTCTTGTGATTTGTAGAATTGTTAAGTGCTTCTCCTCTTATGTGTTGTACAGGCTCAAACGCCCAGTGGAGGAGGCGAACCCCTCATGGGTAAAATGGCTTAGGGTGGACGTGACTGCAAGGATGGTGGCTACATTAGGAGGTGCAACCTTGAGACTTCTGTCGATGTTGGAGGTGTCCTGGTTGTCGCAAGCCCAGGCGGCAATTGTTCGAGGAAAACTGACGAACTCCGCTCTCATTGCAGGCTCCAGGGGCTTGGGGGCCATGGCGGGCGGTGACTCTATCCAGGGCTAGATGCCAGAGAGTGTGGGTGCCACCCTGGTCTCGACGCCCGCGGCCCCTCCCACTAGCCAGATCAATGTCCCCACTATTTCGCTCAAGGGGGAGCCCTCGACAATCATGAGCCAGGGTTGGAAGATGCCCTGATCATCCTCGAGGACAAGGAGGCCATGGTTCCCCCTCCTTCTACCGAGGGAGGAGCCATGGCCGAAGGGACTGCATGAGGTGGAGGTGCAGAGGAAGCGAGAGCAGGAGAACCTATAGAAGGAGGAGGAGGAGCAGTAGCTCAGAAGCAGCAGGGGGAGGAGCAGCTATAGAAGCAGCTGGAGGGGTTGGTCTCGAGTCAGCCCGAGCAGCGGCATGAGCTAGAACGGCTGGTGTTGAGCCACCTCATCAGTTCCCTTAGACCCGCCACCTCATCAGCAGGACAAGCCGCTAGGGGAGCCGGTGACCTCGAGCTCCTATAGCAGCAGGGGGAGGCCGCGACTACCTCGAGCCAGCCGCTACTGCAGTAGAGCGTGGCACAGGAGGTGTCAGTGGTCTCGAGGGCATCGCAGCAGCAGCATGAGGAGACGACCACCGCAAGCCCATCGCTATCACATTGGCAAGAGGAGGAAGACGCCCGTCTTCTTGCTAGGGTTTCTGTCACTCGGGGGCCCCTCGTAGGCCCAGCTGGTCTACTACCAGCTTTATTGCCATGGCGGGGCTGGCAAGCGGTGAGGCTGAGTCATCAGGGGCCAAAGTGGAGGACGAGCCATCGTTCCCTACCCTGGCCAAGCAGGTGGCTCGTTATGGCGGTTCACCTGACATGGTGAGCCATATTGCATCATCAATGTGGGAGAGGATCGAGAGCGCCCTCCCTTCTTGGGGTAAGGAGCCCCTCCTGCTTCAGGACCCGCTGGAGCCTGATGCCCCCGGGGTCAAGGTGGATGATCCATCGAAGGTGGCACGCTAGGAGCAGGTTGAGGAGTATCGGGTGTGGATGGTGCACGCTCTGAAGCTGGTTGTTGAGGTTCTCACCGAAGACCTAGGCCATGCCTTCTTGGTGCGTGATTTTCTGAGCATGCCTGGTATGCGCACCTTTTTGATTTGATGTCTGACTTCCTGCCTCTTGTTTCTAGGATCTAAGGAGGCGCTCTTATGTGAAGTCCTAGTTTCTTCACGCGACGCGGGACGGATAGGAGTAGGTGCAGCACCAACTCGAGGCCGGCTGGTCTGCCCAGGATGAAGTGGCTCGAGCCAAAGAGGAGGCAAGGAAGGCTAAGGAGGAGGCCATCAAGGCCAAAGAGGATGCCAACGCGGCTCAAGGGGAGGCAGCCCAAGCCAAGGAGGAGGCCATCAAGGCCAAGAGGATGCTAACGCAGCTCGAGGGGAGGCAGCCCAGGCCAAGGAGGATGCCGCCATAGCGAAGGAGGAGATGCAGAAGGCTAAGGAGAAAACCACCTTGGTCAAAGAAGAGGCCAATAAGAAGGCCAAGAAAGATGCTGGTCGTGCCCATGAGGAGGCATGGGAAGCTCACGAGGGCCTCTCCCTATTGACAGAGTGCATCAATTTGCTCAAGGGGGAGGTCCGAGACTCCATGGAATGCATCAAGGGGCTCGAGGCCGATGGTGCTTAGGTCTTCAAGGCTCGCAATGCCCTCACTCCCGAGGTGGCCACGCTAATGGGGACCCTTCTACAGAAGGAGGAGGCCATCACCCTGGCTGGCAGGACAACTGAGGACCTATGGTTTGAGAAGACGGAAGTGGTTCACGACTTCAAGGCGGCCCAAAAGGGGCGCAACGAGGCGGTGGACGTGCATGCGGCCCTCAACACCCACTGCACTGGTAAGTCTTCTTTTCTAGTTTTGAGTTTCATGTCTCTATATCCTTGCTTGCCATAACTAACATTTGCTCTTCCTTCCAGACCTCAAGACCAACATGCTCGCTGTCCGAACAGCTTCCAAGGCGCTCCAGGAGGGCCTTTTGGTTGAGGCGGCGTTGACCGACAGGCTCCGCACCATGATCAACGGACTCTGCAACTCCTGGGGGTCAAGCCCATGGAGGAGGCCAGGGAAGAGGTGCATGGGACCACTCTCATTAACCAGCTGTACTACCTCAAGGCCGCCAGAAGGGATCGCATCCAAGATGCGCTCCACATTGGTGTGAAGCGGGCAATGGCGGTCATCTAATCTATCTTCACGTATGACATGGGCGTTGTCTCACATGGCTTTGTCTCCGACCCCGACAAAATGGACGCCGAGAATGAGGAAGTACATCGGGCCTTGATCGAGACAGTCGAGGAGCCGGGAGGCAATTGGCGAAGCTGTTCCAACCCGAGGTCCTTCCTTTCGATGGTGAAGAAGGTGATGGCGACAAGGGTGATGGCGACAAGGGCTTGTGAGCCAAAACTGGGCAAGAAGGCCCATGTAATAGATTAGTTCTTGTGACATGGTGATGTCGTGGCCTTAGGGCCTTAAAACAATGCATCATGATGGATGCTTTCGGATGTTTTTATCTCGAGTTTCTTGTCTCCCTTTGCTTGATTTACTTTTACCAAGTTTTTGACGTGCGCTCGAGTCCCTCGAGGAGGGTGCGAGTGGAGGTACCATAGCGCAAGGCCATAGGTGAGCTCCCGGCTGGACAACCCTTGACCCTTAGGGATTTTGAGGCGTTTTTGACTAAGTAGAGGTAGAAGTTGAAGCGTAGGAGAGGAAGAAGGTCATCGAGTTTCGAAAAAATGTGCGAGTTTTTTGAGGACTTTGGGGGGTTCCCCCTTGTAGCCCTCGAGGGAGGCTCAACTCTGAGGTAGCAGAGTCGAGGCTACCTTATATGAATGAATAAGAAAGTATGCTAAATCGAAGCCATTTTTCATTTATTCCTTCATGATGCCATAGTTGTACAAAATGCGAGAAATGTATAAGGCCTCGAGGCCTTAAGGGTAAAAGTGACGTAGCTGTTTGATGTTCCACGCGTTGGTGAAGGTTTTGCCCTTGTCATTCGACAGCTTGTAGGTCCCTGGCTTCAGCACCTCAGTGATGATGTAGGGACCCTCCCATGGTGGAGTTAGCTTGTGACGGCCCTTGTTGCTCTGTTGTCGTCGGAGGACGAGGTCTCCAACTTGGAGGTCCCTCTTGCACACATGCTTGTTGTGGTAGCGTCGCAGCTTTTGCTGGTATCATGCCATATTGAGGAGGGCTATGTCTCGAGCCTCCTTGAGCTGGTCGATGGCATTCGCTAGGGCCTCCTTGTTCATCTGCTCGTTGTAGGCCTTTAGTCGAGGGGACCCATACTCGAGGTCTGTGGGGAGGATGGCCTCGGACCCATAGACCATGAAGAATGGGGTGAATCCCATGGCTCTGCCTAGCATTATCCTTAGGCTCCATAGGACCGAGGGTAGCTCGATGGCCCACTTCTTCCCATACCTCTTGAGGCAGTTGAAGATCCTTGGCTTGAGGCCTTGTAGAATCATGCCATTGGCACGCTTGACCTGGCTGTTAGTTCGGGGGTGGGCAACCGTGGACCAATTTACACAAATGTGGTGATGGTCACAGAAGTCCAAGAACTTCTTGTCGGTGAACTGCGTGCCATTGTCAGTGATGATGACATTGGGGACCCTGAAGCGGTGGATGATGTCGGTGAAGAAAGAAACCACCTTCTCAGACCGAATGCTGGTGATGGGTCAAACCTCGATCCACTTGGTAAACTTGTCGATGGTGACCAGCAGGTGCGTGAAGCCCCCGGTTGTCCTCTTTAGAGGTCTGATGAGGTTGAGCCCCCACATGACGAACGGCCAGGTGATGGGGATCATCTGTAGAGTGTGGGCGGGGAGGTGCATTTGCTTTGCATTAAATTGGCACCCCTCGCATGAGCGAATGAGGTTGATGGCATCAGAGACGGTGGTCCACCAGTAGAAGCCCTGCCGAAAAGCATTTCCCATAAGGGTTTTTGGCGCAGCGTGGTGACCGCAAGCCCCGAGTGTAGATCTTTGAGCAGTTTCATACCCTCATCAATGGTGATGCAGCGGGGTGGAGGATGCCCGTGGGGCTACGTTGGTATAACTCTTTGTTGTCACCGAAGAGGACATAGGTTTTGACCTATCAAGCAATCCGTTGAGCCTCGATTTGATATTTGGGAGCTCCCCTCGAATAAGGCAGTCGAGGAAGGGTGTGCGCCAGTCTAGCTCGGGACTCAGAGGTTGGATCGACGCCTCAATTTCCATTACCTTGGCCCCATTTGAGGGGGCCTCGGTCGAGGAGGGAGGCTCGATGGCTTGCAGAGTGGCCTCTGCCCCTACGCCCCAGTCGACGGAGGGCTTGGACAGATCTCTCGAGAAGACGTTGGGTGGGATGGTGCCTCTAGTGGATGCAATCCTTGCGAGCTCATCAGCCGGTTTGTTGTATCTTCGCGCGATGTGGTTGAGCTTGAGGCCATAGAACTTGTCTTCCAACTTGCGCACCTCCTTGCAGTAGGCTTTCATCTTGGGGTCGTGGCAACTCGAGGTCTTCATGACCTGGTCGATCACAAGCTGCGAGTCACTGTGAACATCAAGGTGTTGGACCCCAAGCTCAATGGCGATGCACAGGCCATTGATGAGGGCCTCGTACTTGGCAACAATATTCGAGGTAGGAAAGTGAAGCCAAATGAGGTAGCGCATATGGACACCTTGTGGTGAGATGAAGAGCAGGCCTAGGCCCATGCCCGTCTTCATCAGCGACCCGTCGAAGTACATCATCCATAGCTCCGCTTGGATCTGCACCAGAGGAATTTGGGTGTCGGTCCACTCAGTGATAAATTTTGCTAGCACTTGAGACTTGATGGCCTTGCAAGGTGTGTAGGTGAGGGCCTCACCTATGAGCTCGACTAACCACTTGGCGATTCTCCCCACGACCTCCTAGTTCTGGATTATCTCCTCGAGGAGGAAAGATGAAACCACAATTACTGGTTGGCCGAGGAAGTAGTGTTGGAGCTTGTGTCGTGTGATGACGATGGTGTAGAGCAGCTTCTGGATCTACGGGTAGCGGACCTTGGTCTCCGAGAGTACCTCGCTGATGAACTAGACGGGCCGCTGGATGGGTAACGCATGCCCTTCCTCTTCACTCTCATAGTTGTTAGAGTCAGAGTCAAGGTTGCCGAAATAGAAGATGGGGAACTGCCCACGTCGCTCTTCCTCCAGCTAGCGTCGCATCATGCCGATGGTGTACCGCCTCGGGCCGGGTGCTCACGTGAAGCTAGAATCCTCTAAGGCTAATGTGACTGTCGCCAAATCCATGGTGGCGCGCAGGAGTGGCCCCTGAAAAGCCACGTGCATGCTCATACCTGCGTTTACGGCGGCGAAATATGTCATGGTAGTATTGTCCAGACCAAACAGTAATAGATGTCACACTAAGAACAATTCGTGGGGCAACAGGTCAAGCGACGCTGAAGTCGCACCCTCTTGGGAGACCGCGCATCACGAAGGTGAAGTCGGGGTTGCCGCTGAGCCCTCCCAGCTCCTCCTCCGCTCCTAGGTGTAGGTCTGCCAGGTTCCCAACTAGGGACACTACATCCTCGACTGGGAGCGAGGAAGCCAAAGTGGACGCTGACTCGCTCATGGAGCGGCGGTGGTGGTGACGCTGGCCGTGTCTCCTTCGGGATGCGGAGGCATGGTGATGGGGCCGGCGAGGGGCCCTTTGTGGGGACCTGGGATGGCTTCCACCCAGATCTCCGACTGAGAGCCAGACCATGTCAAGGCCGTGGCCAAGTGACATGAACTCCAAGCTCCCAAACCAGATCACCATGGCGAACGAAAGCGATGACATGGAGTCTACCATCTGGAGAATGGCGGGAAATGCTAGTGATATGCAGATCCCCTACCTGGCACGCCAACTGTCAGTGTCACGACCTTCAGGGGCCTAACACCAACTAGTAACTACGTGCTGCGTGTTCCCTAATCCGGATGGTTATGCAAGAAGATCACATGATTTATCCTGGTTTGGGCAAAGAAGGCCCTACGTTCGGCGAGGGGGAGAGACGTACCAAAGTCTAGGAGCGCTGGTCCTAAGCCTTGCATGTGTGTGGGTGGAAATCGAGTAAGTTTGAATGAGTCTTCTCTCTTAGCTAACTCTGTGCCCCCTTTTGTAGTTCAAGGAGGGGCATGGGTGTATAAGAAGCCCTAGTGGTGCGGCGAGGGCTATCGTAAGCAATGATGTTGAGGACCTATCATGTCATGGACACTGTAGAGGCGTGCGCTGAAGCGAAGTCGAGCCCTGTAGCAGCATGCGTGATGATGAGATTCGTCCTTCTGAGATGTCATGGTGAAGTCGGTGATTGACTGGTCCTAATGATGACACTGGCATGCCTTAGTGGTGTGGCGAAAGACATGACCTCCTATTAAGGGTGTACGGATTGCAGCAGGTGGCACATGGGGAGTGGTTGAGTCACTGACCGGGGCCACCGAGAGCCTATATCAAGGGATATCCAGGGTCCTCGAGGCCGTGTGGATAAGGGCGAACCCTAGAAATCCAGTACAGATGTTGACATTTGTGTTTCGAGGGTTTCCTGAAGGGGCATAGTGTTTGGAATGGAGGAATAGTGTCTCATACATATCAGTGTTTCCCCAGGGATGGGCGCTAAAAGGTGGACACGACCTCTGTACTTGCCCATCATTACCGTCGCTGTAGCCACGGGGGTTGGCAGGGACAGGTGAAGCGCAATAAATGCCCTGACTCCAGTATAGAAGTAGGTGGATCGGGAGACTGCAGCAGTCGATGGGGGGTCTTTTGCCTGCACAGACTTCCATCACTTGAGGGGGTGCTCGGTTGGGCCATGTTGCTCGAGGGGTTCCATCGAGCTAGCGTCATCCTTGGCCGTTGAGACCCGTTCATGGGCCAGCCCATGGTGACTTAGCTCCTGGATCTTTATCTTTGAGCATTCGGGCCCGAGTTCGCCAAGGATTGTAGCTGAAGATCATGGTGGGGGGATTTCATTGATGACATTGAGATTACTTTGTTTAATCAAGGGTTAAGGGTACCCCTTATCCAGGTACCCAATAATAGCCCCCGAGCCTCTGCGCGAGTGCTGGCACTCACGTGGAGGTTCATGGTTCGTAACTTTTATCGTCTTCTGAAGGGTGCGCGTGAGCGTACCCTTCGGGGGTAGCCCCTGAGGCCTCAGGGAGTAGGTAGGACTCCTCCGAGGGCTCTACACGGTTCTTGTCAAGGGGTGCTTGTTTGATCGAGTGTAGTAAATGCTC
>CM041643.1:27458237-27468646 GCA_023333625.1 Bothriochloa decipiens | reverse complement strand
GACAGGTGCATGGAGATTGAGAAGGACCACGATGAGGTTTTTGCGGAGAGGGAGGCGCTTGGCAAGAACAAGAAGCACCGTATAGAGGGCACCTCCCACGCACCTGCCCCACGGAGGTCGCGTGGTGAGACCTCTTAGCCTCCCCGCTCTCGCTTCGCCCAGGGAGCTGCTCACGGTTCGAGCCAGGGCGGTGGTACCCACACCAGCAAGTACCCCCGCCCTGCTTAGGACCGCCAAGCGTACGCTCGTGCCGCACCAGGAGGTAGCACATGGAGGTCTGCCGCGCCAACCCCCACAGGCGGCGTGACCTACACTTGCTTCGCTTGTGGCCAGCCAGGTCACAAGGCAGCTGAGTGCCCGAACAAGGCTGCACCGGCTACACCAGCGCCCGCCAGGCAGAGCCAGGGCACCCCACACAAGCAGGTGCCATCCGGAGCACTCCAAGGCTGCCTCACCCACATCTCAGCAGAGGCTACCCAGAGTGCCCCCGACGTGGTGTACGATATGTTTTTAGTGCATGGAGTTAAGGCATCCGTGCTGTTTGATTCAGGTGCTACATGTTCATATATATCCTCCAAGTTTGCATGAGAGCACCATATACCTGTCACTCCACGAAAAGAAGCTTATACACCAGTTCACCTTTGGGCAACACTTGTTGTACCAAAATATGTAAGGGAGTGAGTATCACCATCGAGGGTCTTACCTTTCTTGCTGATCTTACCTTGCTACCCTTCGAAGGCCTAGACATCATTCTAGGGATTGGTTAACTCAGATCAAAGGAGTGATATCATGCTCACCCAGATTTGTGGATATAACCCATCCAAGTGGCCGTCAGATCAGATGTGAACCAAACAAAGGGACAGATGTTTCCATGCTATGTGCCCTGGAAGAGAAGTCACTTGAGGAAGTGCCCGTAGTTTGTGAGTACCTGGATGTCTTTCCAGAAGAGCTACCAGGAATGCCACCAGACAGGGATGTTGAGTTCGTGATCAACCTGATGCCTGGTACGAGTCCGATTTCCAAGCGACCCTACCGTATGGCAGTTGATGAGCTTAAGGAGCTTAAGAGGTAGCTTGAGGAGCTTTTCGAGAAAGGGTTCATTAGGCCTAGTGCCTCGCCCTGGGGATCTCCTATTCTATTTGTTAAGAAGAAGGATGGAACGCAGAGGATGTGCATTGATTACCGGAACCTGAATGCCGTAACTATAAAGAATAAGTACCCTCTGCCGAGGATAGATGACCTGCTTGATCAGCTTCACAATGCCAAGTACTTCTCCAAGATCGATCTTAGATCAGGCTACCATCAGATGAAGATCAGAGAGGAGGACATTCCCAAGACAACATTTGTAACCAGATATGGGCAGTATGAGAACACCGTCATGTCCTTCGGTCTTACAAACGCGCCGGCTTATTTTATGAACATGACGAATAAAGTGTTCATGCAGGAGCTGGATAAGTTTGTGGTGGTTTTCATTGATGACATTCTTGTCTATTCTGCCACCGCCGAAGCGCATGAGCAACATCTGAGGATAGTGTTGGAGGAATTGAGAAAGCATTAGCTCTATGCCAAGTTCAACAAGTGTGAGTTCTGGCTTGAGGAGGTCGCTTTCCTAGGTCATGTGCTCAATGCTGACGGAGTAGCTGTTGATCCGTCTAAGATTAAGACAGTGAAGGAGTGGGAGCAGCCATAGAATGTGACTGATGTGAGAAGTTTCTTAGGATTGGCTAGTTATTATCGCCGATTCATCGAGAACTTTTCCAAGATAGCTTGCCCCATGACCAACCTCTTGTAGAAGACCAGAGAGTTTGAATAGACGCCCCAATGCGAACAAAGTTTCTAGACCCTGAAGGAGAAGCTCACCACAACGCCTATTCTAGCTTTGCTCGATATCCACCAGGACTTTGTGGTCTATTGTGATGCATCTCGCCACGAGCTCGGTTGTGTTCTAATGTAGAATGGGAAAGTCATTGCCTATGCTTCCTGACAGCTTAAGGAGCACGAACAGCATTACCACACCCATGATCTTGAGCTTGCAGCTGTGATCCATGCCTTGAAGATTTAGAGGCACTACCTGATTGGGAACAAGTGCGAGATCTACACCGATCACAAGAGTTTGAAGTACTTTTTCACCCAGGAAAATCTAAACATGAGACAGCGTTGTTGGCTCAAGTTGCTTAATGACTACGACGTGGAGATTCTCTATCACCCTGGGAAGGCCAATGTGGTCACTGACGCTCTTAGTCGCAAAAGCCATTGTCATGCCTTGTTCACCACCACCTTGCCCAAGGAGTTGCAAGAGGGCATTAATAAGTTACAGATGGAGGTGATACCTCATGGCCTGTTGAATGAGCTTCGCATGCACTACACCCTCATGGATAGGATCTGTGAAGCCCAATGCCATTGCCCAAAAATTTGGGAGATACATGAGCTCCTGACACAAGGCAAGTGCCCAGTGTTCAGTGAGGATGAGCTAGGCACTTATTGGTACAAGGACAGAATTTATATGCCTGCCGTCCCAGCTATCCGCAACAAAATCCTATCAGAAGGTCATGACTCCAAGTATTGTATCCACCTAGGTAGTACTAAAATGTATGCTGATTTGAAGAGGAAATTCTGTGGAAGAACATGAAGTCAGACATTGCAGAGCATGTTGCTAAATGTGACATTTGCAAATGCGTCAAAGCTGAGCACAAGAGACCTGCAGGGCTGTTAAAGCCACTTAATATACCTGAATGGAAGTGGGATAGCATTTCTATGGACTTCATTGTGGGTTTGCCTCGAACCCCGAAGGGCCATGATGCTATATGGGTGATAGTCGATCACTTGACTAAGGTAGCTCACTTCCTAGCCATCAAGACTGATGCTCGAATCAGCCAACTAGCAGATCTGTATGTTGAGAACATTCTCAAGCTGCATGGAGCCCCTAAGAGCATAATATCCGATGGTGGGCCGTAGTATACGTCCAAGTTCTGGAAGGCCCTGAATAAGTCGATAGGGAGCAAGCTAGATTACAGTACCGCATACCACCCTCAGACAGATGAACAGACTAAAAGAGTGAACCAGATACTTGAAGATATGCTTCGAGCTTGTGTTCTGAAATATGGGACTGATTGGGAGAAGAGCTTGCCCTTTGCAGAGTTCTCCTACAACAACAGTTACCAGGCTAGCCTCAAGATGTCACCCTTCGAGGCTATGTACGGAAGGCCATGTAGAACACCCTTGATGTGGCCACCATTAAGGAGGCCGAGGAAGGAGGCGAAAGATCGTTCTTTGGCCCGGCCACCATTAAGGAGGCCGAGGAAGGAGTCGCCCAGGTGCGAGAGAATCTAAAAATTGCCCAGAGCCGTCAAAAGAGCTATGCCGACAAGAGGCGCAGGGACCTCAAGTTTGAAGTAGGAGACTATGTTTATCTCAAGGTCTTCCCACTTCGAGGAACCGTCAAATTCCATGTGAAGGGAAAGCTAGCACCAAGGTATGTGGGACTGTACAGAATCAGTGAAAGGATTGGCAAGCTTGCCTACAGAATAGAGTTGCCCCCTCAACTGGCAGGAGTACACCCAGTGTTCCATGTGCCGCAACTGCGCAAGTGTTTGCAACCGCTAGAGCATCCAATACCCGCAGAGGCACTCGATATTCAGGACACGTTGGAGTATAGAGAGCACCCCATCCGCATCATGGACAGAACCACCAAGGAAACTAGAAACGCCAGCACACCATACTTGAAGATTCAGTGGAGCAACCACAAGGAACGAGAAGCGACTTGGGAGAAAGAGTCAGAAATGAGGAAGCTCTACCCCTACCTATTTGAAGAGTAAGTTACACTCTTGAATCTCGAGGATGAAATTCTCATAAGGGGGTAGGACTGTAACAACCCTAGAAATCTGGTCATCGAAAATACGGGCTTTCAAAATTTTTTCCAAAGTATACCAATGTTTGGCGAGTGTCATGTAGGCAACCACCCAATAGTTGCACAAGTAGCGCCTAATGTTAGCATGGGCATTGCATTTAATTTACCAAAGAATGTTTTGCCTCTTATCGATTTTATGTAATGTCTAATAAAATCGGGTAACCTTATCATCACATGTACATATACAGGCCCACTAACCGCGAAAATGGGTCTAACATACCCATATGACCCTAGTGGACCTATTATGATGTTGGTGCTATAGTCATTGACATGCATATACTAACTATTCATGGCTTGGCTTGGGATTAAATAGAAAAAGAAATGGAAAAGGAATTAGAAAAAGAAAAAGCCAAAGTGGCCCGAACAGCCCAGCAGCGGCCCAGCTCGGCCTGCCCCCGCGCGCTGCCGCGCCCCGCCGCGCGTCGCTCGCCCGGCCTGCGTCACGGCCCAGCAAGGCGGCCCATCGCAGAGCCGCGCGCCCGCGCCGACCGCCTGCTCGTGCGAGTGCCGCGGCCCAGCAAGGCTGCCGCTCGCTCACGCGCGCCGCGTTGGACGCCGGCCCAAAAAGGCGGCCCAGCAAGGATGCTGCCGTCGCTCGCGCCACGCCTTCCCCTTTCTCTCTCACTGACACACGAACCCCGCCTGTCAGCCCCGACCTCCCACCAAATATGGCCACCGGCCTGTCCTGTCCAACGTGCCAGAAATGGCCATGGCTCTGCCCCGCCGTTCATCCGTGCCTGGGCCGCACCGCAGCATCCTGGCCGCCCGCTCGCTGCACCGCGCTCGGGGCTTGCCCTAACCCTAGCGCGCATGCCCTGATCGCCCGATGGGCATCTTACGCTGCCAGCCGTCCATGGCCGGCGCCATGGCTATAAAGGAAGGTCGCCAGCGCCTCTAGGGTTTCCCACGACCCAACTGCCGCACTGGTAAGATCCCCTGCCATTCCTGCTTGTCTAGCCAAAGGAGAGAGTGACCGAGAAGGGAAGAGGGGAGAAGTGGCCGTGGCCGCGACGTCGTCCGCCGGAGCTGCTCGCACCTCGCCACCGCGCCTCCTCAGCCATCATGAGCAGATCGAGCTCCTCTGAACCACCGCGATGCTACTGCACGGCGTTGCCTTCATCGAGCTGATCTGCGAGCCCTGCTGACGATGGAGCATCACTGAGGTGAGCTGTCCTACCCCATCCATGGCCGCCACCAGTACATCATCGATGTTTCCGCTCGCCTTACCACCGTTTCCTTCATTAGCTCCGCGCCTGACTTTGCCGTAGTCTAGAGTCTAGAACATGTTCATGGCAACCTCTTGGAGCTGGCACGGGCCACAGTTGGAGCCACGCACTTTTGCAGCTCCGGCCTCCCCGGACTCTGGCCGTCGGAGCGTCCGCCGTGGCCGCCAAGCCGCGCACGCCCCCGCCGTGCCTCGATTAGCCCCGGTAGCTAGCTCATGGTGATCCTAGCTTCTCCAATCGAAAGACAAGAAGGGAGATGGAGGCCATTTTGGTGAGGGACCCGGAGCTCCGCCGTTCGTCGTCGCCACCGCCGCCGCCGCCGATGTCAGACGTTTAGGTGACCTCGGTTCAATTGGAGGCGCCTCTGCGCTCGCCTAGGGAATGCGGATCCCGTGCACATGATATCGTTGTCTCTCGTGCGCCGTAGTGCCTCGCAACCGCGGCCATGCCGCTTTGCGCCGCCGCCGCGCGTGCGCCGACGAGCAGGAGCCCACGCCAGCCTAGCCTACATAGAGCTGCCACCGCTGCCTTAGCCACTCGAGTCGGTCGGAAGTGCAGCGCCGCCCATCGCCGGCCAGGCGCCGCCGTGCTGCAGCGTGCATGCACGGAGAAGAAGGGGAAATTTTCCCCCTGCCCCGTGTGCACCGCGTCTTCCACGCAGGACCCAGCTAGACCAACCACACAACGCCACCTAGCCCCCTGTTTGTGGTCCACAGCAGACCAAGTCCATGGAGCTAGCACTCGTGGATCGAGCCCAGTAAGAACCCAGGCAGGCCACGTGGATGAACCATGAACAGACATGTGTCCGGGCCGGGCCGGTCAAACCCGGCCCAAATCCAGCCCTACCCAGGCCCGCCGAGGCCCGGTCGAAGCCCGTTCGACGTTGACCGTTGACCGGTTGACGTTGACCGTTGATCTGGCCCCACCTGTCAGTGACCACATCCGTGGGCCCCACCTGTCAGCCACAAACTGGGTCCCCCGTCAGTGCTAACGTAAGCATGAAGTCATCCAGCCGCCAGACCCCGCGTCAGTGCTGATGTCAGCATGACGTCAGCATGATGTCAGCACAGCTACAGCTGCACTGTGCTTGCACACCACGTGGCCCAATCAGAAGCCACCACGTGTCATGTCCAGGTTAATCTGCCCTTTTTCTTTTTTAGAAAATAGAATAAACTTTAAAAATTCATAACTTCTTCATACGATCTCCGAAAAATATGAATCAAGTGTCCAAATTTTTATAAAAATGAGCTCTACGTGATAGGCTTATGTAGAGTGCATTTGGAGTTATTGAATTTTATTGCTTCTTTGTGTTGACTCTATAAGAGCCGCTGACGTGGTTATTATGTCTTGTTTCAGAGGAGGGTCAGCTTGAGGAGGACGACTACGAGTACGAGGAGGAGTTCGGTGATGACTTCACAGGTGCCACACCCCACCCAACCTCGTAGATCCTATTACGCATGGCATAATATCAAGCTTGCTAGTGCTTTAATTATGAATATCACCTGATGATAGGTTGCATGGTAGAACTGCTTGATGAGCCTTTACCTTGTCGCAACCTTACTCCTGCACACCTGCTGATAGGCTAGACGCTTGCTTATTTACTTATGATGCTTTACTTCTACTACGCTTATATCTGTGTGATGATGATGCGTGGTGGAGAGTATAGTTATAAGGTTAAGGCACGTGATGCCACTTTACTCGGGGAGAGTGTTGTGTGCATCTTGGGTGTGTGGTGAGGGTTGAGTCGATCAGACAGGATTTTAGGACGGTGCCACTACTACTAGGTTGTTAGCAGATAGTGTCGGGAGGTACAGGCATGGAGACCCACACCCTCCTTAGACAGCATAGTGACCATGAGGGCCCGGTACTATGTCTCATAGTCTCAGTGTGCCGGTGGTACCTATCCGGGATGTTCCAGTACTGAGTGGTAGGGTGGCATCGCACCGGTTAGAAAGCAGCCAGAATCAGCTTAGGTGGGGCACCGCCGATGATAGTGATCTTGTGGTTATGGGAGTACACGCTCTGCAGAGTTTATGAATCTATATATATAGTCCGCGAGCCACTGTTATGGCTTTTTCCTAAGACCCACGCTTCTCGGGAGTAGTGAGAGGAGTCCTTCTATTTCTCCCCCCTGGTGTTACCCTTCCGGCTGTGAGCCGCTGAGACAGGCTCCGAGAGGGAGTTGGACCTATCGACTGAGTGCGAGAGGGTGAGATGTGTGTGATGGTGATGGATATGTGGATGAGATGGGTTAAAACTTGATGAATTATATTATATAATATTGGTCACTACTTTCATAGGAAGCCATAGCCATATATTAGGTCAATTTGATTATATTCTTTGCATCCCACCAAATACTATATAGTGAAAGCAAAGCATAGGGTGGGAGATGTGGCCAGTACAAATCGTACTGAAAATTATTTGGCAGGTGAGCCCGACTACGACTATGACAATGAGGAGGAGTAGACGTCTCGTTCCTACGCTCAGGTTTCTTTTGGAGATGTATTGTGCTTCCACCTTCCGCAGCCGTTCCAGAGGCTACTGCTACTCTGATGATCCCGCCAGTATGGTGGCAAACTATTTATGTAACCCCCTCCTAATTGTACTCTTTTATTGGATGTATGGATCCTGTATCGACTGCTGCGAGATAATGAGATGGTTTGATGCTTCGAACTATTATATTATCCGCCATTCTGCGCATTTTTCCTTCGTGGAAAATTGAGGATGTTTTAGTTGGTACCAGAGCCATGCTTGACCCTAGGACGAGACCCATAGGATTGGACGATAGAATTAGGAGAACCTTGAAGTCTCTCGGTTATACACCGACCACTGCATACGCTTTTATGCATGGCTTACCTCTCTCTGCAACTTTTCTAACTCCATTCTCGTGTCAACCTGCAGATGGACCCCAACTTGCTGCTTGGTCCGTTACCACCGATGGATGTCATTGAGTTTAGACTCGACAGGACGGAGCATGGAGGCTATGCTCACGTGCTTCACGAGGTTCTCACCAAGCTGGGTGTTCCCATGCAAAACATCGAGTACCTTTGCCGCGGTAAGCCCGACCCTAGAGGAGGCATCGAGGGCTACAAGGTAGTCCACATCAACATGCCTGCAAGCATGAACCTGCCCAAAGTTACCGCCTTCACTGACTTCGCCTTCGACAATGACACCGGCATGTGTGTTCAGACCGTTTCATGCCAGGCACTTCGCACTGTGCTCTGCAACAGAGCTGACTATCTAAAGGAAAGTCGCTTTCGTCTACTTCCTCATGCCCTTGATGTTTAGCAGGGTACTTGGGAGGAGGTCATCTACATCAAATAGAATACCAGAGTTGACCGCAACCCCTGCCACCGCGCCTCTATGATGTACATGCAGTGCCAGGAAATGTACATTGCTGAGTTGGAGCGGAAGGGACGCCGTGATCATCGCTACCTGATAGAAGTTGACGAGAGGATCCACAAGTCAGAGGATAAGGAGGCAGCATGGAAGCAAAAGATTGCAGACCTAGAGCGTGAGATAGAATGCAAAGAGCACACTCACCAGGATCAGATCACTAGTCTGATGAATGAGATGGATAAGCTTCAAATCCACAACAGTCGTCTCAACAAGAATGTCTGGGAGCTTGAGACCACCATAGCTGAGAAGAACAAAGACATTGCAAAGAGATTCCAGGAAAAGAGTCAAGATGCTGCCTACAAGGACAAACTCCATGAGCAGTGCAAGGCTCAACGTGAGAAGCTGCTGCAGGAGTACACTCTTTCTAGCCACAACAGGGACACCTGATCAACTACGTTCACAAGACAGCATACCTCATGGATAAGCTCAAATGCACTATGGAAGCTTGGAAGAGGTCAGATCGCAAGAGAGTCAAAGAGTACGAGGAGTTGCAGGATGAGCTTCCCTTACGTGCCCTAAGAGGGTCAGGGTTGAGACATCCGAGCTAGGGCAATCTCGCCTCAACTTGAGTGGATGTCCCACCACTGGACTTAGTGGACAGGTAGTGTCCACCCCTCAACTCAAGGAGGCCCATCGTTATGTCTCTCGCCTTCAGATGACTGATGAGCAGATCCAAGCTTCTGGCATCGGTATACCTCCCGTAGCTTACAGTTTGGACCAGCCTCTAGAGATGGTTTAGTGTAGTATCAGATTAGGAGATGATGGGCCCTGTATGGTCAAGTGACCAGACTCACCATGATGCTGAGTAGTTGTCCACCCCTTTTGCTAGAACTACCTGCGTGTAGTACGTTTCTCGCGAGTCTCCTGCTAGAGACATCGCCATGTACCCAACTGATGTAATGAGTGGTTCGGTTTTTATCGTGTCTTTTTGGATCTTCATGCTTCTTTGTATGAGTGTTGGATAGATTTAAATGTTTTTAAATCTTTTAAGCCAGTTTAATTGTTACATCTTTAATATCAAAAGAATATCACACGCACATGTGCCCTAATCTGAGGTTTGTGTTAAGCAGGATGTCCACTCGTCGTGCCAGCCGCCTGAGCAACCACTCCCCTTCACCTGCGCCCGCCAGGGGCCATGGACACGGTCGTGGTCGTGGTCGTGGCTGCGTTGGTCACATACCCATTGACCTTGAGGAGCCACCCCGCGCTGCCACCCCACGGCCTACACACCCACCGCCACCGCCGGTTGTTGAGCCGAAACCAGCTGCCGGAGGCACGGCTGGAGGACAGCCACAGCCTGCTGCTGAGCCCGAGCCTGAGCTTGCCGCAGGAAGAGATGTAGCTCCACCACCACCTACAGTGCCACTCTTGGCGGATGTGATGGCCCAGCAGACCGAGCTTCTTTGAGTCTTAGCTGAGAGCATGCTACACCCCCAGCACCAGGAGCCCCGCGATGATTTCTATAAGAAACTGGAGTTCTTTCTCATGCTAAGGCCCCCGACGTTCGATGGCACCAGCATCGACCCTATCGCTGCTGATGACTGGCTTAAGGAGATTGAGAAGAAGCTGGACTGACCACTTGCACTGACGAGGAGTGTGTTGGCTTGGCAGCTCACCAGCTTGTGGGTGCTAGGCGATCTTGGTGGGACAGCCTCTGTGAAACCCACCGGGACCCCGCCAACATCTCCTGGGATGAGTTTGTGGATGAGTTCCATGCATTATTCATATATGAAGGTGCGTTGGAGAAGAAGGAGAATGAGTTCCGCAGCATCTCCATGGGAGCTGACAAAGTGCATGAGTACACCACCCGCTTCACTAACCTACTGCGCTATGCACCTGTCTCAGTGGTGAACTCTGAGAAGGAGAAGATGTACTAC
>CM041643.1:27342512-27413841 GCA_023333625.1 Bothriochloa decipiens | reverse complement strand
TTGCAACATATGAATGCCATGCATGACATGCTAGGGTTGATGCATATATAAGGGGTAGATGATGACATGTCGCACCACATCACTCGAGGTTTTGTTGAAAAAAAATTTTGTAGTTCGAATTTTTGGGTTGTTACAGGACCTCCCTTACGATTACGATCAGGCCCAATTTGGCTTCTAAGGTGGGCTTCTCTATTTTCTTGGTTTGTGCCATTTCTGAATATGTTTTCTTGAAATGCGCTTTCTTTTGGTTTTTGTGTATTTCTATATGTCACACTTGCAAGTCAAGTATACACCAAAACTTGTGGAAATGTTAGTTTAAATCCCTACCTACTATTTATTTTAGTAACATTTTAGCTGTAGAAAATAGGCTCTAAGGACCGCCAACAACTCCCCCACACTTAGTCCTTTGCTCATCCTTGACTAAAGGTTTGAAGGACTAAGTGGGTTTATCTCCTTGATTTGAAATCTGCATACAAGTTATTCCAAGCTTCACCTGAACCTGTGAACTTCCAACTGTCTACCAAGTCATCTTGGGCAACTGAAAAATGGAATAGCCTAGATTCAAATCTTCTTACTCATATCCCTGCTCAGAAACATGGGTTTTTGTAAAGTTTTTGAAAACATAAAGATAGCACTTGTTGCTTGAATGATTCTCTCAAGTCACTCATATATTTGTATGTGGTTCCTCACCAAGGCATATAAAGGGATAGTCTTCACTTGATCATCCTACTTCTAAAAGGTTTACCTGGAGCTTTAGGTAGGGATGAAAATACTAAGGTACACTTACTTTGCATGTGTTGTCAAGTCAAATCCCGGACCTCATCGGAAGGAAGCGTCATACTCTTAGATCAGAACTATGCATGTGTGTGGAGAAAGTATGGAGGATACCTATGGTGTCTAACCTAATTCTACTATGCTCTTTAAAAACACATCTCCCTCCTTATTAGGACTCAGAAAGATCTTCTATGAGAGCATGGGCTATCCTTATTCTCTCTTCTCCTTTTTTTCTTTTCTTCCACCTTTTCTTTTCTCTTCTCTTTTTTTGTATCTATATTTTTTTTCTTCATCACTTTTTTTCTTTTTTTCACCATTATTTTTTTTCATTTCTTCTCCACCTTTTTAATGATAGCCTCATTCCTCTATTTGCAACAAAAACTTCAAGGGAGATGTGGACAAGAATTCATAGCATTTATTTCAGTGGAACCTAACAAGCATATTTTTGGTTCTCTCCCAATGTAGGAATAGAACATTTTTGGGTGGATCTAAATGGAAGGCATGTTTGTGCCTACTCCTAGGGTAGGAGTAGTGTAATTATTTGGTGGATGGATGAAGGAATATTGTACGCAACTCTCAGTGTAAGAGTTGGCAACTTTATTTGTGGGTGCGTGAATTTTGATCTTGGGAGCATGAAACTTCTCTCAACAGGGTTCACAAAACTTGACCAAACTCAACACAAAGCAAGAGGCATATGTGGAAGGTTTTGTCATGAAAGATCATATATGGCCTTGGTAGGTATTTGCATATCATTCAAGGAACATGCTATACTAATTTTTGTTTTGTAAAAATGAATCCTAAGTTCTTTGCAAGAAATGAGCAAGCATCATGTCATCCTACTATATCTCATTCGTCAATCACTTAGATAAAATGGGGTCCCTATGATACGTGTTCACAAGTAGTGGGAGTATTGGCAAGGAATTAAGAGTATGCAAACTTTAATCATGGGATGACATGGAGATGGAGCATCACAAGTTTTGTCTTTTCAAAAGTGTTCAATGTTAAATTTCAAAACTTTTGAAAGGAGCGAGGGTAGAGTTGCACAAACCACCGTTGAAGATGAAGGAGCTAAAGGAATTTGTTTGTCTCGTCCTTCTGTATGATGGGTTGCTCGATGTTTGTGCAATGCGTTGGGGAGATCTTGAGTTTGTTTTGAGTTATACTTGAGGGATCACCCCACACTTCAATTTTTGAGGATGAATTTCAAGATTTTGGGAACACCCCAAAGTATTCATGCCAAAAGAGACCACCAGTTCTGGTCACTCCTCTAGATCCTTTAGATGAAGAATCTTTTAGACAATCAATAAAGGAGTTGACCACAATAATGAGTGGCGAATGGGTTGAAGAAACAGAGTTTTCATCTGAAGCAATTCAAATCCTTGCCCCTTCTTTAACCATTCAATGCAAAGTCGGTAGATCTTAGGAAAATGTGCTAAATAATCCCACTATAGGGGCCAATCTCATGTCTGAATCTTTTGCACTTGCCTATGTAGGCAGTAAACCTTTTACCCCTACAAACAAAATGCTTAGGGTTGGCCCAAGATCGTTAAGTTGGGGAGAGAATCTTTTTCTATCCAAGTCACTCGAGCTAAAAACTCGGTGGCAGAGCCTCTCCACCATCATGACCTGCCCATGGAAGTCAAGTCGGTTTTACCCTTTGAATCACCTGAGTCGTCCTTAGAAAAAGATGTTGAACTCTTCATAGAAGAAGAGGATGACTTAGGAGAGACCTTTGACCTTCCCAAAGAAGAAGTAATGACACGACCTCCAGTTGAGCTTAAGCCCCTTCCCGCTGGCTTACGTTATGCTTTCTTGAATGGCGACACACAAACTCCCGTTATCATTAGTGATAAGCTTAATGATGAGGAGACATCCAAACTCATCACCATTCTAGAGAAGCATAGGTCTATCTTCGGGCATTCCCTAGAAGATCCTAAGGGGATAAGCCCAGCACTTTGTACCCTTCGCATTCCTATTGACCCTTCACATAAACCTTCTCGAGAACCTCAGCGAAGGCTCAGGAATGAGATGCGGGAAGTCATGAAGAAGGAAGTCCTCAAACTTCTTCATGCTGGGATTATTTATCCCATGCCACATAGCGATTGGGTTAGTCCTGTCCATGTGGTTCCCAAGAAAGGAGGCATAACGGTCGTTGAAAATAGCAAGAATGAGTTAGTTGCACAATGAACCAACACGGGGTGGAGAATGTGCATAGATTACCGAAAACTCAACTCGGCCACAAAGAAAGATCACTTCCCGCTGCCTTTCATTGATGAGATGTTGGAACGGTTGGCGAAGCACTCTTTCTTTTGCTTTCTTGATGGGTATTTGGGATATCATCAAATTCCCATCCACGCCGATGATCAAAGCAAGACGACCTTTACATGCCCGTATGGAACATACGCTTATCGTAGAATGTCGTTTGGGTTGTGTAATGTACCCATGTCATTTCAACGGTGCATGATGTCCATTTTCTCAGACATGATTGAAGAGATCATGGAAGTTTTCATGAACAATTTTTCAGTCTATGGAAAAACTTTTGATCATTGTCTTGAGAATTTAGACAAAGTCTTGCAACGATGCCAAGAAAAGGACCTAGTACTTAATTAGGAAAAGTGTCATTTCATGGTCCGTGAGGGCATCATTGTTGGACACCTTGTGTCTGGAAGGGGGATTGAGGTACACAAAGCCAAGATCAAAGTTATTGAGCAACTACCACCCCCTGTGAATGTGAAAGGAAATCTATAGCTTCCTAGGTCATGCAGGGTTCTATAGGCGATTCATCAAAGATTTTTCACAAATTTCTAGACCCCTCATGAACCTTTTAGCTAAGGATGCACCTTTTAAATTCACAGATGAGTGCTTAAGTTCTTTCTATACACTCAAGAAAGCACTCATCTCAGCACCAATCCTCCAACCTCTAGATTGGTCGCTACCTTTCGAGATCATATGTGATGCTAGTGAATATGTTGTTGGGGTGGCCCTTGCCAAACCAGAAATAATAAGCATCATGTGATCTCTTATGCTAGCAAAAAGCTAAAAGGAGCTCAGCTTAACTATGCTGCATCAGAAAAAGAGTTCTTGGCAGTTGTGTTTGCTATTGAGAAGTTTATATCTTACTTAGTGGGAGCAAAATTTGTTGTTTACACTAATCATGCAGCACTCAAGTTCTTGCTCACTAAGAAAGATGCTAAACCTAGATTAATAAGATGGATTCTTCTACTCCAGGAATTTGACCTTAAATTAAAAGATAGAAATGAAATAGAAAATATTGTTTCAAATCCTTTGTCATGTATGAAAGTCGCTAACCTATAGGAATTACCAAAGAACAACTTCCTACACGACGCCATGCTGCTGAAGGTGACAGATATCAACCCATGGTACGCGAACATCGTGAATTTCATGGTTGCAGGATATGTACCACCAGGGAAAGATAGAAAGAAGCTAGAAGTCAAGAGTAGATGTCACCTTTGGGATGACCTATACCTGTACAGGGTATGTTTCAATGGACTACCGAGGAGGTGCGTACCAACAGTAGAAGGGATGCAAATATAAAAAAAATGCCATGCAGCACCATACGGAGGCCACTATGGAGTATTTCGCACACAAGCCAAAATCTGGTAGTGTGGGTTCTTCTGGCCGACGATGTATGAAGACACCAAAGAGTTCAACAAAAGGTGTAAAAATGCCAGTTGCAAGGCAGCATCACCGCTCGCAATGCAATGCCCCTACACTATAACCTTCAAATCAAGATATTTGACATATGAGGCATTGACTTCATGGTACCATTCCCAAAGTCCTATGACAGTGAGGACATCGTAGTGGCCGTTGACTACATATCCAAGTAGGTGGAGGCCTTCCCATGTAGAGCTACTGATGCCAAGCATGCAAAAAGGATGTTTCATGAAGTGATCTTCCCTCACTTCGGAACACCTAAAATGGTCATAAGTGATGGAGGGTCTCATTTCATTGATAAGACCTTCCGCAGCTTTTTGAAGGAGCTTGGAGCAAAGCACAACATAGCCACACCCTATCATTCTCAAACAAGCAGTCAGGTAGAAACTTCAAACAAGCAAATCAAGAACATCCTGCAAAAAAGGTCAATGAGATGGGGAAGGGTTGGAAGGACAAGCTACCTGATGCACTATGGGCATATAGGATAGCTTACAAAACCCCCATCGGCATGTCACCATACTAGCTCGTCTATGGGAAGAGTTGCCATTTGCCAGTCAAGCTAGAACATAGAGCTTATTGGGCAATTTAGAGCTGGAACATGGATGAAACATTAGCTGGCAGAAACCGACAATGCAAATTTCTGAGCTAGAAGAATGGAGGGAGAAGGATTATCATAGTGCCGAGCTTTACAAAGAAAGAACCAAAATATGGCATGATCACCAAATCAAGCAAAAAGAGTTCAAGGAAGGAGACAAAGTTCTTCTATTCAACTCCAAAGTCAAGCTCTTCGGTGAAGGAAAACTTCAGAGTAAATGGAAAGGACCGTACACCGTCGTCAGCACATCATCGCATGGCGCCATCATAATTCAAGACGACGAAGGAAATACTTTCAAGGTAAACGGTCAATGTTTAAAAGTTTTCTTTGAGCCTTCATACAACTTTAAAGAAAATATAGAGGTAATAAAATTGATAGATTTTAACAATTATCCTAAATAATTACATCACAGCTCGAATAAAATAATTTATCATATTAGAATATCTACACTTGTTTTTGTATTCTTTCTATTTCTGCAAAATAAAAAGAACAGGTACAAAAATAAGTGTGGGGGAGGTGCCACACTCACCTACAGAGAAGGTGCAAAATTGTTCATCATGATCAACTTTGGTTTGTACACTTTTACTCACTCCTTATTTATCCAATAGATTTCAAATAAAATGAATACTAGTTAAAACTTTGAAGCTCCAATTCCTTTTTCACTAATTGATAATGGTTTGTATACGGTTTATTCATATTCCTTGCTAAAAGCCTAATAATCTGTGAAGAACTCTACAATAGGGACCCCATTTTCTATCTAAGTTATTGATGGATGTGAGATAGTAGGATGACATGAGGTCAACTTTTCTCTTGCAATGATCTTGGGATTTATTTACAACATTCAAAATATATAGCATGCTCCTCAAGTGATGAATAAATTCCTACCAATGGCTGGTGACATGCAGATCCCCTACCTGGCACGCCAACTGTCAGTGTCACAACCCCCGGGGGCCTAACACCAACTAGTAACTACGTGCTGCATGTTCCCTAATCCGGATTGTGATGCAAGAAGAACACACGATTTATCCTGGTTCGGGCAAAGAAGGCCCTACGTCCAGTGCGGGAGAGAGACTGTATTATCTTGCACCGAAGTGCTTGTACAAGGGAGATACAAACAAGTGTATGTGGAAAGGAGTAGGGCCTAAGTCTAGGAGCGCTGGTCCTAAGACTTGCGTGTGTGTGGGTGGAAACCGAGTGAGTTTGAATGAGTCATCTCTCTTAGCTAACCCTGCGCCCCCTTTGTAGTTCAAGGAGGGGCATGGGTGTACAAGAAGCCCTAGTGGTGCGGCGAGGGCTATCGTAAGCAATGACGTCGAGGAGATATCATGTTGTGGACACTATAGACGCTTGCGTTGAAGCAAAGTCGAGCCATGTAGCAGCGTGCGTGATGATGAAATTCGCCCTTCTGAGATGTCACAGCGAAGTCAGTGATTGACTGGTCCTGATGATGACACTGGCATGCCTCAGTGGTGTGGTGAAAGACATGACCTCCTATTAAGGGCGTACGGTTTGTAGCAGGTGGCACACAAGGAGTGGTTGAGTCACTGACCAGGGCTGCCGAGAGCCTGTATCGAGGGGTATCCAGGGGGCCACGAGGCCCTGTGGACAACTCTACAATAGGGACCCCATTTTCTATCTAAGTTATTAACGGATGTGAGATAGTAGGATGACATGAGGTTAACTTTTCTCTTGCAATGATCTTGGGATTTATTTACAAAATTCAAAATATATAGCATGCTCCTCAGGTGATGAATAAATTCCTACCAATGGCATACATGATCATGCTTACATGACAAACTTGCCACATAGCCATTTATCTTGTGTTGAGTTATATCAAGTTTTGTGATCTATGTTGAGAGAAGCTTCATACCCCCAAGATCGAATCTCACGTCCACCCACCAAATAATATTGCCGACTCTTACCCTACTTTTGGAGTTGTGCATGTTTCCACTAAATAAAAATGCCGACTCTCACCCTAAGAGCTGCGCAGTTGTCATCCACCAAAATTTCACTCCTTGCATTGGCATCTCCTCATTCATAATTTTCATATGCCAGTACAGAGATATGTGCTATGCTAAAAAAAGAGAAGAAAAAAAAGAGAGAAGAAAAAAATCCATGCCAAGGGGCATGAGAGAAAAAAATATGAGAAATAAACAATGAGAAAATTGATAGTCCTGTTCAAAAAAAGTATAAAAATACAAAGTACATCCAGTTCATAGCCCATACTCTTCAATTATCATCCATCAATAAAGAGAGTCATGATACAAGGAGTACCAAAATATTTAGAATTAGGAACCATCTTCCACATATGCTTTCACACATGCTTGCACATGATTCGATCTAAGGATATGTCCTTCCGTCCAAGGATCCGAAGCTTGATGCAGCAACATATACAAGGTAAGTGAGCACCTCATCCCCACCTATGAACTCCAGATATTAAGCCTGTCAAAATAGAGGTAGGGTGAGCAACATGGTTCTTGGTGAGGAAAGAAAATAAGAATTCAAAGAGCGATTTGAGAGCATCACTTGAGGAGCTAAGCTATCTTTCTTTACAAAATTTCTTGAAACCCAAGTTCTTAAAGCAGGAGGAGAGTAAGTTGATTTGAATCTAGGCTATTTCATCTTTCAATAACTCTATGATAATTTGGTAGACACCATGAATGTTCACAGATGCAGGTGAAACTCGGAATAATTTGTATACAGATCGACATCTTAGGAACATAAACCATCTTGGTCCTTCAAACTTTACTCGAGGACGAGCAAAGGACCAAGTGTGGGGGAGTTTGTTGGCAGTTCTTAACTCAATTCTAACCCCGCCAACATTAGTATAGAATACACCAAAAATAATATAGATAGGAGTTTTGAACTAACAAATTCCATAGTTTTGGTGTACACACTTGTTTTACAGGACATTCATGAAAATGCATATATATTGGGCCAACAATGGAAGAAAAGAATACCAAAACACACACCACATTTCTTGGCCCAAGGCAAAGCAAGAAGAAGAAGCAAGAAAAGGCCAAACAGAGACGTGCCAGCCCAAACTGACACCATGGGCCAGGTCCCAATGCAACCCAAAGCCAACCAACCAAAGATGGTGGCCAGAGGTTTTCTGGGTGGGCCGGCCACCCCACCTGCGCCAGCCGATGCACCGACTAAGCCTGTCGGGCCTATCTTTGGTGAGGCGGTACATTCAATGCTGGAGACTGGTGGTGCGGGGGTATTTTGGTCATTTGGGCCATGAAACCGACCTGCTCACTCCCTATTTAAGCATGGGCTCTCTCTCCCTCTCAAATCATTCCAATTCCATTCCATTCTTCACACATCACCTTCTAGGATAGCCAACACACTACACAAGAGAGAAGAGTGGAGAGTGAGTCACATTTTCACTAGCTTCTAGCTAGACTAGAAGAGGGAGTGGTGAGTGAGGAGCAAGTTAGCGGAGCTTTCTTCGGAAGTTCCCGGGAGGATCGTCTTCCCCGTGGAGGAGTGCCGGAGTTGTCGGCTTACTCCACGCTTGTACCTCGATGGGCGACTTACTACTTAGAGTAAGAAGTTTGTGTTTATCTTTTGAATTAAGTTCTTAAGCAAGTTATCTTTGTTTGCTTTATTCTTGTAGGTTTGTTGTTCATCCTTGTGATGTTTGCTCTAGTAGGAGCCCGGGGATGGGTAAGCCTTGTCAACACGCCAGAGTACATAGTTCATAGCTTAGACGTGGTGTCTAGGCTAGAGGCTACCTCCGTTTGCTCCGTTCACATACGGTTGAGGTGGTAGGCGGCGAGGAGTGACCTTGTCCTGTTCATCCCTTATAATCCCCCACGTCCGGGTTCGGAGTAGAGCTATACGTCGGTATCGCCTGGCAGACCACGTGCGCTCCGGTGCCCGAAGCAAGTCTATAGTGGCAAAACTATCTTCTCTTAGGATCTATTCTTAGAAAAACCTCACTACCCAAGCTACTCTCAATCTCGCCTCCTTGGGCGAACTAGCTAAGAGACCTTTTTATGCACCGTTCCTTTAATATGATACCCTGAATACTTTCGGGTGAAGTGCTACAACGGTACTTCTGTGCGCTTGCGGATTTGGCTGCTTTCACTAAGAAATACCAACACGCATCTTGTGAGAGAGCAGCCGTTCGTCTCCCCTCTTTAAATATGACCATAGCACCGATGACTGGGGTATTCTTTCGTCATTTATGAAACCATCACATCACCTGCTCCAATCCCCACTCACTACCGGCGGCGAAGACAGCAGGGCTGAGGGATGGGGCATTGGTCATCGGAGAAGTACCCCACCGATTATGGCGACGAAGAGCCGGTGAGGAGGTGGATCAACCAACGCAGAGCAACGAGGAGGAGGAGGAGAAGGAAGAGAAAGAGGAAGAGGAAGTGGAAGAGGATGTGGCGGCAGCGGAGGAGGAGGATGAGGAAGGGGAAGAGGAAGAGGAAGAGGAAGAAGAGGAGGAGGAGGAAGAGAAAGCGGCATACAAGGAGGAGGAGGAGGTGGAGGAGTCTCCAGTGAACGTAGAGGACGAGGTGGACATGGAGGTGGAGGACCGTAGTGACAGCGACAGCGAGGAGGATGAGGGCAGGGACAGCAGCGATGATGAGGAGGAGGATGGCAGCGACAACTATGGTGAGGAGTTGGACAACATCACGGAGACGGTTCCGCCGGGGTTCCCACCATTGTCGAGGTACCCTCCGCGTGTGTGGAACAATCTAACCGACGAGTCGGATGACTCCATCTGGTCGGACGAGGATGTCTCCATTTCGTCTGACATGGACGAGGAGTAGCATGGCGATAGAGATGACGGCGGGAGCAGTGGAGTTGATCAGTAGGTGTAGTTGGGACAATAGCAATAGATGTACAACAGCAGGTGCATTGTAGTCCACTTTTGTGCTATTTTGGGATGTCCTCATGTATCCAGACAAGCGTTTGAATTAACATAATGTCGGTTTTAACTTTTTTGTTTGCTTTTCATAAATTTGATTTGACCTGCCACACATGGTATGGAGCTACTCCTATGTGTACAGCTTTGCCTGATCGACTATGTAGGATATTGTCAGACGTGTCCAAATCTTCGACCACCGGACTTTTATACGTATGTGAGAAATAGATTTTTCAACACAAATAAATGGCTCATCCTTTCTGCATTTACTGGGTGAGTGAAAATGGGAACCTGTCCGAATGAACTGAACACCGTCTCCATTGGGCTAGTCATCCTGTCTTCTCCATTTATTCCCATGGGCCATGATCTTCAATATATGTACCACCTGCTGCTGTGGTTATAACTATGACTTGATGTTTGAGCAACCGAGAGTGTAAAACTTTGCCCTGATTAGCTAATTCGAACCAAATCATGTCTTGGATACAATTTTCTAATCTTGCAGAAGCCATGCAGTGAGGAGTTTATATCAGCAGGCTCGCTTCTATCTAAGGCTGAAATGATGAGCCATAATTTTTGAATTTTACTCAGAATGCCCGAACGTCCAGCCATTGTGTAGATGATTCGGACATTATATAGCGTCATAACGTCCAGCCGATGCGTACTTGATTTTGTAGGACAGTATATATCGTCGTCAGCTTTTAATGTCGTAGCCTTGACTGTTGTTGCTGCTTGGATTAGAGTGAAATAGTCTGTAAGAATAGACCTATCACAACCGTATCCGTCAATCAAATTTGAAGCGTGTCATGGTGGTCAAAAGCTCCTTTTTTCGATTCTTCTTCAGTCTACCACATTTACTTCACTCTCGCTGGGTCTAATATGAAAGGGGTTCCCATAGTGCTGTCCACTATCCAACTTTTCAGTTTGGCTCGGTGATGATTGTCCAGTCGATGGTGCAGGTGTTTCCGGTGAGATCGTTGTATGATCCAGAGCCTCGAGCTAGCCGCCAATGCCATCTTAATTAGCCTCGCCAGATGTGTATGGGATCCTGGCCCCTTGATCACTAGTAGTCATCGGTGGGTTTGATCCGTGGAACGCCCTTGCAAACATGTGAACTCAATTTTGCTTGTAGGTCGACTATTGTTATTGCTTGGATTGTACAAGTGAAATACTCCATATTTCTATAGAAAGGACCTTTATGTAGATGTATCGCACTGGGGCACTCAAATATCAAGCGTGTCATCATGGCAGTCAAAAGATCTTTTCTCGATTCTTCTACTCCTACTATCCAGCTTTGCCGCATTCAATTCACTCTCGACAAACATCCGTGGAGTGTAAATTTGACTAGCTAGACGTGTAACTCTTGTGCTGAGCTTGTACAGTACAAGTTTGGCATGATCGGCTGTGCTAAGGATAGCAGCAACACCGTCTATGGTAGCATCCTTGAAGTAGAGTAGTGAGTAGATGGATTTCTTAAGCGGCAGCTTCAACCATAGTCAAGGGAGTGCATATGATTAGAACTTGTGAAACCATAGCCATGTCTAGCTAGCTGCAGCCTATGCAAAACCAGGCAAGAGAAATTGCTTCGCGGGAGTAGGAGCAACCCGCCCAGTCTGCCCCTCGGCTGCTGCGGCTGTGCGATTGATAGACCACACTATGTATGGAGTACTATACTTTGTCTGGCCACACGGCCTGACCATTCAAAATATTGATGGCATGGACAGATATGATGGACAACGTGTGGCCGCGTGCTCGTGTTGTTGGCGTCCAAGCATGTTTCAACCATAAAAGTGTATCAATCATAAACTCAAACATAAAAGTGTGTCAATCACGCCTCCTGCATCATCTCCCCCAACCACCACACCATACCCCCTTCCCCCGCCTTGCACAATAGCTAGCCCTCGCCTCGCCTCGGCAAGTTCCCCACCACCGATTGCCATGAGGCGCCCCAGGTCCTCCTCGAGGAAGGGCCACCCTGATTCAGTGCGTATTCATACTCTTGTTGACTGTTGGTACCCCGCTTCATGTCCTCATCGAGGAAGCACGGTGCGGATGTCCAGTCATGGGAGATTAGCAGTCCTGTCGTCACACTTCCGCACGCCGTCTACAGCATTGACACTGGTCTCCCCGTCACCCTCGATGATGATCTTCACGACATCGGAAGCGGTAGCCCCCTCACCATCGGCGCTCCTAGTGCGGTCCTCCTCGCCGTCGCTGTCGTCCCCGTCGCCATCCGGCTCTTCGTCGCCCTCGACGACGGCGTTAGCGCCACCGACGGTGTTGGTTCGGTCGCCAATGCCACTCCGACATCTGCGTTTTGCCTCGCCTTCATCGCAGTCCTGCTCGCCGGTGCCGGATCTGGTACTACAGGAGCGTCACAGTGGAAGCTTGTCTCCTCAGTCGTCTCTATCCGGCTCGTCATCCGTCTTGGCCACGTCCAGGGAGGGCTCTCCATTGTACTATCTTACGACGGACTCGGAGGATGATCGTTGCAACGGGTTCACAACTCGTGCCCCCAAGGAGCCGAAGTTGGAGATGGGCGCCCTGGTGTGCCCCTCCTGCCCCAACGCAGAGCCCCATGTTTATTTGAACCAGGACGAGATC
The DNA here is from genome assembly GCA_023333625.1 of Bothriochloa decipiens. NCBI lineage: Eukaryota > Viridiplantae > Streptophyta > Magnoliopsida > Poales > Poaceae > Bothriochloa > Bothriochloa decipiens. The sequence goes on along the minus strand of CM041643.1, from coordinate 27,401,311 downwards.
ATGAAGCATGCACTATCGAGGGCCAAAAGCCCCCTAGAAGGCGAGTACACCATCGTCAAGAACATTTGCTGCCATCACAAACTGGCGAGGAACCAGGGCCGGAAGTAGACTACTGAAGGGATCCTCTGGAGGGACCAGTGGAGGCATTGGATTTTGTTCATTCCTGTTGGCACCCTCGTTTCATGTGACTCACTTAACATAGAGCTATGTCCTATGGGATGGCATGTTTCTCCTCTTATTATGTAGATGATGGCATGGTTGCCATGATCTTAACACATATCTAAAATACTTATTAGTTATGTGCTATAAAATACTTAGGTGTTGATGGATTGAAATTTAAGACAATAAAATTACCAGTAATAGATCCTTCAAATATTTTTGAGCTTACAAGATTATTCTTATTTGAAAAATGGTGACTTCAACTATTTTACACCATATTTATTCTTTCTGATTATGAGTGCTTATTATATTTTGTAATTGGTGACTTCAACTATTTTAGACCATATTTGAAAATGGTGACTTCAACTATTTTAGACCATATTTATTCTTTCTGATCCTAAATGATCCATGACTAATCAGAAGGTGCTATTTGCTTTGGTCCTACCTTATGCATGAATTTAGGATGTGATTTTTTTTACTCCATCAGAGTTTAATTAATGTACCTTTTTTGCCTCTGTTTTAATTTGCAAGGTGGGGGCTAATAACAGGAGAAATTCCCTTCCTCTTTATTGAACCGGAGGTATGGATCCTGGGAATATTCTGTTATATCTATTTTCCCCAGGTGCATATATTATTGCAGTTATCAATCATGTTTCTGACAGGGGCTCTTTACTGACAATATTGTACCAGGTTTTCCATGTTCTATATTCCATGAAGTAAGCTATCAGGTGGTTCAGTATCTTGCAATGGTATGCTCTGTATTCACATCCATTTTGCTTGCTACTGTAAATGTGTTGTCCAAACATAGAGGCAATCTTGTAGTCCGTTAAAACCATATGTCTCAATGTAGTCAATAGTTCTGCCTATGGAATGGCTATTGTTAGTTTATTGCTACCAAGTTGATTCTGCTAAGCAGTGCGCAGTGGGCAGTGGGCAGTACCATCAGAGGCAGTGATATGGATCCTCTTTGGACTTCAACACTCCTTTTCCTTTTTACTTCAACTGTGTTTTCCCCCTTTGTGCTCGATTACATGTGCGTACAACTCCTTTTCTCAAATTTCACAGCACATTGTTCCATAGACCTCCTAATAGCTACATTTCCTGATTATTTCCGTAATTTATCTTCCTGTGTTCACTTTTCAGGCTGGATATGTAGAAAATAAAAGGAATTACTAATGCGAATCCAGCCTGGGCTGTCGAGAAAATAGAAATAATTACTAATTCGTTCCGTCTAAAAAATTAGTTAAAAAAGTGCTACTTTTCTCTTCAGCACATCAAAGTTACCAGACATCACAAAACCGACTCGGTTTTACTGACAGACTGAAGAACCAACAACATGCTGCCCTTAGTGAATCTAGAACTTCTGGACCAAGGACCACAGAAATCAACCGCCACCACTAACCTTCCAATCACCATGTAAAATAATTCAACTAACTGCTCTATGTACAAAGTATACTATGTATGTAAAAACACTGCTAAACCATATCCTATATGCCGTGGTATGTATGATCAGGACTACAAACCTTCTCTATGTGATGTCCATATGAATCATCTCCCAACTGTTTTCACTCCACACACACCACTCATGAATCCACCTCAATGGCCACCTGTCTGGGCGTGCGGTGGCGTGTGATCCTATTCATTCTTTCTTACTATGAATTCTCATATCTTGCAAAGATGGGATAATATTCTTGTTTGAATGGTGATTCCAGCTATTTCAGCTGCTACTTATTCTTTGTGAATATGAATACTTATATTTTGCAAAGATAGAAATAAAAATTACTACAGAGGAGCATTGTTTCCTTCTATAGATCTTACATTATATTTTGCCAACTTTTCAGGTTTCCTTTCCTAAGGTCATAGGAACAGGAGGATAATAAAGTCGTTGGAAGGTACCTGCTACATTCTAGCACCATGACAAAGGTTAGCCTTTAGACTATTTTCCTGAAGGTTTGTGTTTGTGCCTCTGAATGGCAATGACATAATATCGTTATAGCCTATATAACATCTGTATTTGAAACATATATTTTTGCCCACTGCCTACTAAAAAATTTATAATGTGGCATCTCCTTTCCTGAGATTTTGTTGTAATGTTTACATACAGAAAGTAGACAAGTACTCAAACTTCAGTGTATGAAAATGGCATGCAGTGAAAAAAAAATTGGATTGCTTTACTTTTCCTATTGAAATAAATATTTCTGTTAGGCATTCAGTGATAGCAGTTGGTCATGTATCTTCATTAGCAGGGCCTAAGTATTGCCCATTGCTTTTTCTGTTTTGCTTTTTGCTCATTAGCTGGCTGTAAAGGTTTGCTTGAGGGTCAAGACATCTACCTTTAGGATCTAGAATATACTATCGCCTGGGGGTGGCTCACAGCCTATAAGAGCTGGAGTTGGGCAAGCTCATTTGTAACCAAGACTATTTCTTTGCAATACAATCAAAGGGCCATAGGGGGCAAACTGCCCTCTGGCTGTTACCTATCTATCTTGAGATCCAACAATTGGCATCAGAGCTAGGTTTGATCCGGAGCAGAGATGGCCACCTCCACAGAGAGAGCAGCCGCCGCAGCAGGCGCCGCTGGGCAGCGTGCGTAGCGTCTGGCCGCGGTAGAGGCTGCAGGCGCAGCAAGCCGCGGAGGCCGCAGCAGCAGCAGCTCGGGACGCAGCCACTACGGCCACGGCTCTGCGTCGAGAGCTGAGGGAGGAGCTGCCACCACTGGAGCAGCCACAGGCGGAGGAGCTGCGCGATCACCGCCTGCCTCCTCGGAGGATCCTGGAGCGGCAGGCTGTCGCGGTCGCCAGATCAGGATCGCCGTCGTGGACGTGGTGGCAGTGGCCGCTCGCCAGTGATCCAGACTGTCTACAAGGACTCCGGCGCCTCTACCTCATGGCCGATGCTGACGAAGGCCAACTACCATGAGTGGGCATCTATCATGAAGCTAAAGCTTCAAGCTCGCCTACTTTGGGATGCGATCGAGTACGGCGACCTTCCCCATCATGAGGATCGCCACACCATCGAAGCGCTCATCACCGCCATTCCTCAGGAGATGCAGATGCCGCTATTAGATAGTGCAACAACGAAGGAGGCATGGGAATCCCTCACTACTGCACGCATCGGAGGAGAACGAGCATGGTGCATCACTCTGCAACGTCTGCGCCGCGAGTGGGAGTTGTTGTCCTTCCGTCCAGGTGAGCAAGCTGAGGATTTTACTCTGCGCCTGGTTGCGTTGAAGCAGCAGCTCGCCCTCCATGGTGATATAGACATCAATGAGGAGCGTGCGGTGGAGAAGCTCCTGCGCGCTGCACCGGCCAAGGACGTGTAGCTCCTCATCGCCATCGAGACCCTTCTCGACTTCTAGGATCTCATAATCGAGGAGGTCTCGGGTCGATTGAAGGCGGTGGACAACCTGGAGGAGGGCGCGGGGGAGCCTCTCATCATCATCGGCAAGCTGATGCTCTCGGAGGAGCAGTGGCACACCCGGCAGAAGGAGAAGAAGAAAGGTGCCTAAGACTCTGCTTCGGCCAGCGGCAAGGAGCAGTAGCACTGTCCCCCTGGCGGCAAGAAGTAGAAGGCCAAGAATAACGGGGAGCGCAGGGCCACCCGTGATGACATCTTCCTGAATTACAGGCGGGCGGTCACTGGGCACGTGACTGTCGTGATCCTCTGCGCCGTGATCGTGATGGTGGCGGCGGTGGAGATCGTGGCGGCCAGCAGTAGGGAGGCTGTGGCGGCGGCGGCGGACATGATGGTGCACGAGGTGCAGCGCACGTCTTGAAGGCGGATTCAGATGATGGCACACTCTTCTTCATCCACAGCTTCGTCGAGCTAAAGAGAAGACGTCTGAAGTCCTCTACACCACATTCCTAGATGTAACAACCCTAAAAATCCAAACACCAAAATCACAACCGACAAAAATTTTTCTAAAAAGTATCCCATTGTTGGTGAGTGTCATGTAGGAAACCACCCGATAGTTGCACAAGTAGCCCCTAATTGTAGTTGAGCATCTATATTTTAATTTAGAGTTTGATTTGCATCTTGTTGATTTTATGTATTGAATAATAAAATCAACAACATATTTATCATATGTATATATATAAGTATACTAACCTTGGAATGGTAACCAAACCATCAAGAGACCCTAGTGGACCTACCATGACACTTGTGTCATGGTCACTAACTTGGTTGGCTTAACTTGCTCGTGGCATGGCTTGGAAGCAAAATAGAAAAGAAATAGAAAAAGAAAAAGAAAAAGGAAAGGAGCAAGCAGCCCAAGCCAGCAGACAGCCCAGCTCGGCCTCGCAGCCCACCAAGCCGCTCTGCCCAGCAAGGCGATGGCCTTCATCCGCTGCCAGCACGCCGGCCTACCCCGCATGCCCACGGCCCATGTGGCCAAACGACCCAGCAAGGGCCTGGCACCGTGCCTCGCCGCTCGCTCGCCCGACCTGCCTGATCGCACGGCTGACCATGTGGCCGAGCCAGCCCAGCAAGAGGCGCCACCGCCGCACGCCGCCACGATGCCATTGCCACGTGGACCCCACCAGTCATGCGCTCCCTTTTCCCACTTCAGTGATCAGCACGTCTCGTTCGCCGCACCATTTTTGGTAATGGCGCCCCCACCGTTCGTCCCACGCCTGTGACCGCCACGATGTCGTCCATCGCCGCCTGCCCGCGCCACGCGCCCCCGAACCCCTAACCCTATCTCGGCGCAGCCCCAGCCACCCGATGGGCATCAAGCATCCCTGCTGTCCCCCGCTCACCGCCGTTGTATAAAAGGAGGGGCACCAGTCCGTTAGGGTTTACCCCTACGCCAGCCGCCTCACTCGCCCGACCGTGCCACGCCCGTTGCTACGAAGAAGAGGAGAGGAGGGAAGGGGAAGGAGCCGGAGAAGAGCGGAGGTCAAAACCGAAGCACCGTCACTGTCCATCGTCGTGCTATGTGCCAGAGGAACCCCGGTGGCCCCGCATGACTTCACCAACGCTGCTGCTCTGCTACGCCTTCACCGAGCCTGCCGCTTCGCTGCCTGACTCGCTAGCACCATCGACCGCGCAGGTGAGCTCGACCGTGCTCCACCACCATGGCCGCCGTTTGCTAGTGCTTTATTTATGAATATCACCTGATGATAGGTTGCATGGTAGATATGCTTGATGAGCCATTACCTTGTCGCAATCTTACTCCTGCATACCCGCTGATAGGCTAGACGCATGCTTATTTATTTATGATGCTTTACTTCTACTACGCTTATATCTGTGTGATGTGATGCGTGGTGGAGAGTATGGTTATATGGTTAAGGCACATGGTGCCACTTTCCACGGGGAGAGTGTTGCGTGTGTCTTGGGTGTGTGGTGAGGGTTGAGTCGATCGGACAGGATTCTATGACGAGCCTTGTGGGCGAGTCTTGCCGGGGGATGTGTTCTAGGCATTCCCATATAAGGTGCTTGTGGCGGGCACATTATGAGGTATATGGTGATCTCGGGGTGAGAGCCTTCATGGAGCGAGGTCCCGGGTGGGAGGTGCTATTGTAGCACGGGCTGTTGTAGTCCCTATGAGAAGATAATCCTGTCTGATCCCCTTAGGACCTGATATCTCTTGAAAACCGAAACCTTGGGACCTACGTGCTCACTGCTCGCACCTGTATGGGCGGGGGGCGGATGTCTGACTAGCTAGGACAGTGCCACTACTACTAGGTTGTTAACAGATAGTGTCGGGAGGTACAGGCATTGGGACCCACACCCTTCTTAAACAACATAGTGACCTCGGGGGCTCGGTACTATGTCTCACAGTCTCAGTGTGCTGGTGGTACCTATCCAGGATGTCCCAGTACTGAGTGGTAGGGTGGCATCACACCGGTTAGAAAGCAGTCGGAATCAGCTTAGGCGAGGCACCATCGATGATGGTGATCTTGTGGTTACGGGAGTACACGCTCTGCAAAGTTTTGAATCTATATATAGTCTGCGGCCTCGGTATGGCCTTTCCCTCAACCTACACTTCTCGGGAGTAGTGAGTCCTTCTATTCTTCCCCTGGTGTTACCCTCTCCGGCTGTGAGCTGTTGAGACAGGCTCCGAGAGGGAGTTGGACCTGTCGACTGAGTGCAAGAGGGTGAGATGTGTGTGATGGTGGGAAGGGAATGATGATGGACGAGAATGGGTTAAAACTTGATGAATTACTATTATATGATGATGGATACTACTTGCATAGGAAACCATAGCCAAATAATAGGACTCTTTAATTATATCCTTTGCATCCACCGAAATACTACATAGAAAAGCAAAGCATAGGGTGGGACGAGTGGCGAGTACAAACCGTACTAAAAATTATTTGGCAGGTGAACCCGACTAGACTTTACCAATGAGGAGTAGACGTCTCGTACCTATGCTCAGGCTTCTTTTAGAGATTTTTTGTTGCTTCCGCCTTCTATAGCTATTCCAGACGCTACTACTCTGATGATTTCCACCAGTGTGGCGGTGTACTATTTATGTAATCCCTTCTAAATGTACTCTTTTATTTGATGTATGGATTTCTGTATCAACTATTGCTGGATAATGTGATGGTTGAGCTTCAAACTATTATATTATTTGCCATTCTGTGTATTTTCCCTTCGTGGAAAATTGAGGATGTTTCAGTTGGTACCAGAGCCATGCTTGACCCTAGGACGGACCCATAATATTGGACGATAGAATTAGGAGAACCTTGATATCTCTTGGTTATACACCAACCACTGCATACGCTTTTATGCATGGCTTATCTCTCTCTGCAACTTTTCTAATTCCATTCTCGTGTCAACCTGCAGATGGACCCCAACTTACAGCTTGGTCCGTTGCCGCCGATGGATGTCATTGAGTACAGACTCAACGGGGTGGAGTATGGAGGCTACGCTCACGTGCTTCGTGAGGTTCTCACTGAGTTTGGTGTTCCCATGGAGAACGTCGAGTACCTTTGCTGTGGCAAGCCTGCCCTCGGAGGAGGCATCGAGGGCTACAAGGCAGTCCACATCAACCTACCTGCAAGCATGAGCCTACCTGGAGTTGCTGCCTTCACCAACTTCGCCTTCGACAACAACACCAGCATGTGTGTTCAGACCATTTTACGCTAGGCACTTTGCACTGTGCTGCGCAACGGGGCTAACTACCTGAGGGAGAGTTGCTTTCATCTGCTTCCTCGGGCCCTCGATGTTCAGTAGGGTACTTGGGAGGAGATTGCCCACACCGAGCAGAATAACAGAGTTGACCGTAACCCTTGCCACCGCACCTCTATGATGTACATGCAGTGCCAGGAAATGTACATTGCTGAGTTGGAGCAAAAGAGACACCGTGACTACAACTACCTGATGGAGGTTGATGAGAGAATCCACAAGTCAGAGAGAAAGAAGGCAGCACAGAAGCAGAAGATTGTAGACCTAGAGCATGAGTTAGCATGCAAGGAGCACACTCACCAGGACCAGATCACCAATCTGATGAACGAGATGGATAAGCTTTAGATCCATGACAGCCATCTCATCAGGAAGATTGGTGAGCTTGAGACTACTATAGCTGAGAAGAACGAAGACATTGCAAAGAGTTTCTAGAAGCAGAGTAAGTATGCCGCCTACTTGGACAAGCTCCACGAGCAGTGTAAGGCTCAACGTGATAAGTTGCTGCTAGAGTACATTGTTGCTGGCTACAACCAGGGTCACCTGATCAACTACGTCCACAAGACAGCATACCTCATGGACAAGCCCAAACTCACCATGGAGGCTTAGAAGAGGTCAGATCGCAAGAGAGTCAGAGAGTATGAGGAATTGTAGGATGAGCTTCCCTTGCGAGCCCATAAGAAGGTCAGAGTTGAGACTTTCCAGCTGGGGCAATCTCGCATCAACTTGAGTGGGTGCCCCACCACTAGACTCAGCGGGCTATCAGTGTCCACCCCTCAGCTCGAGGAGGCCCGTCATTACATCTCTCGCCTTCATATGACTGACGAGCAGATCCAAGCTACTGGCATCGGTATTCCCCCACAGCTTATAGTTTGGACCAGTCCCTAGGGATGATTTAGCATAGTGTAGGATTAGGAGATGATGGGCCCAGTGTGGCCAAATGACTAGACTCACCATGTTGTTGAGTAGTTTGTCCACCCCTTTACTGGGACTACCTGCGTGTAGTGCATTTCCCGTGAGTCACCTAGCATAGCTGTTAGAGACATCACCATGTAATAACTTGATGTAATGGATGATTCAGATTTTATCGCATCTTTATGGATCTTCATGCTTCTCTATATGAGTGATGGATAGATTTAAATGCTTTTAAATTATTAAGCTATCTTAATTATTACATCATTAGTGTCAAGATATATCACATGCACATGTGCCCTAATCTGAGATTTATGTTAAGCAGGATGTCCACTCGTCGTACCAGCCGCCTGAACAACTGCTCCCCTTCACCTGCGCCCGCCAGGGGCTATGGACGCGATCGTGGTCAGGGTCATGGTCATGGACACGTTGGTCACATACCCCTCAACTTTAAGGAGCCACCTCGAGCTACCACCCCACAGCCTGCACACCCACCACCATCGCCGGTTGTTGAGCCAGAACCAGCCGCTGGAGGCGCAGCTGGGGGACCACCACTGCCTATTGCAGAACCTGAGCCTGAGCCTGCTGCTGGAGGAGATGCATCTCCGCCACCACCACCATGCCACTTTTGGTGGATGTGATGGCTCAGCAGACCGAGCTTCTTTGAGTCTTAGCTGAGAACATGTTGCGCCCCCACCACAGGGAGCCACGCGATGACTACTACAAGAAGCTAGAGTTCTTTCTCAAGCTGAGGCCAAGACGTTCGATGGCACCAGCATCGACCCCATCGCTGCTGATGACTGGCTGAGGGAGATAGAGAAGAATCTAGACTTGACCACCTGCACTGACGAGGAGTGCGTTGGCCTGGCCACTCACCACCTTGTTGATGCAGGACGATCCTAGTGGGACAGTCTCTGTGAGACCCACCACCATGACCCTGCCAACATCTCCTGCGACGAGTTCATGGATGAGTTCTGCGCTTTTTTCATTCGCGAGGGCGCACTAGAGAAGAAGGAGAACGAGTTTCGCAACATCTCCATGGGGGCTGGCAAGGTGCATGAGTACACCACCCGCTTCACTAGCCTGCTATGCTATGCACCTGTCTCAGTGGTGAATTCTGAGAAGGAGAAGATATACTACTACCACAAGGGGTTGTCTAGCCACATCAGGCTCTCCCTCTCAAGCACCAAGAGCCACACCCTGCGTGACTTGATCAACAGGTGCATGGAGATTAAGAAGGACCGTGACGAGGTTTTCGCAGAGAGGGAGGTGCTTGGCAAGACCAAGAAGTGTCGTGCTGAGGGCACCTCCCACGCACCTACCCCACGAAGGTCGTGTGGTGAGGTCTCAGCCACCCCGCTCTCGCTTCGCCCAGGGAGGTGCACACGGTTCGAGTTGGGGCGGTGGTAACAACACCAACAACTACCCCCGCCCTACTCAGGACCGCCAAGTGTACGCTCGTGCCACACCAGGAGGTAGCACATGGAGGGCCGCCGCACCAACCCTCACAGGCGATGCGACCTACACTTGCTTCGCTTGTGGCCAGCCGGGTCACAAGGCAGCCAAGTGCCCGAACAAGGCTGCACCAGCTACACCAGCGCCCGCCAGGCAGAACCAGGGCACCCCATACAAGCAGGTGCCATCTGGAGCATCACGTGGCTGTCTCGCCCACATCACAGCAGAGGCTGCCCAGAGTGCCCCCGGCGTGGTGTATGGTATGTTTTTAGTGCATGGAGTGAAGGCATCCATGCTGTTTGATTCAGGAGCTACATGTTCTTATATATCCACCAAGTTTGCACAAGAGCACCATATACCTATCACACCATGAAAAGAAGCCTTATACACCAGTTCACCTTTGGGAAATGTTTGTTGTACCAAAAGATGTAAGAGAGTGAGTATCACAATCGAGGGTCTTAGCTTTCTTGCTGATCTTACCTTGCTACCCTTCGAAGGCCTAGACGTCATTCTAGGGATGGATTGGTTAACCCAGAACAAGGGAGTGATATCTTGCTCACATAGATTTGTGGATATAACCCATCCAAGTGGTCGCCGGATCAGATGTGAGCCGAACAAAGGGACAGATGTTTCCATGTTGTGTGCCCTTGAAGAGAAGTCACTTGAGGAAGTGCTTGTAGTTCAAGAGTATCCCAATGTCTTTCCTGAGGAGCTCCTAGGGATGCCACCGGACAGGGATTTTGAGTTCATGATCAACCTGTTGCCTAGTACGAGTCCTATTTCCAAGCGACCCTACCATATGGCAGTTGACGAGCTTAAGGAGCTTAAGAAATAGCTTGAGGAGCTATCCAAGAAAGGGTTCATTAGGCCTAGTGCCTCACCCTGGGGATCTCCTATTCTATTAGTTAAGAAGAAGGACAGAAAGCAAAGGATGTGCATTGATTACAGGAACCTGAATGCCATGACCATAAAGAACAAGTACCCCCTGCCGAGGATAGATGACCTGCCAGATCAGCTGCGTAATGCCAAGTACTTCTCCAAGGTTGACCTCAGATCAGGCTACCATCAAATGAAGATCAGAGAAGAGGACATTCCTAAGACAGCATTTGTTACCAGATATGGGCAGTATGAGTACACCGTCATGTCCTTCGGTCTTACAAACGCACCGGCTTATTTTATGAACATGATGAATAAAGTGTTCATGCAGGAGCTGGATAAGTTTGTGGTGGTCTTCATTGATGACATTCTTGTCTATTCTGTCACCGTAGAGGCACATGAATAGCATCTAAAGATAGTGTTGGAAAAGTTGAGAAAGCATCAGCTCTATGCCAAGTTCAGCAAGTGTGAGTTCTGGCTTGAAGAGGTCGCTTTCCTAGGCCATGTACTCAATGCTGACGGAGTAGCTATTGATCCGTCCAAGATTGAGAATGTGAAGGGATGGGAGTAGCCACAGAATGTGACCGATTGAGGAGTTTCTTAGGGTTGGCTGGTTATTATCGCCGATTCGTCGAGAACTTTTCCAAGATAGCCCGCCCATGACCAACCTCCTAAAGAAGACCAATGAGTTTGAATGGATGCCCCAATGCGAACAGAGTTTCCAGACCCTGAAGGAGAAGCTCACCACAACGCCTGTCCTTGCCTTGCCCGATATCCACCAGGACTTTGTGGTCTATTGCGATGCATCTCACCACGGGCTCGATTGTGTTCTGATGCAGAATGAGAAATTCATTGCCTATGCTTCCCACTAGCTTAAAGAGCATGAACAGCGTTACCCTACCCATTATCTCAAGCTTGCAGCTATGATCCATGCATTGAAGATTTGGAGGCACTACCTGATTGGGAACATGTGAAATCTACACCGATCATAAGAGCCTGAAGTACTTAATCACCCAGGAAAATCTAAACATGAGATAGCATCATTGGCTTGAGTTGATTAATGACTACAACATGGAGATTCTCCATCATCCTGGGAAGGCCAATGTGGTCACTGACGCTCTTAGCCACAAAAGCCATTGTCATGCTCTATTCACCACCACCTTGCCCAAGGAGTTACAAGAGGGCATTGATGAGTTACAGATGGAGGTGATACCCCATGGCCTGTTGAATGAGCTTCATGTACACTACACCCTCATGGATAGGATCCGTGAAGCCCAGCGCCATTGCCTAGAGATTTGGGAGATACACGAGCTCCTGATGCAAGGCAAGTGCTAAGAGTTCAGTGAAGATGAGCAAGGTACCTATTGGTACAAGGATAGAATTTGTGTGCCGGCAGACCCAGCTATCTGTAATGAGATCCTATCAGAAGGACATGACTCCAAGTATTGTATCCACCCAGGAAGTACCAAGATCTATGCTGGTTTGAAGGGGAAATTCTAGTTGAAGGACATGAAGTCAGATATCGCAGGACATGTTGCTAGATGCGACATTTGTAAATGCATCAAAGCTGAGCACAAGAGACCTACAAGACTACTGAAGCCACTTGATATACCTGAATGGAAATGGGATAGCATTTTTATGGACTTCATTGTGGGTTTGTCACAAACCTCGAAGGGCCATGATGCCATATGGGTGATAGTCGATCACTTGACAAAGGTAGCTCACTTCCTAGCCATTAGGAATGATGCCCGAGTTGGCCAGCTATCAGATTTGTATGTTGAGAACATTCTCAAGCTACATGGAGCATAATATCTAATCATGGGCCGCAGTATACGTCCAAGTTTTGGAAGGCCCTGAATAAGTCAATAGGGAGCAAGCTAGATTACAGCACCGCTTACCATCCTCAGACGGATGGTTAGACAGAGTGAGTGAACCAGATCCTTGAAGATATGCTCTGAGCTTGTGTTCTAAAATATGAAACTGACTGGGAGAAGAGTTTTCCCTTTGTAGAGTTCTCCTACAACAATAGTTACCAAGCTAGTCTCAAGATGTCACCGTTCGAGGCTATGTATGGAAGACCATGTAGAACACCCCTGATGTGGTCCGAAGCAGGTGAAATATCATTCTTTGGCCCTGCCACCATCAAGGAGGCCGAAGAAGGAATCGTCCAAGTGCGAGAGAATCTGAGGATTGCCCAAAGCCGTCAAAAGAGCTATGCCGACAAGAGATGCAGAGACCTCGAGTTTGAAGTCAGGGACTATGTCTATCTCAAGGTCTCCCCGCTTCGAGGGACCATCAGATTCCATGTGAAAGGGAAGCTAGCACCAAGGTATGTGGGACCATATAGAATCTATGCCAGGGTTGGCAAGCTTGCCTACAAAGTAGAGTAGCCCGAGCAACTAGCAAGTGTGCACCTAGTATTCCATGTGTCATAGTTGCGCAAGTGTCTGAAGCTACCAGAGCAACCAATACCCACAGAGGCACTTGATATTTAGGACACCTTGGAGTACAGAGAGCACCCCATCCGCATTCTAGACAGAGCCACCAAAGAAACCAAAAACACCAGCACACCAATATTAAAGATTCAGTGGAGCAATCACATAGAATGAGAAGCAACTTGGGAGAAGGAATTGGAAATGAGGAGGATCTACCCCTACTTTTTTGAAGAGTAAGTTGCACTTTTAAATCTCAAGGATGAGATTCTCATAAGGGGGCAGGACTGTAACAACCCTAAAAATCCAAACACCAAAAATCACAACCAACAAAAATTTTTCTAAAAAATATCCCATTGTTAGTGAGTGTCATGTAGGAAACCAGCCAATAGTTGCACAAGTAGCCCCTAATTTTAGTTGAGCATCTGCATTTTAATCCAGAGTTTGATTTGCATCTTGTTGATTTTATGTATTGAATAATAAAATCAACAACATTTATCATATGTATATATAAGTATACTAACCTTGGCATGGTAACCAAACCATCAAGAGACCCTAGTGGACCTACCATGACACATGGTCACTAACTTGGTTGGCTTAACTTGCTCATGGCATGGCTTGGAAGAAAAATTGAAAAGAAATAGAAAAAGAAAAAGGAAAAGGAAAGGAGCAAGCAGCCTAAGCCAACAGACAGCCCAGCTCGGCCTCGCAGCCTACCAAGCCGCCTGGCCCAGCAAGGCGATGGCCATTGCCCACCGCCTGCACGCCGGCCTGCCCCGCATGCCTGTGGCCCAAGTGGCCAAATGGCCCAGCAAGGGCCTGGCACCATGCCCTGCCGCTCGCCCGCTCGGCCTGCCTGCTCGCACGGCGGCCCATGTGGGCGAGCTGGCCCAGCAAGAGGCGCCAGCGCCACACGCCGCCCCGCTGCCACTACCACACGGACCCTACCTATCATGCCCTCCCTTTTCCCACTTCTGTGCATCAGCACATCCCGTCCGCCGCACCGTTTTTGGCAATGGCATCCCCGCCGTTCGTCCCGCGCCCGTGACCGCCGCGATGCCGTCCATCGCCATCTGCCCGCGCCACGCGCCCCCGAAGCCCTAACCCTAGCTCGGCGCAGCCCCAGCCACCCGATGGGCATCAGGCATCCCTGCCGTCCGCCGCTCGCCGTCGTTGTATAAAAGGAGGGGCGCCGGTCCATTAGGGTTTACCCCTACGCCAGCCGCCTCACTCGCCTAACCGTGCCATGCCCGTTGCTATGAAGAAGAGGAGAGAAGGGAAGGAGAAGGAGTCGGGGAAGAGCGAAGGTCAAAACCGAAGCACCGTCACCGTTCACCGTCGTGCTACACGCCAGAGGAATCCCAACGGCCCCGCATGACTTCACCAACGCTGCTGCTCTGCTACACCTTCATTGAGCCCGCCGCTTCGCCGCCTGAGCCGCTAGCATCATCGACCGCGTAGGTGAGCTCGCCTGTGCTCCACCGCCATGGCCGCTGGTCAGCTCATCCTCTGCGTTCCCACCTGTACGACCTCCTCTTCCCTCATTAACCCCACCCTAGAGTCCGCCGTAGTGTAGAACACCCTCCAGGCAACTCCATGGAGCTTGGCAATGGCCACAGTGGGGCCACGCCCTTTTGCAGCCCTAGCCACCATGTCTCCCAGCCGCCAGAGCACCACCGTGGCGTCCAACGTCGCACACGCCCCAGTGAGCCTCCGGTAACTGCGGTAGGTAGCTCTTCGAGCTCCGAGCTGCTAGAATCGGAAGAGAAGGAAGAAGATGGCGCCAATTGATGCTCGTCGGAGCTCCGCCACCGCCAACATCGTCCGCCGGCCGCAGCCGTTGACCGCTCACTAGGAGTCCCATTTTTCCCAAATTGACGCTTTGGTCGTGCTTCCCTTGGCCGCGCGGGCCTAACGCACAGACCTATGATGCCTCCTGCGCGCTGCTGCCCCTCGCAGTTGCGGCCATGCCGCCGGGCCCCGCCACCGTGCGCGCACCGGTGAGGCCGTGCCCCGTGAGCCTACTCAGACCCTGCAGCCATGGCCACTGCCCTGCTTAGCTCACGCCAGCCGCAGCTGCCGCTCACCTGCTCACCGCCGCCAATGGCCGTCGGGCCAGCCGCGACACGCGAAGGGGAAGGGTAAAGTTCCCCTCCCATGTGGACCGAGTCCATAAGCTTCCGCACTAGACCAATACACAATGGCCACGTAGGCCACTAGTCTCCAGTCCACCATGGGCCTGGCTCATGGAGCCAAAGGCCGTAGACCAGCTCAGTAAGAGCCCAGAAGGGCCACGTGGTCAAACCAAGAGCCAACATGTGTTCAGGCCGGGCCGACCCAACCCGTCCCAGATCTGGCCCTACCCAGTCGGGGCCCGTCGGTGTTGACCGTTGACCGATCAACATTGACCGTTAACCCCAGTCCCACATGTCAGCGACCAAAATAGTGGACCCCACCTATCAATGACTAAGACGTCAGACCCACGCTGACGTCAGCATGACGTCATCGCTGCGCCACCCCTGCTGGACCCGTAGTGCCACATGAGCCAATCAGAAGCCGCCACGTGTCAGCCTCTGGTTAATCCACCCTTTTCCTTTTTCAGAAAATAGATTAAACTTCAAAAATTCATAACTAATTCATACAAACTCCGAAAAATATGAACCAAGTGTCCAAATTTTCATAAAAATGAGCTCTACGTCATAGGCTTATGTATGATTATTTTTGGAGTTATTGGATTTTATTGATTCTTTGTGATACTCTATAGGAGTCGCTAACGCAGCTATTTACGTCTCATTTCAGAGGAGGAGCAGTTTGAGGAGGACGACTATGAGTACGAGGAGGAGCTTGGTGATGACTTCACAGGTGCCACACCCCACCCAACCTCGTAGATCCTATTACGCATGGCATAATATATAGTTTGCTAGTGCTTTATTTATGAATATCACCTGATGATAGGTTGCATGGTAGATATGCTTGATGAGCCATTACCTTGTCGCAATCTTACTCCTGCACACCCGCTGATAGGCTAGACGCATGCTTATTAACTTATGATGCTTTACTTCTACTACGCTTATATCTGTGTGATGTGACGCGTGGTGGAGAGTATGGTTATATGGTTAAGGCACGTGGTGCCACTTTACTTGGGGAGAGTGCTGCATGTGTCTTGGGTGTGTGGTGAGGGTTGAGTTGATCGGACAGGATTCTACGACGAGCCTTGTGGGCGAGTCTTGCCGAGGGATGAGTTTTGGACATTCCCGTATAAGGTGCTTGTGGCGGGCACATTGTGAGGTATATGGTGATCCCGAGGGTGAGAGCCTTCGTGGAGCGAGGCCCCGGGTAGGAGGTGTTGTTGTAGCACGGGCTGTTGTAGTCCTTATGAGAAGATAATCTTGTCTGATCCCCTAGGACATGATATCTCTTGAGAACCGGAACCTTGGGACCTACGTGCTCATCGCTCGCCCATGTATGGGCGGGGGACGGATGTCTGACTAGCTAGGATGGTGCCACTACTACTAGATTGTTAGCAGATAGCGTCGGGAGGTACGGGTATTAGGACCCACACCCTCCTTAGACAACATAGTTACCTCGGGGCCCGGTACTATGTCTAACAGTCTTAGTGTGCCAGTGGTACCTATCTGGGATGTCCCAGTACTGAGTGGTAGGGTGGCATCGCACCGGTTAGAAAGCAACCGGAATCAGCTCAGGCGGGGCACCGCCGATGATGGCGATCTTGTGGTTACGGGAGTATACGCTCTGCAGAGTTTTGAATCTATATATAGTCCACGGCCTCGTATGGCCTTTCCCTTGACCTACGCTTCTCGAGAGTAGTGAGATGAGTCCTTCTATTCTTCCCCCTGGTGTTACCCTCTTCGGCTTTGAGCTGCTGAGATAGGCTCCGAGTGGGAGTTGGACCTGTCGCTGAGTGCGAGAGGGTGAGATGTGTGTGATGGTGGGAAAAAAATGATGATGGACGAGAATGGGTTAAAACTTAATGAATTACTATTATATGATGATGGATACTACTTGTATAGGAAACCATAGCCAAATAATAGGACTCTTTGATTATATCTTTTGCATCCACCAAAATACTACATAGCAAAAGCAAAGCATAGGGTGGGACGAGTGGCCAGTATAAACCATACTGAAAATTATTTGGCAGGTGAACCGACTACGACTTTACGGATGAGGAGTAGACGTCTCGTACCTATGCTCAGGCTTCTTTTGGAGATTTTTTGTTGTTTCCGCCTTCTACAGCTGTTCCAGACGCTGCTACTCTGATGATTTCTGCTAGTGTGGCGGTGTACTATTTATGTAATCCCTTCTAAATGTACTCTTTTATTGGATGTATGGATTTCTGTATCAACTATTGCTGGATAATGTGATGGTTGAGCTTCGAACTATTATATTATTTGCCATTCTGTGTATTTTCCCTTCGTGGAAAATTGAGGATGTTTCACCGAACTTCACCGAGCTACACGCGCGTGTCTTCCTCGGTGACGCCGGCGATGAGGACAAGCTCGACGGTTGGTACCTCGACAGCGGCGCCACCCACCACATGTCTGGGCGTCGAGAGATCTTCTTCGAGCTCAACACATTGGTGCGCGGAACGATGAAGTTTGGAGATGCATCACGCATGGAGATCCAAGGAGTGGGCTTGGTCGTGTTCTAGGCGAAGAACGGCGAGCACCGCATCCTCCAAGGCGTCTACTTCATCCTGGCGCTCCACAACTCCATCATGTCCCTGGGCCAGCTCGATGAAGCGGGCTCGAAGGTGGAGATCAGGCACGACACCTTACGCATCTGGGATCGGTGCAAGCACCTTCTCGCCAAGGTAAAGCACGGTCGCAACTGCCTTTATATCCTCCATCTTAATGCCATGCAGCCGGTCTGCCTCGCCGCGCAGAAGGATGACGAGTCCTGGTGCTGGCACAAGAGGTTTGGATACCTGCACTTCGACACTCTACATCGGCTTGGCAAGGACGCCATGGCACGGGGCATCCCGGTGATCAAGCACGCGGCACAGGTCTGCGACACCTGTGTCACCACCAAGATGCACCACCAGTCGTTCCCGCAGCAGGCTGCGTACCGCGCCGAGAAGCCGTTGGAGCTCGTCCACGGCGACTTGTGCGAACCCATCACGCTGGTGACCCTGGGAAGCCGGCGCTACTTCCTCCTCATGGTCGACGACGCCACACGGTACAATTTCATCGCACTGCTTGCGACCAAGGATGAGGCTGCGCAGGCGGTGAAGAAGATCAAGGCTCAGGTAGAGAAGGAGTCTGGCCACGACCTCAAGGTGGTACGGACCGACAATGGTGGAGAGTTCACCTGCTCTGAGCTCACCGAGCACTTCAGCATGGAGGGAGTCAAATGCCACTTCTCCGCGTCACACTCGCGATAGTAGAATGGCATTGTGGAGAGGCGGAACCGAACCATGGTGGCTACTGCGTGGGCTCTGCTCAAGCAGCATGGCATGCCGGCTCGTTCTTGGGGAGAGGCAGTTTTGACTGCAGTCCATCTACTAAACCGCTCGCCCACCAAGTCATTGCAGGGCATGACATCCTACGAGACCTGGCATGGGCACGCGCCATCTGTGGCGCACCTGCGCATCTTTAGCTGTGCCACCTACACGCACTACTAGAGCCAACTGCGCAAACTCAATGACCACGGTGTCCCCAGCATCTTCATTGGCTACGCTAAGGGCGCCAAAGCCTACCGCGTGTACGACCCGGTGACCAGGCACATCAAGACCTCCTGTGATGTTATCTTTGACGAGGGGCGCGGGTGGGATTGGGCGACGCCGGCGGCCGGGACCTCTGCAGTGGTTTCGAGTGACTTCATCATTGACTGGCTCACTGAAGCAGAGGAGGCACCCACACCCACTTCCTCAACGCCATCTTCACCAAGTCCACCCCGCACGCCGTCCTCTGCTCCAGGGGAGCATGACAGAGGCAACGCGGGCGTGCCAGAGACTCCCGCTGCAGGCTCTGTTCCACTAGCCACAACTGTTGAGACCAGCAATCCGGTGGAGTTCACTTTGCTGCTGGAGGGAGATGAGGATCACGTTGATGCCTGGCACGATGACGAGCCCCTGCGCTACCGCACAGTGGCCAACATCATTGGCAATGCTCCTACACCGCCACCACCGCCTCGCCTCTTTGCTGAGGTCCACTTGACTCTTGCGGGAGAGCCGATGAACTACAAATAGGCCAAGGAGGATCCTGCCTGGCGTGCGGCCATGGAGCAGGAGCTCAAGTCCGTGGAGCAGAATCGCACTTGGGAGCTGGTGCCGCTCCCGGCTGGCCACCGGCCCATCACCCTGAAATGGGTGTTCAAGCTCAAGAAGGATGAGCGGGGCGCGGTGACCAAACACAAGGTGCACTTGGTGGCGCGCGGCTTCGTCCAGCAAGAGGGGATCAATTACGATGACGCCTTTGCGTCGGAGTCAGTACGCGTCCTCGTCGCACTAGCGGCTCAGGAAGGGTGGCCCGTCCACCACATGGACGTGAAGTCCGCCTTCCTCAATGGCGACCTAAAGGAAGAAGTCTACGTGCAGAAGCCACTGGGATTCACCGTCACCGGGGAAGAAGACAAGGTGTACCGCCTGCGCAAGGCGCTCTACAGCCTGCGCCAGGCATCTCGAGCCTGGAACGCAAAGCTGGACACAACGCTCAAGGAGATGGGCTTCCAGCAGAGTTCCCACGAGGCGTCCATGTACCGGCGGGGTAGCGGGCGGACTGTTCTGCTTGTTGGCGTCTACGTCGATGACCTGATCATCACCGGCGCCAACGAGAAGGAAGTGACAGCGTTCAAGGCCCAGATGATGAAGGCGTTCGAGATGAGCGACCTCGGACTGCTAAACTTCTACCTCAGCGTCGAAGTCCACCAGTCGGCTTCGGGGATCACTCTCAGGCAGACTCACTACGCCAAGAGGATCTTGGAGCTTGGAGGAATGGAGGCCGCCAATCCGGCGGCCACTCCCATGGAAGAATGCTTGAAGCTCAGTCGCTTCAGCATGGCCGAAGCGGTCGATCCTACTCACTATCGGCGGCTGATTGGCAGTCTGCGCTACTTGTTCCACACTCGGCCAGACATTGCCTTCGCCGTCGACTTCGTCAGTAGGTTTATGGAGAAGCCCACCATGGAGCATCTCGCT
Source organism: Bothriochloa decipiens (assembly GCA_023333625.1). NCBI lineage: Eukaryota > Viridiplantae > Streptophyta > Magnoliopsida > Poales > Poaceae > Bothriochloa > Bothriochloa decipiens. Next base: position 27,381,193 of record CM041643.1, on the reverse strand, counting down.
GCTGTGAAGCGTGTCTTGAGGTACATCGCCGGGACGCTAGACTACGGGCTCCACTTCACCAGAGCACTTGGCAGCGCCCGCTTTGTTGGCTACTGCGATAGTGACCTCGTTGGCGACATTGATACAAGCAAAAGCACCACCGCGATCCTCTTTTTCCTTGGTCAGTGCCTGGTGTCCTGGCAGTCCATCAAGCAGAAGGTGGTGGCACTCTCCAGTTGTGAAGTAGAGTATGTGGCTGCTACCACTGCTGCAACTCAAGCCATGTGGCTGTCAAGATTGCTGGCTGAGCTACTTGGGAGACCAGTGGATATTGTTGAGCTAAAGGTCGACAGCAAGTCTGCATTGGCCTTGGTAAAGAACCCAGTTTTCCATGAGCGCAATAAGCACATCAGGATCGAGTACCATTGCATCCGAAGCTATTTGGAGGATGGCAGCATCAGGGCAGAGCACATTTCAACAAGTGATCAGCTAGCTGACATTCTCACCAAGGCCCTGGGCAAGACCAAATTTGAAGAGCTCAGAAGGAGGATTGGCCTAGAGGCAATTTCAGCAAGGGAGAACAAGACCAAGGGGGAGAAATAATAGCAGTTGGTCATGTATCTTCATTAGCAGGGCCTAAGTATTGCCCATTGCTTTTTCTATTTTGCTTTTTGCTCATTAGCTGGCTGTAAAGGTTTGCTTGAGGGTCAAGAAGATAAGACCCTTGGTAGCCAAGTAAGCTTAGGATGGGATCAAAGCATCTACCTTTAGGATCTAGAATATACTATCGCCTGGGGGTGGCTCACAGCCTATAAGAGCTGGAGTTGGGCAAGCTCATTTGTAACCAAGACTATTTCTTTGCAATACAATCAAAGGGCCATAGGGGGCAAACTGCCCTCTGGCTGCTACCTATCTGTTGAGATCCAACATTCAGCTTGATTGATGCTTGCCTTCATTATATCCACATTATGCTTAAAAAGCAAGTTACAGATTAGACAACCATGTAATGTAAGGCAATGTCATAGGTAGTATGATCTAAAGCTGGTTCCTGGACGTAAAAAGTAGGGAATAAACAATTCGAGCAATATGGAATTTAGTTAACTATGTATGAATCAGTCTATAGTGGAATGAAGACATGAAGTGGTCATTCAGCTGCGTCAGTTGTTTCTATGCGATTCTAATTTTTTTTAAAGTCCTGGCCCATCCATCTAAGGTTTCATGATCTATACAGTTTATAGAAGCTTTCATATGACCTTCTGCAATCTTTCATATGTGTGGTTTCGTGCTTTAGACTTCACTGCTGTTGTTTCCCTGCTCTTATCCCCTCGGTTCCTCTAGCCTCCCTTGGGCCTCCAAGTTGTTCAAGAACTTCTTATTAATCAGAAAGTTCACTGAACTTTCTCCGCCAATTCTTAGATTTCGGGTTTCCTTTCAAACAAGAGATTAAATATTAAATTACTACGCCCCTTTCAGGAATAATAATTTCCTGGTGCAATGGATATTACTAAAGGACATTAATGTTCAGTACACTAATTTGCACAACAATCACAAGGTAGCCACTACTGGACCAAGGTAAACTGGGTTTTCTTTAATTCTTTATTCCCTTTTGTTTCAATGACTGTACACAAATTCTGATGATCTTCATTCCTATATAAGAGAATATAAAGCAGCACACAGTACAAGATATTCTTGAAGATCTATCGAACTTGCTGCTTCATCCTGAATTTATGTTGCCAATTCCATGGTTCAAAACAAAACTAATAATGTTAGACCTTCCGTTGAGTTATGCTGCAGACGCTTGAACATTACCTGTTCTACAATAATTGCTAAGGTTATTACCAGTTGTGGTTACTTAATATCTATTAGTATATTGCAAAATTCAACTGGATTCAAAGATACATGAATCTGTGGTTGGGTAAATAGTTTAATTCAATACATTCAAATTAGTACTAATCAGTGCTGGGTCATATGCCATTCGTTTGCAAAAAATCTTATAGAAAAACTGATTTCCAACAACAATATTGCCAATGTGCTCTTTACATGTGTTCTGTGCTTTGAATTCTTTCAGGACACCACCGGCTATGTTTCAAAAAAGGATTTACGTTGATGATGATGCTCTTATTTTTTTTTACCTAGCCAGAGGAATAATATATGGAGATAGTGAAGCTTCCAGTTTGGGTCTGCGCTCAAGCAGTACAGTTCATTGAAACACAGCCGAAGCACTTTGATAGGTACATGATATCTACCATTATTGTCTTAGATTCCTTGAGAATGCGTTGTTACCCAGGCACACATCATACACATTTTGTTGCATAAACATGGTCTACTCTATGTATACATAATTATTGGAGTGTACTACTACTTTACATTGCAGTGAATAGAAAGGTTGGATTTTCCCTTCAGTCACCCTTGCTTCTGATGGCCTATATAGATACAAGATTTTCATCCTAAATTAGCGCAGGCAGTTTGGTTGTTTCCTATCTATGTTCCATGTAATATATGTACCCAGCCTCTTTTTAATGTACTATCAAATATGCACAATGAATGTGTACGTTCTGGCCTCTGTAAAAATAACTGAAGTATTTCAGTTCCTTTGTATGACATCAATATTAAACTAATCTTCCTAAGCCTTTTTCCATACAAAGATTCAGCCTATGTTATAGATTAATGGACCACGGCTGTCAAACTGGGCGCACAAAGGCGAGCCAATCTACTAGTAACTGATAAACTAGACTGATAAGTTCAAGAGAACAAAGTGTAGAACATTTGGTTGTGCAAATTTCTTCTTTTAAGAGATTCGTGGGGATGTCGTGTCTCCATTCCAAGAACAGTTGGCAAAATCAGACGCTAGAATCAGTGGTGTAAATTTCGTGTTTTAAGAGATTGTCATGATAGTCTGCAACAGAATGCCGAGTGCTAACAAACGCAATCTAGTGGGAGGCCGGAAGGCTTCAAGGCAAAACATGCGAGTTGTTGGCATCCTATTGCTGATGTCATCAATAATACCAGTCTCTCTCTATTTTAAATTATAAGTCATTTTCAAAATCTTAAAGAATGAAAGTATCTTAAGTTGGACTACAGTTATAGAAAAAATATATTATGAAAATATATTTAATAAAGAATCTAACGATGCTTAGTTGGAATCACAAGACCAACCTCAGTGAATAGTTTCATACCATCATTTTCAAGACTATCAAACGAAATGAAACTTAGATGGAATAAATTTTATTCTAGAGTTTCATAGGCATTTAATTTCATGACTCATAAAGATGTCTTCTTTGTTCTTGAATACGTTGTCATCAAAAATGCCTATGTGGCAATCCATTTAATGCAAATGCATGGTACTCAAATGAAACTCCCGCTGAAACTGGCCTTAATATTATTATCTTTAAATTTGGTCAAATTGGATATACTACTTATTATGATACCATGTGAGTGTGGCTACGAAAATCATGTGTGCGATTGAGCCTTAGATGGAACATAAAGAATGTATATATGTTCCTCGAATTATTATCTGGTGCCCCTCATTAATTTAGTAAAAAAATGTCAACACTTTCACTTTATGGGGGGGATACAATAGGAGACCTACTATGAAATTTCTTTTATTAACAAAGAAATTTGACATGCGGGCGTACAATTAGCCAAGGCGTAAAAAAAGGACGTATCCAGTGCCATAGGCTCCCGCACTGCGGGGTCTGGGGAAGGAAAAATAGCCAACAGTCATCCCTGTACAAATGTTCATAAGAAAAGAGTTGACCATGACATAGACCAGACTTTACACTGTTTTGGTGTGAGACAGACAAGATGACTTTTTAAACCCCAAACTCAATTAGAGGTTCGGTTCACGCAATTTATTTTATATACCTTCTGTCTCAAATCAAATCAACTTCTAGAGTCTTTCTAAATCAGACTATTTTAAATTTGATCAAATTTATATAAAAGAGCAACAATATTTATTTATTAGGTAAAATTAGTATCACTAGGTACATTATAAAATACATATGGTGACATAAATGTTGTTACCTTTGCTTATTAAGTTGTTATTAAGCTTAGAACGGTCTGACTAAGGTGATTCTAGGAATTTACTTATTTCGGGACCGAGGAAGTATTAAAAGAAAGAAGACAAAAGGAGTTACAGTTAAGATAACTACAAATTTCAGATAACATGTTCGACCATCTGGAGAACGTGAAGGAGTATAACATCAGGAATTCGGTTCGTGCCGCAAGGTTCCTATTGTAAAACCAGTGGTTCCCATGCTCTGAATATTCACAATTTTTTTTTGACACTAAAGATTGGAGATCCCCATAGTGGTTTTGAATTAATTGAAGGTTACCCCAAGATCTCCAATTGACTGCCCAAGGATTATCCACCAGCCTGCAATGCTAACACTGCAGAGTGGAAATCTTGGTCCGAGCCCATTTCAGGGTCTTGTCAGGTAGAATTACCATGTCGGCTTGTCAGGGTCTTGTCCGAGTTACCAAGGCGACTTGGTACGATGACTGAGTAATGTATGCAGTCTGTAGTGCAGATTTCCGAAGGTCCATGTAATCTCTCAGTTCATGCAGATCATGATCCAGTAGCATCATGCACTCACAGGCTGAAACAAGATTGGTTTTGGGGACAGAGAAAAATGCAATGCAAATTACAATTCTTTCTGTTGAATAAAGTAGTGGCATGAAAATGCATCAATGTAAGCAGCCATCTCAGCTGTTTACCAAAATTTACATCCCAAGTCTTGAGCAGCATCCAGTGTAAACTATATGGGAGTTGCTTTCAAGGGCCTGAATCAATAATTTGTGACAACCAAATAGTACAGTTGAAAGAACAGATTACATATCGCAAAAGACAATTGACAATGTTTTCTGTAGTCAAACAATGACAAAATTACATGCTGCTTGAACAACATCAAAAAATGAAATATAGGAGAAGTGAAAGAAATTACTTATATTGCACTGAATATAATTGATGAAGTGAACCACAAACTCACCAGTGGGAGGAATATAAGAAAACCATATTGATAGAATCTGTACATAGGAGAATTACTGAATGTGGACCTAAATGGCAGAGTGGCAGAACAGGTCAGGGTGCCTCTCTGATGGTGATGCTGATCCCTTGTTCACCCGGGTGAGCCACCCCACTTGTGCCATGAACCCTTCCATCGGCAGTGGCCAGCCCCGCAGTATCACACACACACACTCTATTTATATGCTGAACACTGTAAACACATTTCAAGCTCACTGCACCATTTTTGTCTATTCCAGGATAGCAGGTCCAACTTTTGTGACCACCTGCAAAGTACATAATAGGGAGCTGTGCATGCTCCAACCCCCAGATCACAGTTCAGACATGAAATCTGGAACAACATACTACTCCACCGAATGGTCCAGGTATGCACCTCTACCATTTTGCAGCCTGCAGGTATAACCAAATGACCTGCAGAGTTCACACCATTCCCAGATGCCACTCAGACAGCACAAGAGGAACTTCTATAATATCTTGCAGTCTATAATCATAAGAACAAGGCATATTTTGAACGTTAGGAAAAAATGGCACTTCAGCAACAGTAAGCAGACAGTAAGAAATGAACTAGCATACCATTGCTGATATCCAGGCAGCAAACAATATGATACTTATGTAGGATGAACATAAGAAAATCACAAGCAAACCATCCACCAGATCAAAACACCGTTAGCCAAAACACACAAAGCAGCACCCAGCCTACTGCTCATCAACACCAACCAAACAGATCGTAGGACTCCAAGAGCAAACACACCAGCCACTGATGCTAACTGACGCCTGCATACTTCCGGATGATACACCTGTTAACCCAGGTCTTGCTGGCCTTAGCATTCACATCAACTCTAGTTCTCCATTCAAGGTAGCAGGAAAATCAAAATCAACAATAAGGCAAGCGTCAAGAACTTCCACATATCCACTCAACGACTCTGCAGAATGCACCCAGTATGTTTTCTGTACAGTTAGCAAGTAATGAAACAATGTAGCACATCCTCTCTGTTGCAAAAATCTGAACATCCCCTCTGTTGCAAAAATCTGAAATAGCCTCCTGGATTGCCACCGCCAGCTCATCCAATAGCATCCTGAAACCATAACCAGAGTTCACAACAGTTTAGAATTTTACTTTTAGAGTTATTGAATCTGAGATAATTTGTTCACAAAAACAACATCTGACATAATTTTTAATCTTAAAAAAACGGAACAGCGACTCACCTAGCGAAGAGGTGTAGCAGGGAAGAGAGCTAGGCTAATCGCGATGATAAAGCCAGCCATCGGAAGATGATGCTGGTGATGGCGATCCACAGGGGCTGCGGGAGTACGGAAGTAAGCTGCAACAGGTTTCAACACATAATTCTTGTCAATCGTTGCCATAAGGTTTGCCTTTTTTTTATGGCAAAAACTGTGGGGGAGATCCCCACAGTGTCAAAAGAGCTTTTATAAATTTAAAGGAGTTTTAGAGAACTTACATAGGGGTTTAACTGAAGGCATCTAGCTAAAAATAAAAGGCTGACATAAGGTCAGGCTTAAATCTAAGACACTGGAGATTACATTGATTTTTGAAATTACAAAACCATCTGGTTTGACATGGATCTCGCAGTTCAAAAACCTGGTCATTGCGCATTTTCCAGATCTCCCACACAACAATCATGGAGGCTTTAGTGAAGAAAGGTAGTCCATGTGTCGAATGAAGCGGTCTTGAATGTTAAGAGACTGATCCCAGCTGAAGTTAATCCTCGACCAACATTGGGCTACAAACGGGCACGTGAAGAATAAGTGATCAAGAGTTTCCTCCTCCCTTGTATTACACATACAGCATAAGTCATCATCGTGGACGTGTATATTTCTTCTTGCCAACATTGTCTTTGTGTTGAGCCTGTCAACTAAGATAAGCCAAGCGAAGATTTTGATTCGTGGCATGCATCCAGACCTCCATATTTCTCTAAAAATAGGATGGGCATCAAAGGCTTCAAAAATGTGAGAGTAGAATTTCTTGGAGGTGTAATTGTTTCCCCATATAGGCACCAATCGGTCTTGGCCATTTTCATCATATGTCGTGTTGTGCAAATGATTCTGGAGTTCCTCAAACTCTCTATGGGCTTGCTATGAAAGAGGTAGGATGAATAGAGAGTCAATGTCTTCAGCTTGCATTGCATCTAGCACCGAAATACCCTCTGATATTGAGTAAGATGCCAGTCTAGGAAAATCATGCTTCAGGATGCGCCCAGACCACTCGTCCTCCCAAAAACACACAGTGGAACCATCTTGAACCGAGCATCTAGTTATTGTGCGGTATAATACATTCAGCCTGAGCACGTCCTTCCACCAAAAGGACCCAACCTCACGAGCAGCATGCAGCACCTTTGCCGAGTAGTATCTAAACCAGATTAGTTAAACCCAAGGTACATCAAGTTTGTTGTAGAACTTATGCAGATGCTTCAACAACAATCATCATTCTGCAGTCTTAAGTTAATGACTCCAAGGCCACCCTTATCTTTGGGCATTTGCACAACTTCCCAAGCTAAAAGGTTTCCTCCTCTTTTCTTTTCTGAGTTGCCACGCCATAGGCACTGCTTTCTGGCTCTATCAATGTTCTCTATTACCCCTTTGGGCAACTTGATGGTGCAGAGGGCATATGTGGTGATCGATGTTATGGCCGAGTTGAGCATTTGCTGTCTCCCTGAGAGTGACAGCCATGTGGAGCATGCTGAAAGACGTCCTCTCTACTCTATCCATCAATGGTGTGAGATCTTCCATGCGTGGCTTAGTTGTGCCCATTGGCAAACCAAGATAAGTGAAGGGCAAAGTGCCCACTGAACATCCGAAGGTGTTGGCTAGCTCTTGCATCCTCTCTGGTGGCACATTGATCGGGATCATTTGAGATTTTCTATAATTGACTTTGAGGCCTGTCGAGTCTGCGAAACTGTTAAGTAATGCTTTAAGGAATACTAGCTATTGAGCATCAGCCTGCATAATCATGAGTGTATCATTTGCGTACTGGACTATTGGAAAGTCATCGGTTGGCTGTGGGATTGGGGCCCTGAGTAGGCCTGCTGTGATAGCCTTGTTGACAAGGATTTGAAGAAGTTCAGCTACCAATACAAAGAGAAGGGGGACAGTGGATCTCCTTGGCGCACCCCTCTTTTGCACTTGAAAAATTTTCCAAGAATCCCATTGAGGAGGATTGCTGAGGAACCACTGCTCAATATGCAACTAACCCAGTTCAGCCACTTGCTTGGGAAACCCAAATGCTCCATTACTATAAGTATGACCGAATGCTCGACGGTGTCAAATGCTTTTTTGAAATCTAGTTTCAATATGATGGATTTTCTTCTGGACTGGTGGCATTGGTGTATGTACTCGAAGCTCCATGCTAAGCAATCTTGTATGGTACGCAATTTGATGAAACCATATTGGTTTCGATGGATCAGCTGGATGATTACTGATTGTAGCCGGTCAGCTAGGAGTTTTGTAATCAGTTTGAGACTTACATTCATAAGAGAAATCGGCCTATAGTCGCTGACTGTTTCTGGATTGTCAGTTTTGGGCACCAAGGTGATGTAGGACGTGCTGATGCACTCAAGGTTGGCCACCTCCATATAAAAATCATGACAAAGTTTATAGAATTCCGGCTTAGTGATTGACCAACACCTTTTCATGAATAGTCCACTAAAACCATCAGGCCCCGGTGCTTTGTCAATAGGCATCTTTCTAATGACAAGGTCGATCTCTGATTGTTGAAACGGCTCCACAAGGTGGTCCAGTCCTTCTACATGCTCTATGAGATTATTCAAATCAAAAAGCATATTGGGGTTTGCACTGACACCCATACGATTTCTGAATGATGTCCATAGTAGTCCAGCCTTTCCTTCATGGTCATGAATCCATACTCCATCATCATTGAGGATTTGTGCAATTGAGTTTCTTCTATATGATATTGTGGCCATGTTGTGGAAGAATTTAGTGCATTCATCTCCAAATCTGATTCTATTCACAGTATATCTTTGCTTCCAGTAAAGATTCCTGTAGCGCAAGAGTTTTAGTAGCTGTCCCTTGATCAATTGCCTCAGGTTTGCCTCTGGATTGTACAGCAGTCTGTTGTCCTCAAGGGAGTCGAGGAACTCAATTATGGTGTTGCAGTTAGCAATGAGTAGCTTCAAGTTGGACAAATTTTTGCTCCACTTTTTAAGATCGGCCCTCAGTTTCTTGAACTTGGTGGAAAGAGTTCTAGTTGAGCTATTAGTAACTGTAGTAGATAACCAGCTATCTTTACTGTCACCAAAAAATTGTCCTGCTCAACCCAGAAATTTTCAAAGCAGAAAATATTTGACCGAGGGATACTGGTGCTGATTGAAATTTCGCATGGGATGTGATCCGAGGTGATTTTGGCAAGAGGCAGTACTTCAGTGTTTGGGAAATCCAGGGTCCAATTGGGAGATGTGAAGAACCAATCGAGTTGTTCTAGCAGGGGGTTTGATTGCATGTTACTCCAAGTATATGCTCTACCCTTCAGTGGTAGTTCTATCAGACCCAGATGGCCAATGGCTTCATTGAAAATCAGGGTATCTGCTAGATTCCCTCCCGGTCTATTGCGATTATTCAAAGAGCGATAAAAGTTAAAGTCACCTAGAAAAAGCCAGTTGCTTGTCTCATGGATCTCATGTGCTTTGAACCAGTTAATGAAAGCCGTGCGTGCAGGTTCATCACATGGCCCATAGACATTGGTTAGCAACCAATCAACACCATTATGATTTGAAGTGAATTGGACTGTGATGCCGAAACTTTGCCTTTCAATAACTTGCCCCACAAAGACTGAACTATTCCAAGTAATGAGAAGCCCCCCCGATGCACTGACAGACGGGATGTACTCAAACTGATCAAAATTTCTGGGTGCCAGTTTGCGGATGTAAGACCTGTCAAAATGTTCGCGTTTGGTCTCTTGGAGACAGACCACTGAGCAAGCACTTTCCTCAATCTTTTCACATACAGCATCACATTTATCAGTAGCATTAACACCCCGAATAGTCCAACATAAAAGGTTCCAACTTTGATTATTCATTGATAAAGGAGGATAAATAAGGTTCAGGAACCACCATGACTAGCAGCAGTGGTGACGATAACAATAAGACATAGGATATAAGAGGTTTCATTTAAGGGCCAGCAGACAAGATGACACGATAGTTTAACTTATGACAGGGCAAAAGGATAGAAATTGATAACTTGGGGCTGTTTAGGCAGAGGCCATCGAGGGCCCTCTCCGGATGATGATTAGGTGCTTGCATCATTGGTACTCTGGTCACTGGGCGCCTGCAGCAGCGCGTCTTCGGAGAGCTCTGCAGGAGCAACTCCACAATTTATCCCCCAACTCTAGAGCACTGGGATGGACACAGGACCAGTTTTCCCTGTTTTCTCATCAATCTCGAGTACGCATATCTTCTGCTTCTTGTTTGGATCCTTGCTCAACCTCACTGCATGGTAACCATCAGTCTTATTGTGCCTGGTGCAGCGCCTGACAGAGCCTTCCACAAGTGGGGTGGCCGGGTCAGCGATGACAGTTGGGAGAGAGACCGCCCTAGATGCTCTGGTTACTCTCCTCTTTCTTCCTCTAGCAGTGGGTGGGCTGGGCCGAATCTGAGTTGTTTGAAATTCAAAAGCAGCTGGACCAAATTGCACCGGGCCTAGCCTTCCAACAGTTAGAGCAAGAAGTATCACCGGGTTTTGGTTTCCATCAGATAAAGCAGAGGATGTGCCTGATTCTCCTGACTGATTGATGCTGCCCTGCTGATCAAGTGGCTGGCTTGCATTTGCATTCTGAGTGACCTCAACTGCCTGATTCTCATTCTGGTTAGCTTCATCTACATAATTCACAACATTTGCCTATGGTTAGCCATAAGGTTTGCTTGAACCGGAAGTAGCGTAGAAGAGTACCTCGTTGGCCCAAGAGATGGGAAGGAACTGGGCCGACCCCGACCGCTGCTGCGGCGGCGCTAGCCGAGGCTCGTGCACCGATGGCGGCGCCGACGGAAGGTAGGGCCTGGCGGAGTCCCACTGGAGCGGCCAGGGAGCGGGGCATGCGCCGCCTCCTCTTGCGAACCTAAGGGCGGCTGCAACGGTAAGTTATTGGGCCATGGGCCACTTTGTTGATTGGGCCAGGAATCGTACTCACCATGTAGGTGACGGCGACGCCGATGCCAAGCGCGATGCAAACGGCGAGGGGCCATGGCCTCGCTAGCTCCTGCTCGACCTGCAGGCCGTCCGCCTGGTGATTCGGCGCCTCTGGCTCCGGTGTGGTGCCGCTGCTCCCGGTGTGCCTCCTCCAGATCTCAACGATCAGTCGGCTCCTCAGGACGATCCTGACGGCTCCACGAACGCTGCAGGGCAGACCAAAGCGATGAGGATACAATTAGTGACCTGACGACCCAAAACTGTGTTCATCAATCATCATGAGATCAAAAAAACTTTGTTCATCATGTGAACGATTAAAGACATGAGAACGATTAAAGACAAAGAAATGGCCAGCGCGATGCTCTGCTCATGCACCCTCGCGACATTCAGCGTTGCCCAGCCGCCCAGGCGACGGCGCGCAAGGCGATGGCCTGCGGGAAGAACCGGGAAGTCTTGTCGGCTGTCCGCAGATCAGGTGGCCGCACCACCACTCCGACGCGCTTGTCGTCGGCGTAAACGACCTTAGGCCCTATGCATGCTACGGTCTGAAACAGAGACGAACGGGGTGGTCGCCGCGCCGTCGTCGGGGGTGTGCTGGACGGAGGCCAGCGGCGCCATCGGGTTATCCGTGGAGCCAGCCGCGGACCGCGAAGAGATCGGCTGCCTCCAATGCTCCATCGAGGCCGTAGCAAGGTCGAGATCGTCGGACGCATCCGTGAGCTTGCTGGGCACGAACTTGATTCTTGAGCCGGGCGGCGCGCACCGGCAACGCCAAGGCACTCCACCACGTTGGCGACCACCCGTGACGCTGCGAACCGCCACCCCATGTCGTAGCCAAGTTTGCAGAGACGAAATGATCCTCGCCCGGCGACCTTGAATCTTGAGGCGCGCGCGAACGGGAACGCGAACCGCTCCATCACACCACGTTGGCGGCGAGCACTACGCTGTGGACCGCCACCAGACGTCGTCGTTGCCAAGTTTCCAAAGACGAATTGCTCCGCGCCCTAATGACACGGCGCGGAAGAGAAGACCAAAACTACGAAACACGAGTTGCTCCGAGTCTAAACGAGAAGCGGGGGAAATCGGAAACGCCATAGGGGAGGGGAGGGAGAATAGTAGGCTTACCCTGAAAGCACGGTACTGGCGACCCTCTCCATCACCGCGCTGCTCTGGGGTGGCCGCAACGCGCGAGCGAGGAAGACGACGAAGCGGAGTAGGAAGAGGAGGAGGAGGAGGGTGATTTGGAAATGGAATACGACGCGTGGGCCGTGGGGTGGCAAATATATAGCAGGTGTGGAGAGGAAGATGATTTGGGACGGGTAGTCGGTTATATTTACATTGGAGCCGGCCGCGAGGGCGGTTACGCTGCGCACACACACGACGGCAGGCTTGGCTTGCGTTGCACCGACCTAGCTTCGCGGCGACGTAATCTCATGAAGCTGCGCTCAAGATCGAACGTGTTGGGACGGACATGGGATCAGCCACCGGGGTGGTTCTGATTCTTCACTGCTGAGTGCTGAGTGCTGAGCCTGCAGTGCTTCATGAAGCTCTGCCGTTGTATTTGAAGGAATCCCACTCAACGTACTGTTGCATGTATGATGGTACGGTGGGTTGTTTGGGCTTACTCCTGCACATCTCCGGCCTATATATACTATACATGCGTCGGTTTCAAGAGCCACTGCACTCTCCTTGCCGACGAAGGATTTGGGCTCGGAGCTTCTCGGGCTAGTGCAGAAGCGCGCGGCAGCCGGCAAGGCGCGGCAAGTCATTGACGATGGGAGTCGCAGCTGGTTGGTGGGCAGCAGGGGCGAGCATATACATACACGAGATGACTAAATGTTAAAAAAAACGTACGATCATGATCCAACGGCTCTGGTCGTGGTCATCGTCAATAAGAAAGGAAAAAACAAAAGCGCCTAATGTATAATGTTGCCCTTCGGGATCTCTTATTCCTAGAAGGGTATATAGATGTCCAAATGGACCGTCCAGGCATGGCACTGGTACAGCAATTCACGACCTATCAGTCATGGCAGAGTCATGTTCTGTCGCCATGTCACCGGACACGATAGACCGCCGTGTTAGTGCAAAGACGGGCACTACAACTAGCAAACATCTTGATCATCTCCGAACAATTGAATAGTTCGAAACTAAACTTTAAATTGACACAATAAGTTACAACGTAGCCACATATTTCAATGTACCAACTTACAAGCATCAAACTTCACAAAAAAAAGCACAGATTGCAAAATTAAAGCCTCAAACTTCACAAAATAGTTCAATAACTTCCACATATCACATATCACACCAAAAAACTTCAAACATGTCACAGATCAAAGCACACAGCCCACACATAACAAAATAGAAAATTCAATTGGAGTTGTGCAATTGTTGCCTCATTAAAAACATTTCTATCCTCCACCGCCCAGCGTTTTGCCAGGTTTCTTTGGTAATATATTCAGGTGGGGACTCATCGTTCCCCCGTGTTCTGTTCAAAAAAAATGTCTAGGCAAAAGTCACCTCGTGAGAAACCCTAGAAAGGGAACAAGAGTATAGCCAGCTCCATATAAGTTTGGGTATGCATGCATGTTAAAATGGGTTGTCTCTATATTGTCTTCTTTTTGTTGTTGTATCGGCTTTTATGCAATCCAGTAACTTGAGATGCCATGTTGATAGTTGACACACCTGAACTATTTCTATTTTGTAAGTAGTTTACCTGCAAAACAAGTTTCTCTAAATTCTAATTCTTCTGTTTGATGTTGCATCATTCATTTTTACCATTTTTCAGGTTTTTTGCACGTCTCATTTTGGTTTCATAAATCTATTTCGTTAGGGAACAGGGGACTGAATTGCAAAACCTTATCTTGAACTTGCTACTTATAATACAATGTCTTTCCTCTTTAATCTTCACTGTAAATGTTCTTTGTTCCTTAATTCTTATAGAGTTATAGTGGCCATTTAATGGTTTACCACGTAGAGGTATCTATAACTATTTATATGAAAAGAGAGTTTTCCTATTAGCATTCACTATTTTGTGTTTTGTAATGTTGTTGGTGTACATCATATGTTAGGACCTAGTGCAAAAGTGTCCTAATTAGTAGGTCAGGGCATAGCCTTAAACATCTAAGGGTCTATTTATAGTGGCTTCATATGTAATTAAGCCCTCACTGAAGAAACGAACAAAAACATAACCTCCTTCATCCCTAATTTGTGTTAAATATGCCATGCTTTTTATTTAACTATCCTTTTTATGCAATTCCAAATAACTTTATTTTGGTGGAATTGGAATCTACTTAATAAATTAGGCTATTTAGTTTATATTTGAGATTCTCCAACTTTCCTAAGTTCACACATAAGTCTATCTCAAATTCATAGGGTGGAAGATGAGGAAATGGATTCTATAGATCACCATACTATGTTTGCACCCTCCAACTCAATTAATTACATTCCATTCTAAGTATATAGTCAAGCTCAAATATGTGCCTAAACTACAATAAATCCAATTATAAGGATCCAAATGAGTCCTTACAGAATTAGTTATAGTCTCAATCTTGACAAGCATGAAGCCCATTCAGTGGAGGTGGCACATAGATCATGATGACCCCATGCACCAGCACTGGATACAGAATTTCATAGTTATGGCTAATTTGCTTGTCACATAGACTCGAAGAAGATGAAGATGCTCCGATTGGAGAAGTGGCCTCAAAGTGCAGTCTGGACTTCGGAGTAGCTTGAGTCAATAGAGAAAATTGGCTTGAATCGGCACTTGATCTATCTTGGATGACAAGGCCTCCTGTGTTCTGTGTTCTGTGGGCTTCAGTTAACTTGCCAAGTTTGGATGAGATCTAGTAGGCCACATGGGGTGCCCTGGGCTTCACTGCTTTAGTTGATGAAATATGGGAAGCATGACAGCATGAGAAAGAGTGAGTGCACGAGCGAGCATTTGGGTGTCATTCATATTATTTAACTTGTGATAAATAGTACTCCATGTGTTACAAATTAAGACATTTTTTGTTTTTCTAGATTTATATAGATTTTTCTATGCACCAAGATATAAATTTATCTAAATACATAGAAAAAATTATCTAAAAATGCCAAAATGTAGAACCAAGGAATTAAAAGGACTTACAACAAAGTCTAAATGACTCCAATGGAGGGAGCTTCCACGACATGGCTGTCTAAATTACTTGATTTACCATGAATGACACCAAATTCATTGTTTGCATTGATGAATTGTTAGGTTTCATTTTACTGCCACCTCCATAATCCTTTGAGGGGAGGGCGGACAGAAGTGAAACAGGCCTCTCTGTGTTTTTATACTGTTTTGGCGCCAACTCCCCCAAATCTTTTTTAGGCCATGCGGTGAATAGAGGCGAAACAAGCCCCTTGGCGCTTTTATAATGTTTCAGCACCAACTCCCTCCTAAACTTTTTTAGTAAAGCATTTCCACCAAAGGGTTCCATCCAATTTCTCACGAATTCATAGATCGGGTCGAATCTTGTTCATGACCTAGTTTTTGGGTATTTTTTGGTCTCCTTTGATTTCTCATTGATTAGTTTGGATTTGAGTATTGATGCCTTGAAGATATCTTCTCAACACTTCCAAGATCCTCTCTGCTAAGTTTTAGGTCAATCCAAATTGATTTGGTTGAGATTTGTGACTTGATTTGATTTTATCCTGCAGTGCTATCGTACATGACTGATAGTCACCTCGTACATGTCCGGTAGGTTATGCAGCTTTGAGTTTTGAACTGGTCTGTTGTTGTGCTATTGTACATGTCCAGTAGGCTTCTCAGACACGTCCATGTGAGCTGATTCAGTGTAGTTCTTCTTTCATAACTTGTGCGTTTGAGCTTTGATTCAGATTCCTTTTTTTGCATTGGTTTTGTGGTGTCCCGTTGTGTTACTAGAAAATATCCACCCTCTTCTTTGGGTCATGGACATCACCATGTGTGATTTTGTCCTTGAGATTGTGTGATGAGCCGAGGACCTAAAGTTTCGAAAGAAATTTGAGGCTCTCATTCCCCCACCCCCACTTTGGTCGCGGTATCCGATCCTGCAAGTTATTTTTCGATCTCTATCTCAGCCTGAATCATTTTTTTTGAAAAATCAGGAGGAGCTAGAGGCTCCTACTGCAAATTCAATTAAAAGAACAGTAACAAAAGTTTGGAGCTTACAACAAAGTATAAATGAAAGCAGAGAAAGCTAAGGTACAACAAAGGAAAGGAAAAAATCCACCAAATTACAAAGAGGCATTATCCATTGCTCAAGGAGGGGTCGAAGGGTTGTTCTGATTCAGTGCAGTAGAAGAGAAGTCTCATCTTTAACATGCATCTTAAATTGCTAGACTAAAGGATTTAGGTTTCTCAATATAACATCATTCCTCATCATCCAAATACCCCAACAAGCGATGATGAAAATGTCCAATGCAAATTTCAGATTGAACCGAGCTTTCCATTCTTGGGAGATTTGAGATATATCAAGTTGATCATTAAACTGAAAATTCAGAGTTCCCCAGCAATATTTTAAGAAAGGACACTGAAATAGCAAGTGCATTATTGTTTCTTTGACAAAGTGCTGGCAGAGAACACAATTGTAGCTTACAATAGCCATGCCTCTCCTCCTGCTCATATTCCTTGTGCTTAACTTGTCTCTCAGGATTAACTAGAAGAATATTTTGTGCTTTCCTTGACAAGATATTTTCCAAAGCCACTTGAATAATGGGTGAACTTGTGAGTGACCAGAGATTTCTTTGTAGGCCTTTGAAGAAGAGAAGTTGGGTGAGCCCCAAATATAAGTCCAAGTGTCATTCAAATCCAATATGTTCAGCTCTATTAATTCTGACTATAAAATCAAAAATTAGGAGTAAGCCTCGACAGATAGTGGGAGTTTAAAACGTTCAAGAAGATTTTGTGTATCTGCAGCTTGGCTCACACTTATGGCTTTATTTTTTGCAAAGGATGAAAGCTCAAGATAGATCAATTTTCTTACCATACCATCCCACAAATCTTCCCATAGGAAATAAGTTTTACCATTGAAAACTGTGACACAAGCTAGATCTTTAAATTTATCCAGCAGCTTCAGATTGTCTTTCCACCAAAAAGAGCCCTTTTTAGAATTTGAGTCGGGTAGCTTCCCATTTCTCAGCCTGAATCATTTTCAGGTGTCCACCTATTCAAATGAAATATAAAACTTTTAGTATTTATAGTTTCAAGGTGAACCTTTCATCCCCCCGCGTCGCTCCGCCTTAGGGGCGACTCGGGTGGGTGCCCGACACTGGAGCACCGCCACCCCTTCCCACCCTCCCTCCAACCTCGCCGCCGCCTGAGCGGGACACCGAAGATCCAGCCGAACATGAGGAAGGTGGTGGCAGGGTTTCCTCACGCGCTCGTGGGTGGGGGCGTCCATGGTGGCGTTGTTTTCTTCCCCTCCGGCGATAGCAGGCCCTGGGGGCCAGATCCGGTGCCCCCTCACGCGAATCCGACGGTTCTGGCTGGATTGCCACGGGGCCGGGCCAGGTGGTGCTGGGAGAGGAGCTCGGTGGTGGCGGGGCAGTGCAGCGCAATGGGAGCTTCATGTGGCGGCGGGCCAGCGCATCCTCCTCCCCCCTGGCCAGAGTGCTCGGGGCAGTGGTGGATCCGCTCTGCCAATGGGTGGCAGGCCTGCGCATCCTCCTCTCCCCTGGCCGGAGGTGCTCATGGCAGTGGTGGAGAGGCACATCCTGCAGGCTTCTGTGGTTGGTGGTTGGTGGGACCCGCGCTGGACATGGTCTTGTGGTGAGCTGCTGTCCGGGGGTCGTGCGGCTTCTTCGGCAATGTCGTGGCAGCATGGCCGGTCGTGGTAGGTCTGTTTCGGAGAAATCTGAGGCCATGTACGAAACTTAAAAATGAGGCCTATCAGCCTAGAAAAAATGACATTTTTGACTATTTTACAATAAACTTATCCATAACTTTCTTAAGATTAGACTAAGTCCTATATTCTTTGTTTTCTTCGTATGTTTTTGCCAATCTGATCCAAATTTTAATTTCTAGAACAATTTACAAAGACGCAACTTTAATTTGTGAACACTATTCCAGTATGCGTCTAGATCACAGTCTAGATGCCTCGTTGTTGCCTACAGATTGTCATGTTTGGTCACTGGTGATATGCTGACGGCCGATAGGGAATTAGTATGATCCATCAATAGGAGACGTCGAGACCAACAAGTTTGCAATCTACGAATTGGGATCGTAATTAGGAAATATAATGACGTCGAGACCAACAGGTGTGCTACTGCTGTAGTGTTGTACACGGCTGCCTTTTGAGTGTTGTACCGGCCGAGCTATTAATGTTGTAACATAGTATATTTTTGGAGGCCTACGGAAATCGGAGGCCCTGAGACGTCGCTCCTTCCGCACATACCCAGGGACGGCCCTGGTCGTGGCATCGGCACACCGGTGGTGCCATGGTGGTGCTTCTGCGGTGCCGGTCCCGATGGAGGCCGCTCTTCTCCGTTGGGTCTCCTCAACGGGCCGATGCGGGGTTGTTGCCCATCGGGCGTAGGGGACAGCGGTGGGGTTCCCTCCCTCTCTACTTGCCCCCTCCTTTTCTTCTTCGTGGCGGCCGTCTTGTGGTGGTGGTTGGGGTTGTGCTAGCGTTGGGGGCGGTCTTCGTCTATGCCTCCCCCCCAATGCCCTTGAGCGCCGGCGTGGGGCGGCTGTTATGAGGACGGAGGCCATGACGTCCTTGGAGGTGTTGGTCCAGGGCTCCGCTTCGGTTCTGGTACTTTCAGGGTAATGGTAGTACCAGCGACGGGAGCTCGGCCGGTGGGGGTGGTCGGCGGTAGCTACGGCTTCAGCGGGCGGATGGTGGACGTGCACGGTGGCAGGAGGCTGGTGTTCGGTAGGTGGTCTGGCGGGGTGCTGGCACAGCTTTGCGGCTGCTCGCGTGGCCGGCGCGTCGACCCTGATGAGGCTTCTTCTGAATGGTTGGCAGCGACGTCTTCGTGACTGGCGAAGACCCGACATCTTGACCGATGTCTGTGCTGGGGGTTCTTTAGGCGAAAGCCAAGCGATGGCGACACTTGCGGGTGTCGTTTCCCTGTTGAGGGCGTCGTGTCCCCAGCACACTCCATGGGTGGACGGACGACCGACAGCGCTTGGACGTCGTAACCTTCTTGAAGGCGTCTTGGTGGAACTCGACTCGGTTGGCATGTCTTGGGCAGTGATAGTTCGTCATTTCTGCTGTTATGTCCGTGGTTGGTGCCAGTGGTTGGGTAGGCATAGCTTGTTTTTTAGTTGCTTTGTGTTTTAGTTGTTTTTGCTAGTCTTTAGTTGCTTGTTGCCTCAGTAGTGGAGCTCCTAGTGGTTTAAAGTGGAAGCTCGTGTCGACGATCCAATCCGTCCGAGTTTTTGAGGCTTGTGTCGATGTCCCAATCCAACCAAGCAAGGAGCTGAGTGAGCGCTAGTTGTGTTACGAGTTGAGTTGACTTGGTAACTAGATGTATATGTACAGTAGGGTATCCTTCATAATTATATGGTTTTTCTGGCCCGATTTCTAGTTAAAAAAACTGAGCTAGCACTTGTCTTTTTCTTTTTTCGTCTAATAGAAATCATGTCAAAGCTTTTGCTGTTCTTTTCAAATAAATATTTATATAGCTTCATCGTTTTTTAATGTTTTGTGTCACATCCAAGTAGAGCAGGGCGTTTCGCTTGGTTTCAAGTTTTTAATCTATTCCTCTACTGTTCGAAAAATGTCATCACCGGACTCCAAGTCAACCTCTCCATCATCTTTTCTGAAACAGGAAAGACAGGTAGTGTTCGTTTTTTATATCAGTGTTCGTTTTTATATCACACAAGCCCACTTTTCGCAGCATGATTGGCGAAAGCTACCAGCACTAACCACAAGTTGTGCCCTAGTAACTAGCTGCCAGCGAAATGGGGCATTCACGGTCATCCTATATTTCATTTTCGTAAAAACATATTATATTATCCTGAGGATACTTTCGCGTCGAGGAACTCACGCCATGGATCCATTTCTATTCGCACCCATGGGGAAAAGCTGTGAAACCGGAACTGAAAGTTAAGTGTCAAATTAATATATCCTTGCTGACATATTTATTTTTAACGATAGGAGCTTCAGCCTTCATTTCGCTTATGCCTCTTGAAACAACCTAAGACTACTGAGTTCTTTTTTATTATTATATATTACTCCCTCCGTCCTAATTTAACTTTCCCATACACATAGACCAAGACAAGCTATGAAATCAATACACATGACACCACTGTAGCCTCGTTTCTGGAGCAGAAGAATAAACAATGCGAGCTTGGCCAGTGAATGAACGGCTAGCATCAGCTTGCCCAGAGAACGAATGGCTAGCATCCAGTAGCAGTATGGCCGATGGAAGGTGACTGGGTGACATAATGCATGCAGGCCTGGCCGGACTAGGTGTCTGGGGCCTAGACGACAGATAAATCAGGACATGTTACTAGCGCTATAATGACACTTAAATCAGGATCGAAGGAGTATGTATTATGTACATAATGTACATAGAGATCATAAAGAATACATGACAATATGCGGATACTGAATGGTTGATCTTATTGAGCATATTTTTGCCAATATCAGGGCCTCATGATGATGAAGCGCCCCTTTTGGCTTGGACGGAAGTGCTCATGTAGTGAATGGATGTTTTCGGACGGATGTCATGATGTATATGATGGATGCACTCACGCATAACAATAATGGAAAAGTATTTTTATTTTGCTCTGCCTTTGTGTATCTTTGGAATGTTAAAGTATTGGATAGGACATTGATGTCATCCCCTCTGCATGACTTAGGCTATCGCTTGCTTTGCCCTTTTATATATTCGGAGGGTCGAAGGGTCGAAGTCTTGAGCCCTTAGGTTTTTGTTTGCTTTGTCCTCTACATTTTCAGAGAGTCGAAGTCTTAAGCCCATAGGCTTTTGTTTTGCTTCGCCCTCTGCATGTTCTGAGGGTTGAAGTCTTGAGCCCTTTGGTTTTTCATTCATGCATACGGTGAAAGCATTTACAAGAAAGAACAAACCGAATGATTTGAGTAATCACCTGGTAAACAAAGAAACATTGGTGCAATAATGCAATAGTAATATCGAGATCAGTGAAGAAACATTGTTACGAAAAGTTTTGAGATTGCCCGTGTGATAGCTTGGTGTTACACTGTTACATCAATGAAATAATATGAACCTGCACATTTGAGGAGATAATATGAACCTGCACATTTGAGGAGGGTAATGAAATGTCACCTGAAGCTCAATGAATAAATTGAGATCAAGATAAAGCACCCATCATCCAAGGATGGATTCGACAATCCTTGTGATATACAATGACCTATATTTCCAGATTTTTAGCCTCGAAATAGTGATTGCAGCAATTAAACTCCCTGCTGCCAATTGAGCACACTGCTTGCTCGCCTGGACTCCTCACCATCTGGCCGAGGCTCGTGACCTTCGGGAAACATTGAAAACCCACAAATGTATGTTAGCAAGAGATGAGAGTTCTCATTGTATGAACCTATATCTCCAGATTAGTCTCCGAAATCTAGAAAGATGAATCCAAATGTTCACACGGCCGGCTACAGTGCACGACAGCAGCTCGTGACCTGGATGATGAAAATCCGAACTTCTTCGCACATATCCTTTGCATGAGCTTCAAAATATGCATATCGCTGGATAGGATGGTATCTGGAGTTACGTGATCTGTCCATGGCGTCCAAATGACTAACGATAACTAATTTGCTCTGCAAGATGACCGAAATGAAATAGTTTGCTTGTGTTAGTGAAGTGACCAACATGAAAGAATCAACTGTTCTGATGTAAATTTGAAATACGGAATTCATCTTGCTGTATGCTGGAGGAAATAACTTCACATGCTTCCAGGGTTACATTCAATAGATATAAGCTCACACAATTGCAACAGATTGTAAGTAAAGCAACTTACAATTGATTGTAAGAACTTATTTGCAGACCAACATCAGTCCTACACCTTGTACAGTACAAGAAAACACAATATCCCTAAATCCTATCCTGTCCACAAGAAATTAGTTCCTTTGTTGGCTCCGACATCCGCTGCTTCTAATTCGCTGAGAGGAAGTGCACTCGAGCGAGGGGATACTCCTTCCCAGCTATCCAAACACCAGTCTGTGACCACTGCATGTCCTCCCATTCAAGGTTATCCTGCAATACCTGCATCATTGCCAGAGGTAGCAAGTGTCAATGTAAGTAGTGTTCTTGTCTACTCAAGGCTTTAAGTCTCATCCACCGACAAAGGAAATACCTCTAGTTGGTCTGCTGGTAGTGGGATACCGATGGAACGCATGGCACTTTCAGGCATGGCCTTCTTACAACGGGACCATCGGAACACATCCCGGAGTTCATGCTCCATATAGCCTCTGTCACCATTCTGAGAATGGTGACTACCGCTCTGGTGTTTCTCCGTTTCTGATTCAGATGCATTGGAGCTTGATCCAATAATACGAGGCTTCTCCCCACTGAAGCACAGTTCATACCTGTGTGAACTTGTAACAAAATTGAAACAATGAGTTCCATCAAAGTAAAAGTTGGGAATCAATCAAAGAAGCAATGAACAAATAATAGTACCAAAACCCGTACCTATAAAAGTGTGTTTCTAAATATATGACTTCTCCTTTCTTCAGTCTAGCAGAAGTATACAAAGATTTTTTCAATCCTTTATCCGCCACAATGCTTATACTATATTTTAACCTGAAGAAAGCAAAATGTCAGATCATAAGCATCCTAAAACTAAACAAGACAACTAGAAGAGAACACTTTCAAAAAGTAGACCAAGAGCCCACTGCATCAAGAGCTAGTACAAATGGAAATACAGGTGATGGATAGGGGACAATCTAGTGAACTACAAATGAGATCTCGGAATGCAGATCAGGAATGTACCATGGCTCATTACAAAGATTGTACTGTATTGTCACTTCACGGACAAATCTTTGTTGACGCAGTGCATTCTGTACTAAACCATGTTGGAAAATTCTTAGTTTAGAGTAGAGAAAAGTTGCTGGTCACGAAACCTAAAACAGACTGAAAGAAACATTGATTTAATTGGGAATGAAACTGTAAGAGAAAAACAAAGGAAATCAAAAGAAAATTACGGAAGCTGCAGCTCTTGTTGTCATTGTACGCTCAACTGCAACTGGTGCAAGAGTAGGCTCCACAGCTGATGTGTGACTAAGGCGTGGCTCAAGATCAATGGTGCCACCACCTTTCTGAAAAAGCATGTAAAAGATGCTAAGCAAACATTCCATGAAATAGGACCAGTAAAATGTTTCAAAAGGTAACCGCATCAAGAGTGTACAAATAAAAACAGGAGGCAATGTAATGTCCCATACTGCGCCTGCATCCTTCATACCTTGACAATGCAGCAGCGTTCAATCCGAAAGCTACAACCAATCCCAGCGCCCCAAGCACGTGAACGCACATTGTTCCTCAGTGTTGAAGTATAACCTGGGACAAATACCAATTTTCCTGAGTAAGTAAAGTCCGTTCCAACCAAGTTTGACTGGAAGTGTCATGAAATGCATGGAAACTTACTCTCTTGTGGTGGTAGAACTCGAACAGTTGCACGAAGCTCTTGAATGGCGGATGGTGGAGGGGAGGATGTAGGGGAGCAGTAACCAGTATGCATTAGCACTAAAAGAAACACACATTAGCACATAGGAAAAAATTTTGAAGTATTTAGAAGCTTGCAACAGTAAACAGGAATCTACCAGCAACAAGATCTGAATCGTTTGTATAAACATCTGTTCCCCAAAGCTGAGCACCTTTTACCTGCACAACAGTGATCTTGACAAATGAATAAAGGAGATAAACGAGTAGAGTGCAAGCTTGGAGGATAAAATTTCAGAAAAGTGCAAGATAAATGGAAACATGCTGGTATGCTAGGTGCAGCCATGAGGCAGGTACCAAACATGTGCTCAAGCTAATAACAACCAAGCGAAGCTCCACTAGTAGTATACATAAAAGAATTGCTAAATCAGCTTCAGTCTCAACATGGAGAACTGAGGCATCTGAAGTGACTAAAACGGAGATTGTCTACCAAATCTGGACACTAACCTGACGATTAGTGGAAGTAACAAATTCCGCCGGTATTCGAATTTCAAGAGTTGGACCATGTTGTACACTTTCAGCATTTGTAGCATCCTGAGTTACATCAAACTCTTTCCATGATTTCAGAAGCTCCTGCATGCACTCCCCGGCTTTATAAACAATGGCAGACACCTCAGATTTACCTGCAATGAAGAGAAGGCTGTAAAGTTTACAGAGGTACCCCATCCAACAAATTTCATTTTTCTCGAACAAGCTGGAGAGCTGTGTATCTCTTATATTAAGAAGGGAAAAAGGGGGTACGAGAAAACCCCAAAACAACAAAGATAACACCTCAACACACCCCGACACACACGGCCACAACAAGCCCACACAAACTAGCAAACAAAAATTCCAAATACACACATCGACAACTAACCCACACACCCACTCACAAACTAGCGGTGGACGTCCAACGAGCCAAGGACTTAGGCAACACCAAGTATCCATTCAGTCAACAAGGCTATGTCCTACGCACCCGTTAGACCCCGTAACTTTGTGTACTGAAGCTAGGATACCCTGCACCCTATAAACAATTTTCATGCACATTGCAACAGGAGACTCATCATTTATACAGACAGTGGACCTGATATGGAAAGCATGCACGAATCAGTATTAGGAAGGATATTAGCCTTAGCAAGGTTACTAGGATTAGGGGGAAAACACTAAGATGGCAGGGTAAAGACTGCCCCACGGTATTGTATGGAAGAAGAAACCTCAGCATTCAATCGATCAAGAAACCTCCCAAACCCTGACAGTGAAGATAAAGATAGGCCAGTGACCACAGCCACCCACCTAGTTCAGCTCCCTGCTACTACCCCCCTAGTAGGACCACATGCTTACACAGGCTGACTGCCGATACCATAGGCTGGCGCCCAGCCACTATTTTATGTTGTCAGCAAGGGATGATTTAATTCGCTCCCATGGAAAGTTGATCCCAGGTGCATGAGGTGATACTCAGGAGTCACGGCCACTAGGCTATGAACCCTTTCGCTACTAGGAATAGGAAGGTTATCAGTAGTATGAAAGTTATCTTTATGAGCCCAAATTATAGTAGTGCTGTGGAGCTAGCTGTTAGCAGGTAAGCAACAGGAAACATAGAAAGCCCTGTAGATGGTTGCAGAAAGTAGTGGTTGGTTTTGCGGCTGGTTTTAGTGGGGCAGTGGTGTTTGATGACAATAAATTGATGCTGGAAGCAGCGGCATGGGAGGGCAGGTGGCACACTGTTAAAAATGGAGGGTAAGTGCAGCTAAAGTACAGGCGGGATTAGCTGCAGGGGAATCAGTAGCAGATGGAATTCAAGGGTAGGGGGCAGCAGCAATTCGACAGTTCGTACAAGCACTTGATGCAGGTAACAAACAAAGCTGAGGCACCAAAGTTTTGCTAGGCGCTAGGCGAAATCTAGGCGACGACCCTTAGCCTAGGGACTAGTCGGGACTAGGCGAGCCTAGGCGATGCTAGGCGTTTTGCTAGGCGATGGCTAATACATGTATATATACATTTTTTTGAGCAGAATACATGTATATTTACTTAAAAGAAAAGAAAAAAAGAAGAGACGTGGTCATGGAATGGGAAGAAAGAAAGAAAAAGGTCCATTTAACGGCCCAACTCACCCACCACGGCCCAACTCCTCTTATCCTCTCCCCTGCTCCTCTCTCTCCCTCTCCCTCTCCCTGCCCACCTTATCCTTTCACGGTTTCACTTCCTCGCACCCCGGCGCCGCGCCAGCGCCCGCCGCTGCGCTCGCCGCCGCCCGCACGCATGCCCTCCGCTCCGCCGTCCGCGCCCTCCAGCGCGCGCCCTCCGCTCCGCCGCCCGCAGCTCCTCCCCCACAGGCGCCGCCGACGAGCCGCCGCCGCCTAGGGGTCCGCCTACCCCCATAGGCGAGGCGGGCATCCTCCGACCAGCGATTCAGCGCGCCTAGGCGCGTCGTAATCGACGATTTTCAAAACAGTGTGAGGCACTGAGGCAGAAGGACAACACACACAGGCATCATCCGATTTGTAGGGATCAGAGGCCACATTGTGGTTGTTGGTGGTGGCAATTTGAAGGCTTCTGGGAAAAGGTAGCAAATGAATAGCAGCTGCAGGAGTGGAGAAGTGAGAACATGCAATGAGTAACAGCAACAGATACAATGCAAGAAGTGGCCCTGGAAACTTGTGACGGATGGGAAGCAATATCAATGTCATTCTAATACCAAAGACTATGTAACCAGATGAATACAGTGAAATGGGGACTGATCACTCTCTAATCTTCAGGCTTCTCCTGTCGAAAAGATGCTCTGATCATAGCAGATTGTGGGGAAAGCCCTATAATAGATTGACTCTTGATACTGTACCTTGGATGCATGGCCTGTCTTGTAGCCAGGGATGTCATCTAGATTCCTGGAATATTAGTTTCACGTCCTGAACTTGCCCAGTAGTTCATAGGAGGCTCCAACTTTCCTAATCAGTTATAATCTACATACTGGGCATCTCTTAACATTGCCTTCTACTCCTTTCCATGTTCTCTCTCCATTTCATACCTTGCTAGCATCCAAATGTTATCAGATCATATGATTGAGGCTAGTCGTATGACCACCAATCAGACGACAAATCGATCAGGGTCGATTAGTCAGCCCTAATCGGTCTAGTCGGCTAGTCAGACATTTAGTCATCCTTGTGCCTAGATAACCTAATGGACATAGTCACATAGACACCAACCTTCTGAGGAAGCAGAGTGGTGGCTCATCTTGATGCTTGAGGTGTCCCGCGTCCGTCCTCCAGGCGTCGAGGAATGAGCTGAGAGGCGGCGGAGCTGATGGGGTCCCGGCAGGGGAGGCGACAGCCGTGGGAGGAGCTGAAGGTGGAGGTGCAGACGCTGGCGAGGGAGATCCAGAGAGGTGGCCAGGCACAGAGCAGAGGAAGGAGCTGCGGGCGGAGTAGAGGAAGGAGCTGCAGGCGGAGGAGGAGACGCAAGCCACAGGCGGAGGAGACACGGGTGGAGGTGCTGGCGGCTGCAAGGGAGAGCAGAGCACCAGGTGGAGTGGGAAACTGGAAATGTGCCGGCGGCTGAGCAGGAGAACCTGGAAAATGTGCGGCGGCTGCAGCTCCTCCACTCCTCTTCTATACATATATACTATATATATAAACCCCAATGGGCCAGCTAAAGGTGGGCCAAATTCTGCCTTCATATTACAGATTTTTGGGCTGCCCCAACTAGTCGTCCAGCTGGCGATTAGTCATCCATTTATCGGATGACTAGGTTTCTAATCGAAGTAATCGTATCGAGCACCAAGTTATGATAAGGACAACTAATCTCTGATAACATTCCATCCACATCAACAGGTTGTGGACCTCGGATGAACTAGTAAGTTCAAGATATAATAGTTTGCGGACTCAAATGACATCCAAAGATAAAGTTGAGGTACCACTGCTGCATATTACTCTTTTCTGAAACTGGTCAGCAGACAACATCCAACTTGGACTCCTATAATAATAACAAGCATATAACTTCCCTAACACTAAACAACCTTCCTAAAACTAGGACAGCATTCCTCATAATATTAACCTTTTATATAATACTAATGCTTGAATGGTTTCCATAACAGTAACCATTTTTTTCACAGCTGTGTTTAGAAAGCTAAAAAATGGAAAAGCACACTAAAAGATGCATGCACTGTAAAATGTACTGTTTCCAACACAAAATGAAAAGAAGTTGCATTTCTTCCAACATAAAAATGTAAGGAACTTCTAATATTGGGTGAAAGTTGAGTTGCAAAGTCTTCTATAAAGGAAATGGAAAATGAATATTTACAGAAGCATATCTTTTTATTACTCCAGTTTCAAAAGGAACTACCAGTATACAATATACATTGTATTCAGCTATAAGAATGTAGATATTTGACTGACCTTGAGACCTGCAAGACGGGAAAAAAAAAAGAAGAAATAAGATATCAATGACTATCACTCATTAATAACATCTATCAAAGTAAACATTGTGTCCCTATCTTTAGTTCTCAGTTAACAAAGACTGAATTCCACTCGAAAAAAAAAAAGCAAAGACTGAATTTCCAGAAATGGAAATGCCATGCAACTGCATTACTTTACCATGCTATTGGAAAAACGTGAAAATATAGCAAAATGCAGCATCAAGCTTACCCTTCACCATCACGCATTCTGGACCGAAATCTGGGTTCACGCTGAGATGCTTGACTACCTCCCCTTGGCCGCACCATCCTCCTGCGTTGGACACTTCCAAAAACTTCCTTATCTTTCTCCATATCTCCTTCAGTGCCATTGTCATCTGATTCCTTATCATTATATTTGCTTCTTTGCTCAAGCCGGTCCCCTGCATCCACATCCTTCTCTCTTTTCTTGTCCTTAGGATCCCTATCGTGAGATTTCCATACATCATCCTTAGGGGCCTTGGATTCTGTTGTTGTATTGTCATGCTCAGCACTCTTAACAGCTCCATCAGATGCTTTTTCTAGTACAGTGTTATCCTTTTCAATTACTACAGATGAATCTTTCCTAGCAGAATCCTTCTCCCTATCATTGCCTTCCTTGTCTCTGAGGGAATCTTTTCTTTCCCTGTCCCATTTCTCAGCATCCCTATCTTCCCTTTGCACTTCTCTCCGCTCAACACCACTACTACCAAGCTGTACACCAGTCCGACGATCATTTCTATCACCTTCTCTTGCACCAAAGTCTCTATGCTTCTCGTCCTTCTTTTTCCTCTCCTTGTCTCTGAACCTATCTTCACTTTTTGGTTCAGCTTTGTTATCACCAGCACATTCATTTGCATCCTTGGAGTTACGCTCTTCCACAGAAATTGGACCTTTGGGAGCTTCATCAATACTCTGTAAACTAGGACGGGGCAAACGCCAATCCACAGTATCAGCTGGCTGTTCAAAATATCTTTTACCCCTATGCTCCTTGTTGTCCTTCCAGTTTATGTTTGCTGGAACAGTAGAATGACTATCCTTGTCAAATTTGATGTCACTTCTGTAATCAGGATGGCCCCTCCTGTCAGCCCTTATTTCGCTTTCATCTGCTCTATTGTCTACCTTCACATCACTCTCAATTTTATTAGCCTGAAATTCAATCCTCGAATCACTATGGACATCCCTAGCATCAGCTTTTGTCTCACGGTCATCTGCCTTATTGTCAAGTGCATCTTTATTTTGCTTTGATTCTAATCTGCTGTCAGAGGAGATGGGGTGTTCAGCAAAGTTGGTGGAGCTAACAGGCATCCGATGTGGTACGGATGGCCTCTTATCATCACGAGGCTCCACACGTTGAATTTTGGCAAATCTACCATCATGTTCCAAAGAACCATGGAAATCACTGCCACTGGACTGAATAACTTTCCCAGGACTCGAATACAAGCTACTGTCATCCAAAGGACGTTTTGTCGGTGTGGAGTGGCTACCCTCCTCGTGCAACCTTTTTGGAGCACCGCTCATTTTCCTCCAAAGTGCACTAATTCTTCAGTGTGAGCAAAAGATAAGTCGGATCCGAAAGGAAGAAGTTCAATATGATGCGATTTACTGCAAGAAAAAGATTGGATCAGGACAGGATACATCAGTTACCTAGTTTTTCTTTTAGTCAAGAAATTTCAAAAAATCAAATATCTGAATCTGACAAGTAGTAATTATGGTGAAACGATGAAACATAACCCAAGGGTCTGTCAAGGGAATACAGACCTGTATTTGAAGTAGAAATCTTTAGGCCTGAAACTCTAAATTGACCCAATCAAATCATGTTAAGGGGTTAGTTTAATTAGTCCTGGTAGGGCCACGAGTCGTATCTATTTTTCAGGGGCTACTGTTTTCTCTCATAATCTGAACCTCTCTATTCTCCTAGAGAGAGAGAGAGAGAGAGAGAGAGAGAGGTATTTGTAAGGGGTCATCTCTTCTTTCCCTCTTAATATAAAGATACGCAACTCTCCTACATGTTCAAGAATAAAAAACAATCCAAACCCACACATTTACAGTTAGTAGGCCAAAGAAAAACTATTCCACATATGTAAATTCACAAAAAGAGCAATCTACTTATATTGACCAGAACCCAGGGAATAAAATGGCATAGAAAGCATGTATTTGGTAAAATTCAAGGAGATCAGTCCACAGGTTTGTTTATAACATTGAAATATACACAAAGAAAATGATTGTAACATGAACTTGTACAAACAGAACAAAATATGTATCACAGAGACATGCCCGCAGGAGAAACGAAAAGAGGGTAAGCCTTCAATCATAGCTTGTCTTAATAAACATCATATATTTAAAAATGAATGCAGTACAAAGTTTAACTCATCAGGTGAAAAGCAATCCCCTTCCTACAAAATAAAAAATATGGACATTCTGTGATAAAAGTTGGCCTTTTTTCTAAATGGATGGATATGGAAGCATATTTGACAAGGATATGAAAAATATAGTTAGTGTATTCATTTAGATGTAAGCTCAAATGGGTAAAAATGGGACAGATTCAAACTTGACCCAAACTTGAACTCATTTAGGGTCACCTAAGGTTTTCAACTGAAATAATCTGGTAACTGACTACTTATGATGTTTTTGCACTCATCCCATCCATCATTCTAGTTTGATAACGGAATTGAACATACCAGCATGGGCGTTTATGGCCTTCCTACAAGCACCACCTGCAGAGATCACTGTAGCGAACCATAGCAAAAGAAATCCTAGGTACCCACCCAAACAAGCTCAAAGCTCGAAAGATTTCCTCTACATACAAGCAGATCGCCAAGCTTGGGAAGGAGTGTGTAATATTGAGTGACCTCATCCATTTGTACTTTTTCCCCCAACGCGATTTCAGGCAGACCCAGTGGAGGACATGGTGCACATGTACACCCGATATCTCTTTAAGAAAAAGAAAATCGAAGCTAGTAGTAGGCACAGCACATGTATACACTTGCAGTAAGACCAGATCCGATTGCAAATGGCCACATAGTTGAAGTTAGGGTTTGGGTGCTCGGTTACCAACAGCAGGAATGGAAGAGAAGGGGCGGCGTACCTGGTAGGTGCTCGTCTCCAGCGAAGGGCCCGACCAAGACCCGCGCACCTGGCGTAAGGAGGCGGCCTCGGCAGCGGCGGCCTAATCGTCGCCGACCGAGAGAGAGAGAGAGAGAGCTCGCCGTGAGCCCGTGAAAATGGCGGTAGCAATAGCCGGGTAGGCTGTTCGGCCTTGGGGAGCGTAGCAGCAGGGGCCCTCTTTTGGGACATGGGTGATGGGCCGTACCTTGTCCAAACATCTTTTTTCTCTATTCTTATTCTTCCTAATTTTTCATTTTATCATTACTATTTCCTCCGTCCTAAATTATTATTGATCAAAAGTTTGACCACTCATATTATTTAAAATTTTATATAAAATATTAATTATTTTTCTATAGCTTACTTTATTAATATAAATTCTTCAAGAATGACTATTTTGTGCATATTTTTTAAATAAAATGAATGATCAAACTTTGTGTTAAAAAAGTCAAACAACTTGTAATTTAGGATGGAGAAAGTATTATTCTACTATAATAAAATGCCATGCGTTGTACCTGGGTTATCTTTTTTCTGATTTTTTAATTAACCCTCAATAATCATACGTGGATGAGTTTTGTTCCATTTTCTACAATACAATGTTTTCGCATGTCACTGTATTTTTTATGGATAACTAAAAAAATGAGACAGTAACGCAAGGAGGTGTTTTCCATCCATTTATTAGGACGTTAGGATAGATCAGTATTCACCACGTATTTACGAAATTTAGGATAAACTTTAGAAGTTTGATGATTATAGCAACATTTGAACATTAGATCTTACGACAAATATTATTATTGAAAAACTTTAGAAAGTCTTTCGAGAGATATCAATGTTGTTCACGATCGAGGTCGTGAATAATAATATCATGGAAAACCATTAAGATACAAGTATTGAGCACTTCGATTTTAGTGGACACCATTATGTCTGCTTCATTCCAAAAAAACATTATTTACAGTGTCAACATTATTTATGGAAGTAATGCTTAGTGGACCAAAATGCCCCTAGCTCAATCCAGAGCGTGTTCTAGTGTCCTTGGGACATTTTTGTCGACCAAACAATACTGCAAATTGGATTTAATTTCTAGGCTAGTGGCATAACTTCCTTTCATGTGTGTTCCCAAATACCGCTTCCTTGCTAATGTGGTGAGGTTTGGCCGTTTGGGTGGCCTTCTCCTCCTTCCTATGGAATCACCATTTTCGGATTGTTTGGGTACCTTCATGTTCTCTTTTTTTCCGTGACTTGGTGACAACACATTCATGATGCTCTCTTCAGAGAACTTTCATAAATTGCTTAGTGTTTCTACGTGTCGCCATTCAAACCCCCCCCCCCCCCCCCCCTCATATGAAGCCAAGGTTACCCTTTGCAAGAATGAACAATTGGCATGAGATGTTATAAACATGTTAATAGAAGGGGGTCATGGAGATATGGGCCTCAAATTGAGCACTTTAACGAGGCTCATAACATAATCCTCAAAAAAACAAAGGCTCATTTCCTATTTCTAATATCTCATCCTCATTCCATCCCATATTTGATAATTTCAAAATAGAAATGGTTGAAGTTGAAGGTTTTCCCACCTGTTTTCTATTTGTTTTCTTCACTCCAATGTCCTAGTGGTTTAAATTAGTGTAACTACAATAATATTTGATGAAATATTTTTTAATTTTATCGATGTTTCGACCCCGGGAGCCGAGCACCAACGAGTAAATATGTATTGCGTGCTCCCTAATACGGATGGTGATGCAAAAAGAACACACGAGGTTTATTCTGGTTCGGGTAATAGAAGGCCCTACGTCCACCGGGGGAGAGATTTTGTATTATCTTGCACCGAAATGCTTGTACAGGGGAGAATACAAACGAGTGAGTGAGTGAGCTAGGACACAAGCGTTTCGGGCTCTGGTTGCTCTCTATGCCTTATGTTTTTTGGTTGAGTTTCGTCGCCTTCTCTAGACTAGGGCCTAGCGTCCTCTTTTATAGGCGAAGGAGGGGCACAAGGGTACATAGATCATAGGACGGACATGGCTGCTGACGTCAAGGAGATGATGCCGATCATGTCGGTGTTGCTGTAGAGGCGTGCGCCGAGCATGTCCTGTAGTGATGTGGTTGGAGTCGATGGCTGTTCTTCGTGTGTGTCACGGTGACGCCCGTAGGTGGCCAGTGAAAGACCCGCGCCCATGCTGGGATGTGCGGATCTCTGTGGACGTCACGTCGGAAGTTATTGGAACGCTGATCGGAGATGTCAAAACCTAGCTCGAGGGGTGGTCGAGGGAATCGAGACCCGAATGGATAAAACCAATCCTCGAAAAATACGGTACGGATACTGATAAATGTGTCTCGAGGAGTCACCTAATATTGATAAATATGCCTCGAAGAAGTGCCGAACGGAACACAGTATACCACGTGAAGTTACCCGTCAGATTCCCGACCGAATATCTCTGTCTCTACGACTGAAACATGGCTAATTGTTCCGTCCACGGGCGACGCGAACTCACCCCCGTGCGATGGCTTCACCCGGCCTCGCATGGTAGTTCCCTGCGACGGCTCCGCCCGGTACTGTAAAAAAGGAAAGGAGAAAGAAAAAAAGTGTCCCCGTGAAACAGAAACCCAAAACCCACGCAAAACACCCTGCCCGCCGACGCCGCCATGCCTCCACCTCCACACCCTGCCCCAGAGCTTCCCAGTCCTCACCGCCGGCCTCCGCCCTCCGCATCGTCCCGCGTCCTCCTGGATCATCGCAGG
Source organism: Bothriochloa decipiens (assembly GCA_023333625.1). NCBI lineage: Eukaryota > Viridiplantae > Streptophyta > Magnoliopsida > Poales > Poaceae > Bothriochloa > Bothriochloa decipiens. The sequence goes on along the minus strand of CM041643.1, from coordinate 27,347,144 downwards.
CAGTGCGCTAGCTGCTGCGGCCACATCGATCAGGAAGCGGCGATGGGATCGCGTGGGCCGACGATTGAGCGGTGGCGGCAGCGTGCGTGCTGAGATGTGGAAGCCACGCGCAGGCACCCAGGTTCATCATAATCTCTGGTTGTTTTTCTTGTGTGCCCTGTCGTTTCTCCCTGAATACCATTCGTCTATCGTGATTTAGTCAGCTCTAAATCGGTTACTTTCCTGGTGAATTACTGAATCGGTTACTATGCTGGTGGGCGATCATGGATTTGGATGTGATGAAATCACTGTTTTATTGAAAATGGGATTCATATCTAAAATCCCAAATGTATTTCTTCATGGAGCTTCAACCCCATGGCTTGTCGGTGCATCATATTTTTTTGCATACATGAGGTCCATAAAATTTTTATACTACTGGTTGTGGATCCCTTTTTCTGTCGTGAGAGGACTAGAGATTCGGAGTTTGTGACCCTAACTTGATCAGACCACCAGGTTGTACCAAGATTGTTATATGATGCCATCTCGTACATCAATTTTCTAATAGGAACATCCTTGGCATCAGACATCATGACCAGAATCCTTGCTAATCTGTTCAGGCACACCAGAAGCGCAAGTGGTCAGAGTTGTTTGGCACCAAACATTGCCACATCTGACCTCCATATTGTCCGACCTAAACATCAGAAACCCACAAATATTCATGAAAGTGCCATCAAATTTTGGGCTGCTTTTGGTGCTCAACAATGCTTTTTGTAGTGAATGCACCACCTAAGCTTTGTGGAAATTGGGTACCATTTTAGAGTTGACTCAATTGTACCGAGACTTTTCAAATAACAGATAACTCTGCCTCTGTTAAAAAAATGACTGAGCACTGCCTTTATTAAAAAAAATGATTGAGCACTGTTGTTTCAGTTATAGTGCTGCTTATCCAGAGTTGAAACACTACAGGTGTTTCCTGATCCATGAAACATTGCCAATCTCATGTTCCAATTATTTTTGATAAAAGTTGCTTACGATTGTGGTGAAGTTTCAGATCAGATGGCTTGTTTAGGGCTTTCTGAATTTTGTTCAATAGCTCAGGTGATACAAATCTTTCAAACTGAATTCAAGGTTGTGATCAGGTTTGAGGAAACTGTATGTTTTCTATGCAATCCACATTCTAGGCAGGATTGACTACAGTGGTACGTGTTCTAGAAGCTTATTTCTTCATTCAAAACCTGAAATCATTGTATAAATCTTAGAAAGGTATAGCATGCTTATAAAAAAAATAGAACCTTTATATTTGAGAAAAAAAATATCCTTGGCAATTAGATACTTGGATTTCCTTTCATTGAACAAAATTCTTATGGTCTGTTCTTTTCATGCTTCAATGGCAAGTGGCTATGTACACAAGGAATGCCTCCTTAGGTTTGGACTTTGGAGGATAAGACTATTTACCGCACAAGGGGTGTCAAATTATCTTCAACACAATGAGGGATTTGGGCCCACATCTAGAGGCCTCGATGATCACCTCCCTAACGGGCAGGCAATTTAGATCCTTGGGTTTTCGCTCAAGCGCAATAAACAGGGACCTTGGGAGTAGTATCTAAAACTGATATTCTGAGCCCTCAATTTGGAAACAAACTTGGAAACGTTTTTGACTTACGTTAAAGGTTATGCCCTTCTGGACATTTCACATGTCATGACTTGGTGGACCATGTAGAGGTAAACAACTATTGAGTATAAAAAGCAGGGCGTCATCTTTGCTGTCATCTATGTAATTCAAAACAACAAAAGCATCCAAAATGAGCCCACTGTTTGGTTGTAAAATTGGACTGATTCCTACGGAATTCTCAGATGACTTATGTAATTACTTTGTAAATTTGTGTACAATTTGGGGACGAAGTACCAGATTCCCATTGTAAACCATTCATGATTTTTTTTTGATCCACTAAGTTATGGGTACAAAATGATCACATTTCCAGTGAGTTCTAGAATTATACGATATTGATGCTTAGAACATCACAGACGTATTATATTTTTGGTATTAAGATCTAGCAGAACAAAAGTTTATACATATATGTTATTGTGATTTTTTTCCCGTTGCAACGCACGGGTGTTTACCTAGTGGGAGGTAAAAGTAAGATTTGACCGGTGTACTTGTAACTATTACCGTCACTGTAGCCACGAGGTTAGGCGGGAGCAGGTAAAACGCATTAAATGCTCCTGGATTCATACAGGAGGTATGTATTCGAGACGTGCGTCGCACTCGAGGGTGTCCGTTCGCTCGGGCGGATCTCAGTCATCGAGGGGTAGGTCAAGTGGCACCCTCGAGTGATCTGTTCTGCTTCAAGCGGGGCATGTCGGATAGGTTGCCGCCCGGACCACCGAGGCCCGTTCGTGGGCCGGCCCAGTACGACCTGGCATTTGCGTTTCCGCGCTAGGCGAGGGATAATGATACCGGGTTTGGCTTGTTAATGTCAGGGGTTAATCCCCTTAGGCGAGGGTTAAGGGTACCCCTTTCTTAGGTACCCGACAGTAGCCCCCGAGCCCCTGCACGAGTGCTGGCTCGAGCTGGGGGTCATGGGCCGAGAGTGAGGTGCGGTTCGTAACTTTCAATGGGGGGCGCACGAGCGTCCCCCGCGGGGGTAGCCCCCGAGGCCTCGGAGGAGTAAGGAGACTCCTTCGAGAGCTTCATTTGTCTTTTGTTGAGAGGTGCTTGTCCAGTTGGACATAGTGGGCGTTCCTAAAAGGCTAGGATAACATGAACTGGGTAGTAGCGCCTAGTCGAAGGGTGGCTCGAGTCGTCGAGCCCCCGAGTGCGTTCGACCCTCTTTCGTCGAGGGGTGCCAGACGTAGTCGAACCCCCGAGCCTCGTGCGGCTAGGGCATCGCTAGCCTTAGTGAAAGGTCCTAAATGGCTAGAGGGGGGACGAATAGCCTATAAAATATTTTCTTGCAGGGCACTAAGACAAAGAGTTAGTACGAAAGATGGCGAAGCAACACTAGCACTAGCTTAACTAAAAATATGCAAGCCCCCTAAAGAATTCTAGCAAGATAGACTAAAATCTCTAGTTACACCAACAAGGTTAGGTTGCTAAATTACTTCTAGTGAACAAGGTAATTATAACTAAGAAGTTAAGCAACACTAGAGAGGTAAACTATGCAACTACTACTACACAAGATATATTTCACGAATGAAATAGAGAGGAATTTGATTTATATACCAACGTCGATGAGTAGAGGATGATTCCAATCTCCAAATGATTAATCCCAACAATATATATATATATATATCAATCCAATTCACCGGGAGACAAGAGATGACATAATTATTTTTCTCCTTAGGTTCACTTGCTTGCCGGCAAGCTAGTCCCCGTTGTATCCCCCTACACCACGTGGTTCCGTGGTTAATCGGTATCACACACCGAGCCTCTCCACGGCACCACAAGAACCTACAATGGTGAGAAGTTGAATGACACGAGCAATCCACTGTAGTTGCAGTTAGGCCCTCCGATGGGGAAGCACAACAACCCCTTACAAATTCACTTTGATTGGGGGCGGACATAATCACCAAATCCCCTCACCAATCAATCCACCTCCAACCGTCTAGGTGACGGCAATCACCAAGAGTAATAAGAATATCACAATTGCAATCACACACCTAGTGCCACAAATATAAATCATAAATGCATGCACCCTGCGTTTCCCAACCTCTCACCAAATGAAACCAACCATGGAATGCAGAGGAGAGGGAGGGGATCCTCTTGGAGCTCTCAAATCGATCTCTAGAGCAAGCTCTCTCAATTAATTGAAGCACAAATCAAGAGATTGAGAGAGGGAAGGATGAGAGCTTCTTGTTCTTGTTCTAGGGTTTGCAAGAGAGAAGAACAAGAGAGAGGACGCAGCTTCTCTGCGTTTTCATTGGAAATGAATGAGCTGGTGAGAAAGAGGGGGCGAGCCAGCCTATATACTCGATGTCCAGATGAACTACCGGAACTTCCGGTTAGACTCACCGGAACTTCCGGTCCATCTCAGATCCGACCGTTTGGCTTGGAAGAATACTGGGCTAACCGGAACTTCCGGTTAAAGCACCGGAACTTCGGTGGCAACCAGAACTTCTGGTGGAACCCACCCCGGTCAATTTGAGATCCGACCGTTGAGCTGTAAACTACGCAGACCGGAACTTCCGGTCAGAGTACCGGAACTTCTGGTGACAACCGGAACTTTCGACCGGAGACCGGAACCAAAAGAACGCACACGATCGCTCATGAAAAATCAACTACCGGAACTTCCGGTCCGTGTACCAGAACTTCCGGTGACAGCCGGAACTTCCGGTCGAAGACCGAAACCAAATGAACGCACGCGGTCGCTAGCGAGAGTTTGAACTACCGGTACTTCCGGTCCACAACCAGAACTTCCGGTGCGCCCAGCTGAGAGAAACATTCTCATCCCAAATAAAGTACCATCTCAACAAAATGTAACCAAAACACTCTAGCGCTTGAGATAGCATTACTCCAAGATTTTTCAGGGAAATTCTCAACCATATCACCAAGCCACTAAACCCCAATGCATATGCAAAATGAAATACATTTTAGTGGCACTAGTTGAGTAAAGCAATCATAATATTCCCCTCTTAATAGTACGTTTATCGAAC
>CM041643.1:27313456-27342502 GCA_023333625.1 Bothriochloa decipiens | reverse complement strand
AGTAAAGCAATCATAATATTCCCCTCTTAATAGTACGTTTATCGAACCTAAATCACTCACACCCTCTATGGTGTCTTGAGTGTCAAACAAAACCCAATTAATACCTTTGCCTTGAAATCCATGGTTTTGTCTTCGTCTTTCTCATTTTCAAAAAGCGAAGCACATGATCATCAAAACATGTCCACCATCTCCATTATCATGAACTTGTGACCTTCTTCACCTAGTCACCGTGCTCCATCACTTAGTGTCACCAACCTATCTCATATCCACTTTTGAGTCAAAGGTTAGTAACTAGGTTTCATCAATTATCCAAAACCAAACATGGAGCTTTCAATCTCTCCCTTTTTGTAATTGATGACAACCTTCACAAAGATGTGAAACTAAATTCAATTCGAATTTAAATTGCTTGTCCGAAGCATTTTAATCATAAATCAAGGTTGGACAAACATTTCAAGTTCATTTTTGGTAGAATTAGCTCCCCCTACATATGTGCCAAGAGTTTGGATTTGGAAGGCTTTGCACATATGCACAGATAAAAAAATTGTGGGAGAGTTATTTCTACCAAAATGATGCTAAGGTATATAAAATGGACCTTTGAAGCGTGATACCAATCGGAGTGCGATAATAACCATCCTTAGCATCATTGTAGCTAGACATAGATCAAAACTCAAGATATCTTGTGAGATCAATATTAGAAGTATAATATCTTGAAATTCATGATAAGCACTATGTCTAGTTACTACTTATGCATACTAGTACTTCAATTCACCATTCAAGTTCTATCACTAGCATACACCATCCAATCATAAATATTGAATTTAAAATTTCAATGCAACATCTCATTATGTTAATGCACATATAAATGCAACAAATAGTCTATGAGCTTGCTCCCCCTATTTGTGTGCTCAAATTTTAATTGATCCCTTTTCATTGACATATCCTATCTTTGTGACTCATTTCTCTCCCTTTGTCATCAATCACCAATAAAGGTGCCAATTTTAGTGAGACTTAAGTCAATCAATATAGGGCGAAGATCACGTTATGGTTAAAACTAGATCACATGCCTAGAATATGTAATTCGGTTTGAACCAAGGGCAAGCTTCTTCACACCTTATGAAAATAAGGGTTATATTGACCATGTTGAATTACACATCTTGAGCTCATTTTTTAGAATCAACACTAGGTTTGTAAGCTCACAAACATGTCATATGCTACCACTAGATCATATCAAGCATAGAAACAATAGTGGTACCATATATCCATCAAATTCATTTGATTTTCATGAATGATCCAAAAAATGCACATATGTCTAGATGATCTAAAACAAGTCCTAGACAAGTATGAATGCCATGCCAAACAACTTTACCTTGCTTTAATCGAAGGAGAGGCATGTCATATAAAAATGTGGGGGGTGCATCAACTCATGTTTGAGAAATCAAGTATGTTCAATTCATTCCTCAACTTGCAAAATCTCTTCTCATCAAGTGGCTTGGTGAATATGTCGGCTAGCTGATCTTCGGTGCCAATGCTCTTAATGCTTATATCACCCTTTTGTTGATGATCTCTTATGAACTGGTGCCTCACATCAATGTGCTTTGTTCTTGAATGTTGAACCGGATTGTTGGTCATTTTGATAGCACTCTCATTATCACAAAACAAAGGCACTTGCTTGAACTTGACTCCAAAATCATTCAAGGTGGCTTTCATCCAAAGTAATTGTGCACAACAATTCCCCGTACTAATGTATTCGGCTTCGGCGGTGAAAAGTGCCACACTATTTTGCTTCTTTGAAGACCATGACACTAGAGACCTTCCCAACAATTGACATGTGCCACTTGTGCTCTTTCTATCAATCTTGCAACCGGCATAGTCGAAGTTCGAATATCCAACCAATTCAAAGCTTGACCCCTTGGGATACCATAACCCAACATCTTGTGTGCCCTTTAGATACCTCAAAATTCTTTTAGCCGCCGTCAAATGACTTTCTCTAGGTGAGGCTTGATATCTTGCACATATGCACACACTAAACATCACATCCGACCTAGAAGCGGTCACATAGAGCAAGCTTCCAATGATTGATCTATAGAGATTTTGGTCAACCATGTTGCCACTATCATCAAGATCCAATCCACCATTGGTGCCCATAGGTGTGCTAATTGATTTAGCATCTTGCAAGCCGAACTTTCTGATCATGTCCTTGATGTACTTGCCTTGACTCACAAATGTGCCATTCTTCATTTGCTTGATTTGGAGTCCAAGGAAGTAACAAAGCTCTCCAAGCATTGACATCTCAAACTCACTAGCCATCATCTCACCAAACTCTTTGCAAAAGTCTTTATTCGTAGAACCAAAAATGATATCATCCACATAGATTTGCAATATGAATAAGTCCTTGCCAAACCTCTTGGTGAAAAGAGTGGTGTCAACCTTTCCTATTTTGAAACCTTTAGAGAGGAGATAATCTCTCAACCTCTCATACCAAGCTCTAGGTGCTTGCTTCAAGCCATACAATGCTTTCTTGAGCTTGTACACATGGTTGTGCTTCTTGATATCTTCAAAACCAGGAGGTTGCTCAACATAGACCAACTCATTGATGTAACCATTGAGAAATGCACTCTTCATATCCATTTGATATAGCTTGATATTGTGGGCACAAGCATAGGCTAATAAGATTCTAATTGCCTTCAATCTTGCCACCGGTGAATAAGTTTCTCCAAAGTCAAGACCCTCTATTTGAGTATATCCCTGTGCAGCCAACCTTGCTTTGTTTCTCACAACTAAACCATCTTGATCTTGCTTGTTCTTGAAAACCCACTTGGTGCCAATCACATTGTAGTTCTTGGGCCTCTCAACAAGCTCCCAAACTTTGTTTCTTGTGAAGTTGTTTAGCTCTTCATGCATAGCATTGACCCAATTGGCATCCTTTAAAGCATCTTGTATCTTAGTTGGCTCTTCAAATGATACAAATGAGTAATGCTCACAAATAGTTGCCAATCTTGTTCTAGTTTGTACTCCTCTTCTAATGTCACCAATGATTTGATCTAGAGGATGATCTCTTGCAACACTATTTGGTTGAAGTACTTGGAGTTGATCGCTTGAGCTAGCTTGACTTTGATCTTAAGCTTCATCTTAAGTGCCACTAGTACTTGCTTCATTTGTATCAATATGCATATCTTGACTAGTCATTTGCACCTCATCTTCATTATCTACTTGTCTTAGCCAAATGTCCCCAATGTCCATGTGTCTCATTGCATTGGTCAATTGATCTCCACCCACATCATCTTGATTTTGGACTTCACTCTGAGATCCTTGGGTTTCATCAAACTCAACATCATGAACTTCCTCCAAGGTACCATTTGCCAAGTTCCACACTATATATCCCTTGTTATTGGTGAAATACCCAAGTAGGAACCCTTCATCACACTTCTTGTCAAACTTTCCAAGTCTAGTCTCTTTCCTTAGAATGTAACATTTGCATCCAAACACTCTAAAGTATGAGATATTGGGCTTTCTTCCATTCAATAGCCCATATGGTGTCTTCTCATGCTTCCCATGGCAATAGAGTCGGTTGCTAGAGTAGCAAGCCGTGTTGATAGCATCACTCCAAAACCTTTGGCTCACATTGTACTCACAAAGCATTGTTCTTGCCATATCAATCAAGGTTCTATTCTTCCTCTCAACTACACCATTGGATTGGGGAGTGTAGGTTGGTGAGAATTGATGTCCAATTCTAAGCTCATCACATAACTTTTCAATTCTTGTGTTCTTGAACTCACTCCCATTATCACTTCTAATGTTCTTGATGGTGGTCTCAAACTCATTTTGAACTCTCTTGATAAATGATTTAAATAGATCAAAGACTTCACTCTTGTCATAGAGAAAAACACCCAAGTGTATGTAGTGTAGTCATCAACAATAACCAAACCATACTTGTTGCCACCAATGCTTGTGTAAGTTGTTGGCCCAAATAAATCCATGTGTAATAGCTCAAATGCCTTAGATGTGCTCATTTCACTCTTACTAGGATGTGGCCTTCCACGTTGCTTGCCGGCTTGACATGCACTACATGGTCTATCCTTCTCAAATGTGACATCCTTCAAGCCTCTAACCAAGTCATGCCTCACCAGCTTGTTTAATTGCTTCATTCCAACATGACCAAGCCTTCTATGCCATAACCAACCCATGCTAGATTTGCTAAGCAAGCAAGATGTGAGTTGAGTTTCACTAGCATTGAAATCCACCAAGTACAAGCTTCCATGCTGAAATCCTTTGAATATTAAACTTGAATCCTCTTCACTTATGACTTCAACATCATTCTTGCCAAAGATACACTTATAGCCAAGATCACACAATTGTGACACCGACATAAGATTGAAATCTAAGCTCTCAACTAGCAACACATTGGAGATACTCTTGTCATTGGATATTGCAATCTTTCCAAGCCCCTTGACCTTGCCTTTCTTGTTGTTGCCGAAAGTGATAGAATCAAATCCACCATTGTCATTCCTATCAATTGACTTGAACATACAAGAATCCCCGGTCATGTGTTGAGTACACCCACTATCAAGCACCCAATACCTCCCTCCGGCTTTGTAATTGACCTACAAGACAAGATCAATCTCTTTTAGGTACCCAAACTTGCTTGGGTCTTACAAGGTTAGTGACCAAACTCTTTGGTACCCAAATGGCTTTCTTCTTTGAGCCCATTCATGGTGTACCAATGAATCGAGCCTTCACACCATTAGCCTTCTTGACAAAAACATAGCATGAATTAAGCTTAATTGAAGAAACATGGGATTGCTTGTTCATACAACCTTGCTCTACATGACCAACTTGCTTGCAACTTTTGCAATAGCTACCATTGTTCTTCACAAAATGAGTCTTGTGAGGAGCAAAAGTGGCCTTGCCTTTCTTGGGGGTATAGCCCAATCCCTCTTTATAGAGAGAAGCCCTTTGGCTACCCAAGCACATAAGCAAGCGGTCCTCACCGCCATAAGCCTTAGCTAAGGTGTGATTGAGATTTCTTACCTTCTCCTTGAGTGTCTCATTCTCAACCATTAGTGTGGAGTCACAAGTGAAACCATCACTACTAGATGAGCTAGAAGTGGATGTGCTACAAGAAGGGTTAGTTGGACAAACAACAATAGGCTTGTCGAAAGATTCATTAATGATGTCACAAGATATGCCTATGTTGCATGTTTCAACTTTTTCAACTTGAGGTGGCATGTTATCACATTTCTCACTTAGAGAGGAATGAGCCTTTTCAAGCTTTGAGTGAGCCTTTTGAAGCTTCTTATGGTCTTCCTTTAGACTCTCATATGATGCTCTAAGCTCATCAAGTTCTTGCATAAGGTTTTGTTTATCCTTACGCAAGCCCTTGCATTCCTTTCTAGTTTCTTTAAAAGCAACTTTGCAATCTTCAAGCATAGTGATAAGTTCATCTTTAGTGGGTTTATCATCATCACTATCACTATCACTATCATTAGCATGATCACTCTCATCATCAGAATGTACCTTATTGGCCTTAGCCATGAAGCATGTCGATGGAGTGTCAAAAAGAGAGATCTTCTCTTGGATTGCAATGCTAGATGCCCCTTCTTCTTGCTTTTCTTGTCATCCTCTTCTTCATCACTTGAGGAGGCCTCACTATCCCATGTAGCAACATGAGACTCATTCTTCTTCTTCTTTTGAGAAGCCTCACCCTTTTATTGTTTCTTATTTTGCTTCTTCCTTTCCTTCTTGATAGCATCTTCATCATCACTATCATATGGACACTTGGCAATGAGATGATCTTTGTTATGACATCTAAAGCACTTCATAGAATGTTCACTCTTTTTGGATGAAGTTTTCTTTCTTCTTCCCCGGTAGCTCTTCTTTCTTAAGAGTTTGCCAACCTTGATAAATAGAGCACTCAACTCATCACCATCATCTTCATTGCTAGAGCTAGCTTTCTCTTCTTCACTTGATGAATCTTGCTTCTTTTTGCCATTATTTTTGGATGATGTAGCCTTGAATGCTACACTCTTCTTCTTGTCATCATCTTTCTTATCATCATCTTTCTTCTTCATCTTATTGACCAACTCTTCCTTTTCATAATCTTCTCTAAATTCATCATCGGCCATGATTTCTTGAAGAACTTGATTTGGAGATGGGTTCTCCGTCATAGTGGTCTTCACCATCACGGTGATCAATGTGTCAAACCTCTTGGGTAGACATCTCAAGAACTTTATTGAGAATTGAAAGTCCTTCACTTCTTCACCAAGTGCTTTGAGTTCATTGACAATCACTTGCAACCTATGAAACATCTTCGGTACACTCTCATCATCCTTCATCTTGAAGATTGAGAATTTCTCTTGGAGCATGTATGCTCTTGCGGTCTTCACACTCTTGGTGCCCTCAAATGATTCTACAAGTTTTGCCCATACATCATGTGCAACCTCAAGATTCTTGATTATCTCAAATGTCTTATCACCAAGAGCTTCATGAATAGCACTAATAGCAATATCGTTGCATTGAAGCTTTCTTTCTTCAATTGGAGTAGGTGCCTCCGGATTTGTAACCTCAAACTTTGTTTCGGTCACCTTCTAAACCTCTCTATTGATTGACTTGAGATGGCCCATCATTTTTACCTTCCAATATGCATAATTGGTGCCATCAAAGGGAGGTGCCCTCTTGGTGTTGTTGATGTGAATTGTTAATTGTGCCATTTCTTCACCATAGGTTGTTAAGCCTCAATTAAACGGTGTCCTAGCTCCAATACCACGTGAAAGGTCCTAAATGACTAGAGGGGGGGTGAATAGCCTATAAAAAATTTTCTTGCAGAGCACTAAGACAAAGAGTTAGTACGAAAGATGACGAAGCAACAATAGCACTAGCTCAACTAAAAATATGCAGGCCCCCTAAACAATTCTAGCAAGATAGACTAAAATCTCTAGTTACACCAACAAGGCTAGGTTGCTAAATTACTTCTAGTGAACAAGGTAATTACAACTAAGAAGCTAAGCAACACTAGAGAGGTAAACTATGCAACTACTACTACACAAGATATATTTCACGAATGAAATAGAGAAGAATTTGATTTATATACCAACGTCGATGAGTAGAGGATGATTCCAATCTCCAAATGATTAATCCCAACAATATATATCAATCAATCTAATTCACCGGGAGACAAGAGATGACACAATTATTTTTCTCCCGAGGTTCACTTGCTTGCCGGTAAGCTAGTCCCCGTTGTGTCCCCCTACATCACGTGGTTCGGTGGTTAATCGGTATCACACACCGAGCCTCTCCACGGCACCACAAGAACCTACCAATGGTGAGAAGTTGAATGATACGAGCAATCCACTAGAGTTGCAATTAGGCCCTCCATCGGGGAAGCACAACAACCCCTTACAAATTCACCTTAATTGGGGGCGGACACAATCACCAAATCCCCTCACCAATCAATCCACCTCCAACCGTCTAGGTGACGGCAATCACCAAGAGTAATAAGAATATCACAATTGCAATCACACACCTAGTGCCACAAATATGATGGCTCGGGGAGGCGGCTTGGCTATCTCAAGCCCACGCAGCTATGGCTCGAGGCAGGCTGATGGCTTGTACTCTTGTTGCAGGCTTGAGTGGTTTGGGGGCCGCAGCGGGAAGTGGCTCTGAGCCAGAGCAGTCGCGAGAGAGGGAAAGCGCTACCCCGATGCCGACATCCGCGGCCCCCACATCTGACCAGGCATCGAAAGGTGGGAGTGCCGTCCTGATCCCAACGCCAGCGGCCCCTACCCCGGGTCAGGCCAGAACCTCTGCCACCTCGTTCAAGGGGGAGCCTCCGATGGGCGCAAGTTGGGGTCAGAGATCACCCCCATCGTTCTCGAGGACGAGGAGGCCACTACTCCATCTCCATCCATGGAGGAGCGGAAGCCGTGGCCGGAGGGGCTGCGTGAGGTGGAGGCGTGGCGCAAGCAGGAGTAGGAGGGCCTGCAAAGGAAAGAGGAGGAGGAGCTGCAGGAGCGGCTGGGAGAAGAGGGGCCGGCCAGGAGCCAGCCTGAGCAACAGCAACAGTAGCAACAACAACAATAACAGCAGCAACAGCAACAAACGCGATGGAGGACGCGGCGCCTCTGGATTCGCCGTCGCAGTGGTGGGTCGAGCCATCAGAGGAACTGGTGGTCTCGAGCCTCCCACGGTTGCAAGGGGAGGCCGTGATTACCTTGGATGAGCTGCTGCAGTAGCAAGATGCAGCGTGGGATGCGTCGCTGGTCCTGCGCATGTCGCAGGCGCAGGAGGAGGGGGAGCATACGGCTTTGAGTCGGCCAGAGGACGTGGTGATGTCGGACCTGCCGCCTTGGCACGACGTGGCGCTGGGGGAGGTAGTGGTCTCGAGCCCTCCTTCGTCGCAGGAGGTGACCGTGGCTGCCTCGAGCTAGCCGACACAACCGCGGGGCACACCATTGGAAGAGCCGGCGGCTTTGGGTTTGCCACAACAGCGGCAGGAGGAGACGGCTGCCATAAGTCCTTCGGCGCTACGCCAGCGGGAGGAGGAGGATGAGGCCCTTCTGCTCGCCAGGCATCCACCACCCGAGGGGTCCCTGGTCCATCGAGATGGTCTGCCCCTGACATCGGGCCAAGCGGTGGCGAAGCCGAGTCATCGTTCCCCACCCTGGCGGACCGAGTGGAGCGCTACAGCAGTTTGCGCGAGGCGATGGAAAGCGTTAGGTCCTCAGTGTGAGTGAGGCTCGAAGCGGCCCTCCCGTATTGGGGCCAAGAGCGTCTTCTGCTCCGAGAAACTCATGATCCCAGCGCTCCCGGGATCTGGATGGACGACCCGGTGGAAGTGAAGCGCTGGGAGGACGTGGAGGAGTATCGGGCATGGCTAGCGCACGCTTTGAAGTTGGCCGCCGCAATCATCACCGAGGACCTTGGCCAAGGCCTTTCGGTAAATGTTTCTCCGAGTGTGTTTGGCTTTGGTTCCTCCTTAACTAGTGACTAATTTTCTGCTTCTTGTTTTTAGGACGTGAGGAGCCGCTCCCACTCAAAGTCCCACTTCCTCCATGAGACTCACAGTGGTCGGGAGGAGGTGCTGCGTCAGCTCAAGGCTGGCCAGTCCGCCCGGGACAGGGTGGCTCAGGCTGAGGAGGAGGCGAGGCAAGCGAAGGAAGAGGCCACCAAGGCGAGGAAGGATGCCGAGGTGGCTCGAGGGGAAACCACTCGGGCCAAGGGAGAGGCTGCCAAGGCCAAGGAGGAGGTCGAGAAGGCCAAGAGCGACGACGCCCAGGCCCTAGAAGAGGCACGGAGGGCCCTCGAGCGTGTCAAGTCGCTCAAGGGAGAGGCTCGAGACGCTATGGAGCACATCCAAAGGATCGAGACCGATGTCTCCCAAGTCTCTGAGGCACGCGACGCCCTCACCATCTCGACTGGGGGGAGAAACGCCGTGCTGACACCCTTGTCGCCGAGCTCGACACGATGAAGGAGACCCTTCAAGAGAATGAGCAATCCATCAGTCTAGCCAGCCAGGCCCTCGAAAACCTCCAGTTTGAGAAGACGAAGGTGGTCTGTGCCTTCAAGGAGGCCCAGAAGGACCAGGACAAGGCTCGAAAGGAGCATGACGATGTGACGGACGCCCGCGAGGCCCTCAACACCCACTGCGCCAGTGAGTGTTCTTGCTTAGTTTCGAATTCCTTGTCCCCGTGCGCCATGACTAATTTTCGTTTCGTCCTTTAGGCCTTGAGACGGACCTGCTCTCCTCACAGACCACTGCCATAGCGCTGCAGGAGGGCCTTCTGGCTGAAACAGCCTTGACCGATCAGCTTCGCGTCACGATCAATAGGCTCTACAACACCTGGGGGATCGAACCCGTTGAGGAGGTCAGGGAAGAGGTGCGTGGGACCGCGCTCGTCGTCCGGCTGTACAACCTTGAGGCCACCTTGAGGGATCGCGTCCGCGAGGCACTCCACATCGGCGTGAAGCGAGCGATGGCGGTTGTCTACTCTAACTTCACGTACGACATGGATGTCGTGAAGCACGGCTTCATTTCTGACCTCAGCAAAACAGATGCTGAGAATGAGGAGCGGTGTCGGGCCCTAATCGAGGATGCCGAGGAGCCGGTCGAGAAGTTGACAAAGCTGTTCGAGCCCGAGGTACTTGCTGCCGAGGACGCGGGGGACGCCGGTGAAGAAGGCGACTATGGTGATGACGACCAGGGCCTGTGAGCCAATTCTGGGCAGAGATGCCCATGTAATAAGTTAGTTTTTGTGATATTGTGGTATCGTGGCCCTGGTACCCTTAAAATATTTATGCATGTGTATATTTCATATACTTTAAGTCCTTTATTTCTTGCATGCCCTGATTGTGTTTCTACTTAGTGAACTCGCTGCACGGTCATGCCCCTCGAAGAGGGGAGTGAGTGGAGTTACCGTAGTGCAAAGGCGTAGGTGAGCCCCCGGCTCAACAGCCCTCGACCCTCGGGACACTCGTGGCGTTTTTGGCTAAGTAACGACACAAATCGAGGCGCGTAAGAAAGGATAGACGTTGAGTTTAGAAAAAACGTGCGAGCTTTTTAGGACTTCGGGGGTTCCCCCCTCGTAGCCCCCGAGGAAGGCTCGACTCTGATGGGGCAGAGTCGATGTAGTTGTTTGATGTTCCACGCATTGGTGAAGGTCTCGCCTTTGTTGTTCACTAGCTTGTATGTCCCAGGTTTCAGCACCTCAGCTATGGTATATGGGCCTTCCCACGGTGGAGTCAACTTGTGGCGCCCCTTGTTGCTTTGTCATCAATGGAGGACAAGATCGCCAACTTAGAAATCCCTCTTGTGCACGTGCTTGTCGTGGTAGCGTCGAAGCTTCTGCTGGTACCTCGCGGAGTGGAGGAGGGTCATGTCTCGAGCTTCTTAGAGCTGGTCGACGGCATTTGCGAGGGCCTCCCCGTTTGTCTGCTCGTTGTAGGCTGTCAGTCGAGGGGACCCGTACTCGAGATCGCTGGAGAGGACGGCCTCGGACCCGTAGACCAGGAAGAATGGGGTAAATCCCGTGGCTCGACTAGGTGTCATCCTTAGGCTCCATAGGACCGAGGGTAGCTCGGCAGCCCACTTCTTGCCATACTTCTTCAACCAGTTGTAGATTCTTGGTTTGAGGGCCTATAGGATCATGCCATTGGCGTGTTTGACCTGGCCGTTGGTTCGGGGATGAACGACTGTGGACCAACTCACACGAATGTGATTGTGCTCGCAAAAGTTCAAGAACTTCTTGCCAGTGAACTACGTGCCATTGTCGGTGATGATGACATTGGGGACCCCAAAGCGGTGGATGATGTCGGTGAAGAACAGGACTGCTTGCTCGGAGCGGATGTTGGTAACAGGCCGAGCCTCGATCCACTTGGTGAATTTGTCGATGGCTACGAGCAGATGTGTGTAGCCCCCGGTTGTCTTCTTGAGAGGTCCCACGAGATCGAGCCCCCAGACCACAAATGGCCAAGTGATGGGGATCATCTGTAGGGCGTGAGCCGGGAGGTGTGTTTGCTTGGTGTAGAATTGGCATCCCTCACACGAGCGGATGAGGTTGATGGCGTCGGAGACGGCGGTCGGCCAGTAGAAACCTTGCTAGAAGGCATTGCTGACGAGGGTCCTTGGCACGGCGTGATGGCCGCGAGCCCTCGAGTGAATGTCCTTGAGGAGCCTCCGGCCTTCCTCGATGCTGATACAACACTAGAGGATCCCAGTCGGGCTTCGTCTGTAGAGTTCCTTGTCATCGCCGTAGATGACGTAGGTCTTGGCCCGTCGAGCTATTCGTCGAGCCTTGGTTCGGTCTTCTAGGAGCTCCCCTTGAATAAGGAAGTCGAGGAAGGGAATGCACCAGTCCGGTGGTGGGCTTGACGGTGGGGGTGACCCCTCGATCTCCATGACCTCAGCCCCGGTCGAGGGGGCCTTGGTCGAGGCCGGGGGGTCGAGTGTTAATGGTGCGGTGCCAACCCCCGAGCCCAAGTTGACAGAGGGCTCGAGGAGGTCCCTTGAGAAGATGTCTGGCAGGATGGTGCCTCGAGTAGACGCAATTTTGGCGAGCTTGTCCGCGGCTTTGTTGTAGCGTCGAGCGATGTGGTTGAGCTCGAGTCCGTGGAACTTATCCTCTAGCTTGCGTACCTCATTGCAGTAGGCCTCCATCTTAGGGTCGTGGCAGCTCGAGGCCTTCGTTACTTGGTTGATGACGAGTTGCGAGTCACCCCGAACATCAAGGTGTCGAACCCCGAGCTCGAGGGCAATTCATAGACCGTTGACAAGGGCCTCATATTCCGCGATGTTGTTGGAGGCGACGAAGTGGATGCGAATGACGTAGCGCATGTGGACTTCGAGGGGTGAGATGAAGAGCAAGCCCACGCCTGCTCCTGTCTTCATGAGCGACCCATCGAAGTACATTGTCCACAGCTCGTCTTGAATCTACGCCGGCGGAAGCTAGGTGTCGGTCCACTCGGCGATGAAGTCCGCCAGCACCTGTGACTTGATTGCTTTGCGCGGCGCATAGGTGATAGTCTCACCCATGAGCTCGACCGACCACTTAGCAATTCTTCCCGCGGCCTCCCAGTTTTGGATGATCTCCCCCAGGGGAAAGGATGAAACCACGGTGACCAGGTGGCTAAGGAAATAGTGCTGGAGCTTACGGTGCGTGAGCACGATGGCGTAGAGCAGCTTCTGGATTTGCGGGTATCGGACCTTTGTTTTCGAGAGTACCTCGCTGATAAAGTAAACCGGGCGTTGGACAGGCAGTGCATGCCCTTCCTCCTGCATCTGACCACTATGGCCGCGCTGACCACCTGGGTGGTTGTGGCGACGTAGAGGAGAAGTGGCTCGGCTTGTTCGAACAGCGTAGCAGGTCGAGGCGGTATGAGAATCGGGGGGAGGTCAGCATATTTTTGAGCTTACCGAGGGCCTCCTCGGCCTCGACGGTCCACGCGAAGTGCTCGGATTTCTTCAGGAGTCAGTACAGTGGCAAGGCCTTTTCTCCCAGGCGCGAGATGAAGCTGCTGAGGGCCGTGAGGCAGCCCGTGACTTTCTGTACGCCCTTCAAGTCTCGAATCGGCCCCATCTTGGAGATCGCCGCGACCTTCTCGGGGTTGGCCTCGATACCGCGTCGAGAGACGATGTATCCTAGGAGCATGCCTCGAGGCACGCCAAAGACACATTTCTCGGGGTTGAGCTTGATATTCTTAGCTCGAAGACACCCGAACGTGATCTCGAGGTCATCGATGAGGTTGTCAACCTTCTTAGATTTGACTACGATGTCATCGACGTAGGCCTCGACCGTTGTCCCTATATGTTCGCCAAAGACATGGAGCATGCATCGCTAAGACGTTGCCCTGGCATTTCGAAGGCCGAAGGGCATGATAGCGTAACAATACATGCCGAAAAGAGTGATAAAGGAGGTCGCGAGCTGGTCGGACTCCTTCATCTTGATTTGATGGTAACCGGAATAAGCATCAAGGAACGAGAGGGTCTCACATCCCGCAGTTGAATTAACAATTTGATCAATACGTGGTAAAGGAAATGAAACTTTAGGACATGCTTTATTTAAACTAGTATAATCGACACACATCCTTATTTTTCTATTCTTTTTCTTAACTAATACAGGGTTAGCTAACCACTCAGGTAGGTATTCGAGGGGTGCGTCGCACTCGAGGGGTGTCCGTTCGCTCAGGCGGATCTTCGTCACCGAGGGGTAGGTCGAGTGGCACCCTCGAGTAATCTGTTCTGCTTCAAGCGGGGCACGTCGGATAGGTAGCCGCCCGGACCACCGAGGCCCATTCGTGGGCCGGCCTAGTACGACCTGGCATTTGCGTTTCCGCGCTAGGCGAGGGATAATGATACCGGGTTTGGCTTGTTGATGTCAGGGGTTAATCCCCTTAGTCGAGGGTTAAGGGTACCCCTTTCTTAGGTATACGACAAATTTATTAAGCTCAATTTTTTTCTTGTGAAGCTAGACATTTCTCTCTTCATCAACTTCAAACAGTTTTCTTGAAACTAGAATATTTTTATAGTGAGTCTATAACAATTATTTTTTTTGAAACTAGATGTTTTTATAAAACATGGACAATTTGCTCATGAATCTAGAACATCTTATCTAAGTCATTATTTGGCACCGCTCCGAGCAATTCTAGCTCCATGTGTAGAATCGGCACATTTCCAAGCAAAGAGATGAAAATATTCAAAATCAACAAGGACATATGACATGATGCAAACACGGAAGGCCAACATGGACCAAAATGTGCCCTGGAGTCAGCGTGCGGTTGCGAAAGAGAATGGAAATGGAGCACCGACAAGAGAGTGATGGACGGCAAGCGCCAACAGGGATGGGATGTGACCACGGGAGGGCGACACACTACCTAACGTGATTGCGGATCAGAAAAAAGAGGGAAGAGGAGCGAGGGATGGACAATCGTTGCCGATGCCGTTCCTAGGAGACAAAGATTTCATCGCTAGCGAATCCAGCGAGTTGATATTTGGATCCTGGGTTATGAACTTGTTTGGGCTGAGCTAAATCAAATAACCCTTTGGTATGAAAATACAAAGTCTGCTAATTTTCAGTTTGTGTCCACAATATAAGTTCCATTCAATATAGGTTCTTCTTATTTTTTTAACCATAAGATCTCTCTTAATATATGGATGTTATTTTTTCCAAGCATCATAATATTTTTTTTTAATTTGTTGCCTCCACTGCTGTCAAACATTGATTGGATAGAGCATCGTCATCAGGGCATTGTAGTATAGTACAAGTACGGTGGTACGAGGTTATCGAAAATCACGGCAACATCGATGGATCTGATCTCTAGCCTGCGTTGCAACCGTATATATCGTTGATAACTACGCCCTCCCACTGCGACGAGAACGAATAACAACCTTTGTTCTCGACCATGGCGGCTAATTTTTTTTTTACCTCACCTTGTGCCATGCTTTAATCTTCTTTATATCGATCTACGATCACCTTGCGGCATGGTCGCTGTAAGAAGGACCAATGCAACCGAACTCGCCATTGAACAAATCAAACTCCCTGTCGCACTCGCACTTTTGGGCATACGAATCCGTCCATCCATCCACCAAGCCGTAATACATGTCGAAGGGTGTCGTCCCGACTTACGTCATCTTGATTGGAAATTTCCGGGCACATCGTCAGTCGTCACTAACCGCGGCAGCACCGTTTGGCTTATCTGTTGCCGCCATATATCACTTTAATTTTCTGATTGATGAAAAGACCGTTGCCGCCATCATACACGTCAAAGAAACCGCATGGTTTCCTTCGCGGCTTCTTTTGAATGTTTGTAGGCATAAATATATTCGTCGCTTCAAACAATGTCATCCTCAGTGAACTCCATTGCGTTCTCGATCTATCCCTCCCTCTGTCCTTCACTATATATACGCGTGTGCACTCTCATTGCACTCACAACAAGTCACAGCAAGTAGCATTTTCATCGAGCACGCACATCGTCCAAGGGCGAACAGAGAGAGAGTCGCAATGGCGCCGGCGACCGACTTCTTCTGCGTGAGCGAGTGCAAGGGCCAGAAGACTATCGACGGCGAGCAGGTGCCCCTGGTCCTTGCCCCTTCCGGCGACGACGCCAAGAGCAGCGGCTACGAGGCGCTGGTGGAGGCGCTGAAGGCGAACCGGGAGTGGGTGGAGGCCAAGGTGGTGGCCAACAGCGGCTTGCTGCTGCGCGGCTTCGACGTCCGCGACGCCGAGGAGTTCAACGCCGTCGTCGAGGCGCTGGGTTGGCCGGACATCCGCTACGTCGGCCCCGCGCCCCGCACGCACGTCCACGGCCGCGTCTGGACCGCCAACGAAGGACCGCTCGAGGAGTTCATCTACTACCACCATGAGATGGTCCTGGTACGTCGTTACGCCGAAGCAAGCATACATGCATTCGTTCCATCGCCATTGTTGAGGAGTTCATCAAGCGATCAATCATTAATAGATCAAGGAGTTCCCGGGGAAGGTGATCCTGTTCTGCGAGGTGCCGCCGCCGTCGGGCGGGGAGACGCCGTTCGTGCCGAGCTTCCGGGTCACGGAGCGCGCGCTGGAGGAGTTCCCGGAGATGGTGGAGAAGCTCGACGAACAGGGGCTCCGGTACACGTTCACGGCGCTGAGCAAGAACGACACCAAGTCGATGCGCGGGCGCGGATGGGAGGACGCCTTCGCCACCTCCGACAGGGGCGAGGCCGAGAAGCGCGCGCGGGTGCTGGGCATGGACGTGGAGTGGCTCCCCGACGGCGGCGTGCGCACCATCCTCGGCCCGCGGAAGCTCACGCGCGTGTTCCCGGGCCGCAAGGACCGCCGCATGTGGTTCAACACCGTGGTGGGGATGCACGGCAAGGAGCTGAGCTCGGCGACGCTCGCCGACGGGTCCGAGATCCCCGCCGACTTCGTGCGCCGGTGCAGCGAGATCATCGAGGAGGAGAGCATCCAGTTCCGGTGGGAGAAGGGGGACATCCTCATCCTCGACAACCTCGCCACGCTCCACGGCCGACGCCCATCGCAGGCGCCGCGCAGGGTCCTCGTCGCCACCTGCAAGTGATCGAAGATGCATGAATGATGGAGTCTTCGTTGCCGGCCGGCCCGGCCCCCCGGCGGCGCAGATGCTGAGCTACACCTACTACACTCGATCGTCGTCCATGTTGTGTTGGTATCACTGCAACTGCAATAATAAATATATATAAGATTTTTATACTATATTATTGGATTGTGTTGTGGAGCGTCGGCAATCTATCGATCGTCGTGCTGTAGCTGTACATGGCAATTGGCATGCCATGTGTGATGTTGTAAGGTATTCCACTATAGATTATTCTTCTTCTTTTGAGTAAAGTGAGAATGCATATGAATACAGTCATTATAGATTTACATATTACTTATATATGATGCACGTGTACACGGTTTAACCTCAGTGTTAACACCTCAATTAAATCAAAAATGGATTTTATATGAGTTTGAAAAGATTTGATCCAGGATTGACTTGTTCAAAACTCCAAATCGTGTGAACTTCCACAACATGGCACTTCAGTTCAGATGCATTAAATTATGGCCATGCTTGGCCGTGCTTTTCTTGCCGTGGTTGCAGCTGATGTGCTGTTAAATCTGAGTCCATCCTGCAGCAGTAGCCGCTATTAAATTTCTTCTTTCTAGCTGTTGTCGACTCCTTGCTGCAGTCGTAGCCGCGCTGCTGCAGAGTGGCTACCGATCAAGGTTATCACGTTCTGGAATCGTTTTGGGCAACTCTGTAGACTCTGGTTGAATGATGAAAATGGTGCTGGTTTGTATTTTTGTGAAACTCTTCCCGTTCGTGGATGACATGGTGTATATCGTGCTCAACTGGATTAAACGCTTCAACCCGAGCAACAATTTACAATCTGAAGGGGTGGAGAATTAGTTTCTGGATGTCATACACTCTGGTTCTTGTTTGTAAATCTGGATATTGGCTTAATTGCTTTTGAGATATTCTCCTCCTTAAAAAAAACATCCTACCAACACTTTGTGCTCACAGTTATAGTGCCTGTTCGTAGTTTTTGGTAACTCTGGTTGAGTGATGAAGAAGATAGTGCCTGTTTATAGTTTTGGGCAACTCTGATGTTCCACCTGGATGACATGGCAGATAGCGTGCTCATCACAATTGGCTTAAACACGTCAACCCGGGCAACTATTTACAATCTGAAGTGGCGGAGAATTAGTTTCTGGATGTCATCTGTGCGTATCCCCAGCTCTGGTTTGTAAACTTGGATATACTATTTGCTTAATTTGATTATAAAATGCAGAGACGTTCCTTTTTAAAAAGCTTCCTACCAACACTTTGTGCTATATGCCTATATAAAAAAACCTCTTGGGATCTTGGATAGAACTCCACACACCAAAAACAAAAGAGAAGAATTATGCTGCATTGAACTTTCAGTTGAGTGACAGCAGTTTGGGTCACATCCAAATGGCTCGAATAGAGGCCTCCAAGGTGCACAGCAACAAGACAACAATGTAAAGCTGGCATCGCACACACCACTTTCCCTTATATATTACAGGAAACACAGATAAGACACGGAACGACCGATATGCACCAAGAGCCCATTCAAATCAGTCACTATCACCATGGACAAATGTCAGGTTAGGCTATTACAATGACAACTTGAATATGTTTCAGCACCGGCACATAAACAACGCCATGACATTTGTCAGGAATTCAGTATTTGACACAGTAAGGACATCATCAGTAACTAACGGCTTCGCATTATTAGCAACAAGGCAACTGCAATCACACTGGATTTACATTGTACAGGAAGCACGGAAACCTAAATCAGGATCTAACGGGTCACAAGCAGGCATACAGGCTCCTAGTAGATGCCAGCAAAAGTGCCCGATCTTTTGCTTATACTGAGGCTACACAACACAGTCTCTAACTGTCCATGCCAGGCCCGCTTTGTGCATGTGTCTGCAGCTGACCTGGCAATTGGGATTGCAGCTGCGCTAGTGAGGACTCCTCTGATTGCAGGTGTACCTGAGCTTGGGGTTGGGAGGCTTGCTGGGTTGATGAATGCAACTGCACTTGTGGGGGCTGCTGAGGCTGTGGGTGGGTCTGCACTTGGGGTTGCAGAGGCTGCACTTGGGGTTGCGGAGGCTGCGGGTGGACCTGCACTTGTGGCGGTTGCGAAGACTGCGGATGGACCTGGGGCTGCTGTGGCTGAGGGTGCAGCTGTACTTGGGGCAGCTGTTGTGGCTGAGGGTGCAGCTGCAGTTGAGGTTGGAGAGAATGCTGTGTTGGCGAATGCAACTGCAATTGAGATTGCATGGGTTGCTGTGGTTGAGTATGCAGCTGAAGTTGGGGTTGTGCTTGTGGTTGCTGTGGCAGCTCTTGCTCTGGCTCTTTTGGCTTGGGGGCTCCATTATTCATCCTTGCTCGAGCCTCAGCAAACATCCTTTGTTGCTCAGCAACAGCTTCTTCCTCTGTCATCTCAATCCCAGTAAACTTGCTGGCTTTTGGAGAATCCTGCTCAAGAGACATTGGTGTCAAGCATGGTACACAGATTAGAAGAGGGGATAATATGAAGAGCCCTGTGAGTAAGCAGTGGTACAAACCAGAGTATCAAGTTTGTGCTGTTCATACGCAGCATAAACCTCCTCAATGTACTCTCTGAAGCCAAGATCCTGATTTAGGAAGAAATTATGATAAGCTAAGGGAACTCACATGTTGATTAGTAATATTGACACCTCGAATTTAAACATATAAAATACTACTCCCCTCACCCCCAAAATAAATCAACTTCTACAGTCAGTCTGAAGACAAATTTCGTATTCTATTACATAGACCATGAAATATTTTTTCATAGTGTACTTCTTTATTGCTCAGATATTGGTACTTTTCTTCATATAGTTCGTCACATCCAAGGTAGTTTGACTTGGGACAACTCAAATTGATTTATTCTGGGAGGGAGTACACACAAAGATAGCACGTATCAAATGCACCCCCCCAGAACATATTACATATAACAGTCCCCCAAATATTTTGTTGAACTCCATATTTTGCTATGGTCTATTATACCAGATTAGATGAACTCGAATATTCACCTTCTAAATTGTGCTATTCACTGATATGCTTCTCTTACACATTGGCCCCAGGGGCATTATTATATTTACACAGAAAGTTTGCAGAAAATTGAATGATAAAGATGATATGCTTCTATATTAAACAAAGCATCTACAAAAGCATGTCTACACAAAACTAAAGCCAAATAAAGAAAGTTCATCAAGAAACCCAAAAATCATTAAGGATAACCTCATACCTAATCCTGTGTTTACCACAAATTATTCTCTTGAGAAATCAAACATAAAAAATATGAAAGGAGAAAATACTAACACTTAGAGCCTTAAGAACATGCTCAGGAGCAATTGTTTTCTTCTCTTCTCTGCTGCACACTTCATTGGATTCAGACGAAAGGAGATTGATGAACTCTGAAAATTGGTTTTACATGTAGTTAGATTAGATAAAGAGAGATCAAACTCTATGCTTATGAAGATTTTTTTTTTTACTGAAAGTAAGACAGTGAGAGTGAGAGATATCCGTAAAAGAAGTGTAAACCATTTAAACAGAACAAGCTATGTAGTTACTTCATTAATGAGTTAATGAGTAATGAACTGAATATGGTAGGAGTATATTGGCTTTCTCATGTAGACAGCATATGATATGATATATGATATATACTTGCACATTTTACCTATGCTATCCTTCAAAAAAAACATATTATCTATTATCCTTCACAAGACAACCTGAAAGCTCCCAGACAAATCAAACAGATAACCATATATGTTACTACAGTCAGCACTGTGCAGTGTATTTTTAATGCTGACACTTTGTTGTCTTCTGAACTACAAACTAGAAAAGCTCAGTGCTCCAAAATGACGAAGGACAACAATTCATGCCAGGCTGTAATTTACAAGAAGATACATGTGCAGAAACATGTTCTTCAAACAGTGATTCTTGCATAGCTGAGCATACAAGTTGTACCATATGATGGATGATACTCTAGTGGTGTCTGCTGTATAGCAGTCAGATGTCTTACCTACGCAGCATTCAACAAGAAGATCCTGTGCATCTCTTGCCACTCGTACATCAGGAGGAAGCATCTCCTTAATTATCTTAAACATTGTTGCTAAAATGCAAAGCAGAAAGCTCAATCAGTACAAGATTTCAAACAACTCCGCAATGAAAAATGACGTCAACTACTGATCTGCTCCCGTCCAGGTTCAAGGAACTTTATTCAAATTCCATAGCACTAATTTGGCAAAACATCATATTAGCATAGTTGTAACTCCATATAATTGTTCATTCACATTTTATGGAATGACATTAATTAAAATATAATACAATACTATTATATAATAATCATCATCAAACATTCCGAGTAAATATAATCTACAATATATGAAAAAACATATTAAATTATGAAACAAAGCCCTCTTTTCCTATGTAAGAAACAGCAATACAATTCACAGAAGGGATTTCATATACCGAGCAACAACAAGAACCAAACCATTACATGATGCAATATTTCCAATGACTGGAGTGTCATAGTTCACCAACCCGAAACCATCAAATCAAAACTATACTTACTAGTCCATTCAGTCCTGTTTGTAAGGCACAGGGGTTAAATTCCATATAGAAAGGAGCACAAGGAGACAGAGGAATTGTATTAAACCAGCGCCAAATGCTGAGCTCCCACAGTCCTGTACATGCCACGTCAAAGCATTGTATTGGATCCGTCCAGAGCACCCAAGCATACCCCAAGAAACGAACAGTTAAGGTCCCATGATGCATTAATACACTGCTTAACACTCATCGGATTCCCCATCCACCCTACAGAGTGGATTTTTTCCAAAACTCTCTCACAGGCCTTATAAACCGGACTGGAGCGAGTAACTCCAAGCAAGATAGCCCAAAGACATCTCCATTTAACATGACAGTTTAGGCGTTACATGACTACACACAGAGAATTAAAAGTACCGCCCAACATTTTAGCAATAAGAAAACATGAATCCCACTAGCAGACAAACAAGAATCCAGGGGCAACAACATCAGCCATCAACTAGCACCACTATACTCCCTTCAATCAAGAAGGCCCACTAACCCGGCCGTGACTACCAACAAGGCTGCCAGATTTAGCTATCAACAACCCATGAACACCACAAGGCCCCAGGACAACCATCCTACATACGTATTGGCACAGAAATTGAATAGCACTTCGGAACGCTTCAAAAGCCCCAGCTTCTAACCGTACCATCTGACAAGATTACGCAGACCAAACCCAGCTAACGAGATTATTCTTCAGAGCAAGAAGAACGCGCCCATCCACACTACACCCCTAATGGCGTCAAATTCCAGCACAATGAATAAAAGGCGCTAGAATACGGCTTCTACGAGGGTGACCCGAGGCCAGGGAGCTTACATTTGGGGAGGGAGACGTCCTCCTTGGACTTGCCCACGATGTCCATCGGGTCCATCTCCAGGCGCGGCGCCGAATCCGCGCGACGGGAGGCGGGCGCGAGGCAGCGAGTGCTCCCCGCGAGCGAATTCGGGCGAGAATTCGGCTCGAGCAGAGTGGAATCGAGGAGCTAGGGTTAGGGCGCGCGGTGAGAGCCGGGGACGAATACGAGAGGAAGGGGTTGAAGTCCGGAGAGGAATAGAAAGGGTAAAAAAACGAAACGCATATTTTTGCATTTTTGCTCCTGGACCTGTTCAGTATTGCTGCAACATCCTTGTGATGGAAGTCGAGGAGGGCGTGTCGCGCACTTGCGCGCCATGATCGGAAAATAAAATATTTCATTATAGTCCCTGAAGTGTGTTGTTGTTTACGAGTACTTTCTTCAAATGTGGGACCCACGTTGAGCACGGACTCGCTGGAGTGATGAGTTGATGACTGTTGATGGACTAATCAAGTGTGTTTTTGTTTACGAGTACTTTCTTCAAATGTGGGACCCACGTTGAGCACGGACTCGCTGGAGCGATGAGTTGATGACTGTTGACGGACTAATCAAGTTTTCACCATAGGCGTTGTTTAGTTCACCGAATTTGGCCACCAAATTCACTATGTAAAATTTTTATTTTTCGTCACATTAAAATGCTGGCATATGTATGAAGTACTAAATATAGATGAAATCAAAAACGAATTGTACAGTTTTATTGTACTTTGCGAGATAAACATTTTAAACATAATTAATCAAAGTTTAAATATTTTTTATCAAATACAAACAAAATACTACAGAAATTCCAGCGCCAATTTAGCGAACTAAACAAGGCCATAGTAGTATGCTCGGACAGCTCGGTTAGCAGGTGGCTCTTTTTTTTCCTTTTGAAAATCAGCAGGAGCACTCTTATGTCATGTACTGTATATAAGAAGCAAGAACAAGTTTTACAATGTTGTATTGTTGTTGTTACATGATTGAAACATGAGAGCTCAAACAAAGAAAGAACGGAGCAGTCGACCACACATTTTTGTCTACTGCCGCGAATGTTACCCGTGAATGTTATCTTAGGGCCTGTTTAATTTCTAGCCCGCACTGCCTCCACCGGCTAGCATTTTTGCTTGGATGTCATGGTGCAATACCTTCTTGTTTGATTATTATGTTCCTAGTGATTCACGTTGGGCTTGGATTGTGTTTCATTTAGCATATAGTTAGATAGAATGACCCCACATCTAGATATGATGAAGTTACACTCATGTTTCTCCTTTTGGCATTCAATCGAGCAGGAGGTGTTCGATGCTAGTGGCAAACTAGAGTTAGAGTAGCAGCACAAGGTGGCAACGCCATTACCCCCGCCCGTGAGGTAGGAGGAATGGAAGCCCAAACCTAGCACCGTTGTAGCTGCACAAGCACCGGTAGTGGCGACCGACATAAAGAAGTAGGCCACCACGGCCAAGCCCACGCTGTTGTCGCTGTCGCTGCCTCGGGCCGGCCCCTACAGCTCCTCTCCCACATGCTCCTGAAGCATGGCACACCTTCCTTTGGCGCACCATCTCTGCCTCTTCCATTGTAGTCGCGGCCTTGGCTCGCTCTTCCTCGCCACACGGCTTCACCGTCTCCATGAGGCTCTCTAGATCCACTGCCTTCCTCTCAACGTTGGGCACTTGCTGCTCGACAGCGGGCTTCTTGTTGGTGTCAACGACATCCTCGGGCTTGGTGTCGTGTGTCCACTATGTCCCACTCGTCACTCACCTGTGCCACTACGATTTGCCGCCTCAAAATCCTTGCTCAGGCTCCTACTCCAGCGTCGGTGGCCTGGCAACTCCGCCCCGACCTCGACGCCCTTCGGCTACCGCCTTTGCACGCTCGTCGACCAGTCGTGCTTCGCCCACCGAGTTCATCCACGAGCTCACCCTTTGCGCCACCGTTGCCTCTGCCTCATCATGGCCATCTCTCCTCCTACGTGACGGTAGTCACCGATTCCGCTATGACTGTGCATCCCTGCACTGCGGGGAAGTGTGGCGCACTCGAAGGAGAGAGGGCGCCACGGTGGTGGTTATCGCAGTGGGGAGAGGATGAAGGAGATGATTGTGACAGAACCGACCAATTTATTAGAGCACAAGCACATAATTCACCATTAGGACGGCAAACTATATGATTGAGACCTAATAAACCCGGTAGTCATACCAAAATCTCGAAGGATTTCAAACTTTTCCGGCACGACCAAGATCGTAATAGTTTAGCGTTCCCATTCACAAGTACATAGTTCGCACATAGTTTAAATCATCGCAGTAAATAAAGTTATTATAACCCAAGTTCAAATTCAAAATAAAGCGGAAGCAATTTAGTTCAAAGCCACACACGCACTTAATTCAAATACAGTGCCAGTCCCTTGGTCAACATCCAGCAAAAGCATCAAGTAGAGAGGAGTGACCATATCCAAGGTCTAGTCATCTCTCAAAGCGGGATAGAAGCAATTCTGACAATAGCCATAAAACATCTCACCATCTGCAAAAATATGGGAAATAAAACCCTGAGTACGAGAATGTACTCAGCTAGACTTACCCGTCATAAACTAAAATAAAGTGACTCCAAGGAGTATGCAAGGCTGTATAAGTAGGATAGCTGACTCATTTAATTGCGGAAAAGCTTGCATTAAGAAACAATTAATAAGAACTCTCTAGCAATGTATTTTAATCTGGTTAACCTTGTCATGCTACATTAGCACCTGTACTGAACAAGCATGGTAATAATTATTCAACAAGAAAGTAACCATCTCCGGTTGAGTATCTTCAGTCTCAACAGCTCAACCATCTCATCTCTTGTTCAAATTCTTACTACGATGCCGCTGCTCAAGTCAAGTGTTCACTATCCAGGAACGATGGCGATTATAATCGATTACTAACCAGCTGGCAGGTATTCCTCACACAAACCACACTCACCAGCCACGGTGAGCTACAGATCACCAACATTCAATTCGAAAAAAGCGCGAGATCAACAGATACTATCGTACCCAGGAACCGCCCGGCTGCCTTATTCAGGGCGACCCTGACCTCGGACTTACTCTCCGCGTAACCTGTGGTCCCCCATCTTCACCAATACGATGCGTACAGCAGGTCGACTCCCGGCCCAAATCAAAATTAGGCTTCGCGGTCGGAACGACTTATCCTTCCAGCTAAATATGAGGCATAAATTCAATATGACTTGAGGACGTACAACGGACGGGGTCCTAGTTCGACATAGACGGGATAACCACACCAAACCTCCAGTTCAGTCTCAACACCAATCTCGCCCAGTCTCGATTTATTATCTCCACATGGTTATCCAAGATAACAATGTATTCAACCATTCCGAGTCACCACCTATAACTTGCGGATGACAGAAAAGCACCCGACTTCTACCGATCTAGTTAAGCAGGGCTAAGCATATATTCGTACCTGAACCTAACAGGGTTGAAGTATAAACAGTGGCAAGGAATATAAGTAATGCAGCAACGGTATAAAACAACGCCTATAACTTAATGCATCAAACAAGTAAAGGACTCAAGTTAGATATTTTGCAAACCACAGGAAGAATGCTTCGGGGCTTGCCTTTCAGGAAAGAGCTTGGCTGGTGGTCGGGACACTCCGGAAGATCAACTTCAGGATCCTCTTCTGCTGCTGCTTCCCGCACCAAAGCTTCCTGTTGGCCTTCCTCTGCTGGTGCTCCGGGAACTACCGTTTCGAGCTCTGACGATCCTGTATGATGCATAGTGCGTATAAATACCATGTATATATATATAGAAATACAATGCTCATGCTGATGGTGAATGAATGCTCAGCTAAGATGAATGATATGATTTTCGAAACATATGAGATAAGCACATGTCATCTGCATTCTCTTCTACCGATAATTTTCCAAACAAGCCTCGCATTACAATTTACTCGCACACTATAGGAAATTATAAACAACCATTGTTTCGCACACTACACTCTACTGAACCAAAACCAATAGCAGATCACACATATCATAAATAGCATAAAAAGCATTTTTACACACATGAAATGATAACTCTAAAGCATTATTTATAATTAAAAGAAATCAGGGTATAACTACAACATGACTTTAGATTACTCAAAAAATTCTGTAAAAATTACAGATGCTTAATCATACCAAATAAAGACTACCATAAAAATTTCAAGTCAAAACAGTAAATACTTTATCCTACACAAAAATAACAAGGCAGCATAATTTAATGGGCCTAAAATACTTTGTACATAAAAGTATGCCAAACAACAGACCTCAGAACATCATTAGCTCTAGATTGACATAAAAACACTCTCTAAAAAGTTTCATACACAAATTCCTTATATATTATTTATTATGAATTATTTATCATCATCACATGAAAATAGGCATCATAACTAGACAGATCAAACTTTCCACATGACATAACCTCATAATATTTTTGACAGATAGAGCATGACATAAGAAGACTAACAAACTTGGTCTCACATTTTTCTGAGCAATAGAGAATTACTTATGCATTTTCTAAGATAAAAACAATTAATAGAGATAAATAAAGCTATACAGAAAAGTTTCACAAATTCCACATTTCATATTTTTCATGCATAGATCATCTCATAATAAAAATACTGCAAGTTGAACCAACTCATTTGGATGAAAAATGAGCAAGTTATGAATTTTCAAAGGTTTAAACAAAATCTGGAAACAGTTTTAAAAAAGAAAAAGGAAAAACACTTTGCACCGGGGACCCTGAGGTTTTCAGAAACTAACCGAGCCCTAAAAAGAAATACTCTGTGTCTGGCAATCTTGCACCAAGACCCTTAGGGTTTCCTACATTCTAACCCGATGTCCCTGCATAGGGAAGGGAGAGGACGACGGCGTCGGCGCGGGCTCGCCGGCCGTTGCCGGGGTTCTCCGGCCAAATTGAGCAGAGGGAAAACACGAGCGTGTCTAGGCGAGTCGATTGAGGGTCCTAGCGCGGTCGGAGCGGTCGCCGTGGTGGTTTGCCCAAGCGCGCAGGCGGACGGTGGCCTCCCGCCGGCGGCGCACTCGGAATTCCGGCGAGGGCCGACCCGTACGGGCCTCATGAACTAGGGCTACAGCTGCTACTCGACGAAATGCACCTAAAGCTCGAGACGGGGAGAGAAATTAGCGGCCAAATCGGCCGGGGCACGGCGGCGGCCGTCACCGGTTCGCCGGCCGCGGGGAAGAAGCTCGCGATTGGGGCCTTACCCTCGGCGAGGACGGTTGCTGGCCGGTGCCCGAGTGAGCACACGTCGAGGCGGGTCTGGTGACGGGCTTGGAGAAGAAAATGCGCGGCGAGGTGGCTCGGCGACGGCGGCGCAGACGGCGGCTCGCGGAGCTGCGGAAAGCAGGCGGGGAAAGTCGAAATTGAGAGGGGGACAGCGAGAGAGGGAGCAGCCGCGGTCGCTTTAACGTGGTCGGGACGGTCGCGGCCGCCCCGGACCGCCGGTGGACGCGCGCCACGCGGAGCGCGCGGGCTGGGCGACATGGGCGGTGGCCGGCCATTTCCCTGACGGCCAGGACACAGCCGTCACCAAAAAGCTATTTTCATGAATGTAAAACAAACTTTGCTGCTTAATAACTCTTGAACTAAGCCGAATTAGCAAAAACTCCAAACAGATGAAATGTATCTTTTGAAGAGTAGAACATTTCCTCTATACAAAGTTTGGCCAGATTCTGCATAGATTTTGAAATACAAAAATCCAAAGAAAATACTCCTTAAAATTCCCTAAAATGGAAAAATAGCCTCCAATTCTGCCCTTTTTCAATATTTTTGAACACCTTCCAAACATTTTCATGAAAAGTGGTAATTACAACTTTTGTTCCTTATGAAATTCTCTACAAACTTTATTTAGGGTGCACACACATGCAAGCACTCTAGCTATCACTTTCAATTCAGTCAAACAAAACTACTTTAATGGTCCACCTTGGTCAACCATGACAACAAAGCTTAATTAACCAAAACCATGAACATAAACCTAGGTTAATTTGGTGTCCTAATCATGTCTAGGTTACCTTAGAGGTCATCAAACACCAAACACTCATACCGCTTGTTCAATTTATGTGAAAGGCAAGCATAATTTGAACAATCAAGCATGATACATGAAATGACAATCATTTTTTTTATTAATGCCATGCATAATGATGCTTATGCTTAGAATGCAAGTGATTATGCATGCTTAACACCAGAGTGTTACAATGATGGAGAAGAAAGGGAGTGGTGGGTGAAAGAGACAGAGTCGGGTGGTGACTTGAAGCCACATGTGAGCGCTCACGCTGGCCTGGCCACCGAGAAACGGAGAAGATTTTGCATCACCCCAGGTGAGAGAGAGAGAGAGAGAGAGAGAGAGAGAGAGAGAATTTGCAGACCATGAGACGGGCTGAAAGCTAGGCCAAGTGAATCAAACAAGGCTTGCAGTTGGAGGACGCATGGCCACCCCCAAAGCCCCATATCAAACGTGCCCTTATTTAATATGAAAGCTTGGTATGATGAAGCTGATTTGCCTTCCAAAATATGATAATTGCGTTCCTTCCAAATGTTTGTATATAAATGTAGAAGATGTTGCAATTGTTCTTTATATCTGTCATTTTGGTTTTGCGGTGACTATACCCACCAATCTTCGAGTAGCCCCAACATACAAGCGAGGCTAGTAGCCTCAACCTTACACATAGACTCAAAGTTTCATGTCATAAATATTGATGGTCTCGCAGGGCAGCAGAGTACCCCTACAGAAGCAGCAATTGTCTCAACTGACAAAAGATTGGAGCACCCACCAAAACTCAATTTGAGCAATTTGGAGAGAGAAATGCTAATTTGAGCAATTTGAGAGAGAAATGCTGGCTAAAAAGAACCATGTGCTTCCTGTTATCATTGCTTTAGCTCTGACAAATGCAGGAAGAAGGGTTGGCTAGCGTTGGGTAGGTTAGTAGCTCCAGTTTTTTTTATGCCTACATCTTTGCCAACTTGATGAAGCCTACGATGGTGTATGCATACATTGTTTCTGCCCTCAATAGTAAACTCACCTTGATCCACAGTTCTTACCACATTAGCGTT
>CM041643.1:27294961-27309117 GCA_023333625.1 Bothriochloa decipiens | reverse complement strand
TCTCGCGTCGTGCACGTTCTGGTGGTGGGTGGGCCGGCGAGGTGGATAAGGCGGGGCGACGGTGGCGCGCTAGGATTGGTGGAGTGACCGCTGAGGTGGATAACGGCATGGATAAGGACGTGATTGGCTCGCCGGTGGCTGGCCGACGAGCCAAGCGGCCTCCGCGAAAGCACGGTGATTTCGGGCATGTTTGGAAGATTTGGAAGAAATTAGACTTGACTATCCTTCGTTTCTCTTGCCTCTATCCGGTGAGGGCTAAATTGGCTCACTTGTCAAACCAGCCAAAGCCTCTGGTTCTCGTGAGCCAGGCCCGAACTATGCGGCTAGCTTGCGCTCGTGTTGTAAAGCAGATAATAAATGTTAGCGCAAGAATAAACATGTGATTAGTTATTTTGAAATTGAGAGGTGAACCACTTAGTATTGCCTCATATGCATTCAACCCTATCAATGGAGGCTTGGCTCCTAAACACCATCCTGGCTACGCACATAGCTAGTGAACCAATCACACTCTCAGCCTTTTCTTTCAGGTTTGAATTGACACCAATCATGACATTATTAGAAGGTATCGGCAACACCACTTTCTTTCCTTAGCTGTGGCTCTTTGTACAAACAGATAAAACGAAACTTTCTTTGAAAACAATTCTCTAACCGAGTTCAAATGATCTAAATTAGATCTTCTTTGGCACCACTCTCATTTAACTAGTGGAATATGCTATATTTTTTATCAGCTTTACAAGAAACTCTACTAATCCAACTGAAGTTGTTTTACAAAAATATTTAGTAAATCAACTTCTCAATTCTCACAGTAGATGTGAGATAGAAGAAGCTACGAGAAGCTAGAATTCAGCTTCATATGACTTCCACCCCCATAAGATCGGATGGTAAGGAGTTCCTATTGAGAAGTTGTTCTATTTTAAGTGGCCCGATGAAGAATTGCTCCAAACAACACATAGAGCTACTGCATACTAGAGAAACTATGACAAATAGGCCCTCTAGTTAACGACTTAGGCTTGTAAAAACGTATAAGTTGACTCTTTTAAGATAACTCAAAAAAGATTTTTTTACCTATCCTCTGTTGTTCAGCCTCATTTGGGAATGCTTTTACTCACCAAACTTTTCCGTTTTTAGGGACTCTTGAACGTGGTTGTTTTTCTCTCTTTTCTAACAATAAACTAAAAACTAGTCGATTTAGAAAAACTCAAAAACTAGTTTCACTTGCTCCTCTAGATGTAGCAGCATTAAGCCAAAACAAGATGAAGTACTCCGAACAGGCCCTTTGGATAATGTGATTTAATTATATTGGTAAGTTGTTACGTGCCAAATCGCAATTAGAACTGATCTTGGCCTCATCTGTTGTAGGGCCGTCCCTGGAAAATTGAAGGCCCTATACGATATAAAAAATGACATTGTTTATTGGGCTACTGTTGTGCATGTCGCTTTGCTAATAGACCAAAGGCCAAAGCTATTACTATATGTTCTTATCTAGTTGTTAGGTAATACATATATACGGATATATACTCTATATTTGGAGGCTCCTAAAAATTAAAGCCCTGTACGGTCGCTCGGGTCGCACATGCACAGGGACAGACCTGTCTGTCGTCTCACTGAAAACAAAGAAAGCGGTCACATGTGTTAGGATCATAGCGACAAAAACGACAACATGGTATTAACTCCTACTATTTTCTCTCCCTTTCCCACGTTTCTCAACCTTGCAAAACGTGTAAAAACACTTGCTGTTAAATGGCACTTTACTGTTTTTTTTCTTGGCATCTGTTCCGGTACTCCTTTTTTAAAAATTGGCATGAATTTTAAAGCAGCTAATTAAAGAAATTAATTGTTTTATTTTTTCGCATCTGGGTCCTGTCTGGCCCAGCCCGTGGAAGTGCAGCTGAAGTTAATACGTCCGTGAAGGTACTCCGTCCGCCGCCGTTTCACCCGTATCTAGCAGATCGCTACTCCTCCGATCCTACTTCTTCGTGCGATAAGGACTACAACGTCGCCGAACCCGCTGAGGAAGAAGACGCCATGACACCGACTGGGGAAGACACCCGCCCGCGCAATGCCCACCGGCCGCGCGCATGAGCTCTAACAGAAACTTATGCATGACTCCTGGCCAGGAGCACTAACAGAAATAAATTACAAAGTGCCATGACGAACAAGAAAATTGATTGCAGATTTATTGGCAGCAGTAAAACTATACAAGATCAAGTTACTGAAATCATGTATTTGAAGACTTGCCACATCAATGAACTACATGCACAATTGCAGTGAATTACAGGAACAAATGCTGTCTGATAAGTCCTCGTCTTCATCATCTTCTTTGGCACAGACATCACCGCTCCCACTGCCGCCGCCACCAACCTTACCATTACGTGCGCTGAACGACGACTGCGGCACCTAGGGGGGATTAGTGCACTGGAGCAACGCGCAGTAGCTAGACGCCACTAAAGAACCGGTGCCTGCGCTTTAATATCCGGGGTGACGAGCGTGGTGCTTGACGAGCAGCGCGCTAGCATGGCGACTAGGTCCTGGAGTCCGGCGACACTGACACGGCCTCGTCGGCGCTGCCATAGCCCTTGCCGCAAAGCACAAACAAATGGGATCCGGGGAGGAGAAGCGAGCGATGGCGACGAGTTAAACGACGGCGTGAATACAGAGTCACGGTCTCACGGAGTTCCACGGACGTTTCCCATATCGATCAGGGCTGGACCCTGGGCTGGACGGGCTGGCCCAGGCGGGACCGAAGTGCAAAAAACATGAAACAGTTAATTCCTTTAATTGCATGCATTGAGATTCGTGACATTTTTTAAAAGAGGAGTACCGGAGCGGTTCTTTTTTTTCTTACATATGAATATGTTAGAAGCACTTAATACTTAAATTTTTCATGTCGTTGACACCTCTTCCTCCCTCATTTTTTGTCTGAGTGGTAAGCTAGATACGCTTTGACACAAGCATTTATTTTTGTTAATTAAATATATTTGGCAAATGTAGTACTTTTTCTACAAATTTGATCAAACTTAAGACATGTTGACTTAGAACAAGCAAACATCCATCACCTTTTTAAAAGAAATTTGCCTTCTTGTTTAAACTTATCGGCCTAACTTATTAGTCATGATACAATGTTTTTTCTCATAACAAAACAACATCAGCTAGCTTATCAGCTGCGCATAAACCATCAACCAAACAATCCCAATTGAAAAGATAGCTATTATTAGGCTAACATTTAAGTTAGGGGCAACTCTTGCAGCATAGCACAGTAATGACCTTTTTTCTGATCGGAGTCGCTGATATGAATGCTCTGGCAGGACACGAAGTGCAGAACGTACATTTCGAGTTGGATTTTGACCTTGCCTCCTGAGAATGAAAATACAGAAAGAGGCCACGGTAGCGATAAGCCGATAAGAGGGACCACACACGGTGCTTAATTACGCTCTCGTGCTCATGTCTCTCAAATCTCACTGAGGCGTATCTAGTGCCGTAGGCTCCCGCACTGCGAGGTCTGGGAAAGAAAAAATAGCCAGCAGCTATCCCTGCACAAATATGCAGAGGCTAGGGTTTGAATCCTAGACCTCTTAGTCACAGACGGTAAAGCTCTACCGTTTACATCAGAGCCGCCCTTCGTCTCTCAAATCTCACTCCTTGCAAAAAAATGAAACACGTGATTTTGCTTCTGTCATTAATTAGGCACTGTCTTTTTCCGCGGAATTACACCTCTGGACCGTAGAATTCCCTCTCCCTTTTGTCCTGTGGCACCGGAACATGCATGAACATCCGTGGACGAGAAGCAAAGGCACAGTTCCACTACTTCCACACACACACACAGTGATGGACAAGGAACGAACCGAAACGGTAAAACGTCCATTGACATGTCAGTGAGACAAAATTAAGCAAAGCTAGAGCGAGGAGAGGACCACGCTGGCTCTTCACAGCAACAACCATGCAGAACAATTGCAGTGGTCATCAGTGAACCAGCAGCACTGCTGGCATGCATGCTGCAAACTTGCTACACTTCGCGTGTCTGAACCTGATGACAGACAGCAATGCAAGCACGCCCATAATTACACCACGTTATGTATGCCAATCCACGCAGCAGCGGACGCACCAACACAATGTGCCTGCCTGCCTGCCTGGTTTTTTTTTCTCAAATACACAAAAGACTTATGCATCTTTGCATTTAAAAAAAAGAGTTTATAGATCGCACATGGCGCGTTTTGAAAGGTCAATGATTTACAATAAGCTCCGCCTCCACTACAGTTTTACACATGGCGATTACTCACGAACTAAATCATTTAGGTGGTGCGCCCCCGCCTCTATCCAAAGGTCGACGATCTGCTTAATCTTGGCGAGTAATCGTGCAGTGGTGCCTGCATGCCTGCCTTATCTGAAGAACCTGATGATGGTCCTCGATTGCTCAGCACTGTATTTCCCTGAGAACTGAGGAGTGAGGAGGAGAGAATAAGGATCTTTGGTGCAATGCAAGGCACCAAGAGGAAGCAGCTACGGATTGGAGTTGGAGCCAAAGCCATATATGATAAGCAACAGGCTTTTGCTAACCAATCTCGCCCTCCGGCGGCACATGGTGCCATGGTAGCGTGCACGGCCTTCTGCTCTATGAATGATTTGGCATGGATTTTCTGCTTCCAAGTGCAAGCTTGCAAGCGATCGCTTTCGCGTTCAGTCGTCGATGGGACATTGGGACATAACCCGTCGAAGCATCCGCGATCAGTGCTATATAGCAGAAGATCCATTGGTTCCACGAGATGTAATTCTGGCTGTTCTCTCAGCCTTTGGTTTGATCCGGTTAACCTGCTGTATATATCTTGGAATGAACACTGAATCTGCTGTTTCTCAGCAAAGGCCAGTTCTTGGAATGAACACTGAATCTGCTGTTTCTCAGCAAAGGTCAGTTCTCAGCAAAAAGCAAAGCCTGATTTAAAACAAGCTGCTGATGTGGTCTGAGACAAAGAAACACATTGTTGAAAGAAAAAGAGCATGAAAAAGCAACCTAACTAAAGTTTGTCTGTTCTGTGTTAATGTAAGTGAGAAAAAAAAAATGAGCACAAGCCATTGTGATTTGCAACTTTACAGGACCAAGGAAAATTAGTGCCTAACCAGCCACCTTTATGGACCATTGTTGAGTTGAGCCTCTTATTTTATCAGTGACCATCAGAATCTGAAGGCCAGACGAGAGGAAACCAAACAAAAAGGGAACTGAAAAGGAGAAGGATGAGGGAATAAAGCCAATTATAGCAAGCACTTGCCCTGTGACGACCTTGCCACACAAAGGAGGTCTGGGAGCCTGCCACCAGCTAGCTATAGGTATCCTCTCATATCACACTTCGTCTTCTTGCGGTGCTTGTGCTTCATGCATCATGCATGTGCCTGCCCTTTTTACTTTCTGCGATCCATTGGCATTGACGATGTCCTGCCTTTTTGCAGTCAAGAGTTTCAGCAGAGTGGAGCTGCAACAAGCAGGAGCAGGTCTTGCATCGAAACCACACCGTTGCTCTGAAACGCCGGTGTCTGTGGGTGGGGGTCTCATTCAGAATGCCTCAAAAGAGCAGAGCAGAGCTGTCTGGCAGTGAACAAGTGGTTTGGACATTTTCCAGCGATTTGGGAATCGTATTGATAGGATCGCACAATCGTTTATGAAATGCAGACTGCCGTTAGACCACTGATCTTTTATTGCGATCGCGTCAACGGATTAACAGAGTGACATCGTGGTACGCAAGATGGTGCTACGCATGGCTGTTGCACTATGACAAATGGCAGATACACAAAGCACTGCAGATTCGCCCATCTAGCATGACGTCAGCATGACCTGTGCTGACTTGGGCTAATGACCACAGTGTAAGTGTATTGTGTAAGAGGGGAAAGATTAATCTGTGACTGCAATCTCCACTCTCCAGAGAGAATTCCATTGTGTTTCTCTGAAACGGGTGTGTGGGTCTTCAGAATGCCTCAAAAGAGAGCAGAGCTGGCTGCCAGTGAACAAGTGGTTGGACTTTTTCCAGCAATTTGGGAATCGCATAATCGTTTGTGAAAATGCAGACTCCCGTTAGACCGCTCATGCTTTTATTGCGATCGCATCAACGGATTAACAACAACTCAGTGAGTGACAGACACCGTGGTCGCAAGATGGTGCTATGCATGGCTGTTGCACACTTGCACTATGACATACCACTATTCGCCCATCTCGCATGACGTCAGCATGACCTGTGCTGACTTGGGCTAATGACCACATTGTAAGTGTAAAGATCACTCGTGACTGTAATCTCGACTCTGGAGAGAGATTTCCATTCCGCTTGAACACGTAGTTCGTGGGACGGATATGATGCTAGCACTGTCTTCCTTGCAAGATCATATTTAGCTAGCGAGGGTCTCTTTGAAACGCAAGATTTTTCAAAACCCATCAATGAAGAAAAAAACGTAGGATTAGCAATGTATGAAAATTACAGTCCTTC
Organism: Bothriochloa decipiens; assembly: GCA_023333625.1. Lineage (NCBI taxonomy): Eukaryota > Viridiplantae > Streptophyta > Magnoliopsida > Poales > Poaceae > Bothriochloa > Bothriochloa decipiens. The sequence goes on along the minus strand of CM041643.1, from coordinate 27,302,653 downwards.
AAGAATTAAAAAATGCAGGAAAATTTTCTTTGTGGCCTCTAGATGCAAAGAAAAGTGAGGCCTAACCTCTCTAGAATTCCTATATTTCCATACATTCCACGGTAGGTAATCGGAAAGAATTCCATAGAGTTGAATCCTATACTTTTCCTTTTGTTCCAAAGAGGGCCTCTAAATCTTTGTCAAAGCGTACCCAAGAAATGACCTTTCATCTTGATAAGCATTTGTCGGGAGGTCCTTTGTAATTAACTTTGCTGCTTCACCGATGACCTCGCTCTTTGGTCTTTGATGGACAACTTTGCCTTGTTTGCAAACCATCTAAGGAAACCCCAAACCAAGCTTTTGTACTATTCATTCACGTTTTTGCAGGATTTTCTGGCAAAACTATTAAGTGGTAGAGAATATGTGTATCCTTAAAAAATTAAGGGGGGCCTACCATATGACTAGGCTAGCTAGTGGCTAGTGAATAGGGTTTCATAATATAAAGGCAAAAAACACTTGTGTGAGCAATTGAGCATGCATCATTGCAAAATCTGCTTCTGTCTCATTATCAAGCTATCATTCTTATCAATATGTGGCTAACACATTTTCTGACATAGCTTCACAAAGGTTACAAAAGTAAGATTGTTTTTACTCTAAGGTTGCAAAGGTAAAAACTGTTTTACTCATCTGATCCATGATGAGCAAGTGAGATATGAATTACAGGCTCCAGTTTCAGAACAGATCCAAAGTGCAGCGAGTACACCAGCACCAACCACTGAAGGAACAGGTCAAAAAAATCCTTCATGGAAGAATGATTTGCGTCCAATCTAATGAGGATCTACAACTAGTCTTTTGTTACGAAGCAAGGGGAATCATTGCCATCTCTCATGCCACGCGGAAAGATGTACAGGGTGTGATGGTGTGCCCACACTGGAGATTAGAATGGTAGTAGTATTCAGACACGCAATCATCGACACCAGGAACTCACAAAGATTTCACTTATCATAAAGACGATCCATATTTTTTCCCTTCAGTAGCAGGCAAATGAATGATTCATGGCTACTTGGCTAGTGAGCCTAAATTCCTTCACCAAACTTGCCTGCCACTCATCCTTTGGCTGGCCCATGGTAGTGGTACCCCTCCTCGACAGGACACGCAGCCCTAGTGTGAGCCAGGGAGCTGCCACCGCCACCACACGTCCACACACACACCACACACTCACACACAAACAAAGAAAGAAAAAATGAAGAAAAAAACGGAGAAAAAATTTGGCATTGGATGCATGCTGGATAGGGTGGGAGGACGCACATTCACATTTGTGCAGCTGCCCTTGTGAGTGAGGTAAGGTAACTTTGCATCAATTTGCAAATCACAAGGCTTCAAATTGGACCTTCTCCTCCTCTTCTTCTTGTTCATGTGATGCACACACGACACTCTAGAGGCCATTAATTCCAGCTGCCAGCTCTTTGACCTTGAAGATGCTCACCGGCCATGGCAGTGGCAGACTGGCAGTACAGTTCCCTTCCCAACGCCAAACGCATTGACGAAGGTCACCACGGGGCCCTCCAGTCCAACTGCTTTCTCTCTCGCTCAGCTGAGTGCCCCTGCAGCCATGCACTGAAACGTCCACCATCCCCCACCACGAAGAATAGCACTAGATCATCCGAGGTGACATAAGGATTGTCCGGTGTCATAATGGAACGAGAGATTTGCAGTGCTCATACCTGCTCCAAGATTCCTATCCAATCTTGGACTAATCAAAACCAATTAATACAGATTCTGCTCATTTTAGAAACCAATCAACCAATCCACGCCAAATGCAATTCAGGATCCTTTCCTAAAAAATATATATCAGAGGATTGCAAATGAAGATGAGGATGTGAAAATCTTTTCAGTTCAGGACTTGGGGTTCAATAACAGGCGACAGGATACACCTGATAGCTGATAGGCACGTCGTCGTTCAGAATCAGAGAGCAGGGCCAGGTTCAGTTACAGGGTCAATGGCCAGCGGCACTGACTCTGGTAACCTCAGCAACAACTAGGAGTAGTACAGTAATCTGAATATTATAACGCCATTAGCCTACCCTCGTGATTGCAAGATCTCAGAGCGCAGCATAGGGCTAAGTTCTCGTAGCCGTCACGGGGAGAGCCGGAGGGAGAGAGGCCCAGCCTCAGCCAGCCGTAGAGCTCGTGAGCAGCAAGCAGCCAGACAAAGCCACCCACCACCCAGCAAGAGCAAGTTGTAGGAGCTCACCATTAAACTACCACTCGTCCACTCCAGATGCTCGCTAGGTTACAACGCAGTCACCTCCAAGTCCAGGCTCTCTTGTTGTCTTCCACCGGCTTGCCCTGCTACAACCAAGAGATGAGAACACGCATGAACATCCATCCAATGCAGAGCAGGGCTCAGAAATCAGGAGGCCAGAGCACTATAACATGTCCCTGAACCCGGTCATCTGTCACAACAACCCACAATGAGGCAACGAATCACTCGGTTATAGTAGGCGTTTGATCCTGAGGATTACCAGTCCAAGATGGCCGGTCTTGTCGAGATTCTCGCCGAAAATGACATTGCAACATACACACAGTATGTAGTCCCACAATGGTACCATGGGTTGGTGATGACCGGATCATTCGGAGTTGCCGTTTTCTTGAGCCGCGCCAGTGGCAGGATCGACCTCGGAATCAACTCCATTGCTGGAATTGTGACAGGCCATGAGAAAGGAAACTCTTGTGGTTCTCTCTCACACGGTTTCTTTGCCGGGTCACTTTCGTTCTCTCCTCCCTTTGGAGCATCGGAGACGGAGCATGATCCATGGTCCATGGTTGCAAAAGGCCGGGCACCCGTATCCACCCTTCCCTTCGGTTACAAGCTGCTCGCTTTTCTTTCTTCTGAGATGAGATGAGATCGTGGAAGCAACTATTCGCTTCTGACTGAGATCTGCTACATACACACTGAAAATGACACGACGGACTTGAACCACACACACCCCCCCCCCCACTTTTGACACTTTAGCTGAAATTTGACCAAAGCTTCTGTTTTGGAATTATAACTCCTTTGTTTGCGTTGCACCACCACCATTGACAATAGCAGCAATTTGATCAAGACAATCACATCGCCAGCTACTCCATCCCCCACCCAAGATTTACAGTTTACATTTTCATCGTTCACCAAACTTTTTCTCCTCCTGCACCAATTGCACAATTCTTACCACCTAAGTTATATAAGGTAGATCGAGAAAGGAGTGAAAAAAAATTGCAAGATAAAGTAATTCTTAATTAGTTTTTGAGTCTTGCAAAGCCGGCAGCAGGCAGAGGAACGTCACTCATCAGTCCGCGACTGTCCACGTCATGTCGCCCTCGAAGATCCAGTGGCACACCTCCACCTCGCCGGGCTTCCCGCCGAGCGCCACGAACGCGCCGTGGGTCGGGCTCCAGTCCGACGTGTCCAGGTGGCAGATGGCCACCCCGTGGTTGATGATCTTCTCGCCGGAACCGCCACCACCATCACCATCGGCGGCCATGATGTCGGCCTCGTACACCCGCACCTTGGGCACCGAGTGGCAGTAGTACACCAGGTACGGGAACAGGCTCTGGTGGCACGACACGGACCGCGTCACCCGGCCGCCGTCCACGCCCGTCACCGTCCCGAGCCGGACGTCGCCGCCGCTGCCCGCCGTGGACGCCGTGCTGCGCACCACGATGTCGTCGCCCAGCGTCTCCACGGCGAAGTCCACCACGTCCTCGGCCGACGTCGCGCATCGCTTCGTCTCGCCCTTGCTCGGCACGCGAGCGCACTCGGCCACCGTCGAGGACACGGCTTTCCCCAGCGCCGTGTCCAGCGGGAAGCCGAACGCCTCCGACACGGCGCGGGGCTCGAAGGGGATCCTCGCCGCGATGGCCCGCGGCAGGAACGCCCGGGGCGGCATCTTGTCCCTGATGTCCGGCATCGGCATTCGGTTCCCAGCCACCAGCTCCCGCTCCCTGAAGAACTTGCCGGGCTCCGGCGACCACTTGAGGTGCTCGTGGCGCTGCATCGAAGATGCCACCGCTGCCTCCGCCGACACCGTCGTCGCCAGCGCCGCGGTGGAGGTGTTGTGGTACTCCTTGAAGCTGACGCCGGTCTTGGCGTAGTCCTTGAAGGTGTTGTTCTCGCCGGCGTACTCCTTGAACCCAATGCGGTGGTTGGGGATGGTGCCCTCGCCGTAGCCCGTGAAGCTGGTGCTGCCCGGGTTGGCCGAGCTGCCGTAGCTCTGGAACTCCGCGGCGCCGCCGTTGGCGCCCTTGGCGTACGAGGTGAACCTGTCGTCGCCCACGTTGGCGTCGTCGCGGTACTTCTTGAAGGTGTCCACGCCGGCGTTCCCGGCGGCGCCGTAGCTCCGGAACGTGTTCTCGGGGACGTTCCCCTCCACGCCGTATCCCGTGAAGGTGTCCGTGGCGCCGTTGCCGGACTGCCCGTAGTTGGCGAAGTCGGAGGCCAGCACGTTGGACTCGTTGCCGTAGGACGAGAACGTCTCGCGCACGCCGTTGCCGTGCCTGCCGTAGCCGGAGAAGCCGTTCTCCCCGTGGTTGGCCTCCTGGGAGTAGGACGCGAACCTCCGCCCGCGGCCGTTGGCGGCGGCGTCGTAGTTGGTGAAGGTGGAGTCCGGGACGTTTGTCTCGGCGGCGTACGCGGCGAAGGAGCCCGACCCGCCCGTGGCGCCGCCGGCGTAGGAGGTGAAGTTGGCGGTCACCACGTTGCCGTCGGACTCGTAGGAGGCGAAGCTGTCGGCGCGTCCCGACGACTTCCGGCCGTAGCGGCGGAAGCTGTCGGCGGCGATGTTGAGGTCCGGGGAGTAGTTCCGGAACGAGTCGGCCCCCGCGATGCCGCCGGTGCCGTAGTTGGAGAAGTTGGCGTTGCTGTAGCCCTTGAACGGCCCCCCGCCCCTGGGGCCCGACGCCGCCAGCGACGCCGCGTCGGTGGTAGCCGCCGGGCCGGGGCAGAGGAGCGCGGCCTTGGTGCAGAGCGCGGGGAGTCGGGCGCGGATGTCGGGCAGCGCGGTGGGGAAGGAGGCGGAGTCGGCGGCCGGGAGCGGGGAGAGCTTGGCGACGAAGAAGGCCGGGTGCGGGCGGTTGTTGGGCACCTTGCGGTTCCAGTACCGGATGAATGCCGCCTTCGCCGTGAACGGGTTCACCGCCGGCGCCGCGTCGGCTCCTGCGGCGGCGGTGGAGGCGGCATTGTGCGGGAGGAGGTGCAGGAGGAGGAGCAGGGTGGCGGCGAGGCCGGTGCGGGTGGGCGGTGGGGGAGGGGAAGAAGCCATGGGAGATTTGGGGATGGGGATTGAGAGGGAGAAGAGGACGACGGGCTAATAAGCAAGAGTGGGGATCGAGTGAGTGTGAATGTGAGTGAGTGACAGGATGGCAAAAGACAGTTATTGTTTAGTTCCAAAAACGAAAACTGACAGTTGTCGGAAAATTTGCAAATACTCGCTCATTTATTTAGCAAAACCTTTTTCCTTGTATTTTCAGTGAGAATAAAATTGGTAGAATGATCGTTGTATTTTATAGGGCACCGGGAGCGCTATAACGGTGAGACTAGAAAATAAGTTGACAAGAAGAACGGAGACACGTGGAGCTAGGGCGATGCCGACATCGACGTAGTTAAGGTTGTCGAATACGTAGATGAAGATAGGGGCACGATCAAGGAGATTTGATGTAGTCAAGCCGCCATGGACAAACCGTGTGCCAAAGTTGCCGGGGTCCCGAAACGTGTCGATGAAGACACACAACGATGTTTGCTAATATTGGACGCACGAGGTAGAGGGCCCAAGCATGCATCAGGTTCTGAGGGATCGGTAGAGAAGGTCTTGGCAACAATTGCATTACACAGAATGGCGGAGGTAGAAGGTGCAGACGTAGTCGGTGGTTGTCGGAGTATCCGAAGTAGGTGGATAAGAGGCAATGACAGTGAAGACATGATATTGCAACGGACGATAAGAAGCTGTCCGGCGGCATACATGTCTAACAGGTGAAAGCCCTCAGTTTGGTTTTGGATAATTGATGAAACCTAAAAACTAACCTTGTTTCTAAGTGGATGATTTAGAAAAAGTTAGTCCATGTCAAGTGGAGCTCGATGATGTCATGACATGAAGTTATGTAATCTAAGCATGGTGAAGATCAAGATGGGCTTGGCTCGATGGACCGGTTGGAAGTGTGAAGGACAAGTTGAGGCTTCGAAGCGAAGGACCGTGTGACGGTGAAGCTTGGGCAAGACTTAGCGCCGATGGACCGATCAATGGAGAAGAGCAAGTAATATCGAAATCAATGGACCAAGACGGTTACATGATGACATGGAGTGTCACATGTCATGTAAAGGCTTGGCGGTTGGAGGATCGACAAAATGGGCTCAAGGCAAAGGTATAACCTATAGGGCCATTTTGTTTTGCACTCAAGACATCATAGAGGGTGTGAGTGGTTTAGTATCGATAGCCGAACTATGAAGAGGGGAGATATTCGGTAATTTGGTTCATGAGTGCCACTAGGTCCATCATTTCATGTGATTGCATTTAGGATCTAGTGCGTGATGAAAATCCTTTGAAAATGCTTTGAAAAATGCTAACTCACTTGCACATGGAGATGTCACATGATGGAGTTTAGCACATTTGCAAAGGTCATGGTGTTTGCAGGGTTGAGCAACCTCGGGGATTCGACGTTTTTGAGAAAATGAGATGCATATTTTCTATTGCGCCGGATGCAAAATGTTGATGAAAACATGCTTACTCTCGGCTTCAAGTTGGTATACTTGTTGGGTAGCATGTTGGATGAGTTAACACGCCACGGCATGTTGAAAACGTGGTTTTCTGTTGGTCGGACGCGACGCATAGGAGCGCCGGTGTGGCAGAACCTCTTAAATCATATGGCCCACATGCATGATTATTGTCTAAACAGACTCCAAATAACCATGACTGTGTTCCATACGACTTAAAAAGTCTGTCGGGTAAATCCCGAATCATCCACGATTCTCCAAGCAGGATCAATCGTTGTAGAGAGACATTGCAGTATTACCACAGTTTGATATAAATAAAATACTACGGAGTAAAACAGCGGAAGACTTACAATAACATAAGTTTACAAACCTTTGAGTTTTAAATATTTACAACAATAAGTTTAGATTATACAAACCATAATAATAGTGGAGCTGCAGTAGATAACCTTATTACAGTAACAAATGAAAAGCTCTACCCAAGAGCTAAACATCTTTACTCGTCATCGCTTTCCTCGACGACTGTCATGCAGCAGGATGCAAAGCACTCCTGCCCATGAGGCTCACCTGCAACAAGGGTTCAACAAACCCTGAGTACAAAAGTACTCAACAAGACTGACCCGGTGAAAAAGAGGGGTGGAGACTCAAGAAATGCAGGCTAGAGGGACAAGGTAAGGCTTGTAAGAGATAAGAAATTTTGCGGAAAAGCTCAACAGAAAGAAAAGGTTGCTTGGACTAGCTCCAATTATCAACCAACTTCATCATTGATCCTTAATCTTTGTTCAAGTTGTTACTACGATGATGAACACCGATCGAGTCTTCTTCTCCGAGAACCAACGGCGATTCGAATCCATTTTCATACCCAGCTGGGACCTAGGACTGGAATATCGGAGACTTTAACTCCGATGCACCCCAGATGAACCGATATACCGGGATAACAACCGCAGCCGTATATCACCACATGGCACCCG